>CM076580.1:1491188226-1491800554 GCA_034641835.2 Pinus albicaulis
TCTTGTTTGAAGAATCAAGTTGAATTGATTCCAAGGACATATTGTAGAATAGATATTAGTATTGGATTCTAAAATGGCCCCTAAAAATAATTCAACGCCCATTAAGCCTTTAGAAAGCTCTACTATGACTCATGAAGATGAAGAATGGCAACATGACATATCAAAATTACAAGAGCAAGTGCAACAAATTTCGCTCTCGCAAAGAGCAACAAAAAATGACATGGAAGTTTTGAAGAAAGGCGTGGAAACTAAGATGGATGGTTTGAAGAAAGGCGTGGAATCTAAGATGGATGGTTTGAAGAATAGCATGGAATCTAAGATAGATGGCATGGAAGCTAGCATGGAATCTAAGATGGATGGCATGGAATCTAAGATGGATGACATGGAAGCTAAGATCGATGAGAAAATGGAAAACATGAAGAATGATATAAAAGTAGACATGGAAGGTTTGACAAAGTTGATACAAGAAATGTTTCCTAATGGTGAAAATATAGTAGAGGAAACTCATGATGAGGACAAAATAAATGTTAATCGTGATTTCATAAAATCTAATGTTGGCAGGAAGAACCACCATATTCCAAAAATGGATATGAGGAAGTTTGATGGAAAGGATCCTGTAACATGGATACTACAGATGGAGCAATATTTTGATCTCCATAGTGTGCAAAACACACAAAAGGTACGCATTGCAACTTTGCATTTAGAACAAAATACATTTGTATGGTATCGATGGCTTTGCTCCTGTAAAAAAATTGTCACTTGGTCAATTTTTACGGAGGAAATGATAGCACATTATGAGGATACAAAGAGAAACACCTTCTTTACCCAATTGATAAATCTCAAACAAAAGGGTTTAATGGGGTAACTGAATATTCTAGAGGAACACAGGATTTATCTCTTCATAGGTACTTTAAAGGATAACATCCAACATGAAGTTCGCGTTTTGGAACCTGATTCATTGGAGAAGGCATTCAGGTTGGCAAGAAAAATTGAATGTAAAATTATGGCGACAAGGAAGCCTACCAGTCACTTCCATAAAGAGGGAAGTGTTGCTACTCCTATATTTCCACAACCTACAAGGTTGACACCACAAAAATTGGAAGAAAAAAGAGCAAAAGGGATTTGCTACAGTTGTGATAGAAAATACACTAAAGGTCACAAGTGTGCTAAGAAGAAATTATTTTACATAGATTGTGAAGAGGAAGAAGAAAATGAACAAGAAGAGGATATACACCAGGAACCAACCTAAGAAGAGGAAGAAATGAGTCCGACCATATCGTGTAATACATTGGCAGGAATTACCACTCCTCGAACTCTTAAGATAGAAGGACATATCAAGAAGAAAAAGGTAATAGTGTTGATTGATTCAAGTAGTACCCATAATTTTATTCATTGTAAGGTAGCCAAGGAATTGAATTGTTTCCTATACCCAGCACCAGAATGTCAAGTGATGGTTGCAAATGGAGGAACTATAAATTGCTCTGAAAAATGCCATAATATCAAGCTAACCATGGGGGAATATGTATTGAATAGTCCAATGCTTTCCATTCCTATGGGAGGTGTTGATGTGGTACTAGGATTACAATGGTTACAATCTTTGGGGACGGTAGCTTTTAATTTTCAAGAACTCTTCTTGAAATTTTTTTCAGAAGGAAAGGAATTCAAATTACGAGGTATTGCAGGGAAGCCGGGAAAGATAATAAGCTCTAATGTCATGATGAAGCTTCTAAAGAAAGAACAACGAGGCATAATTGCACAATTATGCTCACTAGAAGTTCCAACATCAAAATCATCTATTTCTACAGATCTCCAAAAAGTCTTGGACAATCATTCCAAGGTTTTTGAAACTCCAAAAGGACTCCCACCTATTCGTGATCATGATCATGCTATTAATTTGATTCTAGGAAGTGTTCCTCCAAACATCAGGCCTTATAGATATCCTTACTTCCAAAAGAGCGAAATTGAACGTATGATTGCAGAAATGTTAGAGGCGGGTATAATTCAACCTAGTCAAAGTTCTTTCTCTGCTCCTGTATTATTGGTACACAAGAAGGATGGATCATGGAAAATGTGTCCGGATTATAGGGAGCTCAATAAGCTCACAATTAAAGATAAATTTCCCATTCATGTGATTGATGAATTATTGGATGAATTACATGGAGCAATTTATTTTACCAAGTTGGATCTTCGTTCAGGATATCATCAAATTAGAATGAAGACTGAAGATATTCCAAAAACAGCATTTCGAACTCATGAGGGTCATTATGATTTTTTTGTCATGCCTTTTGGCCTTACCAATGCACCTTCTACATTTCAAGGGTTGATGAATTCCATTTTCAAACCCTTCCTTAGAAAATTTGTGCTAGTATTTTTTGATGATATACTAATCTACAGCAAGTCTTGGAAGGATCATGTTCAGCATGTTGACAGGGTGCTCAAACTATTGCAGGAGAAACAATTATATGCAAAAAAATCCAAATGTTTCTTTGGAGTACAAGAGGTGGAATATCTGGGTCATATTGTATCTCACGAGGTTGTTAAAGTAGACCCTAACAAAATTAAAGCCATTAAGGAATGGAAAGTCCCCACAACCATAAAGCAGTTGCGAGGATTTCTCGGGTTAACAGAGTATTATCGCAAGTTTGTTAAGAATTATGGGAGAATAGCAGCACCTCTAACAACATTATTGAAGAAAGATGCATTTTCATGGACTCCTGAAGCAACTAAGGCCTTTGAACATCTTAAAGAGGCAATGTGCCTAGCACCGGTCTTAGCTATGCCAAAATTCACAAAAACCTTTATGGTGGAATGTGATGCCTCAGGAAATGGAATTGGTGTTGTTTTAATGCAGGAAGGAAGACCCATTGCTTTTGAAAGTCGTCCAATCAAAGGAAATTATTTACATAAAGCTATTTATGAGAAGGAAATGTTAGCAATACTGCATGCACTAAAGAAATGGTGAACTTACCTAATGGGAAGACACTTCAAGGTAAAAACTGATCATGATAGTCTTAAACACTTTTTAGAACAAAGAATATCTTCAGAAGAGCAGCAAAAATGGGTCACAAAGATGTTGGGTTATGACTTTGAAATAATCTACAAAAAAGGAAAGCTTAATGTTGTTGCAGATGCACTCTCAAGAAAGAATGAAGAGGTGGAAGCATTGCTTTGTGCCATTTCTATTATCAAACCAGATTGGATAACCGAAGCAAGAGATGAATGGAAGAAGGACAAAGATGTATGGACACTCATTCAAAAGTTTCAGCAAGATCCTAGTACATCTGATACATTTAGTTGGAAAAATGATTCCTTATGTTACAAAGATCGCTTATATCTTTGTAAGAATTCCCAACTAAAACAAAAGATTCTTCTGGAATTGCACACTTCTCCTTTAGGAGGACACTCAGGATTTTTTAAAAACTTACCACAGGGTGAAGAAAGAATTTTTTTGGGATGGCCTTAAATCTGATATTCGAAAGTTTGTGGCGGAATGTTTGGTTTGCCAGCAGAATAAAGTGGAAACAATTAAGACCCCAGGACTTCTACAACCTTTATCCATTCCAACTCAACGTTGGGAGGAGATTTCAATGGATTTTATCACAGGTTTACCTAAGTCCGAAGGAAAGAGTGTCATCATGGTGGTAGTTGATAGACTTACCAAGTATGCACACTTTTGTGCATCATCTCATCCATTTAAAGCAAGTACAGTTGCTACTACATTTATGGACAGAATTCAAAAGCTACATGGAAGCCCAAGGGTTATTGTGAGCGACGGAGATCCCATTTTTACTGGAAATTTTTGGACGGAGTTATTTTCTTGTTTGGGTACTCAATTAGCTCATAGCTCATCTTATCATCCTCCATCTGATGGTCAAACTGAGATAGTAAATAAATGTTTGGAAGGATATCTTTGTTGTTTTGTATCTGATAAACAAACACAATGGGTCAAGTGGTTACCTCTCGCTGAATGGTGGTATAACACTTCCTTCCATACTGCGGCAAAAATGACCCCATTTATGGCACTTTATGGATATCATCCACCATCCATCACATCATATTTAAGGGAAAATTCGAAGGTTCAAGCAGTGGAAGATCATATCGAGCATCAGCAAGAAGTTCTCCAACTCTTAAAGGATACCCTGAATTTGGCACAAAATCGAATGAAACAACAGGCAGATCAACATCGTAGCGAGAGAAGTTTTGATGTAGGAGATTGGGTATTTTTACGGCTACAACCATATAAACAAATGTCTCTCAAGCAAGCTAAGAAGGATAATAAATTATCGCCAAAGTACTATGGTCCTTACAAGGTGTTGCAAAATATTGGTACTATGGCATACAAATTGGAGCTTCCTGCTTCTTCACGAGTGCATCCAGATTTCCATGTTTCATGCTTAAAGAAGGTTATAGGTGAAAATATTCCAGTTCAAACAAAATTTCCAGAACTTGATGAGGAAGGAAAAATCATATTGGAACCTGAAGCGGTCATGGAAACAAGAACTCGAAAACTACGGAATCGATCAATTTTAGAGTATCTCATCAAGTGGAAGAACTTACCCACTGAAGATTCTACATGGGAGGATGAGAATTTTATACAGAAGCACCCAGAGCTACTCAAGCGTTGAGGACAACACTTTTTGAAGGCGAGGGGCATGTTAGGTCCCTATATTACTAGTATAGTCCCTTATTATTGTTAGTGTAACCCCCTTATTGTTATTATTGTACCCTTGTAACCCCCATATTGTTATTATTGTGCCCTTAAATTATTATTGTTAGGTTGGCTAGGATTACATTGTGGCCCACTAGGATTACATTGTGGCCCCATGGACTCCTATATATAGAAAGGAGGTTTTGTAATTTGTATCATCCAAGAATTGTTCATTCATGTAATGTATTAGAGGTTGTCCCCTCGAAGTGGCTTATTTCTAAGTCGTTGATATCTCTTTTCTTCTATTTTTGGATCTGGTTTCACAATAATCAATAATATTAGTTATTAGTATTCCAATATATAATAATAATAATAATCTCCATTAGCCCTTAGGGTTAGCTTTGTTGGTCGAGTCCCCGTTGTTAAATCATATTTTCTATTTATAGGTCATGGGTTCAATTCTCTCGACACTCTCGGGGTTAGGCTCAGTGGTTGAACCAGCAGGAAGTGATTCATTTGGGTGGATCTAACTAGTACAAATATTTCATGGAGGTAGCGGTCACCAATCTATGGGGTCCGTGAACCACAAAAATAAAATAAAGTAAAATAAATAAAATCATCATATCCATTATAATTATTATTATATTAGACTTTTAAATATATTATTAATTACACAAAGTGATGATTCTCGATCATATGGAGAGAGAGATATAGAGAGAGAGAGAGGAGGGGAGAGAGGGAGGAAGAGAGTGATGGAGTTGTAGGGGGAGAGAGGGAGGGGAGAACAAAGATATAAAGAGATAGATGTGGAGAGAGAGAGGGAATGACAAGGGAGAGATGGAGAGAGAGTGAGGGAGAGAGGAGAGAAGGGGAAGATAGAGAGAGGGGGACATCGAGACGGAGGGGGAAGAGGAGGAGGGAGATAGTGGTAGAGTTGGAGGGCAAAGAGAGAGAAGGAGAGAACGAGGGAGATAGAGATAGAGTTGGAGGGCAAAGAGAGATAGAGAGATTTAGGGGAGAGACAAAGGGAGGTGGGAGAGAAAGTAAGAGAGAGGAAGGAAGAGAGAGAGGGAGGGAAGAATAAATACATAGAGAGAGGGAGTGACAAGGGAGAGATGGAGAGGGAGTGAGGGACACAGTGTAACAACCCTTTTTCTACCACTCTTACAAATGTCACTATAAATTGTAGTTCATATAATAATATGGAAAATGTAAAATATGGCTAAGTTGGAGGAGTGGACATGGATTTAGAGATTGAGGAGGAGGATTTTCTTGTGCAAAGAGAAAACCATGACACTTCATTTATTTCCTACCTAGATCACTAGAAAATTAAATGGTTTGTTAGTGCATATATTGAAATGTGAAAATGCAATGCGTAGAAAGGACAAGCCCTTGTTGTCCTCATTCTTTTGGGACATGTTGATAAATTCAACATACAAGAGAGGGATAGGAGAAAGCGACGTGAAGAGGTGGGGAGGAGTAAAGTAGAAAAGGAAGGTGATCACTGGTAGAACAAAAATGTTACAGTATCGACAAGGAGAGATTGGGAAAGAAGTTCCCACGATCTTTTCTAGTTTTCCTACACGACGTGAGTGGGAGCAGTCGGGTCGTTGCATAAGAATAAAAATGGTGCAAATTCAAGCATATGTGTAGGATCATGAGCGCTTAGGAGGAGTTTGTTTCATAAAACCTTGCAATGAAATTGGGACATTGTTATCTAGATGTTGGTGATACCTTGCCTATGTATTGATGTTAATTAGACCAAGAGAGATTAGGGGATATATTGATTCACCTGGTGCTTGCCTTGGGGTAGAGAAAAATAACCTTTAGAGTGAGAACACGTTCTCGAACCATGAGAACTTTCCTTGAGTCTTGCTTGAGTTTCCTATGATTTTTTTATGACAGATAGAGTGAGTCACTAAGGTGTCTACTGCTTGGGATTAAATAATAAAACACCTGAGAAGTGGACTCCTCTTCATTAATAATTTGATTGATTATTTATGTGAATACCTTAAGCACTTAACTCCTCAGACCCCGAATCCAACTCGAGGATGGTTAGCTGCAAGAAAGATTGCAATTTAGTTGGCTTGTGGTTGGGTGGAGAGTTGAAGTCCCTCCTGATCTAGTTTCCAACCATTTCAAAGTTAATCAGATAAGTTTTTATTCTTGTATATATTTGTATCATGGACGACAAATGAGTATTCATGTAATATCCAAATAAGAAAGCCTAATTTATTATATGCCAAAGGTTGACTAGTTATCTAGTGTATTTATGGTGAGTGTGAGTTTTTTGAGCTATGTGGTTGCAACCTTATTAACTCATTTGCAGGTTACCTAATGTGTCCATGACTAATGGCCTCAAAACAATCAGAATTAACTTGTTAGTTGACATGTTTAAGTCATTTTTTGCATTTATGAGTTTTGGATTGTTCCTCGTTATAATGATGTTTGTGGGTTGTCTCTTGAGTAGCTTATTTATATTCAGTGTGAGTGTACTTGCTCCACCTCTAAGGGTATTGTTGATATACATGTATGTCCATGATGAGTGATTTTTTCTATGTTATCATGGTTATATGGGGCTCATAGACCTTTGTGTCTTGTTGTTGGTTGCATGAGATACAAAGTTTACATGAATATGCATGGTAATTCAATATGCTTCATCTAATTTTTTATGCACTATTAATGAATTAGTAGGTGTTCCCATATATTTCCATTGATATGGATGTATAATTATTATCATGATGCGAGGGATAGGCATATCCTTGTAGTTGTTGACACGTTTTCCTGGTTTGTAGAGTTATTATGTGATTATTAATGATTGTTTAAGAATCCAGTTAAATTGGTATGGTGTGTAAAATCCCATGGTTTGAATGTTGTAACTATCAAAGGGTTTTTGTGTTTGAGAATTAAATAATTCTATCGTTTAAAGAGTTATATATGGCTTATCAAGGATTATCACGGATTTCTGTTGTGCATGGTTGATTGTTGTTTCTTTTACTGATGGGGAAATAAATGAAATAATGCAACACACACACACACACACACACACACACACACATATATATATATTTGTGTATATATATATAGGTTGATTCTTGTTTCTTTTACTGATGGGGCAATAAATGAAATAATGCAACATACATACATATATATATATATATATATATATATATATATATATATATATATATATTGCATTATTTCATTTATTTCCCCATCAGTAAAAGAAACAACAATCAACCTATATACACATACACACACACACACACACATATATATATTCGTAGAAATGTTTAGATTCATTCTACAAAAGGAACTAGTATTATTGTGGATAAATTCATAAAGTGTTGTTGTCCATGGATTGGCTTGTTACAATGCATGTTAATAGTTAGATTCATGTCTATGTGTGTGTGTGTGTGTGTGTGTGTGTGTGTGTGTTCATAGAAATGTTTAGATTCATTCTACAAAAGGAACTAGTATTATTGTGGCTAAATTCATAAAGTGTTGTTGTCCATCGATTGGCTTGTTACAATGCATGTTAATAGTTGGATTCATGTCTATGTGAAATATGTTCCATCACTAGCTAGCAATTGAAATTAGTTGTGCTTTACTTGAGGATGCATTCCTGTGCTTGTGCATATTTCGGGCATAACCCCAGGAAAACCTTGGTTAAATCCCCGAAACACTTGAAGAAAGTCCTGTAAATTGTTATGATCTAATAATACAAAATCACCTTTGTATCTGGGTTGGATTCAGGCTATTCAGATATATATATGAATCTATATATCTAGGATAAATGGCAAGTGATATGTCATGACGGAACCAGATCTGGATGGGTTGGATACAATTCGAGAAGGGACGAGTCAAATATATTCGGAGTGAGGCCAGTTTGGGTAACCCCATAAGGCCGAGATGAGTTGGCCAAGTTGGATATCTAGAAGGTGACATATATGGTTTAGAGCCAGATGGGTCGGTTTAGTAGTTGATTTGGATATCCCGAGGTGGTAGAAATAGTTAAGAGCACCGAGTGTATGGTACATCTGAATATTGGCTGATGGATCAAATGCATTCAGAATTCCAAACTCTTTTTCAAAGTGATAATTTATGGGAACACCAAATTTCCCTTATAAGCCAGATATAAAGTAAATTAACGTATTTACATGCTAAGAGTTTTACTAGTGGGCCCATGGGCTACGTGATGTGGAAGGTACCATGTGGACCTTTCCATGGACACATTGGTGCCCAAGGTGATGTGGAACCACCTGGGAGAGGTGGGGTTTCCATGTGGGTGCCACTTGGATGTCACGTGGCAGGTCCTTGCCTATGTGGAACAGATTAAATGACTAATAATGGGCATAAATTTTGGTACAAGCATAAAATCAAGACAAAATTTATATCTCTGAAAGGATTTCAAGTATCTACGCACGATGGCGCTATCCAAAGTTAAATCTGCTAAATTTGTTGAAGGAAGATTTTTCCATCCCCGTCTTCATAATGAGCTTTGACGATCAAGTTAAATTTAAAGTAACACCTTCCACAGCCTAGGAATAATCCAAGGGGATGGGAGGGAGTGTTATAAAGAGGGGAGCGAGAGGGAAGAGAGAGAGAGAGGAAGAGGAAGGAGGATGAAGAGAGATATGTAGATATGGAAAGAGAGTGTTTATATTTGGGGGTTGAGATAGAGAGTCAAATAAGGAGAGACAAAGAGAGAGATATAGAGGGAGGGGGGAGAGGGAATAAGAGAGAGATAAAGAGAGGGATCAGGGGAGAGATATGTTGGAAAATGTAACTAGGTTTGGTCTACATTTAATGTACTTGAGTCATCTTGTGATGTACTTGTCACAAGAATAAAGAAAATATTTATTATTATTATTATTGTGAATTGTTAAAGCATGGGTTTCATGCTTGGGTCACGATGTTTTAGGTCAAAGTCCCCATTTAGGACTTCTATGATTTATTATGAGTTAATAGAGTCATTGTACATTTAAAGAGACCCTTCTCGGGCTTTTGAATCATGCAAAAAGATTTAATATTGAGTCAAATATGAATTATGTCACCTCCACACCAAGTCAGCCTAAAGGGGATCATGTCGGCCTAAGAGACACCTATTCAACTCACATGGAGCCTATAAATAAG
The DNA here is from genome assembly GCA_034641835.2 of Pinus albicaulis. NCBI lineage: Eukaryota > Viridiplantae > Streptophyta > Pinopsida > Pinales > Pinaceae > Pinus > Pinus albicaulis. The sequence continues at coordinate 1,491,198,011 of CM076580.1, forward strand.
GGAAATTTGAATTCATTTGTAGCACACTCTCTCACAGCAAGTTTAATATCCCTTGTAGTTGGTAAAAGTTCGAATTCTGATGTTGGGAAGCTGAAAGAAGTATGAGTTTGGGGAAGTATAAGGAGAAGAAGAAAAACGAAATTTTGGTGTCTCACTCTCTCTGTTTCGTGCCCTAGATTGGGAGATCGAACTCTTCCAAGTTTTACTGCTGTCAGAATCCGTCTACTGCTAGAAGTTTTTGTCTAATCGAAGTTGCTAGAAACAGGTTGAAGATCTGGGAGGCTGACTTGGTGTGGAGGGAAAGTCTGGTTTATGTCTGGGGTGAAGAGTCTCAAAGAATATTATAGAAAGGAAGAATTATCTTGACTAGGTTTTCCCCTCGAGGGGGATTTTTCCCTAGAATAGTGCCTACATCTGGTGTCTATTGTTTTATGTGTTGATGCTTTGGTAATTTCTTGATGAACTAAAAGAAAGAAGATATAAAGAATTGTAATAACAAGAAATGTCACAAGTAATTATCAAGTATAAGAAATATTTATGCCTTTATGGTTTTGTAATAAGATAGATATATATTAAGAGAGAGAGTGTGTGTGTGATATCCCTCGGCTTAATTTTTTTGTAATTAAATGTGCATAAGTTTATTTCTAGTTAAGTGAGTTAAACTGATAAACATTGGTAAACTTTAAGTATCAACAAATTTAATGTTGATAATAACTGATGGTAAAGTTGTAATTAGATGTTTTTATTTTGTGAATAAAGAAAAATATGGAAAATTGATTGTTGAGTACAAATGGTTGAAAGAGAAAAAGGTTGCAATTTATAATGGAAGTGTTATTACCCATCAAAAAGTCTTAAGCATATAATTTGAATGATTAGATTTAATTGAGAAAAATTATGATATTGGCTAATTAATTGTTTTCATAGAAGACAAGGAGTTGGCTTCAAGATTGAAAAACAAGAGCTCATTAATGAACAGCTAACTACCTGCCACCTGTTGGTGAGGTGGAGGTAGTTATTAACCACCAAAAGAGTGGTATATGGGATCATATTTATTATTTTTACTTGCTTTTGTCTCATTATTCTAAGAGCATAATAGAGACTAAAGATAAGTAGCATAAAATAGAGAGAGAAAATAAAATTGTGGGCCTAGTTGCTCGGGGTACATTGGTTGTCTAACAGTGTCATGGTTGGGAGGAGCCAAGTACCTAACTGTTAATTTTCTTGAGGATAAAATATTGTTTTCAAGTTGGTATCTCTAATTCCTACACTTAATTGTCTCATAGGAAAAATAGAAAATGGAATTATATTATGTATAAAATCTTATATATTAGAGAAAAAGAAAAAGAAAAACTACAATTACTTGGTATATCTAAAATATATTCTTATACAAAATGAAAATTAAAATTCACTATATGAGTCGACGGAAGAAGAAAGGAATTGTTTTGAATTATATAATATTTTTCTATGAAGTAGAGTTTCATAATTGTATACTAGTTCGATGGAAAAGACTTTGATTGAAAAGGAATAAGGAATGAAAATGAATGTAATGTTCGTAAAGTATATTTAGAAATAAGATATGTTTTTCTTCTTCAAGTTACAACAATAAATTAAAAGTGCAAATGAGAGAAACAAAGATTCAGGGAAGAAAAGTATATATGATAGTAATGCTTATTACTATATTTTAATTCTCGAAAAAAAAAATTATAAACCATTAGTACTGGTATAATAAACACATATAGTCTAGAATTGGAAAAATATAAAGCTTTGTTTTCGTCAAATAGTGCATATAATTAAAATGACGAGAATATAAGAGATTTATTCTCTAATTACACAAGATTAGGAATAAAACAATAAAACAAAAGAATGGTAAGGTAAGTAGTTATTCGTAAAAGTAATATGTACACCCAAAAAAAACTTTCACGGTTAAGTAAGTAAACATACATATATTATCATAGATAGAGTTGTTAAAATAATACATATTTTAAACGTATACTTAAAATAATAAAACAAAGTCTATTAAAGTAGCCTTAGAGGTAGAGTATTTAAGAAATTCATTTAAAAATGTGTCAGTTCATAGAGGAAAATTTTTAGAACTAGTACCTAGTACAAAAGGTCGTAGCCATATAGATAGTCTTCCAGACTAGAGGATGCCTTTAAACTAATATTAATAAAAAAAATCTCGTCTTCATGCATTGCTTTCACGCCATATTGAGCGAGGAACCCGACCTGGTGAATGTGGATGACGGATTAGCCAATGTTTCACAGTTGTACCTCGCCAGAAAATATAAGCGACATACAAGAAAAATAGTTGCAGGGGTTACCTGGAAAAGAAATTGGAGCATATCGTAAGTATAAATCCAAGAAATAAAATTATAATAGACTAAAATGTTAATTATAAAATTTTGTGAATTAATTTTTCATGAAGTCGGAGACGTTTCCATTCCCTTGACAAAGGAAAAACGTTATCAGTTAGACAAAACGTTATCAATTAGAAAGTATTGAAATGTATTTTAAATAACAATACATGAAGAGTTTTAAATGCAAAACATTTTGGAGTTTGTGTATAAAAAATAATTAATTATAAAGGTTTTAATCAATATTTGGTTGGACGAATTGTCCACAGGGTCTTGGATAGATGGTGATCGGGTGCTTTGTTAAGGTACTCCTTGATGTGAAGTCACTGGTTCAATTCCCCACCCCGATCGGGGTGATATATTAGACATGTTGAAGATGCAGTCCTACCAAGCTTTAAAAAAAATCACTGGTTGGACAAATTATTGTTAAAATATGTATACAGAGGTAGACTTAATAAGGTAGAAATTGATAACCAAGACCACAAGAGAGTAACATCTACAATTAATGATCATTATGAAGCATCAGGTACTTAGAGTTTGGTAATCAAACCCTAATTTACAAGTTGTACTCATTGATAAACTTAATATTAATCAAAGAGAAAAAAATAACCAATTAAGGTTTTAAGAAAAATTGTTAGTACAGTAGATATTACATAAACAAAATCATACCAAGAAGTCCTTAGAAGATAACTACTCACACAAATCAGATGAAGACTTTGTGTAGTTATTTCTTCCATAAAATCAGATGAAGACTTTGTGTAGTTATTTCTTCCATAATACAATTGTTGCAATGAACAAAACGACATCAGGTAGCTAAAGGGTAAGAACCCTAGCTCAATAAAAACAAAATGTATTAAAATTTGCATAACTTGACAAATAGAACGCTCTCGCCGAAAGAGAAATGAGCGAACCCAAATGGGTTTCGAGCATACCAAAGGAAAAATGCATTCAAGGATATAAAACCCTTTTATACACTAGAGGATAATAATGAACTATGGAAGAATGTCTTAGGTTGAATGTCACTCTAAACATTAAGAAGGACTATGTCAAAATTAGAAGTGAAGTGGAGAACTAATCTCACCTCAAAAACGTCCACGACTAGAGTTTACAAAATGTTATATTTTTCCACTAAAGAAATTTATTTCAAGTCTGAGTGAGACATTTTCCACATAAACACCCTAATGTGAGAATGGTTTTCAAAGGAATGGTTATTCGATAGAGAGAAAAATCCTCTATTTACCTGTGATTACAAACAGAGTAAAGTAAAGTTATAAATTACAAACAGAGTACTGGCTGGTTTTTAACTCTTTCAAGTGGCCAACAGATCTAGTTTCCTTCGAGCAGATTGAGACTATTATATGCATCAATATCTGTATAACAACTTGTTTTTTGATAAATAAATAAATAAAAAAAAAGAATTTAAAAAAAAAAAAAAAAAATTGCAAAAAAAATATCTATATAACAACTTGCTTTTTGATAAATAAAAAATAAAAAGACTCTTAAAAAAAATTGCAAAAAAAAAAATTTAATAAACAAGTAATTAATTGCCAAGAAAGAGTTGTAAACTCATATTTACCTTTATGTGTCCAAGCCATAGAAAGAGATTCATTCAACAAGCAAGTGGATCACGACAAATGAATGAAAAACTATAACATTCAAGGAATCTGAACCCTAGATCTCTACTTGCAGAGCTGAAAACTCGGCGAACAAACAAACAAAAATGAACCAGCGAAAGTGAATGTGGCCATAGTCATTACAAATGTGAAAAACCCTAAAATATTTTCCATCGTTGATCACGCAAGGGTTAATCAAAATCGTCTGTTTATTAGCTAAAACATACATAAACATGGAACATTCCAGAAAAACCCCGATACAATTCATATTCATTTATGTTAAACAATATATGAAAATATCCAACGTAAATACGACATTCATAACATCACGAATGAGTTAAATCATTTGTAAGGCATAGGAATATCAAATTGTTGTATCAAGCAATGTGAAGTGTTACTAATCCGGTACCTGAATTAGATATAGATGGCATAGGTTATATATATAGCATAGTTTATTAATATGTGACAACAAATGTTGGTTGTATGCTATTTTATGTTGTTTGTACATTATATGGTAATGAGAATAAATTAAAATGTGATCAATAGTAATAAGGATGAAGTATTGAAATATGAAAATGTATTTTATGTTGTTTGTATATTATATGGCAATGAGAACAAAATAATAGAAGCAAACAATAATTATGAGATGGATATGAATCCATAAATTTAATAAACAATATAAGGATAAGGTATTTTATGTTGTTTGTATATTATATGGCAATGAGAACAAAATAATAGAAGCAAACAATAACTATGAGATGGATATGAATCCATAAATTTAATAAACAATATAAGGACAAGGTATTGAAATGTGAAAATGTAAAATTAGTATAGAAGCAAACAATAACTATAGTAATAGAATCCATAAATTTAATAAACAATATAACGACAAGGTATTGAAATATGAAAATGTATTTTATGTTGTTTGTACATTATATGGCAATGAGAATAAAATAATAGAAGCAAACAATAACTATGAGAGGATATGAATCCATAAATTTAATAAACAATATAAGGACAAGGTATTGAAATATGAAAATGTAAAATTAGTATAGAAGCAAACAATAACTATGAGATGGACATGAATCCATAAATTTAATAAACAATATAAGGACAAGGTATTGAAATATGAAAATGTAAAATTAGTATAGAAGCAAACAATAACTATGAGATGGATATGAATCCATAAATTTAATAAACAATATAAAGACAAGGTATTGAAATATGAAAATGTAAAATTAGTATTTCTTATTTCTTAAAGGATTATAATTTAACAACATATAGGTTATACAAGAATAGGTGTAGTAGCATTATAAAAATAAAGTGAATGTTGCCAAGATTGTATAGGAAGTGTGCACTTAAACATAATTTTTTTGTCAAAGGATTATAATTTAACAACATATAGGTTATATAAGAATGTCTGTAGTAGCATTAGTATAACACTATATGAAGATTGTCATATTCAATTTCACCCATAATAATATAAGGTGTTATCGAAAAAATAATAATAAATAAATAAATGTATATGAGGATTATTATAAGTGATATCAAAGCTATAGTTTACAACAGTGAGCTTCATATGGGTCCTGAAAACTAAAACAATTATAAATTGCATGAACATACTGTTTAAAGAACTGAGGAGCTTGAAGAATGGTTGAATAATTTAATGGGAAGACCTCCATAGGATCACCAAGGGGTGGTGAGGAACTTGATATTTAACTAGGAATTGTGTGTAGTGGAACCAGCAATGTAGAGAAACACGAATCTGAAATACTGCAAGTAATATGAAGTTTGAAAACAAACCTGGATGATATTAAGGCAAACCAAGAAAGGTTGGCCAAATCCAAAGAGGAATAGGAGGAGATCAATGACTATTTGTTAAGGAAACAAGAAGATGAAAGAGTCAACAAAAAGACTCACGAGAAAATATCTAGAAGCAAATCTACTATTAGAACCAATTCCATAACTTCCAGTACTAAAAGCCAAAAAAATGAGTCTAGTGATCAGGGAGAACATAAATCAAGTAGCAGTACCTCCATGCCTAGGAAAAGAATATCTACCTCTCGGTTACACAGAGATTTTAAAAAGATTATACACCCTAATTTTGATGGTGAATCTAAAGAAGGAGCGGAGGAATGGCTCCTCAATATGTCCAAATATTTTGAAGTATACAATTATCCAAGTAATTTGAAAGCAAGATTGGAAACTTACCAATTGATTGGTAAGGAAAATTTATGGTGGGAAGAGAATAAAGTTGATAATAGAATTAGAAGTAGGAACTTAACTTGGGAAATTGTTCAAGAAAGAATATAAGAAGAAATATTTGAGTGAGACGTACTTTGATGAAAAGGCTAGGGAGTTTCATGAGCTTAAATTAGGACAGTCTACCATGGATGAGTTCGTTAATAAATTAACGAGTCTATTAAGATATGTACCCTATTTAAAAGAGGAGAATGAAAAATATCAGCTACCTACCTTATTTTCTTTCTTTCTTTTTCTTTTCTTTTTAAACAGTGATGAGTACATTCCACTAGCCACAATGAGTAACTTCATAGAAACTGCCACTATTTCACCATTAGTAGAACTATTTCATAAATGCCACACAAGCCACGTGTCTTTGGAGACTTGAACCCACGCCACTTGGGACACAAATCGTGAACCATACCACTTGAGCTAAGTTCCTTCGACAACTACCTACCTTTTTCATATAGAGGAAGAATTTATTTTGATCAGCCAAAGACCATGGATGAAACCATTAGAAAGGCCAAATTGTGTTTCAATTAGAGAAAACAAAAATGATGAAAGTTCCAAAGGATGGATGGCAAAGAAACCTGGCAGATTCAATAACAAAAGGAAGGGGTTTAAGAAACCTATTTTTTCTAAGAGTATGCAAGCAAGAAACTATAACAGAAATGTTAGTCAACAAAATAATTTAGGACAGAAAGGAGGATTGGGAAAAGGAAACAAAAATTTCAATGAAACATTGAAACCACCAATAAAATGTTGGGGTTGTAGTGAAAATCACCTATGGAGAGCTTACCCGTAAATTCATTAAAAAAGAAGACAACATTAAATAATATTAAGGAAGCATCTATTGTAAATGATGTTTCCTGTAACATACCCATTAAAAGTGTTGCAATGGATGGGAGGCAAGCATATCATCAGTCAACCATGGTTGAAGTTCAAGGTAAGATTCTTGAAAAATATGTGTTTGTACTTATAGATATGGGATCTACATTAAGTTATGTTTTGCCTACTGTAGTTTAGATACGTAATCTTGTAAACGAGAAACAAAACAAATTTTTGGAATCTAAGCTTCTGTGATCCATAATATAAATTTGTAGAAATTCTTTCGGTAGTAATCACATGCAAAAGAACGAGGTCGACGCGTTTCGAACCAACCAGTGTGGTTCATCATCAGGACTATCATAGTCCTGATGATGAACCACACTGGTTGGTTCGAAACGCGTCGACCTCGTTCTTTTGCATGTGATTACTACCGAAAGAATTTCTACAAACAAAACAAATCTTCGTTGGTACAACTGGCCACATGAACTAAATGAAAAGTGACTAAAATAAGCAAAATTTGCACAATAAATCTAAATAGAATGCATATCACACTAAATCTGAATATATTACCTTTGGGATCTTATGACATTATCATGGGTATGGAATGATTGGAATCATATAGAGTGATTTTAAATTGTTTGGAAAATTATTTTACCTGTGTAGATGATAAGGGATTCCAAGGAAGATTTATGTTAGAAAAATTTCTGCAATACAAATGAAGAAGTATGCTAGAAAAGGGTGTGAAATGTTTATTTCATAGTAAAATATATTTCTGATGATAAACAAAAACCATTATTAGAAGAATATTATGTATTAGAAAAATATAAGTATGTTTTTCTAGAAGAAATACCAAGACTTCCTCCAAGGAGAGATATTGATTTTACCACTGACCTTATACCTGGAATTGTTCCAATATCAAAGGCCCCATACATAATCAGTATTCTTGAATAGATGGAGTTGAAGATTCAATTACTGGAACTCTTGGATAAAAAAGTATATAACTCCAAGTGTGTCTCCTTAGGGAGCATCAACTATGTTTGTTAAAAAGAAGGATGATACTCTTAGTTTGTGCATATATTATAGAAAACTTAATAAGATGACCATCAAAATTAAATATCCATTGCCCAAGATAAATGACTTGTTTGATAAATTCATATGAGCTTCTGTTTTCTCTAAAATCAATTTGAGATCAAGATATCATCAGATCATAATTAAGGATGGGGAAATTCACAAAACAACATTTCGTACATGTTATGGGCATTATGAATTTGTAGTACTTCCATTTAGGCTTAGTAATGCACCAACTAACTTCATGTGCCTTATGGGAAAAGTACTTAGACCATTTCTAGATAAATTTGTGATTGCCTTTATAGACGATATTCTAGCATACTCAAAGAGTAAAGAAGAGCATGGCCAACATCTGCAGATGGTCCTTCAAACTCTATGAACTATATGTTAAATTCAGAAAGTGTTCATTTTACCAAAATTAAATTCATTATCTAGGACATGCAATATCAAAAGAAGGAATTGTTGTTGATCCATAAAAGATAAGGGCAATAATGGAGTGTCCAATACCCAAAAGTGTAGAACAAGTCAAATCTTTTATGGGAATTATAGGTTACTATAGGATATTTATAGAAGGATTCTCCAAAACAGCATATCCAATTACTTATTTACTGAAGAAAGGAATAAAGTTTGAATTTAATCAAAAGTGTTAACACAATGTTGAGAAGTTAAAACAACTCTTGACCACAAGTCTCATTTGAAAATTGGTTGATACTAGCAAGGATTTTGTGGTATGTACGCATTCATGTAAGGAAGGTCTAGAAGGAGTTTTGATACAGGATGGTCATGTTATTTGTTATGAGTTTAGAAAAGTGAAAGAACAAGAGGAAAACTATGCTACTCATGATCTATAACTAGCAACCAGCATTCATGCATTCAAAATGTGAAGAAATTACCTTATAGGAAGAAAGTTTCAATTGAGGACAGATAATGTTAGTATCAAATATTTATTTAATCAACTTAATTTAAATGCTAGACAAGCAAGATGGTTAGCATTTATTAGTGAATATGATTTTGAGATACACATATTAAAGGAAAAGAAAACAAAATAGTTGATGCTTTAAGTAGGAATATTAATCAAATCAGTGCTACATCAACAACAAGCTGGTCAACAAACTTAGTGGATAAAATCAAAACATTTACAAAATATGATTCAGAATATCTGAAAATTAAGGAAAAAGTGCAGAAAACTGAAATAGTGGTCGAGGAGGGGAGTGACTTTTTAGTAGACAACCAAGATTTTTTGTTGTTTAAATGAATAATTTATATACCTGATGATATAAATCTATTTTTTTTGCCTTAGACGAGATGCACAAAAGGCCAACAACTGGCCATCCTAGCCATAAAAAGTTGATTATTGTGTTGAGAAAATATTTTTACTGGACAAACATGAAAAATGAGATGACAGAATATGTAGCTAGATGTCTTGAGTGCCAACAAGTTAAAGCATCTCATCAATGCCCTGATAGGTTGTTACAACCCTTGCCCATAAGAGACTGGAAATGAGAGACAATCTCAATGGATTTCATTGCTCGAATACCAAAAACTAGGAAGAAACATGACTCCATTATGGTCGTGGTTGATAAATTTAGTAAATAAACATGCTTTATCCCAGTAAATTCCACTTTCAAAGCAATAAATATTGTAAAAGTATTCATGAGAGAAATTTTTAGACTTCATTGGATACCTAAAGTCGTAATTTCAGATAGGGATGCAAAGTTCACATCCAAAATTTGGAAAGGGTTATTTGAAAATATGGGAAAAAAGTACATTCTATTATCCTCAAATTGATGGTCAGACAGAAAGGATCAATCGGATATAGGAGGATATGTTAAGGATGTATGTTAAATATAAACATACTAAATGGGAGGATTATTTGCACTTAGCAGAATTTGCTTTTAATAATGGATATTAAAACTCCTTGAAAATGAGCCCTTTCTAATTCATGTATGGAGGAATATGCAAGGTACCCCTAATTTGTGATCATCCTAAAGACAAATTATTATTAGGACCGAATACGTTAAAGTAAATGGAAGAAGTGGTCAAGCAGGTTACACAAAATTTGAAAACAGCCCAAGATTGTCAGAAAAGTTCTGCACTCTTGAAAATAACTCAGAAAGAGTTTAATGTGGGAGATAATATGTATTTAAAATTCAAGACCAAGAAAATCACACTCATACTTGGATGATATGCCAAGTTATAACCTAGATATCGTGGACCTTTTGAGGTGTTAGCCAAAATTGGACTTGTAGCTTATCAGTTAGCCCTACTAGCCAACATTAAAATTCGTAATGTGTTTCATGTATCGTTATTTTAAAAATATGTACATGACCCATCTCATGTAATTGATTGAAATGTTCTACATGTGGAACTAGAAGGAGAGTTCCTAGCATAACCACTATGGATTCTAGACCTAAGGGTAGTCACGCTCTGAAATAGAGATGTAGCACAGCTGAAGGTTAGATGGAAACATTTCACTCTAGAAGATTCAACTTGGCAGTTGGAGGATGCTTTCAAAGAAGCATATCCTTATATGTTTTAATGAATAACTAGAATGTGTTTCCAGAATAATATTAATCAGACACAAGGACGGTGTCAAATTTAAGCATGGGAGGATGTGATATCCCTTGGATTAATGTTTTTGTAATTAAATGTGCATAATACATTGCAAAACTTTAATTATCAGCAAATTTAATGCCGATAATAACTTATGGTAAAGTTGTAATTAGATGTTTTTATTTTGTGAATAAAGAAAAATCCGAAAAATTGATTGTTGAGTACAAATGGTTGAAAGAGAAAAACACTGCAATTTATTATGGAAGTGTTATCGCCCATCAAGAAGTCCTAGGAATATAATCTGAATGATTAGATTTAACTAAGAAAAATTATGATATTGGTCAATTAATTGTTTTCCTAAAAGACAGGGAGATGTCTTCAAGAGTGGGAAACAGGAGCTCATTAATGATCAGATAACTATCACCCACTTGTTGGTGAGTTATGAGGCATTTATTAACCTACAAAGAGTGGTAGATGGGATAAGATATGTTACTTTTACTTGCTTTTGTCTCGTTATTTTGAGAGAAAATTAAAGACTCAAGAGAAGCAGGTAGCAGAAAATAGAGAGAAAAAGAAATTTATAGGCTTGGTTGCTCAGGGGGACATTGGTTGTCTAGCAGTGTCATGGTTGGGAGGAGCCAAGTACCTAAATGTTAATTTTCCAAACGAAAAAATGTTGTTTTCAAGTCAATATTTCTAACTCCTGCACTTAATTGTTTGATAGGAAAAATAGAAAATGGAATTATGTTGTGTATAAATTCTTATATAATAGAGAGAGAAAAAGAAAAACTGAATTTACATGTTATATCTAAAGTATATTCTTCTACAAATTGAAAATTAAAACTGATTGTGTGAGTCGATAGAATAAGAAAGGAATTGTTTCGAGTTGTAGAATAATTTTCTATAAAGTAGAGTTTCATAATTTTATACAAGGTCGATGCAAAAGACTTTGATTGAAAAGGAATAAAGAATATAAAGTATATTCATAAATAAGATATGTTTTTCTTCAAGTTACAATAGTAAGTTAATAGTACAAATGAAAGAAAAAAAAAGTGAGGAAAGAAACGTGTACATGATAACGATGTCTATTACTATATTTTAATTCTCGAAAAGAAAATTGTAAACCATTAGTACAGGTATAATACATGCATATAGTCTATAATTGGAAAAACATAAAGCTTTGATCTAGACAAATAGTGTATATAATTAGTATGACAAGAAAATAAGATATATGTTCTCTAATTTCACATGATTAGGAATAAAACAATAAAACAAAAGAATTGTAAGGTAAGCAGTTATTTGTAAAAATAATATGAGAGTTGTTATACTAAATTTATACATAAAAATAAATAAACTTTAAGGGTTAAGTGAGTAAACATACATATATAATCATAGAAATATTTGTTCAAATGTATATTTTAAATAATAAAACAGAGTCTATTAAAGTAGCCTAAGAGGTATAGACTTTAAGAAATTCATTTAAAAATGTGTTGGTTCATAGAGGAAAAATTCCAGAACCAGTGCCTAGTACAAAAGGCCATATCCATATAGATAGCCTTCGAGACTCGAGGAAGAATTTAAACTAATATTAATGAAAACAAAGCTCGTCTTCATGCACTGATTTCATGCTAGATTGAGGAAGGAACCTGACCTCGTGAATGTGGATGACAGATTAACCAATAATGCACAGATGTACCTCGCTAGAAAAGAGAAGTGACATGCAAGAAAAATGGTTGCAGATTTTACCTAGAAAAGAAACTGGAGCATATCGTAAGTATAAATCCAAGAAATAAAATTATAACAAACGAAAATGTTAATTATATAAATTTGCGGAGTGAATATTACCTTTAACTTTGCACAGAGTCGAAGACGTTTCCATTCCCTTGAAAAAATGAAAAATGTTATCAATTAGAAAGTATTGGAACGTATTTTAAACAATAATACAAGAAGAGTTTTAAATGCAAAACATCTTGGTGTCTGTGTATAAAAAATAATTAGCTAAAAATATTTTAATTAATAACTCATTGGATGAATTACTGTTAAAATATGTATAACACGGGTTAACTTAATAAAGTAGAAACTGATAACTAAGACCGCACAAGAGTAACATCTACAATTAATAGAAGAGGGTTGTAAAGCATCGGGTAATTAGGGTTTGGTAACCAAACCATAATATACAAGTCGTACTCATTGATAAACTAAATACCAATCAAAGAAAAAAGAGACCCATTTAAGGTTTTAAGAAAAATTGTTAATACAACAAATATTACATAAACATAATCATGTTGAGAATTCCTCAGAAGATAACTACTAACACAAATCAGATGAAGGCTTCATGTAGTTATTTCTTCCATAATATAATTTTTGCAATGAAAAAAACGATATTGGGTAACTAAAGGGTAAGAACCCCAGCTCGATTAAAAATAAAATGTATTAAAATTTTCATAACTCATCAAATAGAACACTCTGGCTGGAAGAGAAATGAGCGAACCCAAATGGGTTTCGAGCATACCAAAGGAAAAATGCATTCAAGGGTTTGAAACTCATTTATACACTAGATGATAACAATGCACTATGGAAAAAGGTCTTAGGTCGAATTTCACTCTAAACATTAAGAAGGACTATGTAAAAATTAGAAGTGAAGTGAATACTACTCTAACCTCAAAAATTTCAACGACTCGAGCTTATAGAACATTGTATTTTTCCACTAAAGAAAATTATTTCAAGTCTTCGTCAGAAATTTTCCACTTAAATACCCTTTGTAAGAACCTAAGAAGGGTTTTCAAAGGAAAGGTTACCTAATAGAGAGAAAAATCTTGTATTTACCTGCGATTACAAGCAGAGCAAAGTAAAGTTATAAATTGCAAGAAGAAATTACAGAGACAAGTAATCAACTGCCAAGAATGAACTGTAAATTCATATTTACCTTTACGACATGTTGTGGCCAAGCCGAAGAAAGAGATTCGTTCAACAGGTGAGTGGTTCATTGAAAATTGAATGACAAACTATAACATTCAACAAATATCAACCCTAGACCTCCAGTTACAGATCAGAAAATTCGGTGGACAAACAAACATAAATGACTAAGGAAAAGTAAATGTGGGCATAGTCATTACAAACGCGAAAAACCCTAAAGGATTTTCCATCGTTGATCATGCAAGGGTTAATCACAAGTGTATGTTTGTTAGGTCAAACATACCCAAACATTGAACCACTTATGAGAGTCACGTGTAAGCATGGAGCATTCCAAAGAAACCCTAATACAATTCACAATCCTTTATGTTAAACAATATATGAAAATATCCAATGTAAATACCACATTCATAACATCACAAATGAGTTAAATCATTTATAAGGCATCAGAATATCAAATTATTATATTGATCCATACGAAGTGTTATTAATCCAATACCCGAATTATATATACATAAATAACATAGGTTATATATATATCATAGTTTATTAATATGTGACAAGAAACATTGTTCATATTGTATGTGGAACACCCCCTTCCCACATTTACCCAAGTAACCAACCAACTGCGGTAAACATGCGACGAGAGGCTACTATAATGAGGTTCAACCTCCTAGGTGACCTTAAGGAATTGGAACTGATGGAAACACAATATACATACCTTGTAAATCATCAATGGCACCCCCGGGATCTAACCCAACCTTTCAGACCTCTTACCCCTGGGTCACACTGACATTTTGACCCCCTTGTAGCCATAGTCGTGGGCATAACACTGCATTTGAGGGGCTATGAGGCTATAATCGCAGGCATAACATTGCATGCCAATGGCCAAGGCCCCAAAAACTCAATTATGTGCCTACATCTCCGAGGTTTGAGCCACTTTTTCAGGCATAGAGCCCAAGTCACTGCCCATAACTTCACGAAAAATTAAGGGATGATACATAACAATAGGAAAAGGATACGAAAGAAATCACATCAACAATAACTCATATGTACCCCTCCTAGCCATAACGGACATTTTTTCAAACATGTCACAAACATTGAATATACAGGTGTAAACAATGGAAATGAGCATATGGGTCTCATACTTATCTGAGAATTGCTAAGAAGCATTGCTCTCCTACATCATAAGCTGAAATACAATCTATTTGACCATAAATACATTTTGCATTCATTTACAAGTAAAAACATGCATATATCCATACATCATCACTGATAAAATACATGCTTATAACCAGCATAATAACAACAGAAATACCATGGCAACAACATTAGAATCAACATAATAACCAGTGCAATTATGCTTCAAATACCAAAGGAATGAGCTTCTCATTAATGAGGGTAAAAACCAACCGGAGATGGGACTTCCACGTTCCACCCGACCATAGATTGGCAACCACCCTAGTTCCATATTCCAAGCATGAATGTGGGACTCAAACCGAAAGAACTAAACAGGGAATCCCTAGGCCAAACAACTTCACCCTCATCAATAAAAATTAGTCTTTACCATGATCCACACTGGATCACTAGGCCAACACAAAAAACATGTCATAACCAGCTTTACCATGATCTACACCCGATCACTAGGCCAACACAAGCATGGATATCACTGGATTCTCTCTGCCTAAACCATGAGGAATTTTCCTATATCCTAGTCTCTCAAGATTTACCGCAACCCACAGTCCAAATCAAGGGTCAGTAGGCCCTAAACTGAGACATTTCCCTCTAGGCTTTACCATATTTCCTTCCATTCACGAGCAAGGATTCCTAGGCCTAATCAAGGGCAACCATCTCTCAAGATTTACCGCAATCCAATCCCAAATAACTAGGCCCTAAACCAAGGCAACACCTCTCAAGTCTTACCACGATCCAAACCCAAATAAATAGGCCCTAAACCGAGGCAACACCTCTCAGGCTTTACCATAATCCGAACCCATATCACTAGCCCTAAACCGAGGCAATACATAAACTAGTTCGGTGTCGTAATAATAATAATATTCAAAGATCCACCTCACTCAGCTTTGAATCCATCTAGTAATCCATCTAAACCAAAACATGAGAAATCCACCACACAATGGCTATCCGGAAATGGCAAGGATAGGCTAAAAACATTGTCACACATGGAAAAAACCCATAACAAGACAAAATAAAACCACATGCAATACCATGCATGCCAGATCTAGTAAGGAAAATACACATGAAAATCGATACTTGCCAAGAATCATGTTGTAGCTACTTGATTCCTGCTCCTCCTTGCTTGCTTCCTCCTCCTTCTTGCTTTCTTTTCATTCTTTCTCCAATGCCAAAGCGCTCCAAGAAACTCTAAGTGTCCAAGAGTGAGTGAGAAAGAATAGAAAGAGAGCCATAAATGTGAGCAAAATCTTGCCAACTGATCCTCAGAAGCCTTTTTATTAATGAGGCTTCTATTTTCTTCATTTTCCATTATTTTCCTTCATTTTCCTCCTCACATGCAACATGTGACCTTGCATATCCTTTTTTCCTATTTTCCATTATTTTTCATAAATAAATGCCAAATAATGCCTCTTGCATTTACAAATCCTTTTCCATTACCTTTGCCAATTTCATTTAGCGATAATAACCGAAATGAACACTTGCTAGGATTTTTTTCCCAACATTCAACTTGGAATAAGTGTCCCATCAACCATGAATACTATTTTTTCCTTTATTAACTTTTATTACATGGAATTTTCACCATGGTTGTTACAAAGCCCTCACCCTTGGGGGACACCATCCTCAGTGTTCAACCACACATATACCTCAGCAAAACCGTTGAAAAGAAAACATATTTCCCATGGAGCTTTATAACTTAGCTCATTGTAGTATTTACAATGCATAACCTGCTCATAAGCAAAACCCATCATGACAATCTAGAGGTTCAGACCTCCACCCTTGAAGTAGTACCAGGATTCACTTCCTTATGAGGAAGTCTAGAATCCACTGTCATAGTCAAAATCTGCATCCATTTTCCAACGGTACAATCATGCGCCACTTGTCCCCTCAGTGAACAGTTACCGACTCATTGTTCCAAGGCGCACTCCCAATGTGCATTTGATTCCATCTGGAAATGTTAATGACCAAAAAAAATCCATCTGAGACCTTCCCTTATTTGCTACACAATCCCTCAAGAAATATGGTCATCCCCTTCCATGCAGTCACTCACCTTCCAAGTTCCCCAGCATCCCCTATCCTGGGTGATCCATCCCTTGGCAAGGCTTCCTCGCATTAGGAGATACAAAAACCAAGGCATATACCTACCTCAAAACCATCATATCAGTCATAGCATGCTCATAGAAATCAATGGACATTATTGGGTACTTTTGAGGCCCCGAAAATCGATGCAACAACATCGGGGAAAACCACCCGGTCGAGGACTTGAAAACCGTCCCTTATATGTTTGATATGGTGGCTCCGACTGGATTTATGGGACCAGTTTCCCAATGAAATATAATTGGGTGGATGGATGGTATTTTAACTGACTGTAACTTGATAGATGGGAGTAATAACAAGCTTGACTAAAATAAATATACATATCTATATATATCATGAGATGAATTATCCTTCTATGTGATTTAAATAGATGATCTTTCAGCGAATGCAAACAAAGATTATACAAACACTTAGAGAGATTGAAACAATTTAAAATTATTTTAATTAAATAGTTAATTAAATCAATTTAATAAGCATATATCGCATATGGTTATTGCATGTATTGAATATGTATAAAAAATGGAAATCGAACATGTTCAAAAGTGAAATAATGCTAGATTGTGTTAAAAAGATACATATAACAAAGCACCATAAGAAAAATCAATTATTCTCATTTGAAACAGAAAATTAACATAAAGATAAAAGTACCATTTATATTCTAACTCTGCTCATTTGAAAAACAATATCTGGTCCAGCCTTTTCTATTAAGAAAACTTTAAGAGTACAAAAGTGCGACTTCTGTAAAGTATTCCTTTCGAAATTTCAGGACCCCTTCTTAAAAGACATGAAAGGGTTTATATAATAAAATAAAGAGTTCAAAAATAGTAATTACATAAAGAGCTTAGGAGGTTTAAACAAACCTCCTTAAACTAAGTGAAATAAAAACAAAAATAGAATTTAGTGGGGTGACTCACTTCAAGATTGCAGTGATGTCTCATTGTCCATCTGTTCCTTCAGTTGAAGGATGTTGAGCATAGGTTGAACCTCAGGAGGTTAGCTTGGCCTAATGCGTAGCTATCCTGTATAAACTACATCTGAAATTGGAGGCATCATGTAGGAAGAAGTATATGTTAGACAACGCAACATTATCCATTGGCTATGTGGCTTAACCAAATATTTCCAATACTTTTCCCAATCCGGCTTCTCCAATTTTCTGATGCTCTCCTCTTTTCCCTTGGACATTTCCTGCCATTACCTTATCAAATATTTAACAATAGGTAGAGAAATAGGAGGGCATATATCAATAGGATTAGCAGCAATGATATTTTGGCTGACTGTTTCCACAATATTATTAATAACATCTCTAGCTCTATAAATTTCCCTTTCATCTTGTTTCAATTGAATTTCCCAATCAGTAAATAAATTTTCCTTTTTGGAATCTTCAATCATGAGAAGATTAGCCTTTTGGCCTTCAGTAGTATCTTGCGAGGTGACATACTATGACACTTTATCATCAATCTCATCAAAGTTGATTCTTTGGTCCACTACTCCATTCATCAGTGAATCGCTTTTTTCACATAATTCAATAATAATAGACAACTTTTGGGAGGAAACAACTTATTTTTGTGCCAATAGGGTATTTAATTCCAATGCTTCCTTCCTGAATTCATCTATTTTGGGATTGTCTTTCAATTTCTCAGCAGTGAACTGCAATTGATGTATTTGAGTATCCTTAGCACCAATTTCATATTGGTGTTGCAGCTTCAATTAATGTAAGCTCTCTTGGAGCTGTAATACTTGTAACTGTAATTGTTGGTTTACACTCTACTTCTCTACTTGTAATTCTTGTTCCAATTGAAGGATTATTTTATCCTTTTCTTTGATTAATTATTTTTCGGTGGCCTTATCTATAGTGGCAGAAGCATAGGCTCCTGCGAACTGAGTCAAACGATTTAGATCCTGAGAAGGATCTACTTGCGAATCCTTCCAAACTACCTCTATAGGAACATCTCCGGGAACAAGCAGTTGAGATTGTTATGTTCTCCTCCTTTTTCTTTGCCTACTCATGACAGCTTTATGCCTGGGACTATAAAATATATCTAGAGGGGGAATTTCTTCAATTTCCAATACGATTTCTGAAGTAGGGTAGGCCAAGATGAATTCCACTTATTTTGTGCTAACTAACTTGTCAGTTGACCCAACAATAAATGGGTTCTAGCTTTTTCTTTGAGGTGTTTCCTCTCTTTGTTGATGATCAGTGATCACCATTTCTTGGTCTCCTTGAAGTTTTTGATTAAACTCTTTCCAGACATCATTTAAGTTACTATGAAACTATGAATCCTTGGTCTGAACTTTAGCATACTTATCCTCTTCTGTTTTTCTAAGGACTTCAATATCTTTAGGTTGTTTCTCTTTTTCCTGCTCTTTATGTGTGATGGGTTGGGATACCTCTATTATATTTAAAGGAATCCCTTCCAATATTTTGTTTCTGCAATGTTTGAACCTTGAAAATTGTTTTGGATTGAGGCGTGATGCTACTATTTTCAAACTGTGGAATAAGTGTCGACTAACTCAAACAATTCATCAAAATCATCGTCTTCATGCACAAATGGTCTGATTTTTACTTGAGTTGTGAAACCATTAGCAACTTGGTTTGGGTCATTTTGTATGTTTGAATTTGTATACAATTTCAAGCATAGAATTTGATTGACATATAGCGTTTCATGCTTATAGTTTTCTAATGCGTAGACACCACAGTGAAATAGGAAAAGAGGGCCATGAATCTTTCTTTGCTTCCTTTAAAAACTTAGTCAATCCATTATCGACAGTTTGATAAGCGATTTCTCTTGCGATAAGATTATCTGGAACATACAATGGTAAAACATGTGGTCGAGCCAAGCTTTCGAAGACTCTAACATAGTTAAATAATTCTTCACCGGACCATTTTCCAATAGAGGAGAAGTCTGCTTGAGCTTCCTTGGATAATCTGGGGGCTTTTTCATTGAACACAACTTGAAATAATGGGAGCATAATTCCATGGCAGATTTTAAGAAATGATTTTCATATTTTGATTCCCATGGAATAATATGATAGACATGAATGGGAAGAGGGTCTTGGGTAGTCCATTTCCAACCCATGGTTGGAAAATCTAAGGTAAAACATACAACATCCATAATATAAACG
Organism: Pinus albicaulis; assembly: GCA_034641835.2. Classification (NCBI taxonomy): domain Eukaryota; kingdom Viridiplantae; phylum Streptophyta; class Pinopsida; order Pinales; family Pinaceae; genus Pinus; species Pinus albicaulis. The sequence goes on from CM076580.1 coordinate 1,491,217,992, forward strand.
CTCATGTAAAATGGGGGAAATATTTTGGACGAAATGGAATGATTCCTTCTATATTCAAGAATCTGGGAGGTGATATTATTGGACAAAATGGTTCCCCAGCCCATGATATAAGAATCTGTAACCGCTTCCATAAGGGGAACCCATTCAATGGATAATTTAGTGGTATCAGGTTGACCGAAGAGTCTAGACATCATAGCAACAACATTACAATAGGGATTAGCAAGGGAATTAGTGGAATACATACCCTTATCATCAGTTTTATGTTTTTTTGGGTTGATCCTCCATTTCTTTATAGGATTTGACTTTATCTCGTTCTCCTTGCGAATTGTGCTAGAAATTATTTATCGTAGACCTTCTCCGAGTCTAGAATGTGGTACATTGACTTCAAATCTTTAGCTTTGAAATATCTTATCATTGTTCCTCTGCTTGTCAGAAAAATTCTATCTCCAATATTGAGATTGTAGATTATCCATCTTACCATATCACTATATGGTAAAATTTTTGGGTGCGCAACAATCCGGTGTAGAAAAGAGTTGGCGACCTCTTCTATAGTAGATCCTAAAGAATCAGAAGCATTTGCAGTAGATTTTAGTTCAACCCTATGGGGTTTCTCATATTCAAATAACCTATACATTGCTTCCCAATAGGAAGAACCACTCTTTGACCCGCATGTCATGCATGTGAATAAAGGGAGCATCTATGTTACTTCACTAGCAGTAGTTGTAGGATTTGTGGGTGCCATGGGTTTTTTGGATTTCTTCACAGCTTTGGACATTTCTGAAGAGCTCTGCTTATTTGGACTCACCTACGAACAATCAAGAATGATAAGTAGAAAAGAGGAAATATTGTTTTAAAAATAAGAAAGTGTTGTAATAATGGAAATAACGAGCGAATGAAACTTGGCACGCGAATAATCCATAAATTCAATACTCTTGCGGTCAAATCATTTTTGGAGGCATGAGCCGTAAAAACCATTTAAGTTATGACATTAATGGAAAGCATGGGTTGATGTGCCCATGCAATCATTCCAGCATTAAAACGAGATCTTTTCCCATCGCAGATGTTATTCGTGTGTGAATGTTTTTAGAATGTCGATCAACTAACCTTTTGCAGATTGCGATATCGCAATCGCAATTTCAGCGGAAATGAACAAGGGGAAAGAGTGGTCAAATAGCGAAAGTGAAATGTGATAGAGTATATTGCATCGGGGAAATGTGAAGGATGGTTTAAAGATTGTCATGATAAAAATGCGGAATGCGACTAATTACATGGCGGAAATGGGTCTCGCGGTTTGTTTCTCATGGAATATTATTCAGGAAAAAGCCTTTTTCCTTTTTTAATGTGATTTTTTGTATTTCACGTCACAAATTTTTTTGAGTGGCTTTTTTATGAGCCATATGTATTTCATGCGACATTGTGATTTTCTTATATGTTTACTTAACATTCTCCGCTTAAGTGTCCTTTAAATGGAAACTCATCGTTTTTAACCCATTTCATTCATATTTCTATTTGAATTAATCTCTTAAGGGTTTCATTTTTTCTACTCTAAAAAAAATTAGAAGGGTCCCCATTATTTTTCTAAGGTAACTATTCTAAAATAATGGGGGTTTTTTAATAGCACAACAATTGGCGATTCACTGGAAGAACCAGTTATCTCTGAAAAATGAATTTATTGGTATCTTTAAATAAGTAAAAAAAATTAAGGAAACAAAATTGTTTTTGAAATTTTTGAATGAATAAAATTAATCTCAAAATAAAAACTCATCTTGTTGCTAATATTTCAGAAACCTTTCATAAATAATCATCTTCATTCCTCTATATCAATCATCAAATAGTTTAAAAGATAAAGTAAATGTGTTTTTGTAAGTTAGCCTTTTGATTTACTCCTTTTTTCATAGGTAGAGCCACTGCTGCTAGCAGGCATTTATAGCCTCAACAAGGTTACATTTTAACCATCAATGATTCAGTATCCCATCCATCTACTATTACAATATTTTTGAGATAAATCCTTAAACATATATAAAATTAAAATAAAAAATAAAAAAAATTCTTGTTCTTAAAAAGCAATTGCCCTCACTTTGAGACCAGAAAGTAACAATGCTATTCATTGATTATAATTGGACTGAATAAGATGGCTCATGATGAGACCCCTTGTCTTATGATTATTTAATAATCATGAGCCATTGCCCTGGTTTGATATGCAGAAGTGGTAATGTCAATTTATTATTTACCTATGATCACGGTAAGAAGGCTCGTGATGAGACCCCTTATCCTTTTAAGTTTTTATATTTTTGAATTACACTCTAGAAAAAGTATAATTAATGGATGGGGAGAACCATTGACTCCTTAAGGGTTTTTGGATGGAAATTAAGAGTTAAAGATGCTTAGTGACAATTAGTCTTTACTTTGTAAAGATGAACCTTTTCTGACTGATAATAAAGTAAAAAGAATTTACAAACTTTAGGTTTACAAAATTTACAATTTCAATGAAAAAAAAATTCAGAGTTATATAGTATTCATTCAATTTTCAATTTTGTAGTTATTTCCTCATAAAAAATTATTCATCAAAAATAAAAAGTCATAAAACAAATTCAGAGGTGTTGCGAAAAGCCAAAAGTATGTAATCAAACATTATTCTTCTGAAAATATAAAAGTATGAGTATGGTACATTTAGAAGAAAATCTTCTTCTAAGAAAAGATTTTTTTCAAAATCATCCCGTTGAGAGGAAGAAAATCTTTTCTCCCTTGAAGATCTTGTAACATGAAGGTTGATGGGCCAATTTGTTCTGTGATTTGAAATGGTCCAAGCCACATTCTTTGGAATTTGGTATGCTTACATTTTTTCTCATGTGCCTTGTCCCACTTAAGGACGAGGTCTCCAACCTGAAATGATTTTGGGAAAACAAAATTTTCATCGAAAGAGTTTTTTACAATCTGCTGGTGTCGAGCATGAGTTAAGTTTGACTTTTCCCTTTCCTCTTCTAGTTTAAGTATCTGAGACATTCTTAATTGTAAGGAATAAGAAGGTACTTCATCAATAAATTGAACTAGGGTGAAAGAAGGAAGAGCTAAATTTTATGGAATTACAGCTTCTTTACCATAAACTTGTTGAAAGTCAACAAGAAATTGCAGCACACACACTATTTTGGGACCATGGGTCCTAGAGATATATTAGTGTGAAGGCCAATTTAATTTAATAAATTGGTGCAGTGTCTAATTTAATATTCCCTTAATTAAATTGTACAATAAAGTGTAATCTTATCTCATAATCACTTGTAATAGTTAACAGAGTGTGATAAACTAAGTTAGCTCATGTATTTCGAGTTGGGGGTGGTTGGTGAGACATGCAGAGTGATTCTATTAGTTATGGAGTTCTAATTGTAGTTGGTGCATTAGTTTAATGCATGAGTAATCAGTTAACTCAGTTAGGTGAGTTAGAGTCAGTTGGACTAGTTATAATTGTTTGTTGCACTAGTGAGAGATCAAGTGAATTAAATCAAATTTAGTTCGCAATCAGTGATTTGTCATGCAATTGATTATTTACTATTAATAGTTGCATGCATGTCAGTTCCAGTGGAGAACCAATTAGGAAAAATGTTAAAGGGATGTTAACTATTAGTTGTATCATTAGTAGGTTGTCTGCATGCAGCCAGACATCCATTGGATTGCCCATGATCCTTACGCAGTTTTGGAAGGCTGAAATTCCTATAGAATAGGGATTTCATTCCACATGAATTGAGCAAGAAAGGCAAGCTTATTAGAGGCTGAGAATTGGCTAAGTGTTGGTCGATTTTGTCTGGTTCAGTGTGAGACAGTTGTGAGAGTGCAGGAGACTCATGCGAGAAGAGTGCATTGTGATTGTTTCATGATTCCATGGTGAATATACAATAGAAGATAGAGGGGTTTTGAGCAGTAAGATTTACTCGAGAAAATGTTTGTGTGGTGGTTTTATTTGATTCTTTTTTCACTTGTTTTGATTGGTGATCGTGTTTATTTTCCGCAATTGATTTGTAGAAGGATTCAGTATCTAGCTTTAGTACATTGCTTGATCGGATTGAATCCATTGATATACATATGTTTGTATAATTTATAGATGGTATCAGAGCACAAGAAATCACTATAGTGGAGGAGAATCTGAGTTTGTGACTGAATAGAATTCGAATTTGCAAAAGTATTCTTGGTGTGATAGGCGAATCAGGATTGAGATGGCTTTCAATGGCTTGAGATTGGAGTATGCACTAGAGGGAATTTGCAATTATATTATGTGGAAAGACAATATGGAGGTAGTACTGGAGGACAATGGGTTGAAATAATTCATTGATAATGACATTCCCAAACCCGTTGTAGCAGATGACGCAAATCTTGATGCTTGGAAAAAGAAGTTTGCAAAGTTTAGGAGGATCTTACTGGAGGGAGTACGAGACCACATTGTCTCAAGTCTCCATGGAAAAGTGACACCATATGCAATGTGGAAATATTTGACAGATCTGTTTCAAAGCAACAGTGATCATATAAAATTGGCACTGAAGGATAAGCTCAGGAAAATCAAAATGGAGAAAGGAGACACCATTCTGAAATATTTAACAAAGTTTGTCCAATGTCGGGATGAGCTTGGGAGCATCAGAATTGTTGTCGCGGATGATGACTTGGTGAGACTAAATATTTTAGGACTTACCAAGGTTTGGCATAGTTATCATGACTTTGTCAATGGGAGGGAGAAGCTATCAGATTGGGAATGACTTTAGTCGAATTTGGTGCAAGAAGAATTCAAGCGAAATACCAGGGATGGATCTTCATCTAAGACAGATGATGAAGAAAATTGTGCTTTGGCTGCCAAGGAAAAGAAGGGGAAAGGAAATAAATCCTATTCCAAATCTGAGTCCAGTAAATATGGCAAGAAGCACTACATGTCCAGAGTGAAGTGTTTTCACTGTCACGAGAATGGACATTATGCCACTAATTGTCCACAAAAGAAGAAGAACAAGAAGGCTTCAAGATATGCAGTTGGTGAGGCTTTGTCCTTACAATTTGAGCTTGACTTCTCACTCATTGCATGCATGGTGTCAAGTGCAATGGGATCAGTATGGTACTTGGATAGTGGTGCATATTTCCACATGACGGGAGACAAAGAACTTTTCAGTAGCTTGGAGGAGAAGGACCTCCAGATGCATATCGAAATAGGTGATGACGGGCGATATAGTGCTACCGGGATTGGTACAGTTACCTTCCTGAGATAGTTAGGTAAACCCTTCTTATTAAAATATGTAATGCATGTACCAGGCTTGAAGAAAAATTTAGTTTCAATCGCAATGTTGGAAGATAGAGGCTATGATGTGATCTCTAGTGAAGGGAAAGCTTTCCTTTGACGCAAAGCCATAGGAAAAGCCAAGAATATTGGGGTTCAAGTGAAGAATCTCTATAAACGTGATGTAGATGGTTGCGCATCATTGATGGGTAAGGTAGACAAAGTGGTGAGTTGGGATGAGGGTGAGTTATGGCACAGGGGATTAGGCCATCTACACCACGGAACCTTTAAGGTCATGCAATAGATTTATATGGGTCTTCCCAAGGGTACTCTTGCACAGATAGACACATGCAAGGGATGTACTATGGGGAAGTATGCAAAGGCCACTTTTCACGAGAAGGAGAACCGAGCTTCAGAAAATCTTGAGAGAGTTCACTCAGACGTGTGTGGACCATTCTCTATTACTTCGACAGCAAAGCAAAAGTACTATGTGATCTTTTTGATGATTTTTCTAGAAAGTGTTGGATCTACTTCATGCATAACAAAGATCATACGTTCTCAAAATTTCTTGAGTTCAAAGCACTGGTGGAGAAAGGTACAGGGAAGCATATGAAGGCTCTTAGGAGAGAAAATGGTGGTGAGTACATCTCCAATGAATTCTAGAACTTCTGCAGCAAAGAAGGAATTTAGGGAGAGTTGAATGTGCCTCATAACCCACAGCAAAATGGGGTCGTGGAAAGAAAGAACAGAACAATTGTGAGTGCAGCACGAGCGATGTTGCACGATCAGGGCCTACCGTTGCATCAGTGGGCAGAGGCATGCAACACAGTGGTATTTGTGCAAAATTGTAGTCCTCATCGGATACTTGGCATGAGTACACCAAAGGAGGCTTTTTCTAGTAAGAAACCTAGTGTTTCATATTTTAAAATTTTTGGCTCATCTGTTTATGTGCATGTGACCAAATATGCTAGGAAGAAGCTCGAACCAAAAACTGAGATTGGGATATTTGTGGGGTACATTGATACTCCCCACAACTATCGAGTGTATTTTCTAAATAGAAGGATGATTGTTGTGAGATGGGATATAAAATTTTATGAGGAGAAACCCATGCGATTATCCCTTGAGAGGGAGTTGGATTTGCATGCAGATGAGGAACTCTTGGTTCCAAAGAATGAACCTCAAGATGTGGAGTAGCCACATGCGGAGGATCATGGAGTGGCAGAAAACACTCATGCAGAGCCATCCACCAGAAATGGTAGAAGGCACACCATAGAAGCTGATAGATGGAGACTTGATGCGGCAGAGTATGTAGGAGCACCTACTTCACTATGCAAACAAAGACAGTCTCTAGATAGATTTACTCGATACATGGCTCTTATTAGAAAGTGTATTGTGACAGAACCATCCTCCTTTGAGGAAGCAGTGCAGCAACCAATTTGGTTTGATGCTATGGTTGAGGAGTATGACTCCATCGTCAAGAAAAATGCATGGGTATTTGTCCCAAAACCGGTCAGAAAACCAGTGGTTAGATCTAGATGGATCTATAAGGTGAAGCAGGCAGCAGATGGGAGTGTGGAGAAGTACAAGGCTAGATTTGTAGCCCGGGGATTCTCACAATTTGAATGGATTGAATATGACAAGAATTTCACACCGATTGCGAGATACTCTTCCATTAGATCTGTCCTTGCACTCTCGATACGTATGGGGTGGCTCATTCATCGATGGATGTGAAAACAATGTTTCTCAATGGATTATTGAGGAAGAAGTGTACATAGAGCAGCCGTATGTTTCGAGATATTTGACAAAGTGAGTCGCATGTGTGCCGACTCAAGAGAGAATTGTATGGCTGAAGGCAAGAACTCACCATTATACACTAATTGATGCTTATTTCACCGCGCTTCGGACTTCTTACAAAAAGTGAAGCAAATGCTAACCTATACTGCATTGTGGTTTTGATGGTCATTCTGATTATCATACTTTATGTTGATGATCTAATTCTGACATCTCGATGAGCAACTGATAACTTCTTGCAACGAGGATCTTGCAAGGGAGTTTGAAATGAAGGACATGGGACTCCTTCACTATTTCCTTGGTTTGGAAATATGGCAGCGGGATGGTGAGCTATTCGTTTCTCAAGGAAAGTATGCCAAAGAGATTTTGAGTAAGTTTCACATGGAGAGTTGTAAACCCATAGATACTCCTCTTCCAGGAAATTAGAGTAAAGAGGATGCTACTTCAGAAGAAGTAGTGGATGATACTATCTACAGGTAGCTAGTGGGTTCACTGATGTACTTGGGTAACACCAAACCAGACATTTGCTACGCAATTAACCAGTTGAGTCAAGTTATGGTTAAGCTGACCAAGCTCTTTTGGAAGGCGGGGAAGCATGTCTTGAGATATCTCAGGGGCACTACAGAGTATGGATTATGGTACATAAAAACAGAGGGATTGAAGCATCAAGGCTTCACGGATGCAGATTGGGCAGGTAGTCCATCAGACGGAAAGAGCACATCAGGAAGGATTTTGAGCATAGGATTGACATTAGTTTCTTCGTACAGTAGGAAGTAGCGATTTGTGGCAATCAGTTCAGCCGAGGTGGAGTAAATGGCAACAAGTTAGGCTGCATGTGAGGCCATCTGGATGAGAAAGATCCTAGTTGGTTTGTTTGGTTCTCAGATGGATCCAACGGTGATACATTGTGATAAATAGAGTTGCATTAAACTCTTGGTTAATCTGGTATTCCATGATAGGTCCAAGCACATAGACATACGGTACCACCATCACAGATATTGTGTTTAGAGACACATTATGTTACTTCAATACATTTCCACGGAAGATCAGGATGTAGTTATTCTGACAAAGGCGCTCGCCAGGAGAAAATTTGAATACCATAAAGGCAGGATCGGGGTGGTAGATAATCCCTTTCTTGTTGAGAGGGAGTGTTGAAATTCATAAAGAAATTGCAGCACACGCACTAGTGTGGGATCACAGGTCCTAGCGATACATTAGTGTGAAGGCCAATTTAATTTAATAAATTAGTGTAGTTTCTAATTTAATTTTTCCTTAATTAAATTGGACAATAAAATGTAATATTATCTCATAATCACCTGTAATAGTTAACTGAGTGTGATAAACTCAGTTAGCTCATGTATTTCAAGTTGAGGGTGGTTTGTGAGGCATGTAGAGTGATTCTATTAGTTATGGATTTTGAATTGCAGTTGGTGCATTAGTTTAATGCATGAGTAATCAGTTAACTCAGTTAGGTGAGTTAGAGTCAGTTGGACTTGTTGTAACTGTTTGTTTCACTAGTGAGAGATCAAGTAAATTAAATCAAATTTAATTCACAATCAGTGATCTTCCATGCAATTGATGATTTACTATTAATAGCTTCATGCATGTCAGTTCCAGTGGAGACCCAGTTGAGACAAAGGTTAAATGGATGTTAACTATCAGTTGTATCATTATTAGATTGCCTGCATGCAACCAGACATCCATTGGATTTCCCATGACCCTTGCGCAATTTTGGAAGGCCAAAATTCCTAAAGAATAGGGATTGCATTCCACATGAATTGCGCAAGCAAGGCAAGATGATTAGAGGTTGAGAATTGGTCGATTTTGTCCGGGTCAGTGTGAAACATTTGTGAGAGTGTAGGAGACTCTTACGAGAAGAGTGCATTGTAATTGTCTCATGATTCCATGGTAAATATGCAATAGAATATAGAGGGGTTTTAAGCAGTAAGCTTTCCCCGAGAAAATATATGTTGTTTGGTTTGATTTGTTTCTTTCTGCACTTTTTTTTATTGGTGATCGTGTTTATTTTCCACAATTAATGTATAGAAGGATTTAGTATCTAGATTTAGTACATTTCTTGATTGGATTGAATCCATTGATATACATATGTTTGTATAATTTATACAAAACTAGAATGAATGGAGAAGAACCTATAAAGGCCTTCTGAGTAATCCTATCTGCCCATGGTGCAAATGTTAAAGACTTATGCCAATTTTTATCGCTCTGATCAATAGTCCTTTTTATGATTCTTATGAAATTTTTATTTGTTGATTCTACTAGACCATTCCCTTGGGGATAGTAATTGGTGGAATATTTAAGTTTAAAACATATTTTGAGAGAAAAATCAGTCATACTATTACCCAAAAAGTAAGATGCATTATCAAACATAAGTGCATTAGGTAAGCCAAACCTGGTGATAATGAATTGATCGATAAATTCAATGATGGCCTCAAAGTTAGGTACCTTTGGTGGAACAACTTCCACCCACTTAGTAAAATATTCTGTTGCAATGAGAATGTATTTATGTTGTTTGGATGAGTTAGAAACAATCTCACCTATGATGACCAATACCCATTTCTCAAAAGGTCGCTGAATGTTGACTGGCTGCAAAAGTAAGGCTAGTTTTCTTTGTCTTCCAATGGCATTTTGGCATGTTTTAAATTTTCTCATATGAGCGTATTTGAACAATGTTGGCCAATAGTATTATGCAAGAAGGATTTTGTGTGTTGTGGTGTCTCCTCCAAAATGTCCACTTGCGGGTCCATCATGGAGTTCTTGCAAAACCCTTTGTGCTTCAGGCTTTTCAAGGCATCTTAATAGTACAGAGTCATAGTTTTTTCTAAATAAAATATTATCTATGATCTGATATTGATTAGATTTAAATCTTAAAGCTCTTTTTATTTTATAATTGAGTTCTATGGAAGCATATCCATTTTTTAAATAAAATATAAGATCAACATACTGTGATTCAGAGTCGTTTAGGCTTACCTCAGCAATATGTACAGTGTTACCTGACTCTTCATCATTTGATATGTTTGATGCTCTGGATAGCAATCTGCAGAGACCTCGCCCTCTGATGATTTTTGCTGGTCTTATGTCAATTTCATATTCCTGCAAAGCAGTAACCCTATTTTCCCTCTTTTCTCCCAGTTACTTTTGAATAAGCAGTTGCCTTACTACCCGTTGTCGACAATTATTGTCACTCCTAGAGACAAAATTATAGAGTTGCTATAGACTAAGCCTGGGACATATTAGCATAACAGGGAGGTTATAATAAAGTTTCTGGTGTCAATCCAAAGACTCACTTGTTATCTCTTGTAAACAAGGAAATTGATTTTGAATGGGACCAAAACTCACGTAAACCGCTACAAGGAAAGTAATGTCATAGACAAGATGAAAAACTCCAATATAAAAGCATCGACGCTTAAGAGACAATTTACTATAAAGAGGGCCGATTCAAATAATATGCCACGTAAATCTAAATTAAATATCGTAATAAGGTGTATGCAAAAAAGGAAAGAAACATACGAGGATATTAGTTAACTTTGGTCTGATACCCGAATACACAACAGAACCACATATGGGCTTATAATTCTAAGAATCCATACATGACAATGGCGTTTTAAAAGCACCCTCTCAAAGCAACTAATATAGCAGAAAGATGGATGAAATGAACATGAAACAATATATCACGCCTGAGCCATATTTAAAGCGCTTAACTGATCCAAGTATGTGCATCAACTAGGATGAATCCTTACCTAAAATCAGTGAGCCACTCGCATTCCAGTACATGATACAAGAATATATATGAAATGGAATGTTATGTTAATCACATAAGAGAACGTTACATACTGTGAAATACTAAAGACCAGAATCCTCATTACAGATAGAACCCCTCCTCACTGAGACCCTACGGGCTTTGAGCCTTCATACAGAAGCTTCACAAAATGTATACAAAAAATGCCTTTCACTGCACAATTCTCTGATAAAAATATGGAACCTTTACAATGTCTTTCTTCCTCCCCTTTATAGAAGAGGGAATAGAGAAGCTAATAAAAGAGGTAGGTGAAAACAATCAATTTTTCCATTAAAACAAAATGGCGGAAACATTTCACACCCATACTATTTGACGGCTCTAGGATGCTGAAGGTACTTTGTGGCTGCTCCATGAAGTAAATGCTGTCGGTGCCAATTTCTCCAGGGATAAGACATGAAGAATAAAATATGTAACATTCTGTACCTTCCTGAGAGAAAAATATTCTGAAATTAAACTTGGAGGATATGATTTTCATGTACTTGTACTCTTGGCCTTTTGAATGCTGAATTGTAATTTAAAATCTTCGGCTCCATACGTTGAATCTCTTGCTCTCTGACTGACATTCTTTATTTGCGCCATTAATTTTCCAACTGCTCAACCTGTGCATTTGAGTGACCCCAGAGGGTTTGATGTTTTTCAATCGCTGCTCCTTAAATGATGATCACGCCTCAACAGCTACCCCAGATATTTCTTTATGAATTTTAACTCTGCAAGCCAATCGTTAGATGCATCTTCGATTTCTGTAATGGAGGCAGAAACTGATGGCAATTCCACGTCGCTACAACCTGCAAAACCCACAAACATGTTAAGAAAACTGGTGTACGGGAGAGTGGATATAGTGGAGATGGTGGGAGTGACAGAGCGACGTAGTGGAATGGTGGAAGCATGAAGGGTGACGATGAAGAAAAATAGTGGGGTGACAATGAACAAACGGTGTGGAGGTTTACAATGTAAACACTAAAACATGGCGCGTACATTGCCTTATGAATGATGGAGGAAGACACAATAGACACATGGGACGACAACGGGGATGTATGAAAGATAGGTGGAAGTACGTCGTGGAGGAAGACCCGGTCAACCAACCGATTATACAAATGATCTGAGCCGCACGATCATAAGATGAGATAAACAGTCCAAAATGCGTTAGAGAGTGATGGCATGGCGGGCTCGGGGTGATTAATATATGGATTAAACTCTACGCAGCTCCAAAGCATTATAGCTGTCAGATGAAGCTCTTTGGATTGGACGGCCAACATAAATTTCGTTGCATGTCTTTGTCCGAACGTTAATGCGCGAAATAGGGCGGTTTTAAAATCGTACACTGGGACACTTGGCAAGCAGCGTATGGAATCACTGTGATTTGCGGAATACCGCCCTTCGAAAGATGGTGCGAAATTTATAGGCTAGTTTTTACAATGAGTGCAGGCGAGGGGACCACCTGACAGGGACTGGTTACGGGCCGTTGATCTGTGGCCCGATCGGACGACGTAAAATGCGCTCGATGGATATGTACGATAAGCACCCTTGGGGTTTAATGCCCGGTCCCGAGTCACGGTTATGTGGATAGTAAGCTATAGGGGGTCGCGGCTGAAGGGGCTAGGCCTCTTATGATTCTGAATATGCGCTCGTAGTGTTTTCTGATGCGTTTTAGGGGGCGGGATAAGCAACAGTTATCAAAATGAATGTATTAGGCCAAGATAGGGAACTTGTAAGTTAAGGGGGGAGGAATTGAAGATTAAAAATTTAAATGAAATGCTATCAGTTGCCTTACTACCGAAGATGGAACTATTTCCTTGGTGTGTGTCTTTAGCAAAAAAGGTTTGAAATGCTTTAAATATTTGTAAACAGTAAAGGCTTGTTTTTCCACTTCTGAATAATGTAGTTCAGCACTTTAGAGATTTGAACTAAAGAAGGAAATGGGTGCTTCAATATTTTTATCATTGATTTGTGTTAACACATCAACATAAGATGTTTCAGAAGAAAAAGTATATAAAATGAAATGATTAGAAAAATATAAGGTAGTTAGAGAAGGAGAATTTATGATGGATTGCCAGATTAGATCAAAGGTTTCTCTTTCATTGTGTCCCCATTTAAAGAGTGTGTTTTTTCTTAATCATTACTTGCAATGGTAAAACAATTTGGGAAAATTTACGAACAAATCTCTTAACAAAAATTATCTGTCCTAAAAAGGACTCCATGGATTTCTTGTTATGGGGAAGAGAGATTTTAGAAATTGCCTTTATCCTTTCTGGATCTATGCAAATGCCTTCTTTTGACACAATAAATCCTAAAAGTTTTCCTTCACTTAAAGCAAAATAAGACTTTTTGGGATTTAAGGAAATTCCATACTTTAAACAGCGTTTAAGGATTTGCTTAAGATCGTGATAGTGGTTGCTTCTTTTCTTGGAATAAATGGTTATATCATCTAAGTATACAACCATGGTTTTGTTTATTAGTCCTTTGAAAGAAATATCCATTACTCTTTCAAAAGTTTCTCCTGCATTGATTAGACCGAAAGGAATTTTCTGATAAGCATAAGTGCCCCATTTAGTTCTAAATGTAGTCTTTAACCTATCTTCAGGATGAACCAAAATCTGATTGTAGCCTAAAAATCCATCAAGGAAATACATTAATTCAAATCCAGAAACTAATTGCAAAATTTGTTCCATAGGTGGTAATGGGAAATTTTCTTTTAAGCAAAATTTGTTTAAGTTCCTAAAATATATATAAATGCGAATGTCACCATTATTTTTCCTAACAGGGACTAAGTTTGAGACCCACTTTGAATGCCTAATAGGGAAGATGATATTAGCCTTAAGGAGTTTATTCAGTTCAAATTTGATTTGACTTTCAAGGTCAGGGTGAATTCTCCTTAACTTTTGTTGTATAGGCTTTTCAATGGAAATCATTGGGATAGTATGTTGGGTAATAGAGGTATCATATGTTTTGAGATCTTCGTATTTCCATGAGAAAAAATTCTTGTATTTATTCAGTAAATGAATGAAGGTTAACCTTTCATCAGACAAAAGACCAAGTCCTAGATTAATATTCTAAGGATTGAGATTTGTGCCAAGGTTTACTAGTTCAAACCTCAAAGTTGAACTTTGTAGTTCAGAATTAGTAACCTTCTTAAACTTGTCTTTGAGATCGTAAAGATATTCAAGTTTAACCACAGATTTAGGTATGGCATTCTCTTCAGTTTTTTGATTCAGTTGTACTTCTTGTTCTTCTTGATCGATTAGTTGATCATCATATGACGTTCTGATGTGAGAAAGGTTAGAACATATTCATCATCGTTAAATATTCTCCAGTTAGTGACATTATCAGGAATAGATGGGTGAAAAAATAACTCTATAGAAAATCTATCTAGACTATAATCCTCAGAAGGAATAAGTCTTGATGCTACATTAGCTAGAAGATCAACACTTGCATTTTGGATGTTTGGAATAGACGAAATATTGAATGCTAAAAAGTGTGAGGTAAGAGATTGTACTAATGTCTGGTAATGCTTGAGATGACCAGAAATAGAGTGAATAGTATTTCTTACCTGATTGATAACTATTTCAGAGTCACCATATACTTGAGGATTTAACACCAAGGTTTATTTCTTTGTACAAGCCTTGGACCAGTGCCTCATATTCTGCAGTATTACTTGTGCACTCAAATTCTAGCCTACATGCCAGCATTGTATTTTCTCCTTCTGGAATAATTAATATGCAACCAGCTCCTGCTCCTTCACCATATTTTGATCCATCAAAGTATAATGTCTAGAATAAAGTTTTAACACAAGGTTTATCTATGATTTTTATACATTTAGAAGAGTCTGACTGAGAAAAAAATTCAATTTGAGAATTAACTGAATTTTTAAGAAATTGAGATTTATGTGCATTGGAACTTCCTAAAAAATATTCAGCAGAGTAATTTTGAAGAATGTTATTAGTAAAATCCATGGGTTCATTTTCATCCTCGAAGTCAGTTACTGAATATTTCATGTGTTTTTCGCGTTCAACTCAAATTTGATTTGGCTTACCATTGTAAGGAAGCCACATATGAGACCAATCAGTTGCTAAATAACCATGAAGCTTCTCTAACCAATCTCTACTTGTAATTAAATTGTACAAGTCAGGAATATCAGCAATCAAAATATCAATTACTTGATGAAATTTTGAATTAGATAGTCTAATGAGGACACAATTCATTTCTCACATTAACTTGACTTTGGTTTTGTCTAATTTCACAATGTGTATTGCAGACTTTTGTTGAGCAATATTTAACTTCAAACAAATAGAATACAGCATGATATTTGAAGAAGCTCCAGAGTCTATTTTTGTTAAACACTTCAAAAGTCAAAAGAAAAGGAGGACTATGTGAATTATATATGTCTCCGATTAGAATAGCATCATTCGCATCGAATTTTTCAGATGAATCAGTAGGAGGTTTGCCAACTCCTTTTGAGGCTTTGAAAGTAACAGGGGCAGGTAAGGGTGAAGCAGGGACTGCGTTCAGCTCTTTGAGTAATATTTTTTGCTGATGTTTTAGTTTACTCACCTCATACATGGAGATAATTTCCTTCACTTGCGTCATGTCTTCCACTATATTATACTCAATAATACCAAAGACAACTAAGATATTTGGTGTATATTGAGTTGTAGAAGAATTTGGGCTTGATTGAGGAGAAGGATTCTTTTTGTTAACAACTTTATCCTTAAGAACAGGGGATGAAGATTTATGCTTTTGAGCCGAATGAGGAAGATCAGTAGAATTTTTACTTCTAGTGTTAACTGGTAGTGCCTCATGCTCATGTTAATTATCGGATGTAGGAAGAATAAAGTCCCATAATCCATGAACTTAAACTAATTCTTCATCTGATCATTCTTCTACAGATAATATTGTTTCATCCTGATCTTATTCTTGATCTGATTCAGCATTGGAGATTACATTTGGTGGTTGTGAATTTGAAGCTTGATTTTTCTTAAAAGCTCTGAAAGGTTTCTTTGAAGAAGATTCAACTACTTGTTTCTTTATTTCAACCATGTCATTTGACATAGTTTTAAGAACATTTTGTAATCCCTCAAGATCATAAGGATCCTTAGATGTTTTATTTTTGGGTTCATCCATAAATGAAACTTTTTTAGTTTTTTTATCCTCCTGTGCAATTTTCTTTTCCAAGACAAGAATTTTCTTTTATACAGAAAGGGCTTCTTTCATATTTTCTACCAAAGTAGCCTTATTGGCTCCATCTACAAAAATTGCTATATTAGAAGGAGGAGAGGATATATACCATTCAATTTGTACATCTACACCAGGTTTTGATGTAGCTGAGATTTTATTGAGCAACTTATTAAATATAGAGTTGAAATCTTTAAATTTTTCACTTGAATTTGCTTTTAGATTTGAAAGATCATTGATGAGAGTAGCAGTTGTATGATCATCACCAAATTTAGTTGGAAAATGTTCCTCAAATATGTCCCAACTAGTAATGGTTCCTAGTGGTAATTAAAATTAACATGATCCAGCTAGTCCTTGAAAAGTATAGGGAAACAATATTACTACACAATCTTCTTCAGAGACATCATTTAGATTTGTAGACAACATGAAATTATGGAGATGTTCTTCTGCAAGGAGACCGTCATCTGGATTATACTTAGGCAGCCATCTTTCTAGATGCTTAGATAAAGGATTAAGAGGACCTGCTAATTGAACAGCTCCAGGATTGGTCCAAGGTCTATTTTCCATTGTATGAATAGGAGGATTGACTTGTCCTGGAGAAGGATTTGGAGAGGAAGAAGTAGTTCCAGTGGTGGATGTAGGTGAATAAGAAATAACCATTGAACTGATACTTCTTAAAGCAGCGCATATAGTATGAGAAGAAGAGATATGAATTGATGAAGAAATCGGTTGAGAATATGTAACAGAAGGAGGAATAAATGATGGATTTTGAGGGGAAGAAGATGAAATAATCTCACTAGTGGATGTTTGAGTCTTGGATATCAGAGATTTCCTACGCTGAGAATGAAGAGCAAACTCAAAAGGGATTATTTCTATCTTTTCACTCTTAGAATGAGTTAATACACCAATGCCTTGTAATGTTGAAGTAACACTTCCTTCGGAGGTTTCAAAAAGCACATGATTTTCTGTCGAAATAGAAATTTCTTTCGATTTATTTATTAAGGCATGGACTTCACACGATTTTGGGGTATAATCAGGGGAGAGTGCTTTGGGAATGGAACTAGGAGACTTGGGAGAAGATTGAACAACTTTGAATCTATAGATATGGGATTTGAACGAGGACTAGAAGTTGTAGGAGATTTGGAGGGAGAAGAACTCTTTTGATGGTCTTTAATTTTTAGATTAAGCTTTGGTGTCATTCATAGTCTAATTTCCCTCCTTCTAGCGCCAAAAATGTTGAGGCCCTGAAAATCAGTGCAACAACATTGGGGAAAACCACCCGGTCGAGGACTTAAAAATCATCCCTTATCCGTTTGATATGGTGACTCCGACTGGATTTATGGGACCAGTTTCCCAATGAAATATAATTGGGTGTGTTGAGTCCCGATATTTCTCAATTTTGATAGCATTCTAATACCTTGCTTTCCCCCATTTTGAACTCCTTTTGACTCCTAATTACTCCTATTTCACCATATTACCTATGTTTTGACCAAAAGGGTGTTGTGCTCTCAAGGCATGAAAATTATCTTAAAAAGTGTCATTTTATCTTGTTCTTAAGTATTTCTAGAGGCTAAGTGTTTCCTAATTGAATTATCTACAAATTTCAAGTTTGATTGATTGAGTCTTATGCAGATTAGTCATTATTCGAAGAAGCTCAATGATTTCTTGTAGATAGTGTGTGGTCGTTGATGTCCTCAGACACTCCGCGATTTCCTGTATGTGTAGATTTCCAGTAACCACCCAAATTTCCTGTAGCAGAATCGGTGGTTGATTATTTTCCAGTTAGTTTCAAGAAAAAAGGGAACATGGGTTTTATGAGAAAATCCACCTACATGGACGTTGTCCTATTGGATGCCTTGAATTCATCATCAAAACTGCCCAAATCTCCAGTCCTCTTCTCGATGGCTATATTGGGAAAAGCTCCAGCAATGTAACGAAATCAGTGTGATCCATGCTTTCATTCATGGATCAAACTCAGTAGAGCTATTTTTGTTATTATGTTCAGTTATTGAAAGCAATTAGTTGCAGCACAATATTTTTCTTTACCTGGTAGGCAAGCATTGTTGGACATTGGGTTCAACGCTCCCCGTTTGTTTCACAACATGGACTAACGAACTCTCGTGGATCTAACTACGGCGATTCTAGCGAGAGACTAACGCACTGCGGAGTTTCGATCTAATGGAAATCATTATTCCAACAATTGGTATCAGAGCTTGGTTCCTTCAATAGCATTTTAACAGCTGGAAGGAGGTCATGGAGCATACCAAGAATGATGTACCTCTATTAAATGAAAATAATTATGCACTCTGGAAAGGAAGAATGGAGGTTTATCTCTTGGCGCAAGGTTACCAAGTATGGGACACTATTCAAAATGGATTTACATCAACCGCGGATGAACAAGGTAAGAAGAATTTGGTAAATGATGCAAAAGCAAAGAATATTATTATCGGTGGACTTATTGAATCTGCTTATCATAAGGTGTTGGGTTGTAAAACTGCCAAAAATGTATGGGACAAGCTTGAGAATATATATGCAGGTGACTCAAATGTCAAAGAAGCAAAGCTTCAAATCTATAGAACAAAATTTGAGCAACTCAGAATGAAAGAAGATTGCAACATTGTTGCATACTTTCAATACGTTGATGAAATAACCAATACTCTGGAAGGATTGGGAGAGCCAGTTGATGAGAAGACTATTATACGAAAGATTCTTAGAACGTTACCAGGGAGATTCAACCCAAAGGTATCGGTCTTAGAATACAGTGCAAATCTGGAAAAACTCAGCAAAGAGGAATTACATGGAGTTCTCATAGCATATGAAATGAGACTTGATGAAGAAGAGGGTACTTCGCATCTAGAAACTGCGTTCGTTGCATCTAAGAAAACCAGTAAGGACAAACAACGTTCAATTGAAAAGATATGCACCTGCAAGTGTGAAGAAAAGGGAGATGATGAAGAAGGTATTCCAGATTCAGAATATGATTACTTTACAAGAAAACTAAAAATTTGCAAGGGAAAATTCAAAGGTAAACTTCCATTGATATGTTTCGGCTGTGGTGAGCTTGGGAATTTCACAACAAAATGTCCGAACAGAAGTGATGGCAACTCAAAAGGAAAGAAAGGCTTTAATAAATTCAACAAGCAATAAAAAAAGAAAATATCCAAAAGGAACTTTCTCTCTAAAGAAGATAGCTCATCATGTGATGAAGACAGTGACAACAAAGAAGAAGCCAATGAGAGCGTATTGTTTATGGCCAAACACAATAAACAAGAGGTATCAAACAACGAAGAGGAAGGGTTGACCATAGAAGATTTTTCTAAGGAGGAAATCAGGCTTATAAAAGAGCTCAAGGCTGAGAAGATCTATTCCAGTACTCTTAAAGAACAAGTTCAAGGTCTCAAAATTGAAGTTTAAGAACACAAATGTATTGAAGAGTCACTTCAAAAGAAGTTGGAAGAAAGAAACCAAGAAAGGGAAGCATTATAAGCCGAAGTAGTCTCGCTGCATAAGGAAGTGAAGAAGGGAAAAAATTTCCAAAACCATGCCAAAAGCTCAAGGGCATTGGAATAACTCATCAACAATCAACAATCTTACAACGAAAAAACTGGCCTCGGTTCAAAGAAGAAGAAGCAGGACCTTCTACAGCAAAATACAATGAACCTATGAGATCCGACATGCATGAAGACTTCATTGGAAAAGATTCGCAATAACATCCTTGGAAGACGATTCCTCGACAAAGATTTCCATCCAGGTATCAACATCTTTTTCATGGCTATTGTTATTCATGTGGAAAATTTGGTCATCTGTAGAATGTCGCATGTACCCTAGGAACCAATACAATTCCAGGAGATCCTTCAAATATGAACCTCCCAGGGCTCAATGAAACACCAATAGATTTGAACATTTAAGAAATAATATGGAATGTTACAAATGTCAGAACTTTGGACACGTAGTCAGAGGTTGCAGACTTGAAAATCCTCCAGAAGAATCTTCGAAGCCACAGAACGAACGAACATGGAAGAAGAAGAAGACAAATAACTGTGCTCTCGCTCTCAAGGCTCAAAACAACAAAGATGTGTGGTATGTTGATAGCGGTTTCTCAACACATATGAATGGAGATAGAAGGAAATTTGTATCTATGAAAGAGAAGAAGGATGGAACCCTATCCTTTGGAAATGATGGATCTTCAAATGTTATAGGATCAGGTACCGTCACTCTGGGAAGCAAAGATGTTATAGCCAAGAATGTTCTATTGGTCGAAAACATGAATCACAATATTCTCAGTGTTGGACAAATGTGCGATCAAGGACATACAATGTTATTCAACTCCACAAAATGTGAAATCAAGAAAGGCAGGTATGGTAAAATTGTGGCTATAGAAATTTGAGCTCCAAACGACATATATGTTCTTGATGAAGCAACTAAAGCATGTCTATTAGCTAAAGAAGATGAAATCTAGTTATGGCACAAACGAATGGGTCAAATAAAATTTGAAAATCTTGTCAGGATAAGCAAAAAGGAAGCAATACGAGAAATTTCAAAAATCTCAAAACCTTCCAACACACTATGTGAGGCCTTTCGTCATGGCAAGCAGACAAAATTCCAATTTAAAACAAAAGAGCACTTTGCATCACATCCATTGGAATTGATACATACTGATCTATGTGGTCCTATGAGAACAAAAGGCTTAGATGGAGAATTATATTTCATGCTAATGATAGATGACTATACTAGGATGACAGACGTCAGTTTCCTAAAGAAAAAATTGGAAGCATTTGAGTGCTTTAAGATCTACAAGGAGTTGGTCGAAAATGAAACTGATTTGAAAATAAAGTGTCTAAGATCAGATAATGGCGGAGAATTCACTTCCAAATTATTTCAACAATATTGTGACGAAAATGGAATAAAAAGACAATTTTCAACAACACGAAAACCTCAGCAAAATGGAGTTGCTGAAAGAAACAATAGAATCGTACAAGAAATGGGTAGAACAATGTTGAAGGACTCAAAATTGGATGAAAAATTATGGGTTCAAGCAATTGATACATCAGTCTTCATTATCAACCGAATTATTCTCATAAATAATTGCAACAAGACCCCATATGAATTATGGAAAGGAAAACCAGCTAATGTAAAATATTTCAAAATCTTCAGAAGCAAATGTTATATCAAAAGATAAGATCAAAATTTGGGTAAGTTTGAATCGCGTGTTGATCAAGGTATATTTGTTGGTTACTCGTGCAAAAGAAAGGCCTATAAATGCTATAATCTAAGATGAAAACATATAGTGGAGAGCATAAATGTTACATTTGATGAAGATGGTGTTCTAATGAATAATGATGAGGGTGTATAATCTTTGAAACTTGAGACAGAGGCTGAAAAAGACACAGAGAAAATTCTAGAACAAGAAGAAACTATCAACCAGGAAGAAGTAAATAATGATCATCAAGATATAACAGAACAAAAACAAGAAGCTCCTCCAAAGAGAACAAAAGAATGGATTCAAAAGAACCATCCATCAAATCAAATCATTCGTGACATAAATGAAGATCGACAGCTTTTTTCATCACAACAAGCTCATATTTCTTTTCTAGCAACCTTTGAGCCTAGTAGTTTTGAGGAACCCAGCCAGAATGAACATTGGGTAGCAGCTATGAATGAATAATTGGATCAAATCAAGAAGAATAACACCTGGGAATTAGTTCCATGAACAAAAGATAAAAATTTCATTGGGACTAAATGGGTGTTCAGGAACAAATTGAATGAAGATGGACAGGCTACCAGAAACAAAGCAAGATTGGTTTGCAAAGGCTATGCACAAGTGGAAGGAATTGATTTCGATGAAACATTTGCACCAGTTGCCAGAATGGAAGCCATCTGAATGTTTCTTGCCTATGCATCTTCAAGAAAAATCAAATTCTACCAAATGGATGTTAAGTCGGCATTTCTGAATGGTGAATTAGAAGAAGAAGTTTACATCGAACAACCTAAAGGTTTTCTACTATCATAAAAAGAAGACTATGTTTGCAGGTTAAAGAAGGCTCTATATGGTCTCAAGTAGGCTCCCAAAGCATGGTATGCTCATCTTGATGGATATCTATGTCAACAAGGGTTCAAGAAAGGTACTGTTGATAGCAATATTTGTGTACAAATAGATAAATATAATTTAACAATTGTTGAGGTATATGTGGATGATATAATATTTGGTAGCAATGATTATCAACTAAGTAAGAACTTTTCTACAAATATGAAAAGTGAGTTCGAGATGTCTTTACTTGGTGAGTTGACATACTTCTTAGGGCTTCAAATATCTCAGCAAGAGAAAGGAATATTTATATGTCAAGCCAAGTACATCAAGTAAATGCTCAAGAAATTCAAATTGGAAGATTGCAAACTCATCCTTACTCCGATGGTAAAAAGTTGCAAATTTAGCATAGACAACTCATCCAAGGATGTGAATCAGAGGTTGTACAGATCTATGATTGGTAGTCTTCTATATGTAACAGCCTCCCAGCCATATGTTATGCAAGCAATTGGGCAAGTAGAAAGATTCCAAGCAGCACCAAAATAATCACATATTATTGATGTCAAAAGAATTCTTTGATATCTAAAGGGCACAGAAGAATATGGCTTGTGGTATACCAAGGGTAACAATCTCATTATTCAAGTCTTTACAGATGTAGATTGAGCAGGAAGTGTTGATGATCGTAAGATTACTAGTGCAGCAGCATTCTATCTAGGTGGTTGTCTCATATCATGGTTGAGCAAAAAGAAAACCTCAATCTCGTTATCTACAGCAGAAGCATAATACATTGCAGCGGCAGCATGTTGTACTCAAGTCCTTTGGATGAAACAAACTTTGCAAGATATTCAAGTACAATTCAGTGAGCCTATACCCATATTCTGTGACAACACCAGTGCCATCAGCATCTCCAATAATTTTGTCATGCATTCAAAAACAAAACACACTCTGATCAAATATCATTTTGTTAGAGAACAAGTCGCTGAAAATTATATCAAACTTGAGTATGTTGGTACAAAAGAACAAATCGTTGATATCTTCACTAAACCTTTACCTCGTGAAACATTTGAATATCTTCGCCAGAATCTTGGGATTCTCCCAAGTTCTCATTAGATTTTCCTTATTTATAATATAAAGGGGGAGTGGAAGTGTGTACAAGTCTGCAGGATGGTTGTGTGTCAGGGGGAGTGGAAGTGTGTACATGTCCACAGGATGGTTGTGTGTCAGGGGGAGTTACCCTTTTCCATTGATGTCAAAGGGGGAGAGAATGTTGTAGGAAGAGGTGTCATGATCGCAGGGGGAGTACTTGTGTTTCCATCAATGCCAAAGGGGGAGATTGTTGATCAGTAGTTGTCATTGATGTCAACCCAAGCAGCACCAAGGGCTACCCCAATATTGCATGGGAATTTTGACCTACCAAATTACTATATCCTGGGTCAAGAATGCTTTTGATGGTTTCTACTTGTCGATATGTTTCTGTTGATATATGGCACACCATGTAATTCTTCACGGTTTGAGAGATATTCATGTTTTAACTTTATAACCCCAGTTAGTGGGCTAAAACCCCATGGGGTTGTGGCATGGGTCAATAATTTTTAAGCTCCTAAAATCCCTCCCACGTTCACATGTTGAAGCCCCTCTCAACCTAAGCATTTATATAAATTGTGATCCTCATATCCTCCTTATGTAGGGATTTCGCTACCTGAAACAGGTCAGCGTGGCATTTGCGCTCTAACTTTTTTCTACAAAGGTTCAGAAGCTGAAATTTTTATGAGGCGAAGCCGAAATCCTGAGGAAGCTCCTGTAAAGTTTCAAATCAGGGTGCGCAATATTTTCAGAGATATGATCTGTGGAAGTCAGTGTTTTTGTAGGCTCCTGAACTTCATCTCAAAGAAGTGACCTTGGGAAAATCATCATAACTCTCTCTTTGAGTATCGGATGGGAATTCTGTAAAAAGTGGTAGATAGTGCACGGACTATATTTTTTTATTTATCAATTTCAAATCTGAATGAAGAAATAGGGACATGTGGCACACTGTAAAAGTTCACTCTACTGAAACAATCCATAATTAGGTCACTGTGAGAGATTGGGCATAACTCTCTCTTGAAGAATCCAAATTGGATCAGACCTATGGCATTGGAATGAAGATTCAGAGTACTACTATAGAACTGAAAATCACATATTGGGGAGCTGAAATAATATATATACACCAGATTCAATATCGAGATCCTAGAAGGAAAGAAAAAGCTAGATCATGTGTTGTCAAGGGCTGCAAAGGACCAGACTTTCTAGGGCAGCAAACAAAGCAAGGTGCAGTAGAGGGTGGCATCACAGGAGCAGCAATCAAGGTGCAGAAAGGTAGAAATAATTTCAGCACATGAATTCTTCAAGTGGGCAACACTGCATAGAGTCATTGTAAAGGTATCATTGTACTAAGTCATTATAAATGCATCATTGTAAAAATTGTACAAGTGTCTATCTGCCAAGAGTTGAAGAGGCGGTGTCGGGAGTTCTAAGATCATCATTAGGTGGTTGTGTCATATTTGGGGTTATGGTCTAGTGTGTCTTCTTCTTCTACATCATTATATATCATTGTAAAGTGGACCATTTTACTTGGTATGGGAGTTCATTCTTGTTTTATTCTTCTATAGGGTGGTAGGGTGGTGCTAGGTTGGTGAATGAAGTCACCAACAGGTTCAAGCCTGTGAAAAATTTAGGGTGGTAGGGTGGCGCTAGGGTGAGTTGTAGCTCATTGGGTGTTGGGGCATCCATTCAATTGACTACTGAAGAATCTCGGGCATTGGAGCGTCCATCCAGTGCGAGCTAGAGAACAATGCTTTTCTAGATTCTAGGAAGTTGGAGATTTGTTGTCAATTGGATTTGAATATTAAAGAACAATTAGAAAATCATTCAGGTGGTTTTTTTCCCAGAGAGGGTTTCCACCTTAAAAACTGTGTGCATTTGTGTTCCTTTTGTTTACTGTTATCATTGTACAAACATAGATAATAACTGAAGATTAACTAATGCTCTAATTGAAAGGAATATTGATTCACCCCCCTCTCAGTATTAATTTTAGGAGCTTAAAAATTATTAATCATTGACTTTTCAATGACCCATGCCACAACCCCATGGGGTTTTAGCCCACTAACTGGGGTTATAAACTTCAAACATAAATATCTCTCAATCCGTGAATTACGTGGCATGCCATATATCAACGTAAACATCTCGACAAGTAGAAACCATCAAAAGCATTCTTGACCCAGAATATAGTAATTTGGTAGGTCAAAATTCCCATGCAATATTGGGGTATCCCCTGGTGCTGCTTTGGTTGACATCAATGAAAATCGTTGATCAACAAGCATATGCCTCTAAACTTGTATAAATGTTATTATGTTTCATTTACAAAGGGGTTGGTGGGTTGGACATATTAGACTTGTACACCACTGTAATACTTTTCAGATTAATACAAAGCTATGTGTTTTGTTGATTTTTCTGAGTAAACCCTTTTAGCAGTAAAGGATTGTGAGTAAGGGAGGGCCCCCTTGCTCACAACTCCATTATTTACAGTTTTGTGTCTCTTTAATTATTTTTATGCATTAACAAAATTATTTTCACAACTATTGTTTCTATTTTCTGAATTATAGCAGCATATGTGTAATGGTTAAATGGTGAATTTTCTTTGGTAAATGTGTTTGAAATCATTTGATCAAGTTGTGGTATAATTTTAAATTGATTTTTATGGTTGTTTGCTTGGTCCTTTATCTTTTATGATTAACATCAGAAATCTTAGAAGCTGTAGAGGGATGATTAAATACACTCCATAGCCTTTTCTGCCAAGTGTTGATAGGGAAAAGAGACATTAGAGTTGTGTGTGTCTGATTAGTTTAATTAGAAAATCACTTAAAGTATTAGTCTGCATATATCTTGCACAACATCTCACAAGCTTATCTACCCCTGGTTGATAATTTATGTTTGTCAAATTATAAGTCTATAATTTGCCTCAACATTTTGGCGTCGTTGTTGGGGAGGTGCTAAGGGATGATACTGAAAGTGTTTAAGTATGATTTTTGTTGTTTGATATTTTTCAGGACTAGAGGAGTCGAAGTGGTAAGACGTAGGGTAAGGCCTACGCACCTATAGAGATCAGAATTCGCTAAAGCCATGTCCTGATTGTTGGTAAGTAGAAGTTTTTTTTTTTAATTTGTTTGCATAATAGATGAATAGGGTCCAACATTTTCAAATGATTTTGGTGGTGGTGTGAGCACTACTTCTTTCACTAATAAACTGGCAAGAACAACGAAGTCTACAAGAAACAAGGCATCAAAGGAAGAAGAATCCAAATAGGAGGTTTGTAGTCCTAAAAAGAGCTTGGTCGTTGATCCTAAGCATATTAATACTTCTACAACAGAATCTTCTGTTGGAAAATATTTTGTTGTTGTCCATTTAGAACCTCCTCTTGCAAGGAAGTCAACATCTTTGCTCAGTGGTCAGCCTGAAGAGGAGTTCCTCGTTAATCCTATTCAAGAACCAAATTTCTGGACCATTGACTCTGAAGAATCTGTAATCTACAAGGCTCCTACTCTCCCTTGTTCTGGTATGGCCCATATAAAGGGTATTGGTAACACAGATGGGGACTACAATGAGAAGGAATAGGAACTGGTCACATTTGAATTTCCTATCAGGGACACTGGTGGAGCTACTCATATGAAAAACATTCCTCCTTCAGCCTTGCCTAATTTTCATGGTGTCTCTAGTGAAGATCTTGATGCCTTCTTATTCGAATTTGATGTGTTATGTAGAAGTTATGACTATTCTTCTAATGCTCAGAAGCTGAATTTGTTTCCTGCTACATTAAAGGATGCAGCTCTCAGGTGGTTTATGGGGTTGGGCTTAAACTCCATTGCAACCTATGATGAAATGAAGAAGGTATTCTTGAAGAAGTATCAAGGTTATTGTAAAACTAGAGACCTCAGAGAATAAATAAATGGCATGACTCAGAAGGAAGGGGAGAGTCTTGAGGACTTGGTGGAAATATTTCAATACAATCTGCAAAGATCCAAGATAATCAACTAAGCAAAGAGACCAAGAGAACCATTTTTCTTAGGGAAATCCGACCAGAATTTCTAGAGATTTTGAACTTGATGGGAGAAGGTGATATATCAAATTTGAGTTACGATGATGTGTGTGAATTGTGTCAACGGTATTTAAGGGGAAATTCTAAAGATGGAGGAGGAACAAGAGACACTTCTTCCAGGCTTGTAAAATTAGTTGTCGTAGCTGGAGTAACTGAGCTTAAATGGGTAATTTATTTGAAAATTTTAAAATTGATATCCTTAGCACTTTGTCTTCACAGTTGGATGTTTTGCAAGCTAAGAAGAAACAAGAGGAATTAGAGAAAGCCTTGGCCATGTTCTGCTCCAAATGCACGAATAAACATGCCTAGAAGGGAATGTCCTGCTGACAGTATAGAGGTATGCCAAATTTGTGAAGTTGAGCATTCTACTAATCAATTTCCTTCTCTTCCCGAGATTAAAGCAGCATATCTAGCAGATCAGGGAGTTTTCAATGCACTTTATGCAAAGGGACCTCAACAACCATGGCAACCACGTCCTACAGGTATTTCACAACAACATTTTCAAATTCCTTATGCTCAGAATTAGATGTGGAATATTCCAATGTCGTGGCAGCCCTGACCTCCACAACAACCTTGGCAGGGGAACTTTTCTTACCCTACTGCACTTAATTTTCCATATCATAATTTTTATTCACCACAACCCATACCCCAACAAATGGTACGACGACAATAGGAGCAACTTCAGTTGCCTGCCCCACCAAATCAACCTCGTCCCACACAACTTCTGCCCAGCTAGTATCTAACACCAACAATAAAACCATCCAATATGCTCACAATATTGGAGTGGTCACTTATCCCACATTTCCTACATATTGTATTGCACCACAACCTCTGCAAGAAATTTTTGTTCATTTGTTGTAGTAATTTCTTGTGTCGTTGCAGGAAATTAAACTCAAATCGGTAAAAGTGGTGACTCAACCCGGAAAAATTGAAGAGATTATAGAGGAAGACACTTTGGAAATACCTGAAGTAGAAAACACACCTAAACCAGCAGAACAAACCACTTCAAAGTCACAAGAGCCTTCCTCGTCCCATACTATCCAACCTCCTTTTCCAGAGAGATTGGAGATGAAAATAAAACAACCTGAGTTTGATCTTGTGTCTGAACTGAGGAATGTGTGCATTAAGATCTCATTACTGTAAGAAATTAGGGTTATCCTGATTTATGCCAAAATGATGAGGGAAATATGTACCAAGAAAACAGGAAGATAGATGAAAGAACCCTCCACAATTCAAGTAGGTGGGAAACTTGCAAGCCTTATGTCCACTGGATTTGTTACTGAAAAATGTGTAGACCTGGAATCCATGTGGTTACCACCTTTATCAATGGTTATCTGATAAGGAACACTTTAATTGATTTAGGTGAAGCCATCAATGTGACAACAATGGAGACTTTATCTCACATAGGATCCTTTGGCTTACTTCCTACTCTTTCCATGTTAGAATTAGAAAATCGATCCAAGGTAACGCCGGAGGGTGTATTAGAAGACATTGTCATTTCATTGTATTCTTGGGAGTACCCTTCAAACTTTTATGTTCTTCAACCTAAAACTATCTTGGGAGGGCATCCTTTGATCTTGGGGAGGCCTTGGTTAGCCACAACAGATACCTACATAAGGTGTAGGTCTGGAACATAACCATCACTCATGGAGCTGAAACTAAGCATATCAATTTGTATCCCCCTGCTAAACCCATCTTAAGATCAGAAAATACTCATTGGGTTGAAGAAGGGGAACATAATTCAAAATGTACCCAACCAGTTTTGGCAATAGCCCAAGCCATGAGCCTTAAGGAAAACTTAGAGGAAAATCTGATAAATTGTTATATTTATAACCCTGATTTTTCACAAAATTTGGAAGGGTAATCTAGTCATAATATAGATATCATTACTGACCTGCATAATTTTTATGAACACAGTACAGCAAAATTTCCTGGAAAAACTTTAAACATCAATTCTGCCTTAACTCCTTAACAAGAAAAACAATTAATCAAACATTTAAAAACTTTTCGGATACATTTTCTTGGGAATATACAGACATGAGGGGTATTCACCTGGAT
Source organism: Pinus albicaulis (assembly GCA_034641835.2). NCBI lineage: Eukaryota > Viridiplantae > Streptophyta > Pinopsida > Pinales > Pinaceae > Pinus > Pinus albicaulis. The sequence goes on from CM076580.1 coordinate 1,491,247,228, forward strand.
ACATGCATTCATCATATCTATATATAAGGAAATGTCAGGCCTATGAGACAACCACAAAGGAGGATGAACCCCGCTTTAAGAGAAATTGTGAAAAATGAACTAAAAAAATTGTTAAATGTAGGGTTCATCTATCCTATCTCAGATAGCCAGTGGGTATCTCCACTCGTTATTGTCCCTAAAAATAATGTGAAATGGCTAGCATGTGTAGATTACAGGGAACTAAACAAAGCTACATTAAAAGAACATTTTCCCTTGCCTTTTATAGACCGAGTGTTGGACACTTTAGTAGGGAAGAAGTATTTTTCCTTCCTAGATGGGTTCAAAGGGTATAATCAAATTAACATAGCTCCAGAGGACTAGGAGAATACAACATTCACATGTCCTTGGGGTACCTATGCTATAACGTACTACCATTCGGTCTATGCAACGCACCAGCCACATTTCAATGGGCGATCCTTGGTCTTTTCTTTGACCTTTTGCATGATTGTATAGAGGTCTATATGGATGAATTTACAGTAATGGATGATACTTTTGAAGTAGCTTTACACAATCTTAAGAAAGTTTTGCATAGATGTGGATAAACTAATCTTTCATTGAGTAATGAAAAATGTTTTCTGATTATGACTGAGGGTATTGTTTTGGGTCATCATGTTTCTGCTAGAGGAATTAAAGTTCATCCAACTAATATCGAAGTTATTGTAAAGATGCCCCCACCAACTAGTCAAAAGGGAGTTTGAAGTTTCCTTGGGCATGTAGGCTACTATAGAAGGTTTGTTGAGAATTTTACAAAAGGTAGCCTCTCCATTGTTTAAATTATTAACTAAAGAATCTGAATTTCATTGGAATTATGAGTGTCAAGCTGCATTTAATACACTTGAGGAAAAACTTTCTTCAACACATGTCTTGAGAGGTCGAGATTGGAAATTTTTGTTTCATATTTCCATTGATGCCTTTGATTCAACCATAGGAGCAGTATTGGGTCAAAAGGAAAATCTTGTAACCCGCGCTATTTATTTTGTTAATAAAGTTTAACTCCTGCAGAACTGAATTACATGGTAACTGAGAAATAATTCCTTGCTATAATTTATGCTATTAACAAGTTTAGACATTACATCATTGGTTACAAAGTTCTTGTACACGTTGATCATTATGCCATATTATACCCCATGAACAAACCAATCACTAATGGCAGGATCACTAGGTGGCTTTTGCTACTATAGGAATTTGACATCACAATATTGGACAGGCCGGGAGAAGAAAATCAGGTAGCTAATTTCCTATCTAGGCTAAACCATTTAGGTGAGGTTGTTCTTGTTAATGATAGATTTTCTGATGAAAATTTGTTTGTTATTTCTATCAAACACCTTGGTTTGCATACATGGCCAATTACCTTGCTACAGGAAAGTTTCCACCCTATTTTTCATCTAATCAGAAAAATAGAATTATTAGGAAAAGTGTTGATTACTCTTGGATTAAGGGAGACCTATATTTCATTGGACCTGATTTTATTATTCACAAGTGTGTCAGAGAGGATGAGATATATGATATCTTGATAGCTTGTCATTATGAACCCTGTGGAGGACACTTTGCAAATAAGCGGATAACCTACAAGATCCTTCGCTCAGGTTACTATTGGCCAAGTCTTTTTAAATATGCAAATGAGTATGTCCGAAAATGTGATAGCTGCCAGACGATAGGGTGGTATGTTCAATCAGATGAAATGCCTTTGTAGCCATAGGTTCTCATAGAACCATTCGAGAGGTGGGCTCTTGATTGTGTAGCTCACATCAATCCTATGTCCAAAGGTAAGAAGTATATTTTGGTTTGTACTGATTATGTTACGAAGTGCATGGAAACAAGAGCACTACCTAGAGAAATGGAGAAGGCAGTGGTACCAAGGGAAATAGTTACTGATCAAGGTACTGAGTTTGTGTCAAATCTTGTGCAGGTAATTATACAAAAATATCAAATTACTCATCGGAATTCCACCCCTTACCATCCACAGGCCAAGGAGCAGGTGGAATCAACAAATAAGGTGTTGGAAACAATCCTAACAAAGAGAGTGCAATTACATAAGAAGGATTGGTCTGATTGACTTCTTGAGGCATTATTAGGCATTGATGGCATTGTGGGCTTCTCTCCGTATGAATTGGTGTATGGAAATTTTTTTTTATTTCCAATTAATTTTTAGATTAGAACTTTCAAGATGGCAACAGATTTGGGTATAGACTTTAATGAGGCACAACAACAGAGAATCTTGCAGCTCAATGATTTTGATGAGATTAGGCAGGATTCTTTTCAGCATACTGATCGAATCCAACAACAACGGGCTAAATGGCATTACAGATACATTAAGAAAAAGCAATTCAAAGAGGGAGACTAGGAATTGTTGTTTGATCCAAAATTTAAGAATTTTAAAGGGAAATTTAACACACATTGGCTGGGTCGCTATGAAATTGAGAAAGTTTTTTATAATGGATCTGTTCAGGTTCAAACGGTTGATGATGGGAATGTTACCTTCTTGTTGAATGGGCATAGACTCAAGCTATATCAGAAACCCCAATCTAAGGAGGAATTTGTGCAAGAAATTGTGAAGAAGAAGTCGTTGGAAACGGTGGGAGAGGGAGTCATTCCTTTCACTACCTCTTCTTGATTTCCTGTTGATACATAGACTCACTATGTTCCTTCTCGTGCTCAGTAAACCATGAGAGGAATGTCTATTGGGTACATGTTTATTCCTTTTTCCGGGCCCAATGGACTAGTTACGGAAAAGTATCCCCCTTGGAGTCTTCTTTTTCAGTATTTCAGACTCTCTAAAATTGAAATCTGGTGAGCATGGACTACCCTGAGCTCATTAAAATCACAGGTCAATAGATCATTTAGGATCCTCTCAATAAATTATGTTTTTCAGTTAATTTTTTGATTGCTCGTGTTGGATTGATGTGGGATTTTTTAAGGCCCTCCTTCCAACAATCTTGGCCCATCAACATCAGCAAATTATCTGGGTCCAAGATCAAAGCCTTGTAATGACTTAAAGCTTTTATGCCTTAATGATAGGCTATCTCGTTATCAACAATGGGGATTCATCATGGCTCCTTCGTTGTTGGATCCTATAGGGGGTTTGACAACAGCTCATATATTCGCACCTTATAGGATGCATCAAATTTACCTTGGTCCTCACTCTCATTAATGGTGATGGGCCTCGTGTTAGTTAACAGCTGACCTTAATGGCTGGTAATCCAATGAGATCATTGCACATTCGACATCAGCACCTACATTCATGTGCAGTGAACTATACAAAAAGGGAGGAGATGGTTTCCTGCAGAAAATTTCAGCAGTTGCTTTTCCTTCAGCAACACCACTTATTTCCTAAAGAACGAATTTTAGGCAGAACATTATCCTAGAATAATCTGATAAAGTACTGATCATTTTCATTATTAGTTGAGACCATGAACTATAAATTTGTGCATATGATGTGGTTTCAAGGTGGGTTATTATTTCAAGACAAAGGCAATCGTCATCCAAGTACTGGACCGTTCTAAGCTAAGATCGAGAAGGTACGGTTGGCGTCATAATACTTAAGGTAAAAAATTTATGGTACGAAATTTTTTAAATTTGCATGAATATGAGTCATGGTTACCCTCACAGAAGAGAGCAACTATGAGTCGTTGTATCATAAACTGAGTTCCATTCCCGATTATGATTACTCTGACATGTCCTTGGTTATATTTCCAACAATTATTCTGTAGGATGGATCATGATGACAACCATGATCACGTCTTGCATTTTTCGAAAGATGCTACATTTCCCAAATATTTCCCAATTTAAGCTATGATTGTCATTTTTTTGCTTAGTCTTAAAAGCATCTCCGTGAACTAAATCGACTCTGCTCTTCCCCGCTCCTAGTTATGTCGAGAATGCGGTCTGTTGTCATATTTCAACCTAAGGTTCCTACACTATTGGACGTTGACCCTCGAAGTAAAGCAAGGTTGGAGAAGGCAGGATGGCTACCTATGTTCCTGAAATTTAGTTGGCATAATTCAGAGGTAACAAGTTAATTTTCGCTAAATCTAAATGGTGAGAGAGCGCAGGTGGGGAATGTTCATTTTAGGTTGACGGAGGAGCTAGTAGCTCGAGCTTGCGACATCCCACGGGAAGGGGAGCGTTGGTTCAAGAACCGACGATTCAACAAAGATATTTGCACACCCTTCCTCCGAAAAGAACATGCAAACCCATATTGAAGGGAATCCCGCGAGATTACCTTTGAAGTAAGTACCGACATCTTTTGTTTTTCCTATAGGAAATACATAACCTATCAGGGTCATTTTGGGCTAGCATTTTTGTTTCATATCCATCTCCTCGACCACTTCCGAGACAAGCCCTTTAGTTTTCCTTATTATTTGAGAATGTCCCTGTTAAAAATGTACACTTATGCCAAGGAAAGGGGCATTACACATAGAGGAGAAATTCTATCAATACGGTCTGATAAAAATTATCATGACAGAGGTTCGGCGTAAACAGAAGAAAACATGGGAAAGATTCTTATCAGCGAATTACTTCGCGGAGGATGAGAAGGACCCTGGTTCTTCAAAAACCAAGGAGGTAAGCCAACAGAAAAGCTGAAAAAGAAACCACAAACCCATGGTCCATTGATAGAGGAGGTTAGAAAATATGAGGAAGTGGTGGTGACTAGGTAAATTGTACGGGAAAATCCCAAGTCTAAGGGTACTTCTACCCCTGCCAAATGCTTTACAAGAAGCCAGGCTACAAAGCTGGAAATAGAAGAAAATGCAGAGGAAGGGGTACCACCAATTAAAAATGATAAAAAGAGTAAGAATCCCTGAGATCTATCAAAATGGAAAGGGAAGTTCAAGGTAGACGAGTTTATTAACAAAGGAGAATGGGAAGTCGCGTATTTCCAAGACCCACCACTGTAGAAAAGTGAGAATAAAATAGTTGAAGACTGCCAATTGCAGGAGGTGTTAGCACTCCACCATTTCTACGAACGCTGAAGGAGAATGAAAAAGGTAACCACATACCACTTTGACCTAGTAGCTATCCCTACCGGGTTGAGAGGGCTCTCTAAATGAGATCATAACTAGGACCCAGGTTTGGAGCTCAAGGTTTGCCAACAAACCCCTATACTACTGGCCCTTTCGGCAATGACCTGCTTGTGCAGGTCAAAGTCTCACCCGAAGTAGTATGGGTGGGTGTTGGAACCATGTTTCCGCACCCTAAGAAAGGATAGGTAAGGCAAGCAGAGTTGCGCTAGGCCCTGTGATTCCTAGATTACCTTGTTCTACGCAGGGTCAATTAGGTCTCTATTCGCATCCACGTGCGTTAGATCTATAATTATATGCTTTTATGACAGTAGCACAGCATTGCATAAACAGAACAGAACAGAACCAGATACAGAAAACACACCTACACAAATCTTCGCAGCTTAAATACAAAAAATGCACAATGCAGTAATTACCAATTATTCACACAAAGAGTACTCACAGATTCAGTTCTCTATCAACCTTTCTTATTCATCAATTCCTTCATACAATTCCCTTCTCAGCCTGCGCACACAGCAGCGGGGTCCGCACATAGCTGGACTTGGAGCTCCACGCACACAGCCAGCAAGATTCCTCCCCCAAAAACCAAAACAGATCACTTAAACCACAATTCACATCAATTGTTCTTCATTTCTCTGCCTTACAATACAAATTGTTCCTCTATTTATAATAATCTAGCCAAGATTTTCCTATGGTCCGCAAACCATGGTTTTCGGACCCCTGGTTTACCCCTTTTACCCATTACAATGCTTTCGGGGCTTTGTCCCACCCCAAAACCCCTGCGCTAGACTAAATTTAATCAAAAGTATTCAAAATGGACCAGTTTTGTAGCTTGTAGGAGACCCTGTTCCAACAGTCCCCCAACACAATCTTGTGACTCGTCCTGAGTCACTGTGGCCGCCATATAGTCATTGAGTCTGGTATGGCTTGAGTTGACTACCATTGACAAAGCCAGGTAAGATGTCACCGTGCAGGGTAGCTAGCTGGACTGCTCCGCCATTCGTGATTTCCTTAATTGTGTGGAGACCAAGCCAGTGCTGCCGAAATTTGCCTGGGTGTTTCGCAAATTGGCTATCATATAAAAGGACGAGATCGCCTGCGATGAATGTCTTTTGGCGAATATGTCAATCATGCGAAGCTTTATCACGAGCCTTCTGAACTTGTTGATGAAAATTAGCAATAAACCGATTTTCCTCCAAAGCCACAAGATGTGCAAGACGCTCCTCAATGATATCTGGGTCTGCCATATTTTTAAATGCTGCGATGCGTAGGCTAGGAACAACGTACTCTATGGGCATAATGGCCTCCTTGCCATAGACCATTCGGAAGGGGGTCCTTCCTGTCAGCTTCTTGCAGGTCGTTCGGTAGGCCCACAGAACAGAGGGAATGCGAACATCCTAGTCACTACGATCAGCATTGCAAACCTTAGTTAATGCTTGTTCCAAAATTTTGTTAAAAGCTTCAACTGCCCCATTTGCCTGGGGATGGTATGGTGTACTCTTTGCATGGTGGATCCGGAATTCCTCATTCAGGGCTTGAATCGTTTGGTTAACGAAGTGTGTACCTCCATCACTCATTAGGATCTTTGGGCCGCCAAACCTAGTCAGAATTTGTTCAAAGATGAAGTGCGTAGTAGTATCCGCAGCACAATCCTTCACCACTTGTGCCTCGACCCATCGAGTGACATAGTCAGTGGCAGTAATAATGTAGCGCGCACCTGTTTTCTTTCCTGGCGGATTGATGGGTCCTATAAAGTCAATGGCCCATTTTTCAAAAGCCTACAGAGCCACTTGAGGCTATAATGGCATCTCATCTCGGCGCGAGGGCCATCTTGTTCGCTAGCATGTATCACATGATCAACAATAGGTCTAAGAATTCTGATGCAGGGTAGGCCACCATAACCCAACCCTCAAAATCTTTTGTGTCGTAGCTCATCCTACATAGTGGCCTCCTGCAACACCTTCATGTACTTCTGCTAAAATGGCAGGCCGTTCATCTTCCAGGACATATCTGCATAGTATCTCGTCTGCGCCTAGCTCGTATAACTGATCGGCGATGATAGTAAAGTTCGATGCCCGAGTAACCAACTCCTTCTTCTGTTGCACCGAATATTCGGCAGGGTCCACGCCTGTAGTGAGGAACTCAATGATATCAGCAAAGTGTGCGTCAACCACCCTAATGGTGAACAGCTGCACATATTTTAATCCCTCCTCCAAGTTAGTAGGTTCTTCCCCTGTTTCGATGCGAGACAGATGATCTGGGCCTACATTCAACCTTTCGGGCTTGACGATGATCTCAAAATCATATTCCTGGAATAGTAACAACCAGCGGTAAATATTCCCCCCCAACACAGGCTTGTTGACTAGGTATTTCAAATCCGAATGATCAGTGAACATTTTAAAGTGTCCACCCAGCCGATAGTGCCGATATTTCTGTAACGCGTATACCATAGCCAGTCCTTCGCGCTCAGTGGTAGAGTAGTTTCGTTCTGCGCCCGAGATTTTCTGACTCGCAAAGGCAACCGGGTGATCAATATCTCCTTCTCCAGGTTGAGTGAGGACAGCACCCAAGGCGATGCCTGACGCATCCACATGTACATGAAATTCCTTCGACCAGTCAGGAAATATTAGTATGGGTGCAGAGATCATCTTCTCCTTGAGCAATTCAAAGCTCTTTTGACGTTCATCATTCCAAAAGAAGGAGACGTCTTTTTTAAGTAGTTTTTCCATGGGTGCTATGATCAGAGCGTACCCCTAAATGAATTTTTTGTAATAGCCCATGTGTCCGAGAATAGAACGTAGTTGTTTTTCCGTCATTGGGACTGCAAGGTTTATAATTACGGCTACCTTTGTAGGATCAACCAACAATCCTTGCCGACAGACGATGTATCCGAGAAAGATTCTGAATGGTACACAGAAGATGCACTTCTTGATATTCAAGGAAATATGGTGCTTTCGACATGCATCCAACATTAATCGTAGGTTAGAGACATGCTCCTTTACCAGGCCAAAAACCGTCCAGTAATTGAAATAAACCTCCAGGAACTTATGAATAAACTCCATGAATACAGCAACTACGACCCTTGAGAAAATAGTAGGTGCGTTCTTTAGACCAAAGGGCATGACCGTATACTGAAAGGACCCCCATTCGGTCACGAATGTAGTCTTACTGCGATCTTCAAGTGCAATTCGGATCTGGTGGTACCCTAAGAACCCATCGGTGAAGGAATAGGCCTCCTGTCTGCCCACGCTATCAAGGATTTCGTCGAAGAAGGGCGTAGGGAAGGGGTCATGGACGCAGGCGTCATTTAACTTGCATAGATCCACGCAGATGCGCATTTTCCCCTTTGTCTTCTTCTCCTGGATGACCATTGGACTTACCCAATCCAATTGTTCAACAGGTTCAATGGTACATACGGCAAGCATTTTGTCCAGTTCTTCTTTGACCTTTTGCTTATATTTAGGATTCAGTCGGTAAGGCCACTGCTTGACGGGACGTGCCTTAGGTTTCAAAGTGATGTGCATAACGCCTAGGTCCCCGGTGATTCCTTTGAGCCCAGAAAACTTTGTCGAAAATAAGTCCTGATACTCCGTAAGTAACTCAGCAATTTTGCCTACGGTTCCTTCATCCCAATAGTCCCCAATTTTAGCCAACTTAGGGTGTTCTTCTGTCCCAATATTAACTTCGTGCAGCTTAATAGGTTGTGTCACATCAATATTCTGCAGCGAGAGTCCAATAACAGTGTGTTCCCCTTCATATTCCGGAACATAATGTTTCGCGGATTATCTTCTTCTTCTTCAATCACCAAGCTCCGGCAGTTGACTATGTCTTGCATCTGTGCTTCCCATGTTAGGACCACTGGTGCAGCGTGGTGGTGAGACTTCTTAAATATAAACGCATCGATGTCTTGTAGAGCTTCGTCGAGCGTCTCCGTCCCTCCAATTAGTTCGAACGTTCCTATAAAGTCCTCTTTTAGAATTTCCTAGTGGAGGGTACGCTGGTGTAACTTCATTTCTAAGTACCAAGCAGCAAGGATAGGGCCCAAGGCATGAGAAAATAGATGGACCCATTCTTCTATAGGCCGGTCGGACCATTTGGTCATCCAAGCATGTAGATGTGCGCGGGGATCCCCGGGTCTGAGGAATATCTTGGTGCGTACGTCAGCTGGAGGGGCGAACCGCAGAACCATCCTATCTCGACACATTTCATAAATCCGAGAATGTGTTCTTGTGGGTATCCCACCATCATGCAGGTGTCCCATGCAAAGCCAGATTAATGGCCCAGAGCCGTCGTTCTCTTGGCACCATAGCTTCCACTATTCTTAGGAATTCCTGGATGCTACCAGACCCATCAAAGTGGGAAAGATCTCTTACCTTCGAGGAAATGCAGTATAGGGTCCTTGTGACCCGAGGGCATCACAGCACCAAAACATCGTGTAACCGGTTTTTCCAAATCTCCAATTCCCCATCAGGGTCAGAAAAGAATTCACTGTCCTTCTCCCAATAGAGTATTCCATTTGGTGTGGGGTTAACCTGGTCTTCGTCCTGCGTAATCACTTTGTAAATGTGATCTATTTCCTCCTCCTCGTATGATGATTCTGTATACCGCACACCTTCGGCGGGGTCTAGTGGTACTATTACGCGCGTACCATTATTCTCAAAAACCATGCTACGCTTTTTGAAATTGATGACACCAGCCATGTCTATAGCCCAGTTCAATCCGAGGAGTGCAGGGTAAGGATCCGCATCCTCCACAATTTCTATGACTTCAAAGCTAGCTAGGACTTTTACTCCTGCGATATCTACCATGACTTTTGGCAATCTTCCTAGAGGGATGATCTTCTGTTGATTCGCCATGCACAGCAGGATGGTGGACCATTCCAATTTAGGCTCTCCCATTCGTTGCCATGTTTTCTTTGGTAATACGTTCACATCCGACCCAATATCGAGAATAACTTGATCCATCTTGTAGTCGCCAATCTGCGCAGTCAACCGCAGTTCTCTTCCAGTGTGTTTCTTATAGCTGTATAACTTGTGTACATCCCTAGTCTCAGGAATTATGTTAGGCCAGGCTGCGTAGCTATGCAGTAATACTTGAAGGTCTTATACAACCTTTGGGTTACGTAGCAGCTTCAGACATGTCTACAGAAAGGGCTCAACTCCTTCCTCTATCTTGAGGTGCATTCGGTGGCTGCGTAGGAGTTGCTAGTGTTTCTTGCCTTCCGATGTTCAATCCTTCCGAAGAGGTCATGGGATCCTGGGCAAGAACTTCCTTGGCTCCTTGGGTGACCATCCCGCTGCGTGTCGTGATTTTTACACTCGGGTCTACATTCCTTAGCTTGGTTTTTACTCTTTGCACGTTCTGCGTAGGGGTGGGTTGTTTTTCCTGCATTTTTGCTATCAGGATCGGACAGTCTTCAATCTCATGGTATAGCTGCCGGCAATATTTGCAGGATTGACTGGTGGGATTTGGGTAGTCCCTAGTGAAATGCCCTACCTCTCCACAGTTATAGCAGATCAACTTCCCCCGCCCCCGTCCCATGCTTCCTCCCCAACCCCCCTGCCCCTTGTGGGGGAGCCACCAAAGTTCGCGGGGGATATCGGCAACGCAGGGTCTGATTTTACCCTATAGAGGTTTCCTCGATCTACCATCAAGTCATATGTGCGACAGTTATGCTCATATTTCCCTACTGACCGGCATAACTTGCACCATTGTTGCTTCAGTTCGCCCATACTTAGCCGAGGGCACTGGGCCGTATCATGTAGTCCCGCTACCCAAAAGTCATCGCACCATAGCGCAGATCCGCTGGATCCGAGGTGTAGGGAACTAGGTCCCCCTGCCTGCAAGTAATCCGTCAATAGAGGACATTGGTCCTTTGTATGGCCAGACACCCGACATCGTATGCACCAGAGATCTGCGCTAGCTCCTTTTCCCCGTTCCGTTCGTAAGCTCTGAATTTCCATGTGCATGGCTCCGAGCTACTCTTGAATCTACTGTACTCCCCCCAACGTGTCGTCCTTAGGCACGGCCTAGAGTTTCATGGTAGCTTCCAAGGCTTTTTCCTACGACTCGAAGGTCTGGTGGCCCATTGGTATACGTAAGTGAGGTAGCAACATAGCGATGAACCATTCCATGTGTTGTCTGTCGTCGTACTTGAACCCTCCTTCCATGATTTCTTTCTTCAATCACTGATCGGCCTCCCACACTGACTCAGACGCACCTTGCTTGAAGTCTTTTACTTTGGCTACCAACTGAGAGTAAGATTTTGGCCTCCGGAACTATTGTTTTAGGGCGTCCTTAATATCTTGAAGAGATGCTCTCCCGTTTTGAGAGATGTACCACATATACCAGTCCAGAGCTCTTTCTTCGAAGGCCAGGGACAATTGTGCTCTTTTCATAGTATTGCTTACCACCCCCTGCGTAGTCCATACCGAGTCGGTCACAAAAAAAAAAGCGATCCATGTCCTCATCGCCCGTGCCTTTAAAGGTAGGTAATTTCAAGTGTACTGCCATGTCTCCTTCTATCGAGTTTTTGGTTGAGGGCTTGTTCTCCTGCGATTCTAACGTTGGGGTAACTGACAGACCTTACGTAGTTTCTCTTCTCAGCGGGCTATGGGCGGAGTGATCCTCTTCTTGATTGGTTCGATAGTACTTACCGCTTCGTGTTGTGCTTTCATCCAGAGTAGCGCTCTTTCATGTCCGCGTTAGATCTCTAGTATTCGCTTGTCAGTACCCGATCACTTCCTCAAAATTCTCCAGGTCCCAGCAACGGAACCATTTGTTGGCTCGAGGGGTCCTGACCCAGGTTCGGAGCTCAAGGTTTGCCAACAAACCCCTATACTACTGGCCCTTTCGGCGGTGACCTACTTGCACAGGTCAAAGTCTCACCTGAAGTAGTATGGGTGGGTGCTAGAACCAGGTTTCCGCACCCTGAGAAAGGATAGGTAAGGCAAGCAGAGTTGTGCTAGGCCCTGTGATTCCCATATTACCTTGTTCTGCGCAAGTTCAATTAGGTCTCTATTCGCATCCACGTGCGCTAGATCTATAATTATATGCTTTTATGACAGTAGCACGGCATTGCATAAACAGAACATAACAGATCTAGATACAGAAAACACACCTACACAGATCTTCGCAGCTTAAATACAGAAAATGCACAATGCAGTAATTACCAATGATTCACATAAAGAGTACGCACAGATTCAGTTCTCTATTAACCTTTCTTATTCATCAATTCCTTCATACAATTCCCTTCCCAGCCTGCGCACACAGCTGGACTTAGAGCTCCGCACACACAGCCAGCAGGAGTCCTTCCCCCAAAAACCCAAACAGATAACTTAAACCACAATTTGCATCAATTTCTCTTCATTTCTCTGCCTTACAATACAAAATTTTCCTCTATTTATAATAATCTAGCCTATAATTTCCTATGGTCCGCAAACCGTGGTTTTCGGACCCCTGGTTTACCCCTTTTACCCATTACAATGCTTTTGTGGCTTTGTCCCACCCCAAAACCCCTGCGCTAGACTAAATTTAATCAAAAGTATTCAAAACGGACCAGTTTCGCAGCTTGTAGAAGACCCTGTTCCAATAACTCCACCATTTATACGAAGGCTGAAAAGGCGATTGAAAAAGGTAACCACATACCACTTTGACCTAGTAGCTAGCCCTAACAGGCTGAGAGGGCTCTCTAAATGAGATCATAACCAGGATTGACTGTGACATGAAAGATATTAGGCTAGATATGATAGGCTCAGATAGGTTTTGATAAATTTATGTTTTGATGTTGGATCAGGGATGAAACCAAGTAGCTAGGTCTAAGTATAAAAATGGTTTACAGTTGCAAAGATATAAAGGCGCAAGGTAGAAGTGGATCTATGATGGCTTTAGGATTTTGTAGGTATAGTGGTGAGTCTGAAAGAGTAAAGGGATTTAATGAGCATGTTCATTCATGAATTAATTAAACTAGAAGCATAAAACACAAGATGAAATTTCCATATAAACAGGTCTAAATCAATATAATTATGCATATGAACTCTAAGGAAAGCCAATGAAGATACAAGATATGAAAGAGGAGGTATATTCTTTGATTTCTTAAAATAAGAGTGAAATTACAAGCTACAATATTACAATCCAATGATGTCCAACCAGTTAAATGACTTTGAAAATGATATATATAGACCAAAAAAACATCTCCCCTCTCTCAGGGGTCGAATCCATTAGTTGGGGATCTGATTACATAATAAGCTCAACAAAACCCCAATTTCTAGTGGAGGTCAACCAATTCACCGCATCATAGGAAACTAGATACATTTGACCAAAATTACAATAACAAGCATGTATATACCCTATTTCACTATTTACCAGCTCAATTACACCTCATGACATCACCATTCATCAATTACAATAGGTAAAAATTCAAACTAGGCCGAACAGCCTATAAAAAAAAAAAATTGGAGAAAGCGTAGTGAAATTAGGAAAAAGCATAGCGAGCCGAGAGAAAGCATAGCGAGTTGAGGAAAATTGACTTTTGGAGGACTTCCAGGTGTCCAAATCCTGATTTGAAAGATGTTATGGAAAGCTCTGGATATCTGCTACATGATAGGCTCATAAAACACTCAAAAAGGTGGCTCCTAGCCCTCCAAATCTTCATTCTCCCATGCGTACTCAAAAAGTGTAGCGAAGCCTCAAAAAACAAGGCAGAAAGGTGATTTTTTTGCATGTTTTTTGGAATTTTGACCACCAAAAAGCGGCTGACCTGGCCCAACCGTTGACTAGGATTGATGTACTCATCAAGAGGAATCTAAAAATGTTGATTTTTCCTCCAATGTACCCCCCCAAAAAAGCGTAGCGTGGCCCACGCTACGCTTTTACCACTATGACTGGTTTTCTAAATTTCCAAATTTAACCAAAATTTCTCAAAAAACAAAATTTGCTCCAAGCCTCCTTTAGAGGTGCCTCATAAGGTATGTTATGCAACTTGGGAAGAATCAGCAAGAATCTCCAAGTTGTCCTTCTCCTTTTGACTTTTTAGGGTTTCCTTCAATTTGGCTTGCAATTGTTTGACTTTGACATTGCAAATATGATTTCTTGCATAGTAGTGGTCAGCCATGTGTTTTTGCATCTTGTTGTCCCTGTTGGCCTTGTCAAGGAGCTTCTCCAAGTGAACATTTACTTTCTCAAGCCAAAACTCCCTATTTTCATTGATTTCCATGGCTATTATTTCTTCAAAGGTCAACTCCTCATCTAGTGGATTTTGCTCTCTTTCTTTCTGCAATTCTCTTCTGAGACCTATAGTCCTTGGCCTCTTCCTTGTCACGTGCTTCTCTGACTCTTCACTATCAACCACTGCTTTTCCTTTCACACCATGCATACTAGCTTCAAACTCACTTTTATCTAAAGATAATTGTTTTGCCTTCGAATGATTGTTTTCTTGCTCTACGAAAGAAATGATGAAATTAGCCCTTGCCAAAATTTCCTTGATCTCTTTGATATTATCATCTTTGTCTTTGATGATCCTCTCTAGGGTTTCATGCTCTTCATTGGCCTCCAAATCTACTAATTCAAAGTCATGCTCCTCATCATGCATAGATGTCTCATTCTGTAATGATGTTTCCTACTATGTTGATGTGGGCTTGGCCCCTTCCTCAATTTTAGGAGAAAACACAAGACTTCTGCCTCTTTGGTATGTTTGAGTAACATCAATCTTCCTCCTCACTAAAACTATGATAGGTGAGCCAAACTCCACATGTCTAGATGGTGCTCATGGTGAACTAGCTACTAGAATACAAAAAGACATCTTCCTGTTGAGATTGCAACAAGATGATGAGCTTAGTGGAAAGAAGTCGCCTTCACTAAGTGGGCCCGCAGGCTATTTTTGGCGCAAGTCTATTTTTAGACACATCGATCATATTCTATGAGTTGCAGGATGCTATTTGTGGATGGTTGGTCAAGTTGGAAAAATAGATGGATTTCTATTTTTAGACATATTGGGCGGAATCTATTTTTAGATTGCCAGTCTAAAAATAGATATGTTGAATATTATTAGCTCTTAATAATATTTGGACTATAAGCATTATCTTATTCTCTTGGAGCACTTCGGTTAAGTGCACGGATGTGGCACGAGAGCGTGACGGAAAAGGAATTATGCTATTCACGAGGGTTTAATGGAGCTATTGCATGGAGGACTCAGTTAGAACTCAAGTGGTAGAGTTATGACACAGTTGGAAGAAGTAGTTATGGAGTTGTATTCAGTTTAACTCAGTTAGACTCAGTTGAGCTAGTTGTATCTAGTCTAACTGATTGATACACTAGTGAGAGTGGAGTTAATTAATTAGTTATTTAATTCATACATAATAACTCATTAATCAACTAAATAATACATCAGTTAACTACAGTTCATGGATAGTTTCAGTGGAGACCAGTGAAGAGGTAGGTGAAAGAGAAGTGTGACTATCAGTTGTGACTATACTAGTGCATGAGTTTGCACCACACATTGATGGAGATGCCAATGAGGATTGCGCAGTAAAATCTAGGTGGTTCGAAGTTCATTATGAGCCATTCTTCAGCAGGGATTGCGCAGTAGAGGCAGGCTATCAGGTGGCAGATATTGGAGCATGTGATTTGCTAGATCGGAGCTTGATTAGTGTGTAGAAATTGGAGATTGTACTGAGAGCTTGTGAGGAGCTTTGTATAATGATTTTTACATGATCTCTATGACATATAATATACAGATAGTTGGGGGTTTTCAACTTTAAGCTTTCCCATAAAATACTGTGTTCATATGTGTGATTGTTTATGGTTTTAATGTGTGCATGCGATTGTTTTTATTTCCGCAATTAATGATCAATGGTATAAGAGATCTTTTATTGTGCATGAAGTTAAAATAGTGTGTGATCAGGAGAATCTCGGTGTATAACATATCAGTTATCAAATTTCTACATGGTATCAGAGCGAAATTGATCATTGGAGCAATTTCAAAACATTGAAGTGGTTGAGTTTTGAGCTGATGGAATTCGAATTTGTAGCAGTGTTTTCTTGGTGTCGAAGTTGAGATGTCTTTCAACGGATTGCAATTGGAGTATTCCCTTGAGGGCAGCTCGAATTATATTGCATGGAAGGACAGGCTGGAGGCGGTGCTGGATGAAAATGGATTGAAGGAGTTCATAGATGCAGAAATTCCAAAACCTACTTCTAGCGATGTTGTCGTACTTGACGCATGGCAAAAGAAGACAGCAAAGTGTCATAGAATTATGTTGGAAGGTGTAAAGGATCACATAGCGTCTAGCCTTCATTGTAAGGCTTCTCCATTCTTGACGTGGAAAGCGTTGACAGACTTATTCCAAAGCAAGAGCGACCAGAGGAAGTTGGCATTGAAGGATAAACTCAAGAACATAAAAATGGAGAAAGGACAGTATGCCCAAGTACCTCACGAAGTTCATCCAATGTAGGGATGAGATGGGAAGTGTGGGGGTGACTGTAGATGACGAGTACTTGGTGAGCTTGGCTCTCCTTGGGCTTCCGAAGAGTTGGCATTCCTATCAGGACTCTGTCAATGGTCGGGAGAAATTGCCAGGATGGGAGCGACTTTGGTCGGATCTTGTGCAAGAGGAGATAAGGCGAAGTACCAGGGACGGATCTTCATCAAAGAACTCAGCTGAAGAAAATTTCACTTTGGCTAGAAAATCAAGGAAGGGGAAGACCAAGAAGAATGCTTCTCAATCCGGTGTGAAAGGCAAGAAGCAAGACATGTCCAAGGTGAAGTGCTTTCACTGTCACCAACATGGACATTACGCCACTAATTGTCCACAGAAGAAGAAAAATAAGCAGGCTACTAGATCTGCAGCTGGAGAGGCCTTAGCCTCGCAGTTTGAGCTGGATTTTTCGCTGATCGCATGCTTGGTCTCAAGTATGATAGGTTCAGTGTGGTTTCTTGACAGTGGTGCGTCTTTCACATGACCGGAGACAAATATTTGTTTACTGATCTGGATGAGAAAGATCTTGGAGTGCACATCGAGATGGGCGATGATGGTAGATACATTGTGACTGGTATTGGTACCATTTCCTTTGAGAGGGAGTCTGGTAAACCCTTCGTATTGAAGGAAGTGATGCATGTTCGAGGATTGAAGAAGAATATGATCTTTGTGGCGATGTTAGAAGACAAGGGATATGATGTTGTCTTTAGCAAGGGAAAGGCTTTCCTACGCAGTAAGGCAACTGGTGAAACCCGGAGGATAGGGGCTCAAGTTAAGAACCTTTATCAATTGCAGGTAGATGGCTGCGCAGCAATGGCAGGCAAGGCAGAAGGATTGGTGAGCCGGGATGATGGCGAGCTATGGCACAGGAGATTGGGCCAACTTCACCATGGAGCTTTGAAAATTTTGCAGTAGATTTCTACCGGGCTTCCCAAAGGTACACTTACGCAGTTATATCAATGCAAGGGATGTACTTTGGGAAAATTTTTGAAAGCCACCTTTCACGAGAAGGATAGTTGTGCCACGATGATCCTTGAGAGAATTCACACAGACGTGTGTGGACCTTTCTCAGTAGCTTCGACAGCAAAGCACGGGTACTATGTGATATTTGTTGATGATTTTTCTCGTAAGTGTTGGATCTTCTTCATGCAAAAGAAGAGCGAGACATACTCAAAGTTTTGTGAGTTCAAGGCACTAGTTGAGAAAGAATCGGGGAAGCAGGTGAAGGCTCTTAGGAGCAACAATGGTGGTGAATTCATCTGCAGCATAAACAAGAGGATTTTTGCGGCGCGAAGGAATTCGAAGAGAGCTCATAGCGCCTCATAACCCACAACAGAATGGGGTCGCGGAGCGAAAGAACAGAACGATCGTGGGTGCTGCACCAATGATGTTGCATGATCGGGGCCTTCCCATACACTTGTGGGTTGAGGCATGCAATACTGCGGTTTATGTGCAAAACCGTTGTCCTCACAGGATACTTGGCATGAGTACACCCGAGGAGGCATTTTCTGGTAAGAGGCCTGATATTTCCCATTTGAGGATTTTTGGTTCACTTGTTTACATTCATGTGACGAAGGATGCCAGGAAGAAGCTGGAGCCGACCGCAGAGGTTGGGATATTTGTGGGGTACACTGATACGCCCCACAACTATCGTGTGTATTTTCCAGACAGTCACAAGACTGTTGTGCGACGGGATATCAAATTTCATGAGGAGAAAGCCATGAAGTGTTCGCTTGAGAGGGAGCCACACTTGCATGCATATGAGGAGCTATTAGTTCCTAAGGATGAGCCTCCGGATGTGGATCAGCCACAAGAAGAGGTTAACGGTGGAAGAGACCACTCCATGATGCCAACCATCGAGGAGGCGAAAACGCACTACGAGAAGGGCGAGCGGCGGCTCCAGATACGAGAGAAGGTTGTAGGAGCACCTACATCACAGCGCGGGCAAGGAAACCGGTCACCTGGCTTCGTATACTAGATACATGGCTCTTATGAAAGTGTATCATGAAAACGAGCCATCCTCTTTCGAGGAATATGTGGAGGATCCGCATGAGTGCGTTCCATGGTGGAAGAGTGATTCGATTGTCGACGTGCATGGGAGGCCGGCCCCAAGGCCGGAAGGAAATCGGTGGTGGGTTTGAGATGAACCTACAAGAGTGAAGCAAACGGTGACGGGGAGTGTGGGAGAAGTACAAAGGCAAGATTTTTTTCCAGGGAGCTTCTCACAGTTGGGGATCGGTGCTGAGGAGACCTTTTTTTTTCTCTTAGCAAGGTATTCTTCCATACGGACAATTCTTGCTCTCTCAGTGCAGATGGGGTGGCACATTCATCAAATGGATGTGAAGACTGCGTTCCTTAATGAATTCATCGAGGAGGAGGTGTACATAGAGCAGCCTGAAGGTTTCAAGATCTTCAGCAGCGAGTCGCATGTGTGCAGGCTCAAGAGAGCATTGTATGATTTGAAACAAGCACCTCGTGCTTGGTACACACGGATAGACAGTTATTTCACCAGACTTGGATTCTCCAAGAGTGAGGCAGATCCTAACCTATACCAAATTGTGGTGGAGGGTAAGTTGCTGATCATTGTAATTTATGTAGATGATTTTTTTTATCAGAGTGATGGTATTTGAATAAAGCAAGGCTGATCTTGCAAAGGAGTTTGAGATGAAGGACTTGGGCCTCCTTCATTATTTCCTGGGATTGGAAATTTGGCAGCGTAGTGGTGGACTGTTTGTTTCTCAGGGTAAGTATGCCTGGGAGATACTGGAGAAGTTCAACATGCATGGCTGCAAGCCTGTTGATACTCCTCTTCCTGGTGGATAGAGGGAGGAGGATGCTACTTTGGCAGAGGTAGTGGATGCCACTATTTATCGATAGTTGGTGGGGTCGCTTATGTATCTGGTCAATACACGACCCGACATATGCTATGCTGTGAACCAAATTTCACAAGCTATGGTTAAGCCTACCAAGCTCTACTGGAAGGCAGACAAGCATGTCTTGAGATATCTCAAAGGCACATCGGGATATGGATCATGGTACAGACAGGAGGATGAGTTGAGGCAGCATGGCTTCATGGATGCAGTTAGGGCCGGGGGATCCCAATGGATAGAAAGAGCACATCTGGAGGGATTTTCGATGTCCAGGTCGACGAAGTTTCTTGACACGACGGCAGAGATCCGTGGCTTTTCCCGATTCAAAAAGAGGTGAGTATGTGGCATGGGGCCCAGCTTGCTGCCGAGGCTATATGGATGAGGAAGATCCTGGTCGAGTTGTTCGGTTCACACTTAGATCCTACTGTGATTTATTGTGATAATCAGAGTTGCATTAAACTCTCAGTTAATCCAGTATTTCATGATAGATCTAAACACATTGACATCTAGTATCATCATATCAGAGATTGTGTGTAGCGGAAGATAGTGTTACTTTCAAACATTCCCACGGAGGATCAGGATGCTGATATCTTGACGAAGGTGCTCACCAAGAGAAAATTCGAATACCACAAAGGTAGGATAGGGGTGGAAGATAATCCTTATCTTGTTGACAGGGAGTGTTGAGATTGCAACAAGATGATGAGCTTAGTGGAAAGAAGTTGCCTTCACTAAGTGGGCCCGCAGGCTATTTTTGGCGCAAGTCTATTTTTAGACTATGTCTATTTTTAGACATGTCGATCATATTCTATGAGTTGCGGGATGCTATTTTTGGATGGTTGGTCAAGTTGGAAAAATACATGAAACTCTATTTTTATAATATTGGGCGAAGTCTATTTATAGATCGTCAATCTAAAAATAGATGCATGTCGATTATTATTAGCTCTTAATAATAATCAGACTCTAAACATCAACTTATTCTCCTGGAGCACTTCACAGCAAGTGCACGAGATGTGGCACGGTTGTGAAGGAATTACGCTATTCACGAGGGTTAAGTGGAGCTATTGCATGGATACTTCAGTTAGAACTCATGTGATAGAGTTTGGTGGAGTTATTGAGGTAGTTGATGAGTTGTGTTCAGGTTTAAGCTGAGTTAAACATAGTTGAGCTAGTTGTATCTAGTCTAACTGATTGATACACTAGTGAGAGTGGTGTGAATTAATTATTAATTAATTAACTAATTAATAAATCATTAATCAACTAAAGAATACATCAGTTAACTACACTGCATGGACAGTTTCAGTGGAGACCAGCGAAGAGGTAGGTGAAAGAGCAGTGTGACTATACTGGTGCATGAGTTTTTACCACACATTGATGGAGATGCCAATGAGGATTGCACAGTACAAGCCAGGTGGTTTGAAGTTCATTATGAGCCATTCTTCAGCAGGGATTGCGCAATAGAGGCAGGCTATCAGGTGGCAGAGATTGGAGCATGTGATTTGCTAGATCGGAGCTTGATTAGTGTGTAGCAATTGGAGATTGTACTGAGAGCTTGTGAGGAGCTTTGTATAATGGTTGTTACATGATCTCTATGACATATAATATACAGATAGTTGGGGGTTTTCAACTTTAAGCTTTCCCATAAAATATTGTGTTCATATGTGTGATTGTTTATGGTTTTAATGTGCACATGCAATTGTTTTTATTTCCGCAATTAATGATCAATGCTAGAAGAGATTATGTATTGTGCATGAAGTTAAAATAGTGTGTGATCAGGAGAATATCGGTGTATAACATATCAGTTATCAAATTTCTACACTTCCTGCAGGAAGGTTTCACAAGGGATGCTCTTCTACTCGGGCTAATGTAAAACAATGATATTTATCAGAGCATGGTGGAAGAGGCTACTTTCAAGACTAGTTTTATTATGCTGAACCTTTTCTGCCATCTTTGCCAAACTTCTGTATAGGTAATAGGGAAAAATGAGTGGTTTTACCCCTTTGAAACACATGAGAAATATCACATGAAACCCATATAATCTAGAAAATATTCCCTCATGGGTGAAGTACTTCATGATGATCTTCATGAGTGGTGTGTACTTCTCAAGGAGGTGCCCAACAGGAAAAATCTTCTCCATGTGTTGTTTATAGTGTCTTATGAGATAAGGCTGGTAATTCTGAAGGTCTAGGTCTTGGTTCTTAAACCATTTTTCACCATGATTAGGTATGCCTGTGGCCCCAACTACTATATCAGTTGATATAGTGAAGGTAACCCCTGTAACTGTTACTTGGTCCCTTTTGATTTGAGTGGCAAACAATTTGGTCAATGTGGCATTATATTTGACTTCCTCAACTAGTTCACAAAAAGGAAGACGTCCTACTCCTTGAAAACGATGCTTGGACAGTGGTGTAGACACCATTTCAAGAGTGGTTAAGGGCTCATGTCTTATCACCTGGCCTCCTTTGTTATAAGATTTCTTCTCCTCCATTTGGTTGTTTGCAAGACAAAACCCTAATATGACAAATCAGAGGAAGGGAGAAAAGGGGTAGAATGAGTGGGTTAGGGAAGGGATATGGGAGTAGGAAAATTTAGGGAGATGGGTAGTGGTTTTAGGGAGGTATGGGAAGTGAAATGGAGTGAAATTAGTGAGGGAAATGAGCTAGGAAATTTTTACACAGTCCTAGCTAGGAAAACTGCCCAAAATTGCAGATTTAGGATAAGGTTTAGGGTTTGAGAATTGGGAATTGGGAATGAGGTGTGTGAAAGCTATAGGAGATGATTTTGGGTGTGAGGGAGGGTAACAAGTCTGTGGGAGAGTGTGTTTGTCTTGAAAACCTTGAAAAATAGGGCTAGCCACTAAAACACAACATAGAGGCCAATGGAGGGCTTTCACACTAAAAAATGAAATTAAGGTGCAAGGAGGGTTGACTTAGGTGTAACTTACTTGTACACTGATTCTAGACACTGTGATATCCTACAAAAGCCTCCAGAACTTGGTTTTATGCCTCCAAGAGAGAAAACACAGCGTCGGGAAGAAAGCGTAGCATGGAGGGTAGAAAGCGCAACGTGGCTACTTTGGCACCAAATTTTGAAGTGTTTTTGGCTTGAAATTGCTAAATTTTCACTTGGTGATGGATGAGAGTTCTCCTTCAATGACTTGAATGAGAAAATGAGCTTGAATTGGTATTTTATAGCTTGTGGTGGTGACTTTTCTTCATGGTAGTGGGATGGTCCACTACATGTTCTTTTCTCTTTATTTTGTAAACTTGTAGCTTTGACACTTTCTTTGCAGCTTTAAGAACATGATGAACTTATTACATATTGAAACATGAATCACATTAAAAATCAAACTTTATTGAGCAAATTTACCTATTACCACTCCATTATCAGATTTTATGCATGGAAAGACATATTTGGTGAATGAAACCCTAATGACCAAATGGAGACACTGAGATGAAATAAATCATGATAATGTTGATTAGAGTGATGATGATGACCTTTCAGTGGTGGTGCTTTCAGTTAAGTGATGACAAGGACCAACATGTGAAAATTTTGAAAGGAGTGGAAATAGCCCTAAACACACTACCTAATGACCAAATTTTTATTTGAAGACCTAATGAAATGACAAAAATTTGATTTAGAGGACCTGACAAGACATGATAAGAACCCATTTGATCAGTGGTGACAGGCTGAACAGACTGACGCTAACAGGAGGAACAAATTTTTCCCCAGTCCTCTCAGAGACAGCATGAAGGGGAGGGAACTTCCCAAAAGAAGAGGTCTCGGAAGGAAATGGAATAAATTATCATTGAGCTTACCATGTCTGAGTGGGCTCTTCGAAAGGAAAATAACCTACGCATACATAAGGAGTTTGATGAGTGGCATAAGAAGGCATACAAGATCATGAAGATGAAACAAACCCAAATCGACCACCTGCACAAAAAGAATGAAGAATATCAAGGTCAGGTTTAGGCAGAATCCAGCACAGCACAATTAGATCACTTGGTTGCAGTAGCTGCAACACAGGGCAAGGATTAAATTTTTATTTCTGAAGTTTCACATTTTTGCTCGCATAAGGGACATGTAAGAAGCTAGGTGTGCAGGAGATGTTGAGTCCCGATTTTTCTCAATTTTGATAGCATTATATGACCTTTATTTCCCCCATTTTGAAATCTTTTTTACTCCTAATTACTCCTATTTCTTCATATTACCTATGTTTTTACCAATAGGGTGTTGTCCGCTCAAGATATGCAAATTATCTTTAAAAGTATCATTTTATATTGCTCTTAAGTATTTATAGAGACTAAGTGTTTCCTAATCAAATTATTTTAAAATGTCAAGTTTGATTGATCGAGTCTCATGAAGATTAGTCACTATTCTAAGCAGCTCCATGATCTCCTGTATATAGCCTATGGTCACTGATTTCCTGCAAACACTCCGTGATTTCCTATAGGTGTGGATTTCTTGTAACCACCCAGATTTCCTGCAGCATAATCAATGGTTGATTATGTTCCAATTAGTTTCAAGTCAAACGGGAACATGGGTTTTATGAGGAAATCCACTACATGGACGATGTCCTATTGGTTGCCTCGAATTCATCATCAAAACTGCCCAGATATTCAGTACTCTTATTGATGGTCGTATTGGGAAAATCTTAATGTAACGAAATCAGTTTGATCCATGCTTTCAGTCATGGATCAAACTCAGTAGAGCTATTTTTGTTATTATGTTCAGTTATTGATAGCAATTAGCTACAGCACAGTATTTTTCCTAATTCAGGCAATCATGAACTTCTATAAATGTTATTATGTTTCATTTACAAAGGGGTTGGTGGGTTGGACATATCAGACTTGTACATCACTATAATACTTTTCATATTAATACAAATTTATATGTTATATTGATTTTTATGAGTAAACTCTTTTAACAGTAAAGGGGTTGTGAGTAAAGGAGGGGCCCCTTTTCTCCCAACTCCATTATTTACAGTTTTGTGTCTCCTTAATTTTTTTATGCATTGACAGAATTATTGGCACATCTATTGTTTCTCTTCTCTGAATTATAGCGGCATATGTGTAATGGTTAAACAATGAATTTTCTTTGGTAAATGTGTCTGAAATCGTTTGATCAAGTTGTGGTATATTGCTAAATTGATTTTTATGGTTGTTTTCTTGGTCCTTTATCTTTTCTGATCAACATTAGAAATCTGAGGAGGTGTAGAGGGATGACTAAATCCACTCCATAGCCTTTGCTGCCAAGTGTTGATAGGGAAAAGAGACATTAGAGTTGTGTGTGTGTGATTAGTTTAATTAGAAAAGCACTTAAAGTATTAGCCTGCATATATCTCGTGTGACATCTCACAAGATTACTTACCCCTGGTTGATAAGTTATGTTTTTCAAATTATAAATCTATAATTTTCCTCAACAGGGTTGATGGATTTTCCTTATCTATGGTGGCAGATGCATAGGCTCCTGAGAGCTAAGTCAAACGAGTTAGATTCTGAGAAGGATCTACTTGCGAATCTTTCCAAACTACCTCCATAGGAACATCTCCGGGAACAAGGAGTTGAGACTGTTATGTTCTCCTCATTTTTATTTGCCTGCTCATGACAAATTTATGCCTGGGACTGTAAAATATATCTAGAGGAGGAATTTATTCAATTTTAAATGCGATTTCTAAAATAGGGTAGCTCAGGATGAATTCCACTTGTTCTGTGCTAATTGACTTATCAGTTGACCCAACGGTAAACGGGTTGTGACTTTTGCTTTCTGGCATTTCTACTCTTTGTTGATGATCAATGATCACCATTTCTTGGTCTCCTTGGAGATGTTGATTAAACTCTTTCCAGACATCATTTAAGTTACTTAGAAACTCTGAATCCTTGGTATGAACTTCAACATACTTATCCTTTTCTATTTTTCTAAGGACTTCAATATCCTTAGGTGGTTTTTTCTTTTTCCTGCTCTTTCTGTGTGATGGGTTGGGATACCTCAAGTATATTTAAAGGAATCCCTTCTAGTATTTTTTTCATGTAATGTGTGAACCTTGAAAGTTGTTGTGGATTGAGGCGTGATGCTGCTAATTTCTAGACTGCGGAATAAGTGTCGACTAACTCAAACATGTCATCAAAATCATTGTCTTCATGCACAAATGGTCTGATTTTTACTTGAGTTGTGAAATCATTAGTAACTTGGTTTGGGTCATATTGTCTATTTGAAATTGTATACAATTTCAAGCATAGAATTTGATTGACCTCTAACCCTGCATGCTTATAGTTTTCTAACGCAAATCACCACAGTGAATAGGAAAAGAGGGCCATGAAGCTTTATTTTCCTCCTTCAAAAACTTAGTCAATCCATTATCGACAGTTTGATAAGCGATTTCTCTTGCGATAAGCTTATCTGGAACATACAATGGTAAAACATGTGGTCGAGCCAAGCTTCTGAAGACTCTGACATAGGTAAATAATTCTTCACCAAACCATTTTCCAATGGAGGAGAATTCTGCTTGAGATTCCTTGGATAATCTAGGGGGCTTTTTCATTGAACACAACTTGAAATAATGGGAGCATAACTCCATGTAAGATTTTATATAGAATGATTTTCATATTTTGATTCCCATAGAATACTATGATAGACATGAATGGGAAGAGGGCCTTGGGTAGTTCATTTCCAACCAATGGTTGTAAAATCTGAGGTAAAACATACAAAATCCATAATATAAGTGCTAATGTAAAATGGGGGAAAGATTTTGGACGAAATGGAATGATCCCTTCTATCTTCAAGAAATTGGGT
Source organism: Pinus albicaulis (assembly GCA_034641835.2). Classification (NCBI taxonomy): domain Eukaryota; kingdom Viridiplantae; phylum Streptophyta; class Pinopsida; order Pinales; family Pinaceae; genus Pinus; species Pinus albicaulis. The sequence goes on from CM076580.1 coordinate 1,491,273,421, forward strand.
GGAGATATTATTGGACAAAATGGTTCCCCAGTCCATCATATAAGAACCTGTAGTCGCTTCCATAAGGGGAACCCATTCAACTAAGAATTTAGTGGTATCGGGTTGACCAAAGAGTCTAGACATCATAGCAACAACATAACAATAGGGACTAGCAAGGGAATCAGTGGAATACATACCCTTATCATCATTTTTATGTTTGTTTGGGTTGCTCCTCCATTGATTTATAGGATTTTACTTTAGCTCATTCTCCTTGGCGAATTGTGCTATAAATTCTTTATCATAGACCTTCTTCGGGTCTGGAATGTGCTACATTGACTTCAAATCTCAGCTTTGAAATATCATATCATTGTTCTTCTGCTTTTCAGGAAAGTTTTGTCTCCAATATTGATATTGTCGATTATCCGTCTTACCATATCAGTATATGGTAAAATTTTGGGGCACGCAACAATATGGTGTAGAAAAGATTTGGAAACTTCTTCTATAGTAGATTCAGAAGAATCAGAAGCATCTGTAGTAGCTTTTCTTTCAACCTATGGGGTTTCTCATTTTAAAATAACCTATACATTGCTTCCCAAGAGGAATAACCACTCTATGACCCGCATGTTGTGTCTATGAATAAAGGGAGCATATTTGTTACTTCACTAGCAGCCTCTGTAGGATTTTTCACTAGCACATTTGCCCCAAATTTCGACAGCCAAAATTTCGCTCTTGTGACACATAGGCGTCCCAAGAGCGACATTTTGAGGTCCGGAAAAACGTGGTTTCTCCTAACGTCAGACTTTCGACACTTAACTTAACTGTCGGTCGAGCGACGGTATTTTTGACGTTTTTTTGGAGTTGTCCCATTTTCGACGTTTCAAATTGTCCGTCTCTCTTCTGAATTTTCACGATGCGTCGCTCTTTCAACATTTCTAAACATCGCTATTAATATGCCAACGAACACTATTACCGATGTTTTGAGAGTCTCTCTTCCGACGAAACGAAAAAAAAAAAAAAAAAGTAACGTCGTAATATCGACGATTTTTTTTTATTTTTTTTTTTAAAGTAACGTCGTAGTACCGACAGAGGCAAACGTCGAACTACCGACGAAAATAATTTTTTTGTTTTTAAAATTTAACGTAGTAATACCGACGGAAATAAATATTAAAAAAAAAAAAAATTAACATCATATTACCGTCCTTCGGATTAATTGTTATGGTTTCTGCTCTGTCTCTATGAGGTTTTCGACCCTCTATTACGAAAAAGCTCTGAGAAGTTTGGACGCAATATTGAAGGAAAATTAAGGGGGGAAATCCTTATCTCTTTGTGGAACCATTCGGCCCTAAAAAATACAATGGATTAGCCTTGAACACAAAAATATAGCTTAGGTTTCAGCCTCAGACATCCAGCCTATTTCGGCCCTATTCTAGCTTGATTTCACCTTTTTCTATGACTTGTGTGAGCCCTAAATTTTTTACACTCCAAACTGTCATCCAAGCCCTTGATTGTTTGCAATAAATCTCACACTTAATTCGTCCCTCCATCTCAGAAGCATTTTTTATTTCAGAGAGCAATTCTGGAGGAATTGATTTGGGAACCTTGTTCAAACAAAGCATTGCATACATCTTCTCAGTCATCTTGGAAAACAAATTCAGTGACATAGGGTTGTAAGGCACAACCATTTGAGGCACATCTCATTATTACTAAGATTGTCTGTTGGGCTGATCCAAGGGCACAACTTGATACAAAGTACCAATCTTAGGGTCTAATTTGGACATTTCCTACAGAGCAACTGATGGTGAATCTGCATTGTGATTGAAGCCTGTCCTTGAGAATCCTGTCTACAAACTGAGGTAAATCATGTTGTAGAAGTAAGATCTGGTAAACCTTGTGCAAGTTTGAAATTTGACAATGGATCTAAAGGGTATGTCTACAGCCCTTCTGTAGGACATATTTGTTGTATAGTGGAGGCCTAAATAGTGTCCTTGTAAAGTTCTGAAGCTTATGCTTGTGCTACAATTCTAAGAAAAACTCTGATAATTTCCAGCAACCTTTATCTGAAGAATACAATATTGAAATTGAAGGTTTGAAGATTTCTAAAGCACAAACTTATGATCCCACTAAATTCAGTGTATTTGTATCTCCATCATTGTTAGTTGTCACGGATAGAGAAGGGTTTACATCTTCAGAAATAAGAAGGTAATAGTGTATGTGGAGTAGAACGTTAAAGAAAATATCTTCAAGCAAATACTTAAGCACTCCTAAGGTATGAATTGATTTCCGGAACAACTCAATGGTTGTTTGAATGCTACAGCAGTTTATTGAATTTTGAAGTTGAATCATCATTGAACATCTAATAGCAGTAGATAATTTTTTGAATATCTTGTAAGTAGGCCATTATCCCTGGTACGGGAGCCTACTTTTATCTTCAGGGTGGTAGGGTGGTGCAAAGCAAGAGATTGAAGTCTCCTTCAGGTTGTAGCTTGAAAACACTTTAGGGTGGCAAGGTGGTGCCAGGGCAAGTTGGAGCTTGCAAGATGTTGGAGCATCCTATCAGTGGTAGCTAATAAAACTAGGGAGTTGGGAGCGTCCTTCCAGTTGGAGCTGGTAAATCAAGGTGTAGAAGCATCATTTCAGGAGTTGGAGCTTCCTGATAAATTCAACGATTTTCTAGAGTACTAGGGAGTTGGGGCTTCCTCCTCAGTTGTGGCTGAAAATTATGTACTCATAAATTATATTAGAGAAGCATTCAGTGATTTTCATCCCATAAGGGTTTCAACCTAAGAAAATCCCATTGTTTACTGCTCTTTGAATGTGTTGATGCTTATTGTCCTACTGTTCATGCTAAAAAAAAATTATAATTAACTAACTGTAAGTGAAATATTGATTTACCCCTTCTCAGTGTTTCCAACATATAATATATCAATGAAAAGGACCACAGCAGATAAACTTACTCAAAATATCATATGCTATGCAAGCATTAAGTATAACACACTGTTCAATTTTCTTTTTAGTAATATAACTCATACTTTGGTTAGTCTAAACATTCGTAGGAGTAGTGTGTTACATACAGTCACCCTAAACATCCTCAGAAACAAGGCAGCTGCAGACAGGACTTATGTTAAAAATAGCTACAAACTTTACCATTTTTACACTAAAAGACAATGGAAACTTGTGTACTTGACTTTAAAATAGGACCCAAAAGAACCAGGAGAAGTTTATGCCTACTACTAATTTAACAAATGCAGTATAGATTTATCTCTGTTCTGGAAAAGTATCAATATCAAATAATTTTTAATGTTGCCATAGTTTTCCCCCCTAATAGAGAAGACTTATTATTCAACAAAATAAATTATCCAAAATTGCATTTATAATAACTATTAAAAACCATCTTCCCTTGTGTATGTATACATTTTTTTTCTTTTAAAACAGTGATAATAAATTTCTTTTCTTTACCACATCTAAGTACACACTCATAAGTTATAGTTCAAAATTGCTCCAGAAATAACAAAAAGCACATCTTCAAGTAAAAAGCATATTCTTACAGCAATTTCGCATGATTTTATGGATAGGAAAATATTTTGCCTTGGCATAGGTTCATCACTATCACATAGACACAAATTATAGCATTCTACAATTATGGGTCATGTTATTTGACAAAATTTATTTTCAAACGGAAGTACCAACCAGTTTTTCAACCTAATTATGAGCATGAATTTACAGTCTAGATTCCAGGGAGCCTTATCTACTGCATACTTACCCACAACATCTTCAGATGGCACTTCTACTTCATTGAGAGTACTAACAATTTTTTTAACCTGCTCCAAAGTACCATTCTACAAGTCAAACGCAAAATGAGAAAATTAGCATCCATATATACCAACATTTGACGTCAATCTCTTGCATACAAAATACAATGCACAAGTTTATTTCACAACACAGTTCACAATATAAATGTGCCTCACTCAAGATACTTTCAAAATATTTAATTACTTAACCAAAAATCAACAAGTGTGGAGTGTAATTTGTAATTTACAACTATACATGTCTTGTTGATTCAACATAAGTGAAGAGTAATATGTTAATGATTTAATATTATAATTGACAAATACACGTGTCATTTCACTGCTGTAAATAAGAGTTTTCATATATGGGTTATGTATGATAAGATTGTCTAAGAAGGCTGAAACTTAATTAAATGCTTTGTATCTTTTCTCCTTGGATTACCTAGAAGTTTGGGTTGTTAAGGTTCGAAATATTGTCCACTTCTGTTGTTGTTTTGTATTATATTTCATAACAACACAAAGGTCGAATTCATAGGGATAATAAAAAAACTTCTAGTTAAGAGGTGAAATTTCTGAATTTCATATTCCCAAAAAATCTCCACCCAATTCCATGAATGAAACACAAGTACATTCCTTAGTTGGTAAGTTTATCCTTTGCCTTTTTTTATGGGCCCTTTTCATAAATATGTCATCACGCCTTCAAAATAAGCATCTTGATATGAAAACAGTCTACACAATTACCCAGCTGATTTTCTAGAAGGAAACCAACATAAATCCTTTCAAGTTTCAAGCATTGTTACAAGGGAATCTCTTAGGGATCTTGACTCTCAAACCTATCCCAGATCTGTCTTTATATAGAAGAAAAAGTACAACAGAGGTGCTCCCAATAGTGGATTTCTTCCAGCCACTAGGGCAGTCACAGGATTTGACGATGGAGAAAAATTTATGGTGTGCTCCCTAGAGCACTTGAATGTTAGTTGTGGCTACCTAATGTTCTATTGTCCACTCCAAAGTCCCAAACACTTCTCCGGTGAATGGAAAAAACCTTTTGGTTGTTAATTAGGTTTTCTTAAACATATGGGAATACCCTGGTTACTGTTATGGTCATTAATCTTGTCTTAGGTACGCTCAGTACCCTATTGTGGCTATCATTGGTCTTATCAGGTTATGTTTCTATTAGTAACAATACCCCATGTGGTGTTTGTGATGGGCCCCTTCTATATTGGTTTAATTATTAAATAATAGCCTTAGGTTTATAGACTATGCAACTAGATCAACAATTATCCTTCCAAGCTCCATAATGGAAGCATACTTTGTAGAGAAAGAAATGGGTACGAAACTCATGGAATGGAACCCACATCTATGAAATAGATCCCAAGATTTTCAACACTGTTTTGACACATGTATCCCCATTCAAAGAGACCTTTTAAAGTAAAAATGCCCCAAAACCCTAAACATCTAAAGGATAAAACCCTACACCCCAATCCTACTCTACAAGAAGACCAATTCCTCCATTAAGAAATAGAAAAAGTTACAACTGGAGACTGGAATTGTCATTCTAAAGACTGCACACAAGTGCTTGGAAAACTGAAGTTAAAATTTGGGTCAAGATTGAAGCTTGGAGCTCAGATGCGAATCAAATTGAAGCAATAAATTCAAACTTCAAGCATCATATTTTGACTTTTTATTTGTAAGAGCTACAGTTGAGCCATGCTCCAAAGAAACAATATTTTAACCACTGGTATATATCACATACATGCAACATGTTGGGCTAGAATTTTAATCTACGGATAAATTACACTTCCCTAGACAAGTGCTAGTCTAGAACAACAGGTGAAAGACTATACGACTATTTTTCCTAACTTAGAACAGATACACAGAGAGGATTGGAGGCTTACTTGTTCAGTCGTTTCCAAATGGCTCCTTTTGTCGCTTCCACTGCAGCTTCAAATTCAAGAGGTTTGTGAGCTAAATGCTTCCCGCAAGAAAGAACACTGAAACAACATAAGATGCAATAATATAGATATCTATTCAAGTTAGTTATCTAAATCAATAAAGCATAAACCATACACATCAAATAAGATCTTTCAACATGGAAAATCAAATCCAATACAGATGCATATAGGGAAAAATAAGTAGTATTCTTTATTGATGATAGAAGGAGAGGTTACAACCAAATGACTGATTTTAAGTGACCCTTCCAGCAACGATCCAAAGCCTCATCATAGTATAAATCTCTCCAGCAGTATCTTCACAAATCAAGCTCTCATTTGAAAATTCTCCAGCATTTCTCTACTCAAATTCTTCCTCTTCAAGCACTTAGATCTGTGCTCAATTTATAGATGAAGTGTAGGTTGTTTTGCAATCAATAACTTTCCAAAAATAGGCAAGACATGTTTCCAGTCATGTATATGTCAAATGGACACTTGGATCCGAAGCTTGACACATGTGAACTCTTCTAGAAGGAACTGGCCAAGTGGAGATTCCGAAACAATGAGAATTTTGCTCCCAATGTGACCAACACACCTTTGAATGTCGGTAAGTGCTTTGCAGAGCAGCCTTGCATGGGGCTACCTGCATATGCAATGCACTTAGGCCCCTTAGAGCCTGCGTTGGTGAGCTCTCATATGTTATACAATAAGCTTCAAACCATGGAAACCTTTACTCGATGAAAGTATTATTTGATTTGTATTCTTTCTTTTCTTAGGGCATATAGCAACTGAAATTATAGGGAATGATAAACCCTTGATCATCAATCCTAGAGATGATGCCCAGTTAACCAGGTCATTGGGGATGGTGCCCAAATTGACCTATAACAATTTCCCCCTAAAGCATGAAATCCAAATAATAAGAACATTTGATTGAGATGCTTTACACTATGATGAGCTTGGAAACGAAGCAGAGTGGTCACCTGCATCAATCTTACAATACATTACATTATGATATATCCTCTTTTGATCATAATTGCTGAGGGTAGGCATTCCCATAGTCAGCACATAAACAATCTAATAATATGTACATAATTCAGAAAGTCATCTACATTGGAATGTTGCCCAGATGCAGACATGCCTACAGATATAGGCCCATGTTTGGATGACAATCTGTATGTAAGGTCACCGTACAGATGATGTGTACAACAATCTTGAAATCGCAGCCCAGATGGCTGAAACTAGATCCGGGGTCTTTTTATCTCATTCACTCGATCATTCGAGTACAAGTCTAGCCATGCGAATATATGATTTGTAGTCGAACATGGAAAGACATTGTTTGATTACCAGCCAATAATGTGAGTTGTTAACAAACGCGAGAGAGCCACCATTAATGTCAATGGCCCTCAAGGTACTATAGTACATTTCGTAAGGTGTGAATAGATGATTTGATGTCAAAGGCCAAACAAAATATTTCGGTCAAAGGTCCAGAAACGAGGATCTTGTCGATGTTGTAACAAGTCTCATGGTACTGGAATCTGATGTTTCTAAGTGAACTTCCTGGATATTTATTGTTGTCGACAGGAAGTCACCTTATTGCAAAACAGGAGTTACTGATTTCAGAGACAAGGGTATGACTTGATACAACAATTTTCAGGGATAACGGTCATGAAAATGAAGGTTTACGAGTATTGCAGAAGGATGAGTTTTTAATCACTGGATGACTTCTCTTGAACATATCGGCGACACTGTGATGAGTTGGCAGCATTGACCCAAGACCGAAGTGAAGGTATGATGAACCATAGGTGTGAATGAACCGTCAATATGATTACCCAACCCAAACAGTCACGGACATGGAGTGAAAGAAGTGTCATGTTCAAGAGCGACTTCCTACCAAAAATAAACTCTCATTTACTTTTCCCAAATTTTTGCCGGTCATTTGTCGACCAGTACCTCTTTATTTTTTAACAAGCTTGAGGAGGATAACATTTTCTTGATCTATAATTCAACCCTTCGGGTGAATAAAGTATCGCTATTTAATAATTTAACGAGTCTAGTGATGAATGAAACTCGATTCTTGCCATGATCAACAAGCCCGTCGCTATTTTATGTTTTAACGAGCTTAACGACAGTGATAGCCCTGTCCTTTTTCATATTTAGAAAGTCTGAAAAAAAAGGACAAAAGAGAACTCCAAAAGTACTTTTTTCGTAAATTTGTCTCTCAAATCCTAAAAAGTGTACATATCTGAAAGAACCTCTTTGGTCATGTTTAACCAAGGTATTCCTTTTTCGTAAATAATTCATCTTAGTCTGGAAAAGGGTTAAACTTATACTAAGTAGATATCAATTAATTTACTTTAACGAGCTCGAAATGACAAGTGCTCGACAATATTTTCACATTATCGGAGTCTAAAAAGAGCTGAAAGAAGACTCTAGGGGTTCCTTTTTCGTTGTTATCGAAGCTCGAAAAAAAAGATAAAAGTGCGCTTCAAATCCTTTTTCATTTTTAACAAAGCTTGAAAAATAAGGAGAAAAAAGTATGCTTTGTCGTCAAGTCTTTCTTTGAAATAAATCTGCACGGCTAATCTATTCATCAGTTGTATTTCCTGTTCAGAACAACATAAAATGGATTAAAAATACTTGTTTCATGATAAAAAACATAATAAAAATATAGTCATAGCAATAAATTTAACTTGCAAACAATTAAATGACTATATAAAGTAGTTTCACTATTCATTTTTACCATTCCATAGTTACCATTTGCATTTTGGAGCTCTGAACTTGATTTTTCCCCCGAACTTCAGTCGTTGATTGCGGTCATTTATGTGGACGGATTTCATCATTGTTTGATCCAGGTTAGTAGCATGAACCTCCTCTTCCTTTCAGTATTCATTTCATTCCCATTCCTTGCAATTTTTTTGGGTTTTACGACCCCTAGGGTAAATTCTGCCCAAATTGAGGGCAACACACCCTTGAACATCGAAACCTGTGTTGCATAGCAGGTACAGTGAAGGGTACATGCATATGCAACGCACTGTTTCAACCCAGGGAGTGCGTTGGGCGCAGTTCAACTTTTTGATTTTCATGATGTGATCAAAATTTTCCTAGTTTTTTGCAATGAATGGTATCTAATAGATCTTATGGTTATATTTTAGGTTTCCATCGGATTATAATGACGATTACATGGAGGGAAAGAGAACATGAAGAACAAGATATGATTGCCTTGAATGATCTGGGTACTGTAAGAGCCTTAAGAGATTGCGGGCCACTTAAGTACTTCAAATTGTCGGGAATGAGGCAACAAATAGAACTTTTAGAGTTCCTTGTTCGAGCATGGGATCCGGCAATAGAGGCATTTCACATAAAAAAATCAAGTGTTGTCCATAACAGTTAAGGATGTGAATTTTCTCACAGGTTTGTCGAGGAGAGGTTTGCCCATTTCTCTCATAGGGTCTACCATTGGAGGAGAGACAGTGAGGGATTATGTTATGCAGTATTGCTATCCAGGGTCAGAACCTAGCAAAGATGGAAAAATAAACATCCGGGATGTCAGGGATTTGCCTTTGAGAACCATCCCTTTTACAATCACTAAACTTGTTGGCACCATTGCACTCCATGTAGCGAACAGATCGTATATGCAGTATGCGCTAGAGTGCTTAGAACCAAAGTATTCAACTAGTCTGAAGTTGTTCTATCTCAGATAAAGGAACAACTGAATAAAGCAAAGGGAGGAAGGAAGAAAAATTTCAGTTATGGTTCAATCCTTATCTCCTTCGCTTTGGAACAGATTCCACTGATGCAACCACAACATGTAACATTGGATATATCCAGTCCTAGAAATCCTCGAATGCAGAGAAGGGTAGAACTCATGGGTCAGCATGTAGGCCAATCGATCGTTGTGTTCTCTACTGCGTTCTTCGCTTGGTTCCAGCGACAGATTGTCGCCATCGATGAGTACGCGTACGCAGGCATCGACTTCCGAGGAGATCCAAATCTAGTATTACCAGAAGGCGCTCAATGGGGTGCAATAGGTAAGAATTATTTGACCATGTTTTTTTATTTTTCTAAGGTTTATACAATGTTTTTGTTTTTTTATTTATTTCCAAGACTAAACTAAATGTTTGATGCAATGCAGATATCGATCACGGTCAACCAGTAGAGGAACCAGAGCACGAAGCGGATACGCCATCAGAGAGGGTTGTCGGGAGAGTAGTCCTTCAGGACCTTGATATGGCTGAGACTCTGGCAGAGCTCCAGCAGCACATAGAGGGGTTGAATTTCGGGATTCCAGATCGAAGAGCTTCCCATGGGACTGCAGCGACACACAATTGGAGTTCCTAACCGTTGGATGCAGTTGCTTCATAGGATTGCTATATCTATAGCATGTTACCACGAGCACCACTAGTTTACTTGTGAATTTTTGCATACATTTTGAGGTCAGATGACCAATGTGTCTTGGGCACAAATTTTGTAAAAACCTATAACTATCTATCTATATGTTTTCAGAGTTTTTTCTATGTTTAATGCGCAATCCTATTCAATGTTGTGAATATTTTCTTTACCTATGTCGTAAATGTCTGTCTAAAAATTGATTAGCTAATGAATCAGTTAAAGTGTTCAAATTTCTGGAAATGTGTTGACATTGAACAAAATCAAAATGTCTTTCCAAAAGTCGAACTCTTAGGAACAATCTAAGAAGTGTTGGATTTCTAATAGTATAAACACTAGTAAGTTGTAATACCACGAGTTGTGAGTCTAACCATATGATTAAGCGGTTAATACCAAGTGAAATGGAATCATAGAGAATTTCGATCAACGCGCTATACTCAATGATATTATTCGTCGATCTACCGATACAAATCCCTTGAAAACTCACTAACTCGTCGTTCAGAGCAAAAATGGCCCACACTGCAAAGGATAGATTCTGCATATTACGACTAGCACCATCAACATATCCAACAAATGGTTCTGAAAATTCAGGCATCTGCCATAAAAATGTAAAGCAGATTACTAACGTCAAGAAAACTCTAAAAAACAAGTTAAGATAGTGAATGCAAATCAACAGCATATAAACAATATAATACAAAAATTTACTACGCTTATGATTAAGCATAGTAACATTTCAAATATAACCCATTTCTAGGTTGTGCCAATGGAATCCCATCGTAATCAACTAAATCGTAGGCACCCTTAGAAAGAACTCTTTTGAAAATATAGGGGCCATGCCATAATGGCTCGAATTTCCCTGTACCTATTACATCAGCTTCTTGGTCGTAAAGAAGGACCAAGTCGGCCTCTGAGTAGATGCGAGGCTGGACATTTTTGTTGTATTACACCTTATACGTCTCTTATGCACTTCGTTGGCCAATTGGGCTTCACGACGCGTTTCATTTAGATGGATGAGGTTACGGAGATGCGCTTCTTCTTCTGAGGTGTCAGGTAACAAGTCTATTGCGAGTTTTAACGATGATATTTCACATTGGATTGGTAACATAGCTTCCAGACCATACACCAATTGAAAAGAAGTAAATCCGGTTGCGTTTCTCAGCGAGGTTCAATATGCCCATAAGGCAGAGTATAGGATCAAGTGCCAATTCCTTTTACGAACTCCTATCATTCGTTGAAGCATTCGTTTAAGAATTTTGTTAATAGCCTCAGCTTGTCCATCTGATTGTGGATAATAAGGAGTATAATTATCATGCGATAATCCTAACTTGGCTGTCAATTCAGACATCATATGGTTGCGAAAATGCTTCCCATGATCCGTAACTATAGCCTGTGGGACCCCAAACCATGCAATAACATGGTTGAAGAAAAAAAATGCAGTTGTTTGTCCTCTGTTATTAAATGTAGGCATTGCTTCGGCCCATTTGGTAAAATAGTCGACTGCGACAATAATATAACCATGCCCCCCGGACGAAGGAGATTTACAGGTCATGAAATCAATACCCCATTTTGTAAATGGTCTAGCAGAGACAACAGGATGCATTGGTGCTAGCGGTTTGCGGATTTTACGATAAAAAATCTAGCATGCACAACAACTTCTAACTGCGAGGATGCAATATTGAAAAATAGTAGGCCAAAAGTAACCGGCGCAGAGTATCTTCTGCACGGTAGCATATCCAGATAAGTGTCCACCACAAGCCCCAGCATGACAATCATTTAACATTTTTTCGGCCTCCTCGTGAGTGAGGCACCTCCTTAAAATGGTATCGACACCACGACGATAAAGTGTATTGCCAACGATCAGGTAATCTTTGGCTTGGTATCGAATACGTCGCTGGTCAGAGTGAGAGGTATTAGGTTGAAAAATTTGGGTTTGGAGATAAGTGATGAAATCCCCATACCAAGGATCAGATGATCTAATCAGAAACAGAGACTCGTTTGGAATAGATGGTTCCGACGTAGTAGGATTACTATCAGAGGGAAGGTCACAGAGAAGCTCAGCCAAAACTAAAGACTTCTTTAACTTGGATTTGATGAATTCCAAATCAAATTCCTACAAAATGACAATCCATTTTGAATACTTGCCCCCTAGCAATTGACGTGATAATATGTAAGTCATGGGGTTGCAATCCGAAACTATTGTTGTTTTTTCAGAGCAGGATATAATGGAGAAATCTTTGGACAGCTTGAACAGCTGCCAAAGCAAGATTTTCCACGTACTAGTACTTAACTTCCGTATCATTGAAATTACGACTCAAATAATAGATCGGATGTTCAATTCCATCTTCTACTTGGACCAAAACCATAGCGATAGTCGTTTCAGCCGCGGAGATATATAGGAAATAATCATTTTGATAATTAGGAGGATACATTAATGATGCTCGGACAAGATGGTCCTTGACAACATCAAAAAAAGCTTGCGCAACTTGGTCCCAATAGAAGGGAACCCCCTTTTTCAATAATCGAGTAAATCCTTTAACCATTTTGGCGTAGTTTGGAATGAACCTTCTCAGGAAGTTAGCCTTTCCTTGAAGTTTCTATATCTGAAGTAAGTTTGACGGTGCAGGCAAATCAAGAATGGCTTGAACCTTTAGTGGGTTTATTCGAATTCCTTCTTTTGAGACTACGAATCCGAGCAATTGACCAGAACCAACACAAAACACACATTTATGTGGATTGAGGTGTATGTTGTAGTGTCGACAGCGTAAGAAAATGGCTCTCAAATGCATCGGGTGATCAGTCCGATTTCGTGAATGCACTGGTAAATCATCTAGATATGGTTGAACAATGTGCTTGATGTCGTTGAAAGCATAATATATTGCTCTCTGAAAATTTGCCCCAACATTCTTTAAACCAAACGGAAGTTTCCTATATGTGAATGTGCCCCAAGGACAGATGAATGTTGTCTTATGTTGGTCATCTGGGTGGATATTGATTTGATTGTAGCCAGAAAATCCATCCATGAACGAGAATATTTCGCATCCAGCACAATCGTCAATAATCTGGTCAATAAAGGGAGTAGGATAGTTGTCTTTTGGACAAGCATGATTAACATCCCGAGAATCGACGGACACTCTAATGGTTCCTTGTTTTTTCATAACAGGAATGATATTGGAAACCCACTCAGTTAGCGGAACAAGGTAAATGAAACCAGCACACAAAAAAATTTCAACTTCTGCTTTGATGGCAACGGCTTTCTTAGGATGAACAGGACGAAGTCGTTGATGCACCGGTTTGACATCAGGATACATATTAATAGTGTGTTCAACTATACTAGTATCTATGCTTGGCATTTCCTCGTAAGACCAAGCAAATACGTCATGAAATTCACGAAAAATAGAGCGATATGAATCAAGTTCTGATGGAGAACAAGTTACACCGACATGAATATTTTCTACAATGCCAGGTTTGGTCGAAATATCGATAGAAATCGTTTCTTCAATATTTGATAAGCTTCGCTCAGAATCGATTGCATTAATTGGAAAAGAATTCGAAAATAAAGTTTTGATGGATGGGTGATATAGTTCACTGAGATTATTTTCTTCATAATTTGGAAGATGGAAATGATGATGATAATCTTCCCATGGTTCTCCTTCTCACATCATAGATTCCAAAATATTTTCATCTGTCAAAAATTTTGAGGAAAATGGATCAGATGGAGTACCAAAATCTAATGAATGATCAACCCAAACACTCAGTGACGCCGATTTCGGATTTGTCGCCCAAGCCAAATAGATTGATTGCTATGCCATCTCAATAGGGTTGGGTAGTAAAACATCATCCAACATAGAAATATCAGAAACACCTGTACTCTCCCTTAAGCTAGATAGAGTGGAAGAGATCATGTAGCAGGTCTCTATACTTGCAATTTATGTCGACGTCACGGGCAGCGGTAATGCAAAGGTTCCCATAAGAGTGGAATCCTTTAAGAGTCCTACACCATTGTTCTGGATTTCTAGTTGGGGTAAGTGAACAAACGGAACACTTCTAGTTACCTGTGAGGCGGAGGCAAAGAATGATAATTGATTAATAACTGTGATTGTACCTTTATGTGGAAAGGAAATCATTCTAAAATATGTAGAAACAGTGGCAGTCGTTGCATATACCCATGGTATTCCAAGTAAAATATTATATTCAAGGGGTCTGTGAACAACCTCAACATCAATATTCACTGTTTTTCCCCCTAATTCAACATGCAGGTTATTGATAATACCGCAAGGTTTATGTGTTCTTCCATCAAAAGCCTTCAACGTCGTTAATGATTGTGATAATCGCGGCGAGCCAAGTGACTTCCAATATTTTAGAGACATAATGCACGTAGATGCTCCCTCATCAATAACAGTACGATGAACCATGTGATTGAGAACATTTACTTGGATGGAGAATGCCAATTCTGCTGGTAGCTACGGCACATAGCCCGTATGATTAAAGATGACAAGATTAGAATCAGTCGGATCAATTCCACCAATTGCCGACAATAAAGCCTGCTTCTGGGAGGGACAATTTTGTAATACCTCAAGAGCAGAAATAGCTGAAGGGGATTGAGCCAAATATTCAACTATATTATAATTTTGTGCAACTCTTGCTCGAGGATTATATGTCAATTTATGAATTACTCCTTTCGGTGGCTTAATTGTCAATTCATGAATAACAGTAGGTGGTACTGATTCATTAGATGTATTTTTTGTCGAGGTAGTAGGTTGATCAGTGGTCGGACTACCATAGTATTTATTTCGCGTCGACACCAAAATATCTTGTGAAGGTTTTGTGGTGGATAACATTAACACTTGGGAACTAAGAGCTGGATCCATAGCAACCAAATTTGTGTCTGGATTTGGAAATGGGTTTATCAACACAGCTGATGCATGAGAAGTCTTGATGATTTTTGAGACTTCAGCATAGTGAGGATAATCCCTAACAAAGTGTTCCTCATTACATTTTATGCATGGATAACGAGGTTTTCGTGGTCCTGACGGTTGATCAGATGATCTTTCCTACGGGTTAGAAGTTTGATTTTTCTTTGATTTCCCCTTTTTCTTACTTCATGGTTGCTTGTCACTTTTGCCTTTGTCAAATGACACGGCATTAATTTCGGAAGTAGGAGTAGGATCAGATACAGTAGCGTGGTGTGTGTTTTCAGTACCTATCAAGTTGTCTCCGGCATGAGATTCCTTTATTTGAGGAGGAACACTGAAATTAGATCGCAGCGCATCAGGAATTTTTTCATAGAGCGTGCCAGACTGAGTGTAAATAAAGTCTAAATACTCGGCACGAGCGATAACTTGCTCTTCTGTGACGACGCCACCTTTAGCCACATCCTTAGTTATAGATGGTAATAGGGACTTAATGAACCATTCAACAAGGAGCTGATTGGGAACAAATGTCTTAACCATTCGTCGACGGCGACACCACTCATGAATATGATCTGAAATGTGAGTAGAATTAATCTATTTGAAGTTGGTCAAGAGTTCCGTTCCAGTTTTGTATCTGATAAATAACTGGAAATGGGTCAAAAAGATAGTAGCTAAGGCAATGAAATTGTCGAAATAAGCTCTAGGTAATTCAATGTACCATTTAGCGGTTGGACTTGTGAGCATACGCTAGAAAAGACATAGTCGAACATAATCATCATTCAAGGAATTTGATGAACACCATAAATGATAAGTCATGACATGAGTTGACGGATCTTCTCCAGGGTTTCCATTGAATATAGGAATATCGGAGGGTAATTTATGAGGTATCACCGGCCACCAAGGAGCATAATTTATAGGATCAATGGTTAACCGGTTTAAATCTGGTAATTCCAAGGTTGCAAAAAAAGGCAATTGTGTATTAAGGTCAACTTGAGCATAGCCAGGGTAAGATGGAATTGCTTTTGCAACAGGTATTTGAGCACCACCATATGGAATCTGCTGCTGGTAACCCAGATAGGGGTTGTTTTTCATGGCAAACGCTTGAGAATTATGTTGACCAAAACCTGGATATGATACTTGTTGAAATGAAGTTTGAGGAATTTGCACATGTGGCTGCCAAGGGATCTGTCCACCAATGTTATAACCCAAATTAGTGTAAGTTGGATTCAGTTGATATGTATAACAAGGTTGTGTTTGTAACACCCCATAAAATGGTACAGTAGTTTGTGAATAAATAATTCCTGATACAGGTTGTTGTAAATTAACCAAAGTATTTTGAGTCTGTGGACCCAACATTTGATGATATTGAGTTGAAGAACTCTCCTGATAAGGTTGATGTACAAGATTTTGACTCTGTAATAGGGGTATAGATGTATTAACAAGTGGTAATGAAGTGGGTGTAATAGGTTGAACCGGTTGATACGATTGTACAACCGTTTGTGGTCGGATAGGCAGAGTGGGCTGCCATTGACAAACATTCATGTCAAGATTAGTTTGACCAAAAAGTGACTGAGTACTATCATATTGGGTGACCAAATTTTCCCCCCCAGCATAAGGAGGATAATAAGACAGAAAATATTGTTCCCTGAATGTTGGGAGTCCAGTTGATATGGTACTTAAAGGAATTGACCCATAAGGACCGACTTGATATTGCCCTGATGATGGATGTAATGAATCAAGTCGTTCAGTACTAACTATAGGACTACCAGTTAAAACACTAGATGATGACATTGGCAAAGACCATGAACGTGAAGGTGCACTAGAGAAAGTGCCAGATAATGATTTGTAACATGTTGGGACCGAAGGGCCACCGTGAAAATATGACTCTGGTGAGGTTGTGAACATCGACGGAGTAGCGAGGGTAGGAGCTGACGTAATTGGAACAACAGACCCAACCGAAGATGTTGGTTCAGACATGGTTGTTTGACCAAATGTATACCCTCGAAAATCGACGGGATATTCAATGGAAATAGGATCAACAAAAGCAGATGGAAACGATTGAGGAAAATACTAGTACAGGTAAAGGTCTCCCAAAAAATGGGTTGGAATTAAAGGTGTATCATCTTGTGGGATTTCTTCAATCGCAATTAAACCAGGAGGAAGAACTTCACCGTCAGGCCCAAAATATATTTCAGACGGTTGACTATGCGATATGGGAGTTTCAATAGCTACAGAACTTTGTGGGATGACCAAGGTAGGAACAACTTCCGGTTGTCCGACTTCAGGATTCTGATGTTTTGGAAAAGAAGAGACAAGATCTGGATCAATTTGTGATTGAACAACTTCGGGTCCAGGAGATATTCACTCTTTTTCAATTTGAGTACTCTATGCAGTCTCTGTTGGTTGTCTTCAAGGCTTGGCAATGCCCAGGCCAATGCCAACAGTGGAAAGCAAATGCACCCTGCCTATGTTGAAGATATATATTCAGTCTAACAATACCTATATCCTATTGAATAACTCCTTCAAGTTTGCTCTATCAACCTTGCATCTTTGACAAACCTTGATAGGACTGGCTCCATTACCTTAACTTTGAGAGTGAACGGGCTTCCAAACTCACCACGGTTGGTGTGGTCCATAACCAACCTTACTGGTGATTTAGGAGGAATATGTACTCCTTAGCCAATAGATGCAGTTCTCGGTCCAGATTCAAATGCAAACCTTTTATGTGGTTCGAAAGGCAGCTCAAGAGTCGTAGCCTTTTCCAGTAAAATTAACAATTGAAAGGGTGGTATATAGTGGGTGGCTACCCCACCCATTCATTCCTCAAAAGTGTGGAAAAACTCTTTCTTTATTTGAGAGGAACCAACTTATATACTACACTCCCTACGACTTTTGATGACTTGGATATGCATTTAGATTAATATTGATCTGATATTTATTGAGATATAGATTTATATTGATTACCTGATCTTGACTTGAACTTCACTCACTCCCCGAAACAAACTCATAACCCATAATATACCCCACTGGTAACCAGGAACACCTTCGTTGTTATTCCCATCATCCTCTATGGGTCACCACAGGATTATTCACAATCAAGTACCAAACAACTAGGGCAATTCTAAAGTTGGCATTCCGTTCAACCAACAAATCTAGTGAGAATCTTTATTGATGAGTACTAGTTTGGGAGGATAGGGGCACCTAACCCAAGCTCAGCGATTGAATGGATCGTGACCACGGTTAGCTGTGAAGACTCTATTTCTACAACAGTAAACGAACCGAGATGTGTGCAAACAATTTGAGCTAACTCTGGGTTAAAAGATGATATTTCGCTAGAGGTACGAATTGTACATAATTCGGCAGATCGTGAGCGCCTTCGCCTACCAGAAGTAACTTCCGGTGGTAAAGGTGGTTTTAAAGCTAATCTACGTGAACAACGGGGGATAGGATTGTGTTCTTCCATGATTACTGATTTATTTTATCCAAAAACAAATAAACAAAAAGAGGGTAATGCTAGGAAAAAGGGTTTACCAAGAAAATGTGAACTGCAAAATACCTCCTAGCGAACCAAGAAGTACGGGTAGGTAATCTCCCCGAATGTTGTGTTCAGTGTATCACAATTTCAAGGTGGCCGACTCAATTCACTATGGATGGATAGCACCTAAAATTTTTCCTCCCAAATATACCCGAAGGTACGTGGAGGCCCAAGTTCGTATTAGCGTTGTCTGATGCGAAACCGCACAGTGAGAGCACCCCTTTATACTTATCGTACTGTAACGCCGCCCGATATACCTGAAAGTACGTGGACGAGCTACGATATACTTACGTACGTGGAGTGAGGTATCACACTCGGAATGTATCGCAGACAAGTTAACAACAGCTGCTATGTTTTACGACGCTGGAACACGTCTCTAGCCTATACCTTCTAAATGTTATCGTTAAGGTTCCAAAGCGTTGTTAAGTAAATTGAGATTTATTTTATGTTGATCTTGCTTAACAATTTTCCTTTCAAAGGTTAACCGCGATGATGTATAAGAAATTCCTAAAATGCAGCTAAGAATGATAAACAATCTTTCACTTTCCGCTTTTTCAATGAAGAACCTAGCTACTAAGGGAAGAGAGAAAAATAATTTGAGAGAAAACAAATCAATGAATCTCAAACTAAATGCAGATTTCCTAATGTTCCTTTTGCAAAAAACACACAATCCTACATGCAAATGCAATTATTTCTTTTCAGTTTCCTTAATGTTATGAATGCAGAAAAGAAACTAGGTGCACTAGATCAATAATTCAAATGCTTTTTGCTTTCGAGAAACAAAGAATACAAGCAACAATTTCTCTTTTGAAGGAAAAACGAGGATTTCAACAACAATTTTTCCTATCAAGGAAATGAAGATTTTACGACAATTTCCTATTTCGAAAGCAAATGATTCCTAATGCGACCATAAAAAATACTTTGAAATCAACTTGTCAATGATAAAGAAAAACTTTTTTAAAACAACATTTAACAAATTTTCAGTCAAAGGAGTAGAAATATATAGAGTCACTCGTCAATTGAGCATCAAACTTTTCATAACACAACAACAAACAAAACTGAAGCAAGTTGCAAAGTCAAATTCAAGGGAATTTAGTCACTTTCAAGAGTCAACGCAGTCTCCAAGGGGAAACAGTGCTCTGCAACGCAGGCTTGGAAGGGAGATAGTGCTCTGCAAAGCACTGTGTCTAGTATAAGGGTGCATTGGGCGCAGTAGACAAAGAAAAATACTACTGTTTAACTCACTGTATTTGCAACTTAAGCTCTGAAAAAGTTTAATATTTATGTGAAAGAACTACTGGGTGGATAAAAAAAGAAAATCAAAGGCTCTAACACTTAGATCTAAGAGAAATTGTCCCCAGCGGAGTCGCCAGTTTGTTGGGCAAGAATTGTAATCTACGGATAAATTACGCTTCCCTAGACAGGTGCTAGTCTAGAACAATAGGTGAAAGACTATACGACTATTTTTCCTAACTCAGAACAGATACACAGAGAGGATTGGAGGCTTACTTGTTCAGTCGATTCCAAATGGCTCCTTCTTTCGCTTCCATTGCAGCTTCAAATTCAACCGGTTTGTGAGCTAAATGCTTCCTACAAGAAAGAAAACTGAAACAACAGAAGATGCAATAATATAGATATCTATTCAAGTTAGTTAGCTAAATCAATAAAGCATAAACCATACACATCAACTAAGATCTTGCAACATGGAAAATCAAAGCCAATACAGATGCATATAGGGAAAAATAAGTAGTATTCTTTATTGATGATAGAAGGAGAGGTTACAACCAAGTGACTGATTTGAAGTGAACCTTCTAGCAAAGTTCCAAAGCCTCATCACAGTATAAATCTCTCCAACAGTATCTTCACAAATCAAGCTCTCAATTGAAAATTCTCCAGCATTTCTCTACTCAAATTCTTCCTCTTCAAGCACTTAGATCTGTGCTCAATTTATAGATGAAGTGTAGGTTGTTTTGCAATCAATAACTTTCCAAAAATAGGCAAGACATGTTTCCAGTAATGTAGATGTCAAATGGACACTTGGATCCGAAGCTTGACACATGTGAACTCTTCTAGAAGGCACTGGCCAAGTGGAGATTCTGAAACAATGAGAATTTCGCTCCCAATGTGACCAACGCACCTTTGAATGTTGGGAAGTGCTTTGCAGAGCAGCCTTGCATGGGGCTACCTTCATATGCAACGCACTTAGGCCCCTTAGATCCTGCATTGGTGAGCTCTCATATGTTATACAATAAGCTTCAAACCATGGAAACCTTTGCTTGATGAAAGTATTATTTAATTTGTCTTTTTTCTTGTCTTAGGGCATATAGCAACTAAAATGATAGGGAATGATAGACCCTTGATCATCGGTCCTAGAGATGATGCCCAGTTAACCAGGTCATTGGGAATGGTGCCCAAATTGACCTATAACACTGCAGAAGAATATCTGTAGTTGGAACAAAGATTTATGGAGCCATATTTGTAGCCCATATCCCTTGAAAAAGGTGGTGGAAGAGTTACAGTTGCAATTACATTTCAAACATATGAATTAGCCTTGTGAGAATTATGCCTTGCATTTTTTGTGAGTTTGATAAATTTGCAATGAAGGAATTAACAATATATATTCAATTAAAGTGGTTCTTACCCGAACCTCAAGATCAATGTTAAATTTTCCATCAATACTCATTTCTCATGTATTGAATCTTAAGTTGTTTATAGGTTTCTAATGTGCATATTTGAGTGCCTGCAGTCCTTGAGCAACAAGGGTACTCGTCTGTAATATGTATTTGATGAGCCGTATACCTTTACCTAGATCATGGATTTGAAACCCAATTCCAAACAAGATAAAAGTAACTTTTATATATTAACATCGCATGCTTGGGCACGGATTATCTAATAGGGCATTTTCTTAGCCTTCAATTCATAAAATCAGGATATTGAGCACATTATATCCACTTACATTTATATAGGTTGAAGGTGGTCACATGAAAATTTTGAAACATGCTTTTCAATTTAATGTTTATGAATGATAGATTTGTGTTCAAGTGTCTAATTTGTAAATTCTACATATACAAATTTGTTGTATATGATATAAATATGTAAATGCAGGACAAACATCATTTCCCTATTTCTAAAGATTTTGAAAATGTAGATTTCCAAAGCCATCTCTATTTCTAAAACCCTTTGCACATCCCTGTTTCATTATGTTGAATTATGTCGAGCCGAACTCTTGAAATTTCGCACATTCCTGTGCTCATTATGTTGAACCATATTGTAGGTTGCTTTACAAATTTTTAATTACAGTGATTTAAATTCCCTATAGACATAGTACCATAGACATGGAAACATCACAACCAAATGAAATGATGAACATAACACAAGAATGTGCCCTCAAGAAAGGCCAAAGATCTCCATTATTGCAGCATATGGAAATACTCAAAAAAACCCTATGGGTGGTTTCACAAAAATGGAGTTGTAACGAATACAAGAAAGTCATAAATGGCTCATACGCTAGGGAAAATGCCAACTCACTGAACAAATTAATACAGCAATGACAGTATCTCTAGGTCCATTTGACGTAAATGGCAACCCTGGACCAAGTTGAGTCCTGCAAAACTTCAATTCTATGCACCTTTGCAAAATGTTGCTACTAGAATATATAGTAAGGAAAGCTCCTGATGGAAGGATCTGCATCTAAAGCCTCTGTTACCATCTATACCATCTGTTATGATTAGTAAATACCCTATTATGGGACCTCTTGAAGTATAATTGAAG
Organism: Pinus albicaulis; assembly: GCA_034641835.2. NCBI lineage: Eukaryota > Viridiplantae > Streptophyta > Pinopsida > Pinales > Pinaceae > Pinus > Pinus albicaulis. The sequence goes on from CM076580.1 coordinate 1,491,295,718, forward strand.
TCCATTGCATCGATGCAAATGGACTGCCATTTAATTTGGTGTGTTCCTCTTAATGGCAGCAAAATATTAAGGCTACAAAAGCCCCGGTTAAGAAAATGTCCACACCACATTGTTGACATCACAAACACACTCGCTGGAAAAACAGTCACAAACCAAAATACATGGGCAAAAACGGGGGTGTCCATCATTTCTGATGGATGAAAAGACCAAAGAAACCCCCCTTTAGTCAATCTCATTGCAATATGCCCTCAAGAAGCAATGTTTTTGAAGGTTGTTGACTACAAATAATTGTATAGCCTAAACCAATTTCTATTCAATTCATTGAATCCAAAACCATCTTCAATGTCTTAAGATGCAAGCAAATGACTGACCATTCACCTTGGTTGTAATGCTTGCTTTAAGCATTGACTTGAAAAAAAATTCAATGGAAAAAGAGCATCGAGAAGCTCTACAATTGTATATGTAGAGAAACAGTTGAAGATAAAGCCATCCAGGATGCTAGGGAATTCTCCTTGATAATTTAAAAAATCTTAAAAAGAGAAATAAAAGTCAAAGGATGTAACCACTTTCAAATCCTGCAAATGAATTGACGATAATGAGCACAAAAAAAATAGGAATGCCCTGAAATGAAGAAAAAGGTTTTTAGTCAAACAACAACCTGCTTGAAAATCATAGTTACTCCTTCGACTACAAATGAATTAGAACGAGGATAATCCAACACCACAAGTTTGGGTAGCTATTGTTTAATTTACCCTTAAAACTTTGGGAAGATTCAACTTATGGAACCAAAAACAACACCTTGAAGAAATTGTTCAAGATTTCAGAAGCTACAAATAATGGTATAGCCTAAACCAATTTCTATTCAATTCATTGAATCTAAAACCATATTCAGTGTCTTGAGATGCAAACAAATGACTAACCATTCACCTTGGTTGTAATGCCTGTTTAAGCATTGACTTGAAAAAATGCAATGGAAAAAGAGCATCGAGAAGCTCTATAATTGTCTATGCAGAGAAACAGTTGAAGATAATGCCATCCAGGATGTTAGGGAATTCTCCTTGATAATTTAAAAAATCTCAAAAAGAGAAAGAAAATTCAAAGGATGTAACCACTTTCAAATCCTGCAAATGAAGTGATGATAATGAGCACAAAAAAATAGGAATGCCCTGAAATGAAGAAAAAGGTTGTTAGTCAAACAACAACCTGCCTGAATATCATAGTTACTCCTTCGACTACAATGAAATCAAGAAACTTAGGTTACTCAATTTAAATTAGGGAGATCATGGAACAAAGTCTCTTAAATGAGGGAGAACAAGGAACTTATAAGTTACTCAATTAACCATAGGGAGATCAAGGGTATTTAAAAACATACTTGTCCTACAGAAGAGGAATAAAATATGAAGCGGATATAACGAAGCAGGAACAAAAGATCCAGAAAACAGAAGAAGAAACAACAGTTCTTACATGACCATAGGACTTGGTTATCATGTAGCAGATCCAGAGCCAGCAACAAGAAACAATAAACTGAGTGGATGAAGGATGAAGAAAGAAACCAAAATTGAGTGGGAGTAAGTTGTAACTTGTCCCAAAATGCTGGGTGTGGACCTCTTTCAAATTTGACTAAAATAATTTTAATCAGGAAAAATATAGTAGAAAAACAGGAAGAACACAAAACCAGGCCTAAGCTAGATGAAGTTAAATTGACCCAGTACATGGCAAACTCAGTTTTAATTTAGAAGTAAATATATCATATTTTCATGTGAGAAACAATTACCTGGATGCACAATGCTAAGACAGGACACGGTAATACTTGCCGCATGTTGTTCCCAGATATGCTCTTAAATATCGTGGTGGAAAGTGTTGTTCTTGGGTATGCTACTAGAACATTTTGCATTTCCCTTAATCCATAATGAACTCATGGTAAATTGGTCAAAGAAAAATCATTATTTAAACTAATCATTGAAATTCATCATTGCTTATGAAGATGGAATGTGAATGCTCTAGAAACACTTTTATTGGTATAATTATGTTTGGTACATGATCCACTTGGTGAATGAAAGATATATATTTTTTCAATGTGGGAGCATAACTCGTGATTTATGTATGAGAATTACCCTGTTATTATATTTGTTTTCTCCCCATTGTACCTTGTATGCTAGTTAAATTTCATGGTGGATAAGAAAATTAGGGACAACTATTTATGGAAATTCATAATGTATAAGAATTTTAGCAGGATCACCTTTTATTACTAGCAAGTTGTCAAGGATTCGAGATCTTTAACTGTTCAATAAACTAAGTTTTTCCAAACTCCCCAAGTGTCACTTCCCATCGCCTCTCCACGTGACTAGATATGAGTATAGACTGAGATTTCCCACATATTTGAGCCACGAAAGGATAAAGACCAAAGTCTATTGTCCGAGATGAGCTAAGTAGTTATGTCTGGAAGTAAGTCACTACATATTTTTAGTGGAATCCCTGCACGGATCCGAGCCTAGGAATATTATAGATCCACTAAACTGAGTTGTAGTGATCCTTCACACACATCCGTGTTGTGATATGACACAGTCCTGAAACCAATCTTGATTGTTCCGAGGTGTAAGGAATTGTTTTGAGGTATGTAGAATTATACCAGTAGAAGAATGATGTTGGTGTATGCATGTGCCAACTCTCCCCTTCACTATACCTCTTCTATATCTTTGTTGCACCTCCTCTATTATAACATAATCTAAATTGTTGCTATTGTTGGTGCACCTCTATTGCTAAACATGAACACTGTCAGAGCAACAAGGTAAGAAAACTCTAACACTCCCACTTTACAAGTGTTCTCCACCAAGGCAATATACTATTACAAAACCTCGAATCCCTTATCTGCTAAGGGAAACATCATCACATTGAACATCTGTGAACCTAAAGAAATATAACCTTAGGCCACTACTCCCTTCTATACTCTGAAATCTCTTTAGAATATTCAAATTGTGCATTCCTTGTTCAAGGAATACTTCACCAACAACCCACCATTCTCTAACATTGTTGCACGTCCTCTGTTCTATCAGAATCTAAATTGTTGCTATTGCTAGTGTGCTTCTAATGCTGAACATGAACACTGTCAGAGCAACAAGGTATGAAACCTCTAACACTCCCTCTTTACAGGTGTTCTTCACCTTGTTGCAGGATAACCTTGTTTAAGAGTTCTTATAACTACATTTTCAATAATAGTTGACACAACGAACTTGGGACAATTTGAAAGGAAGGGTCCAATATTGTGTATGCCCATCTGTTGAATAGGGAACTAGAATGCAAAACCGATGTTAATAAATAAGGGTGATCATAAGAGATCTAAATCCATAGAAGCCTAAGTATGTAGATGTAGATAAGGCAAATGCTTTCCCCTAGAGCAAGACTCCTAGATCCTTTACACATTTTTCATAAAGGTGTAGAGCCCCTTTTATATCGATAGATTACAAATGCTAGATCACAAGTTCACCTATAATATTATATAATCACCTTAATGAGCCCAGAGAGATGTATTCAACTAAAAATGTAGAGGGTTCAATTGGTTTTGTTCGATGTTACTGTTGTTTCTCTTAGTTCTTGAGTTGTTAAGTGTAATTTGTATTATGTTTAGAACTACTTATGTTTCTGCTATGAGATTATTGGTGAAGTGAATAGTTCACTTCACAAGAACATCATGAATTATATAAAGTAATAGATATTAAATAATAATTAGTTATTCTGAGAATATGTAATTGAGTTTCAACTTTTGTAAGCTCTTTCACTAGTACAACTTCATTGATAACAACATTAGGTTTTTCCACATCAATTGTGTAGGTGTCATTGCTCTTATCCTTATTTTTGGATCTTTGCTATGCCTTCTCTCTTTCTCTATCTTCTTTATTTCCGTTAGTATAGATTTATTATGATTTCTCAAATGAAAATTTGTATCAACTTCATTCGACAATTTTTTTATTAATATCTTCAACCTCTCTTTTGTGAGCATTTTTTATGTTGTTAATTTTTTGTTGTAGTTCATTTATTTGTTGTTGGAATTTCTAATTTATGTACCTTGTTTTTATGATCATCTCCAAAATAAAGATGCCCAAAGCAGAAAATTTTAGGTGAAGAAGGACTTGTACAATTTTTTTGACATTCATTCCCCTCCCATTTGCGGAAATTGCCCTAGACTCAAAGCAATATTGGCTCCCTCCCTCCATGAAATAAGATAACACTCATGACTCAACCTAAGAAGATGGATCATACATAATCACAATAAAGAGTAAAGCAAACAAGAAGTAGCAAAGAATAGAGCCATGGCTAAGCTATCAATAATAGGCCAGGCTTTTGATATAGATAAAAGTACATGAACCCTCCAAATGATCAAGGTTCATCTTCGAACTGAAAAGCATTAGGAAACCTAGAAATAATAAATAGTTTAAGAGTACTAATAAAGAAGGAAAAGCCTGTAATAATTCTCATTCAGTAAACTAAATTAAATCTGTCGAGTTCGGAAAAATAAATATGAAACCTCCATTTGGAAGAGGGCAGAGTTTGTAAAATAGGAAGCTCCTGCGAGGTATATTACCAAGGGGTTTGGATGAGCCCAGTAGTGGAACCGAGCAAGTTTGGTCCCCTCGGGGTTAAATCGACCAAGAATAGTAACTTGAATTAAATGGGTAGATTTAAACGTAAATATCAGAGCATAAATTAAATGAGAAGATTGTAAATTGGTAAAAGTAGTTTTTGTTGGCACTGAAACAGAAACAGTCTTGTCCTAATCATGAACCAAATAATAATGTTATTTTAAACACAGAAAGAGTAAATCCTTAGTTATCAAGACATCTTTAAACAAGCTTCAATGAATCTATACAGGGTTTAGTTGTATGCCAGTTAGGAAACCGACGACTGCATGTCCCTACAGAAAATGGAGTAAAATAAAAGAAGTACTATAGGGGAAACAAAAGTATTTTTACTTACGCAACAAACATGCATCCGGAGAAACAATAGCTACATAATGAGTAAATAGACAATAGAAATATTTCAGAAACTTAATATTTGCACATAATTTCTTCAGTAAATGACCATATAGTAATTTAACAATCAACTTCATTCACTGTTCAAATGAAATCAAACTTGTAAACGTTTCTTCTGGGTAAGAGCCCCACCCTGTTACCATGAGATTCCAATTCGGATGTGATTACAAAAAAATAGCAAAGATAGTCATAATTTATATGGCCGACACTGCATGCAGTGTAACAATTATATAGAAAGGAAATGAGATAACAATACATTAAAAGCTCAGGGTGAAACCCTGTAGAGTATAAAAAACCATGGCTAGACTTAACTTGCATAGTGTGCGGCCAAAATACTGCAACCTCTCAACATAGACGTAATTTTGGCACTTAGGGCCTTACACTCAAACCTAATGTAAACAAAGGCAGTCACTTAAAAACCCTCAATTTTGGACCGGAGGTTTCTAACCCAGCTAACCTAAAAAATTAACTTTACAACAAGCCGTGTGTCGTGGCAAGGGTGCCATGATAAATACTTCATCCTTGACAGAGTAAAACTCTACAAGAACTAAGTGAAATGGCTTGGTACTTCGCTATGATAAAATATTTTTGAAATAAATAGGACAGATAAAATGGCATGAAGGCATACCTGTCAACCATCGGTGTGGAATTTGTTAAGCTCCTTGGATATGGACTGGAAGCATCCTGGATGTAACTGCAAAGGAGACATAGTGCAGAAAAATAGTTACACCGAGCCGTAAGTTGAAACCTTTAGGTAAATGAATGGAAAACAATAGTAAAAAGGAATTAGTGATGTTATACCTGCAAAATGAAAATTTGGAACCTGGAAGCGAGAGGAAGTAACTCCAGTGCTGCAGCCAATGAAGGATTTCATGTCTGCGGATGCCATGCCGACCACTGGGGGCGAGGAGATGAACCCCATTCATGGCATAACAAGGATTCAAACCAACAGCTCCAATATTGTAGAGAGGCGGAAACAAAAACAATGAGAATGAAAAAGGGTTTCTGAGTTGGGGTAGGGTAGTTAGCGTAAAACTCAGCAATTTAAAGCGCACTTAGTGCAAATGACGTCTTAATCGTGGCTCAAGTGCGAATTAGTGACTTAATTAATGTCATTAATATTCCACCGTAATTTTTCGGAGCTCCTGGTTTCGGGCATTTGGGCGCATGGGGAGGGGGTTGGCACAACGGACTTACCACCGAACAATGTTAAACAAACTTACCATATGCATATTGCATTAATTATTGGCTTACGTGGACCTTCATCCTTTGGATGCGGGCATTTGGTTTATTTCTATTTAATTGGAATATGGTTTAATACGTCGGTCTTGCGACGTTTAGGAAGCAAACCCACACTTGTCCCAGAACGTCGTAAGACTAACAGTTTGTCCCTAAACATCGCAAGACCGACAATTTTTCTCCTAAACGTTGCAAGACCGATAGTTTTCTCCGAAACGTCGCAAGACCGACGACTTGTCCCTAAACATTGCAAGACCAACGATCTATCTCCTAAACATTGTAAGACCAACACCTTGCTTCAAAACGCCGTAATTTCGACAGTGTGTCCTGAAACGTCAGTATTTCGACGATTGTCTTAAACGTTGATATTTCGATGATACTCCCAAAACGTCGCTATAGCGACGCTTACTGGCGAGATTTAAAAATGGACAAAAATTAAGTAAATTTCTGAAAATACGTCAAAAGTTTCAGAATTTTGACTATATGTACTAGTGTGTGGGTGCCATGGGTGTTTTGGATTTCATCCCAACTTTCAAAATTTTTGAAGAGCTCTGCTTATTTGGACTCGCCTGCGAACAATCAAGAATGATAAGTAGAAAAGAGGCAATATTGTCTTGCAAAATAAGAAAGTATTGTAATAATGGAAATAAAAAGCGAATGAAACCTGACACGTGGATAATCCAGAAATTCAATACTCTTGTGGTCAAATCATTTTCGGAGGCATGAGGTGTAAAAACCATTTAAGTTATCACATTAATGGAAAGCATGGGTTGATGTGCTCGCGCGATCATTCTAACATTAAAACGAGATATTTTTGCATCGCAGATGTTATTCATGTGTGAACCCTTTTAGAATGTCGATCAGCTACCTTTCACCGATTGATCGCAATCGCAATTTCAGTGGAAATGAACAAGGGGTAAGAGAGGTCACGTAGAAAAAGTGCGATGCGATAGAGTATATCTCATCAGGAAAATGTGAAGGATGGTTTAAATATTGTCATGATTAAAATGCGAAATGCGATTTGCGATTGATTACGCGACGTCAATGGGTCCCGCAGTTTGTTTCTCGTGGAATATTATTCGGGAAAATGCCTTTTCCTTTATGTTCTTTGTTGTATTTCACATCACAAATTGTTTTGAGTGGTTTTTTTAGGAGCCACGTGTATTTCATGCGATATTGCGATTTTGCGATTGCGGGTTTCTTATATGTTTACTTAACATTCTCCGCTTAAGTGTCCTTTAAATGAAAACTTAATGTTTTTAACCCATTTAATTCATATTTCTAGTTGAATTAATCTCTTAAGGGTTTCGTTTGTTCTACTCTAAAAAATAAATAAAAGGGTCCCCATTATTTTTCTAAGGTAACTATTCTAAAATAATGGGGGTTGTTGAATAGCACAACAGGTACCATTGTCCCACAATGGCCCTGCTCTTGAAGTGCTCTACCAGCATATTGTTGCATGTTCCAATTCTTTTTGTTGATGTTGCTAGTTCTTGCAGTCGGTTTCAACCACCCAACCGGGCATTTATGTGCTTCCTGTACCAAGCACATAACTACCATTATATTCAAAATAAATTGAAATAAATTTACATAATACCTCATTGGTAACTCATAAATAAGGTACACTTTCAATTTTGTTCACTTCCTGCCACAACAAGTTAAACCAAATGTTCGATCAAATCACCATGTATAAACATATCACATTTGGTTAGCTCAAAACACAACCATCATAATTTAAAGTAATGAATTGCATGAAATCACCATAAATCATAATCATAAATCACATGTGACCATCATAAGTTAGAATCACATATCACATGCATAATAAAACTGAAATAAAATATCGATACTTATCCTTCATCAATCCTTACTTCTGTCTTTGTTCTTTTGTACCCATATCGGATCGGTCGCCACACCCGACAAGCATTCAATGCCCTTGCTTCTCTTCAATCACATACACATACACACAGTGTACATCACAACATGTACACCCACATATGATAAACAACACCATACAGTACACGCACCCACACTAGCATACGACACATACACCTACACCCGGTGTACAATATAACACAATACATACCCCTACACCAGCATACATCACATACACCAACACCCAATGTACAATACAATAAAACAAATACACTTACATCCGGTGTACAACACAACTCAATACATATACATATACAAAGTATAACACAATGAATACACATGTCACGATACCATGACTACACCATGCACATGCATAGTATCGCATGCCCTCGACACAACATGTACGACATGCACACAATGCCACACGTATGCCAATACCATATGCACAACATGTACATAAGACCACCTATACACAACACTACCTAAACAATATATGCACAACATCGCATGCACACGGCACCACTTGCACAACGTGTACACAACACCAAATGTACACCACACCACCTGTACAATGTGTACACAATACCACCTGTACACAACACCATATGCACGACATGTACACAACACCACATGCATGATATGTGCATGACACCACCTACACACAACACCACATGCACAACATTTACATAGCACCACATGTACAATCATGCATGCAACACCATATGTACAACACACACACAACACATATGAACATAACACCACATACCCAATTTGTGCACTTCACCATATGCACACAACACCACATATTCAACATGTGCACAAAACTGCATATCCAACATGTACATAGCACCATCTATACCTAACACTACATATGCAATATACACACAACAACAAATATACAATAGACATACAACATCATATGTACACAATACTTCATATGTTACATGTACACATCACCATAGGTACAACCACTGAATACACAACAACAGTATTGCACATCCACATATCACACACTGACCCCACAAACAACCTTACTTCTAGTGTCTTTCCACTATCCATGATTATCCTAGCATGTCGCATATCACACTACTTTCACTTCTCTGATGTACCCCTCAACATTACCTACCATAACATAAACATATACATAGTAGAATCATATAATATCAAATATTACCCACATGATACTGACCTTGTAGATCTTTCGGGGTCATTCTTCCTACTTGATTCCTCATGGCCATGAACCTCTTCATGCCATTCACCTGCGTAAGCAATCATTCCTCCACAAGAATTATCGTTGGAAACTCTTTCAGACAGCGACATAGATACATACATATATATAATCATTAACATAAAAAAATCATGATTGATGACAACCCTCTCAGACACAACATACATTCATACATACATGTATACATATATAAACATCAACATAATCATGATCACAACATAATTACCAGATATCATAAGGTCAAAGTTAAGAGAACTTCCTTTATTCGCGCACAACGTTGACAACAACAATTCCCAACTTATCTGAGGCATCTAACACCTTAGATCCATTCACTTTACCTTTTATGTTGCCTTTCTCATGTCTGTATTGCCACTGTCCATTTACCATAATGGACCCAACCAGTCCAACCGACTATCATATTTTTACCTTTCGTTGCGCTTACTCATGCATTGACCTTCATCTGTGTCTTACATTACCTATTGGGTACCACACAACTCTCCCTGAGATCCATCAACTTTCCTCTTTCCCAACCAATTCCCAAGGCTCTCAAACAAAAGGCAAGAACAAGAAAAAAACAAGAAGAAAACCATGAAAACCAATAAAAATATAGCACCGCAAACCAAATGGCCTGACCATGCACCAAACATAAACAAAAATTTCAAATCAAGCACAAACAAATCACAAATACCAAAAGTATAAAACTAGCAACAAACGCCATGACTCAATCCCCATGGTTCCTAGTGCTTACTAGGGAAAGCTCAACCCAAGCCTTTCTCCAATATTTAATGGCAATCTCCTTTGCCATGCAATCCCCTGCATCATATTGCCATAACCACATAATTTTCACTGTATAATATAAACATATAATATACTGGTTACCTTACCTTGTTGTGACAAGCACGCCTACCTGTAACTGAACACACATGTAAACCATACGTACCAAACATCAAGACAACTTATCTATCAATTCGAAATCAACTTTTACCAAGACTAACAACCATGTCATAATCAACAATCAACTCACATTCATCAGTCATAATACATAATGCTACAACTGTCACCTACTTATACTCAAGTATATATCGGATGCCTCAACGCATATGTGTTAGCACAATCATTCCTTCATGCAATATTATAGACACATATACTCAATCATGCAATTAATCAAACATTAAAACAACTATAAACATACCATGTTAGATAAATCAACTAGACAACATGATAGACACCAAACATTCAAACATCAAATAGACGACATAATCAAACAGTCAAGCACCAAGTACATGACATAAGCAAACTCATACCTTAATTTATCTCAAGGGAGGTTATCTTGTCTACACAATCAATATAGATTAGTATGATATAACTTCACAACATATCACTCAAAGATAAATAAGGTCAAGATATCCATAACAATAACTAACTAACATGTTCACATCATAAGCTCATAAACATTTGTCGTTCATGCATAAAAATCACATATGCACATTCAACCTAGATTAGCATGACATAATATCACAAATAATTCTACTCATACCTGAATGTCATAACCCTAGCTAGCTGCATAGGCCAATCCAAATTAGAATGATACATATAACATCAAGATATTAATGCAATAACCCTAATCATCAAGTTAACTAACATATAGCAACAACAAGTTAATCATATAACATGATCGTCAACAACATATAACATCAACAATGCATATAGCAAGTTACTACCATGCATGACTAACCCACGCATGTACATATGACTAAACTAATTAACTAACATCTATCATTTATGTAACCATAACAACAATAAAATGATAAACATATATATAAGTAACCCTAATGATTACAACAATCATGAATCACATACCTGCATGCTAAGCATGCAAACTTGTATGACGATCTGCTCTTACCCCAAAGTCCATTGTTGCAACGTATGTTTAATGATCTGCATCTCCTGCTCTATCTTAGCCAACACATTAGCATCATAACATACAATATCATCGTGATGACCTAATTGCACACAACGACCTTATGCACAACAACCTCAATCAAACCAATGCAATCTTGACCATATGAACCCACTTGACATGTATAACCAATCATGGACAACCAATACATGTTCAACATATGACATCACAAAAGAAATAAATCACGAATAAAACCAAAGCATGACCAATATGTAACCCTAACATAAGCAAGCAGTGCATGTACAATATGTGATCAATCATGAACGAACAATACACAAGCATGAGCAACACATAACTAGTCATACACTCATGACAACATGTTGACGACAACACCATCAACACTTCCATGGTAATCCCACTGCCACCATGGCCAACAAAACATGGATGCAACAAGCACATATATGCCACAAGCATACTAAACACATATGCAATCAACATAAATGCATGATCAACACACTGCCCATCCATTCTAAGGGTTGAACCATGCTCTGATACCACTCTATGGTATCAGATATCAACCAAAGAGAACGAAACCAGACACCGCCCAAGGAGAGCACAACAACGCTCTGATACTACTCTATGGTATCAAATATCACAGAAAGAGAACAAAAACCAAACACCACCCAAGGAGAGCATAACCATGCTCTGATACCACTCTTTAACACCCCCTTCCCACATCTACCCAAGTAATCGACCAATCGGGGTAAACCTGCAACGAGAGGCTACTATAATGAGATTCAAACTTCTGGGTGACCTTAAGGAAGTGGAACTGATGGAAACATAACATATATACCTTGCACATCATCAATGACACCACCAAGAGCTAACCCAACCTTTCAGGCCTCTTACCCCTGGGTCACATTGACATTTTGACCCTCTTGGAGCCTTAGTTTTAGGCATAACATTGCATTTCATGGGCTAAGAGGCTGTAGTCGCATGCATAACACTGCATGTAAATGACCAAGGCCCCAAAAACTCAATTGTGTGCCTACATCTCTGGGATTTGAGCCACCTTTTCAGGCCCAGAGCTTAGGTCACTGCCAAAAACATCAAGAAAACTTAAGGGATGATAAATAACAAAAAGATAATGATACATAAGAAATCACATCAACAAGAACTCATCTGGACCCCTCCTAGCCATGACAGGCATTTTGTCAAACATGTCACAAACATTGAATCTACATGTGTAAACAACATAAATGAGCATAGGGGTCTCATACTTATCTGAGAATCACTAAGAAGCATTGCTCCCCTACATCATAAGCTGCAATACAATCTATTTCACCATAGATACATTGTGCATTCATTTACTATTATTAACATGGATAAAGTCATACAACATCACTGATAAAATACATTCTTATAACCAACAAAATAACAACATAAATACCATGGATACAACAGCAATATAATCCACATAATAACCAATACAATTATACTTCAAATACCAAAGGAATGAGATTCTCATTAATGAGTGTAAAAACCAATTAGAGATGGGACTTCCACGTTCCACCTGACCATAGATTGGTTGAGACAAATATCTCTTCAACCAATCACCCTCGTGCCATATTCCAAGCATAAGTGTGGGACTCAAACCAAAAGAACCAACCAGGGCACCCCTAGGCTAAACCACCTCACCCTCATCAATAGAAATCAGGCTTTACCATGATCCACACCGGATCACTAGGCCAACACAATAAACATGTCATAACCAACTTTACCGTGATCTACACCCAATCACTAGGCCAACACAAGCATGGATTTCACCGTATTCTATCCACCTAAATCGTGAGGAGTTTTCCTGTCTTCTGGTCTCTTAGGCTTTACCGCAACCCATAGTCTGAATTAAGGTTCACTAGGCCCTAAACCAAGACACCACCCTCTAGTATTTACCATATATCCTGCCATTCACCAGCAAGGATTCCTAGGCCTAGTCAAGGGCAACCACCTCTCAGGCTTTACCGCAATGCAATCTCGGATCACTAGGCCCTAAACTAAGGAAACACCTCTCAGGCTTTACCTCAATACAAACCTAGATCATTAGGCCCTAAACCGAGGCAACACCTCTTAGGCTTTACAACAATCCAAACCCAGATCACTACACCCTAAACAGAGGAAACACATAAACCGGTTATGTGGCACAATAATAATAATATTCGGAGATCCACCTTACTCAACTTTGAATCCATCCAGTAATCTAACTCAACCAAAACACGAGAACTCCACCACACCATGGTTATCCGAAAATGGTAAGGCTAGGATGATAACATTATCACACCTAGCAAAAACCAATGCCAAGACAGAAAAAAATCACATGCAATACCATGCATGCTAGATCTATCAAGGAAAATACACATGCAAATCGATACCTGCCAAGAATCTTGTTGTAGTTGCTTGATTCCTGCTCCTCCTTGCTTTCCTCCTCCTTCTTCCTGCTTTCTTTCCCTTCTTGCTCCAATGCCAAAGTGCTCCAAGAAACTCTATGTGTACAAGAGTGATAAAGATAATAGAAAGAGAACCATAAGTGTGAGCAAAAGCTTTCCAAATGATCCTCATAAGCCTTTTTATTAATGAGGCCTCTATTTTCTTGATTTTCCATTATTTTCCTTCATTTTCCTCCTCACATGCAACCCATGACCTTTCATATCCCTTTACTCCTATTTTCCATTATTTTTCAATAAATGCCAAATAATGCCTCTTGCCTTTCCAAAGCATTTGCCAATTTCCTTTAGCCATAATAACCAAAATGAACACCCGCTACGATGTTTTGCTCAACATTCATCTTAAAATAAGTGTCCCGTCAACCCATCAACCATGGTTATTATTTTTTCCTTTATTAACTTTTATTACATGGAATTTTCAAGAGGGTCGTTACACGATGTTATGTTGTTTGTACATTATATGGCAATATCAATAAATAAAATTGTGATACGAGTTACAATAGTAATCCAGATAGTTAATAATAGAAGCTAACAATAGTTATGAGATGGATATGAATCCATATTTTTAATAAACAAGATGAGGACAAAGTATTGAAATATGCACATGTAAACTTAGTATTTCTTATTATTGTAAAATGATTTTAAAAATAAAGTGGATGATGCTATCATTGTATAGGAAGTGTGCACTTATACATAATCCTTTTGTCAAAGGATTATAATTTAACCATTCGTTGACAAGAAAAGATTATTCATACGAAACATATGTTACACAAGAATACATGTTAATTATAGTTCAGTAGCATTAGTATAACACTATATGAAGATTGTGGTATTCAATTTCACCAATAATATAAAAAGGTGTTATAAAACAAATAAAAAGTAAAAATTTAAGTGTGTATATGAGGGTTATTACAGAAAGAGTGTATGTTTGAGGGGAGAGAGAGAGAGATAAATACATATTTTATATACTATTGAATATTATTAGCCATAGATGAAAAAGAAGTAAAGTTTTTAAAGATTAAAGAAGTTGGATTTAGAAAGCCATGAATATTTTGTTTTTTCACTTAAATAAATGCAGAGATTTCAATGTAGGTGTTGATCCCTAATCCTATCTGATTGATTGCACTACGCGCATTGATTTTAGTGTAGTTGTTGATTTCTAATCCGATTTGATTCCTTCCAGTAGATGCATTGATTTTAGTGTAGATGTTGATTTATAATCCTATTTGATTGTTTGCACTAGATGCATTGATTTTAGTGTAGATGTTGATTTATAATCCTATTTGATTGTTTGCACTGGATGCATTGATTTTAGTGTAGATGTTGATTTCTAATGCTATTTGTTTCTGTAATATCCCAAACATAAACAACTGCTTGAAAATTTAAACCACCAATTCCTTAAAACATTTACACAAATTGAACCACAAAATCAACGGTAAAAACATGTAATAATCTTTGACAATAAAATATTATATAAAACTCAACCTGATTTTATTAAATAGAAGAGTACATATAATGTCGGAAATAGTTGAGAGAATGGCTTCCCACAAATATTTGCTACAAGCTGAAACTAAGCCTCCAAAATCTGAACTGAAAACAATAGCTACAACTTGTGAATTCTCGATGAATTCACCAAGGAGAGAGATGGGTGCTCGTCCACTCTCGTTGAATCATCCAAGGGTTTCTGTCCTGGGGCTACTGAAGTTGAGAACCTCGTTCTAAGACCTCTCCATAGAAAATACTCAAATCCAAGATGTCTACAAATGATCTCTTCCTCCTCTTTTATAGATCCGATGAATAAATCTCCAAACCTCTAGAAGCATTTTATTTTATTATTTTATTATTATTCTAGAAGCTCTTCTCCTAACTTTATCTTAAGTGACCTTTTAATTTTATTTTATTTCACTTAAGTCACTTTTGACCTTTATCCTCCAATTAATTGTTTTTTCTCCTCTTTAATTAAATGAATAATTAAAGAAATTTTTAGGATGCGAAAATGGTAAATCGCTCACCATACTCTCTCCCGCCACTGGAATTGACTTCTCAGCATCCCATCCTATAGATCTTCTAGTTCTGGTTCCAACGAGCTATTACACTAAGATGTTTCGTCAATTATTCCTCTCATAATGCCACCTCGAGTGTAATTAATTAAGTTATGCCCAATAATAACCATGTTTTATGAAAAAAAATAGAATGCAATGGAATGAAAGGCAAATTGTACTATAAACCTGCCCCCGTGACTTGGCCATCTCATGCCTTAGAAATCCACCTTGACTGTATTATAGAGGAAAATAAAAAGGGGGGCATGACAGATTGCTTGCACTAGATGCATTGATTTTAATGTAGATGTTGATTTCTAATCCAATTTGATTGCTAGAAATAAATGCATTGATTTCAGTGTAAATGTTGATCTCTGGTTTGATGTAACCAGATGTATGATGTGCTTTAATTTCAAAGTAACTAGATTAATATTATGCATTGATTTCAGTGTAAGCACAAAAAATTATTAACGATGTACATTGATTTCTGTGTTACATGAATTCAACCGTAAATAAAATACTTGAATTTTCATCTTAAATAAAACGTTCACTTACCTAAAATGTTTGCTTCTTGAAACTGTAAATTATTTGTAATTGACTACATTCTTGTTATTCCCATTTTCCATCATTCAACATTGTTAGTCACTTTGCATTCAAACGAGGTAATATAAAACAACTACTACTGAAACTTACTTGGGGTTTACACTCCATAAATCACAATGATTGACTTTGGAGAAAGATACCGTTAATATTGGAGAGCAAGAGAGACAAGGTACAACATTTACTACAATAACTCGAATGGTCTATAATTTCAACCGCCATTTCCATATGATCGATATGAAAAGATGACAAATCTAATAGAAGAAAATAATTTGAGATTGATTACAATGAATACTATTTGTAATTTATCACATTTTTATTATTCACATTTCTACCATTCGACATTGTTACATTGTCACTTTTCATTCAAAATTTTTATTTGATCATTTTTCATCATTCAAGTTATTAACAATCTCTGTTATCTCAACAAACTAAGGTAACTAAGAAAATTTAAAATTAAAATGACTACATTAGTATTAGACATATTTAGCATATTTAAAATGATTGATATAATTAGATGTTGAAAAAAATCTATGACTGCACACGACTGAAACCAACCTAGATCCATCTTAACCTCGGATCTATCAAGCGTCAAGAGGGATAAAATCTCTCAAAATGCAAATATTCCCTCAAGTTTTGCAATCAAACAAGAGTTTTGCACCCCGAGAAATTTGAACCCTCTCGGCGCTTGATAGATCCAAATTTAAGATGAATTTAAGTTGGTTCAATTATTTTTAAAATAAAAACACCTCGCATTGTTTACTATACTCTTCTTGCAAGCTATGATGTGCAGATAAATCGATAATATCAATCATAATGTAAAGTGAAGACTCTACAACTAAATCCTCCCAGTGATTGTAGAGTAAATTAACGAGAGTATTGATTTATATTGGATCAAGATACTACTTAGACTAGAGAGGGGAGTTTCATGGAGGCAAAGACCTAGGGTTGACATTTTTTTTTCCTCAAAAAAGGTGTAATTTTATTAATATTAACAAAATTACATTTTGTAGATGTATATTGGAATACATTCATCTGAAAGATCATAAACGATCATGCTAACATATGCCTTATAGCCTTACATCATCTATCGAAGATATGAGTTATAATTGTGCTAAAATAGTACTATCATAAGCAAGAGTACATATCCAAAATAAAAGCTCTAACTTCAGCATAGCATAAACATGTCATTGTTCATATAAAAAATACATAATTCTAATATGAGTCCATATAGATACAATAAAATAGATAATATCGTGATTTGAATATGGGAAAACTAGTTATTGCTATGTTAGCTCCCTCATCAATATTAAAAATGTGTGATTAGGATCGTCTCAGTTTAACCACTTGTGAAGGGTTTTATGTGTCAAGTTTCATGATCAAATTATGAGTTAATTAACCTTTAAAAATTCATATACATAAAATTAAATGCAGAAAAATAGCTCACAACAATCACATAACACAATGGATGATAATGGAGTTCACCCCTCTTGGGCTGCATCTCCATGGACCTTCTTTAACTAGTTAGGCCCTCTTCGGATTAAGAGTCAAATGTCTGATTACAAGAACCTGTGATGCTCCAACGGATTTGCTGAATGCTCCATTGGCCTCAGAGCACTCAAATACCCCAAAAATGACTATTCAATCTCTGAATTTGGTTTCCAACTGATCTAGGCTTGACCTCCCATCCTGGTGGCCATGGGCTTGTTTAATCTCCAAAGTGACAAAAGTACCTTCATATGTGCTCCAACGCCTCTGAAAACTATACCACTGTGTTCAGAACATCAAATACATCTAAAAATGATTGTTCATTCACTCCATTTGGCCTTCAGCTGATCTGGGCATGGCCTTCCTTCCTGGTGGCCCTAGGCTTCAAAATTCTTCAAGGTGACAAAAACCTTTGTATAATTGCTCCTCTGCCTATGAAAGTTGTTCCAATGGATTCATAGCATGCCAATATGCTAGGGATGACTATTCTTGAGCCAAAATTGGTCGAAAATGCTCAAGATAAGCTTCATTAAATTCTCCCCTAGATTCTGCCTCTAAATCTGGAGAACTGCCAGTTAGCCCCGCCAAAGTTGGAAGCCACTCCTGATTTGGAGATTTCGCCGAAAATCCCGCCATCTTAATCTCAATTTAATTAAGGCTTAACTACATATTAATGCACACTAAGTGCAGTTAGAGTAGGGCGCTTAAGGATGGGCATATGGTGAGGTCATGTGGGAGGCGGGTTGGCCCCCTCCGTTTCGCCATCCAATATCGTTTGCAATTTAAATACAAGTCCGCGGCCAAATCTTCACAAGCCCAGCCCACGACATAGTGGTGAAAACGTTGTAATGGTTGGGGGGAGGTCACAGGGTCGAACTCTGACCTCCGCCCCTCTATGCACATTTTGCAACCCATATTAAAACTTCACTCTGAACCTTTAAAATGTGTGTTATCCCAAGGTTATAAAACCTTTGCATTGGATTTAATCAGACTTTGGTTATGTATTGATATACGCTCCCATAATTCGAATATGGTATCTAGTATATATATATATATATATATATATATATATAAGCCATGGTTTAATGAAATACACCATATATTAAAACCATAGGTTTAATGAATATGTAGAATTTGGAATAATTTGATATGTGGAAATTTAACATATATATAAGGTTTGAAAATTATATATATATATATAGGCAACCTTAATATATTAAAAAATAATTTCCAACACATAAAAATTCATGAACCCAGATTCAACCTTGGAGGACATTGGGCAAATATCATCTTCACAAGCCAAATTGGCGAATCCCGCAATGACACTTGTCACAGTCCCATTGGACAAAAACTGAAGAATATTCCCTGCATGCTGACTAGGTTGCCATGTCATCAGCCTGTACTTGTTCTGAAATAAATTTTTTTTTTTTAAATTGCCTGTTCTGAACGGTGATCAACAGACCATAACTTCTTTATCCGAACTCGGTTTTTGAGGAAACGAGTTGCGTTGGATTCCTGGTCACAGGTTGGTCGCTATTGTTCTGGTTTGGTGCAATTCTAAGCACTTTGAATTTTGAGTAAAATTTTGCCCTTGATTCAGATTCCGACCACTCCTTCCCACTGACATGCTTTTGGACCCACAAAAATTGGTTATCTCACAAGAGATGAACACTCTTTTGTTTCCCAAGTTCTATCATCTTGCATCTACTTGGAAAAATCGTCGTGACAACCACTTTGGTTCACTGACATGCCTTGCCTTGCAAATAGCTTGGCTCTTCAACCACTGTTCTCCTTTTGCTGCTAACCCAATCCAACACTTGATGGTTGCTTGCTGATATAACACTTTGTAGTACCAAATCGACTCCTCAGTGCTTGGAAAACCAATTTATTGCCTTCCCACTAAGAATCGTGTTCCTCCTTTGTACAAACATGCATTCGATGCAAGCTTCTTCTTGGAAACCACTTTTCCAAATTAAGCCCATCTGAGTGAACTACAACAATGAGTTCCAACATCAGTAATAAGAAGAAAAGAAATGACCTTTCTTTTACCTCTACGGTTCCAAATTCCACATCTGGAAGAATGCATTCGCCATATCCTTCTCTTCTTGGCATCAACACATAAAATGGTCTACAATGGCTGCAAACTTTTTTTGACATTTTGTCACAAACACAACATATTCAGATTGATGGTTGTTGTTTATATCTGAAAAACACATCATGCAAGAAACATAACTTGATGACATATCATCTTGCTCCTTCAAAGCAACAATTTTCACATCATGTGAACATCACCATGTACTCTTACATCTTTGTGTCAAAACTTAACGACCAAACACAAGTCGACAAAACATGCCTCTTCAAATGATTGATTCTCAAGTCAAGCATAAGCATGTGTAAACAAAATCAATTTCACATCTCATGAAACACTTCGTCAACATCTTCTTTTCATATTTGGAGACAAAATCAACTCTTCCAAGTCGATATGACATGCATGTATCACATAATTGATCAACACAAGTCGACACTCATGCATGTGCAAATGATCAACACTCTTAAGTTGACAACATACATGTTAAACAAAGCAATCGACCAAGACAAGTCAATTAGACATCCATGTTCAAGCACAATGAAACCATCAAAATTCCACTGTTCATATACACAATCTCATGCATGTATACAATTCTTCAACTCTCTCACAAGTACAATCATAAGTACAAGAACCCCATTCATATGTACATGTACTTGAAGTTGAAATGAACAAATTTTGCTACAATCAAGTGATTCAACATACTCCGATTTCAAACACCTTCTTGGTGTAAACATGCAACAAACATTCAATCCCCAAAGAATGCATCAATAATGAAAAGACATGCAAAGCCTTAATTGGATAAGAAATCTAACCATCTCTTACCAAACCATTTCAATGGCGCTTCTTTCAGCTGCACGTCATCATCATGTGAATCATCTTGACCCACATCAATTATGGAATCTTCTTTTCCATTCTTGTCATTCTCTTTCTCCACCTTCTTCAAATGTTGTGGATGACTTGCTGTATACAAAGTCCAACACTTGTCTACAAGATGACCTTGCTTATGGCAATGAGTGCAAAACAATTGCATCTTCTTTTCAACATGGTTTGCTTTATCCAGTGGACCTTTAGCTTTTTGCTTCCTTTGCTTTAAAAGTTTCCTGTGTATGGCTATCCTCTTCCAACATCTTGAAACATTATGGTTATTCAAACCACAAAAGTAATATGCAAACTTTCTCCAAACCTTATGTGAGAATTTGCCATGTTTATCATAATCAAAAGCAACTTGATTAAAAGCAGATTTATACCTTTAACATTAACCTTTGTCGCCTTCTTGAGGAGGTGAATTTGATGAGGTAGTGGCTCTCTTAGGAATACCAACAATGTATTCAATGACTGTAGAGCTTTCAACATCCTCTTGTTTGCCATTCTCATTAGCTGCATGCTTATGAACACCTTCTTGCAAAGTGGGTGTAAAATTTTTGCATTCCTCATGGACACAATCTTCACAAGCTTGAGGTAATGAACATGAAATGAAAGTCCTTTTTGGAACACCTTCATGTGCCTCCTCGGCTTTAGAGCTTTCTCCATCATGTTGTCCATAACCAAGACCCAAATACTTAGGCCTTTCCTCAACAACAATTGGCACAACTATGCATTGTGCATGTTTGCCCAATCCTTTACCTTCATAGCCCGTATTCATCAATAATTTGGACTCTATTCCTCTAGTGTGTCTTTCAAAATAACCTACACTTTCATTTTGAGAGGAAATTGAAGATAATCTTGAATTGCATACCTCTTTTTCAAGAACATGCTCGGCCAAGGCTTCCTTGGCATCACGGAGTTGATTCTCCATCTCATGCATCTTTTCAAAGTTTTCATTTGCAACATGGAGCTGAGTCTCCATCTCATGCAACTTTTCAATAAGCTCTTGCTTCTCCTCCTTTATGGCAATCAACTACTCTTGAAGTTTAATGCTCTTCCTCTTATCTTCATACTTCTCTTGCATCTTATCAATCATGATGTAGAGTTTCTGCAACATCTCTTTATCAAAGAGTTTTTCTAAGGAAGATGGATTAGAAATATTGTTCAATGAAGCTGTCGTCACACGTGTAATGCATACAAAGCTTCTTTGCTGTGATTTGAGAATTTAGTTCTCAATTTTGATCTTCTTCTTCACACATAAACTTGCAAGTTCAATGTGTACAAGTTCACAGTTAAATTCTCCTTGCACAAATTCAAAAACCAATAGCTAATTCTTCTAGCTAACCTTGGCTAAAATGAGCTAAAATTTTGCTCTAATACCAACTTTATCTGAATATGGGAAAACTAATTATTGCTATGCTAGCTCCCTTATCAGTATTAAAAATGTGTGTTTAGGATCGTATCAATTTAACTACTTGTGAAGGGTTTTATGTGTCAGGTTTCATGTGTCTTCATGATCAAATTATGAGTTAATTAACTTTTAAAATCTCATATACAACAAATGGAATGTAGAAAAATAACTCACAATAATCACATAACACAATGGATGATAATGGAGTTCACCCCTCCTGGGCTACATCTCCATGGACCTGCTTTAACTAGCTAGGCCCTCTTAGGATTAAGAGTCAAATGTCTGATTACAAGCACATGTGATGCTCCAATGGATTTGCTGACTGCTCCATTGGCTTCGGAGCACTCAAATACCCCAAAAATGATTATTCAATCTCTGAATTTAGTTTCCAGTTGATCTAGGCTTAACCTCCCATCCTGGTGGCCATGGGCTTCTTTAATCTCCAAAGTGACAAAAACACCTTCAAATGTGCTGCAACTCCTTTGAAAACTGTACCACTGTGTTCAGAACATCAAATGCATCTAAAAATGATTGTTCATTCACTCCATTTTGCCTTCAGCTGATCTGGGCATGGCCTTCTTTCCTGGTGGCCCTGGGCTTCAAAATTCTTCAAGGTGACAAAAACCTCTGTAGAATTGCTCCTCTGCCTCTGCAAGCTATTACAATGGATTTATAACATGCCAATATGCTACAATTATTCCTAAGCTAAAATAGGTCGAAAAATTCTCAAGATAAGCTTCATTAAATTCTCCCCTAGATTTTGCCTCTAAATCTGGAGAATTGCTAGTTTGCCCCGCCAAAGTTAGAGGTCGCTCCTGATTTGGAGATTCCACTGAAAATCCTGCCATCTTAATCTTAGGTTAATTATGGCTTAACTACAAATTAACGTGCACTAAGCGGAATTAGAGTTGGGTACTTAAGGATGGGCATATGGTGAGGTCATGTGGGAGGCGGGTTGGCCCCCTTCGTTCCACATCTGATATCTATTGCAATTTAAATACAAGTTTGCAGCCAACTCTTCACAAGTTTGGCCCACGACATAGCGGTGAAAACATTGTAATGGTTGGGGGAGGTCACGGGGTCGAACCCTGACCTCCGCCCCTCTATACACATTTTGCAACCCATATTAAAACTTTGCTCCAAACCTTTGAAATGTGTGCTATCCCAAGGTTATAAAACCTTTGCGTTGGATTTAATCGGAATTTGAAATAATATGAGATATGGAAATTTAACATATATACAAGGTTTGAAAAATATATATATATATATATATATATATATATATATATATATATATATATATATATATATATATATAGATAGGTAGACCATAACTTCTTCATCAGAACTTCCGGTTTAAATGACAGAGTTGATTTGATTCTCTGGCCTTGGGGGATAATCGTATGCTGGATTTGGTGAAATTATGAGCACCTTGAATTTTGAGCAAATTTTTGCCCTTGATCTAGATTCTGATCATATCGAGAGGCCGAGCTTTATCTAAAATATCATTTGTGCATCCATAAAAGGCCGGTGATAAAACCCAAAAAATAGTCCATTATGGAACTTTTGTATCAGAAATCTACCACTATCTAGTCCCAACCCCTCATTGGAGAGAGTCTGCCATAATATTGTGTTCCCCGTGAACACGAGTAAAAGTGACATCAGTAATAACAACTAATAATGTGTGAATCTCATAAACAAGTGGAAGTAATCGTAGGTTGTGACAAATCTGTGTCCCATTCATCCAATGTATAGTGAGGCGGAAGTCACCATAAATATTTATGGCATCCAATCCGAGGCCAGTAATAAGAATAATCAAAACTTTTAAAGCCAATAATTCAAAATAATTATTCGAGCCTTGACCCAATCTCATAGATAATCTAAAGTAATGATTATTATTTAGAGGTTGACTTTCTCTAGGTAGCCACCTGAAGCTCCAATGTTTGATCCTTTTTTCCACTCGAGCAAGAATCCATTCCCAGACAAAAATAAGATAGACTTTTGGTTTTAGAATGAACCCAATTATTTCAGACCCCTTTCCATAGGGGAGACGGTGAAGGGAAAAATATTCCGTTGAAAGGGAAGCTCATCAAGATTCATAAAGCAAGGTGATAAAGAGGATTTATGATGATTAATAACCATACTTGTGACATCTCCATAAAGCTTGAGAGCCTCACTGACTGTGGTACCATCCCAACATGTCCTATTGCAAACAATAAGGATATCATCAACAAAGAGTAAGTGTGTGATATAACAACCATGAGCCACCTTAATGCATGTAAGAAGACCTATCCTTTTCAAATCAATGAGAGTACGACTCAACCCTTTCGCCACAAGAGGAAAAGGAGGGGAAAGAGAGGACCAACTTGTTGAATACCTCTTTTAGCCTTAAAGAAAGGTGAAGTGAACCCATTAATGAGAACAACAAATGAAAATGTGGAGATGCAACTCATGATCCACTAGATATAGTCGAGAGAAAAACCCAGTTGGGTGAGAAGTCTTCTAAGGTAGGTCCAACTGACCCTATCAAAGGCCCTGGACAGATCAATTTTAAGTATAACTCCTTTGTGTTTCTTCAATTTGATATTGTGAAAGCTTTCTTGAGCCACCTCGATAAATTCATGGATCTGTCTCCCTTCTAGGAAAGTAAAATGTTCCAAAGAGATGTTCCAAGATAAGATAGGTTTCATACGGTTGGAAATGATCTTAGAGATGACCTTATATATGTAGTTACAAAGGGATATGGGATGGAACTCATCGAAGGAGTTTGGATCATCATTCTTATGAATAAAGGGCAATGAATGTAGCGTTGAAAGCATGGTGGATCTGACCTTGAAGACAAGAATATTGAACCACTCTGAGAAGATCGTCAACAAGAACATCAAATACACCAAGGAAGAATTCAACAGAACTGCGGTCCGGTCCTGGGCTTTTGTCCTTCTGGGTCCTTTTGAGAACCTCTAGAAGTTAATCTTTTGAGATAGGAGCCATGGTCTTGTCATTATCATTTTCCCTTATAAAATGGGGAAAGAGCATAGCAATATGAAGCACCTCAGTGATAAGAGTGCCAAGAGGGTCTTTGAAGAGGTCCTAAAAATGGTATTTTCCCAGGCGTCCAAGATCATCGAAATAAGTATGACGTTGACCATGATGGTCGATGAGACCCCATATAGTATTACCATTCTTGCCCACGACAGAAATTGTGAAAGAATTTAGTATTTTCATCACCAACTTCTAGCCAAATAGCTTTGCTTTTCAAACGCCAAGTAGCCTTCTGATTGGCCAGTATAGCAAATTTCCTAGTCTCAAGTTGAAGCAGAAGTTCCATAGAACCCAGTGATCCATAGCCTTTTGGAATAGTGTTGGAAAATGAAGCCAATTCCTCCTCAATCATAAGGAGCTCCCTTTGATCCTCTAATCTCTTATTCACCGACCATTTAATTGTGTCATGTTTGACCAGTTTCAGATTATGAGCAAACTGGGCAGCAATAGAAGAACCTAGAAGAGGATCATAGGGTTTCCAAGAATTTTGCACCAAATCAGTGAAGGTTTGATCCTTGAGCCAACTCGAATTCAATTTGAAAGGACTAGGAGGTTTGGGCCTCGACATGGAAATTTCTATAAAAATTAGAGAGTGATCAGTGCCCCCCTTTCTTTGATCCAATGGCGCACCAGAGAGAGCTCCAACAACAACTCTTCTGCCAGAAGGAAACGGTCTAACCTTTTGCCATTCCATTTTGATCCGGGACGCTTGTTCCTCCACGTCGACTTGTTCTTGAGGGGAACCAAATCCAAGAGATGGTGGTCCAATATAAACTAAGAGAAGTACCGAGAGTTTGGATCCACTTGTGCATTATCACCCTAAATTTCAGAGTGCCCTGTTGAAAAATTAAGGTCTCCTCAATGATGAGGTTGTTTGCTAAAAGAGAAAAATGATCCGAGAGCAAGTCCTAGAATCACAACTTGTCGTGGGCAAGCCCATAAACATTTAGGACAAGAAATGACTTGCCTAGGTCCTTGACAAAACATGAGAGGCCAATGATAGAAGGAGAGCCCCAAATAGACAAAGGTTTGATGGAGCCATCATGTCACCAGGCCTCTTGATCGACCCGATGCATCAAGTGACGAGAAATCCCAATTCGGTAGAAGTTTGCAAAGATAGGGTTCAACGAGAGAGCCTAGACCTAGGGTTTCCTGGAAAAGTAGAATAGAGGCATTACAAGAAGCGACCATGCACTTGATGGCCAATTGTTTAGTGAGGTTGGCCAACCCTCTGCAATTTAGAAACAAAATGATCATTGGGTAACCCTGCAGGGAGTATGGTTCGCTCTAAAAATCCTCGTGATCAAATGTTGTTTTCCAGTCGAAGCTTCTAGAACCGCCTTGTTTTGTGCCTTGGATAGGAAGGTCTTGCGGCCTTGACCTTTAGCAAAACCAAGAGGTGGCTAATGCGGATAAAGACCCTCGGATGAGTGAGGTAGAGAAGAGGGGGTGAGGGAGCGAAAGCAGTATCGACTACTGTGAGAGCTAGAGCTCGAGGAATCCCCTTTATTGATAGAGAACCTAGTGTCAACATATTTATTCTTCTAATTTTTTTTAAAGAATAATTGGCATTTGTTATTATGAATAATTTTGAAAAGTGACATTTCTCACAAATCCTTGGATTAGTTTTAACTATATTAGAACAGTTTAGTGGATTATTGAAAAAATAATTATTAAAAAAAAAGTTTTATCCATTCTTGTGAGTAGAACACGTCGTTCCCAAAGCACCAGCATATGTGTGAAGTCCACTCCATTCGTATCATCGCGGGAAATGCATTTGAAGCTCCGAAACAAACCGTCTGCCAATATGCCCATCCTCTGAATCCCTTAATAATCGTCATCCATATTCAAAAACTGCCCCGCCGATGAAACCAGTAAATTTACTCACAAAGCCGATGCAGATCTCTTCAGAAATTAACTGAAAATATCGAAACCCTGGTGCACAGACATGGCGTCCAGCGCGGATACCTGCGTTCGTATAGAAGCAAACGGTGCGAAAAAGGATGTCATATACGTCAAGGGTACATGGTTTCCAACCCACTTTACTCTCTCTATCACAGACGGTCTCCATACTTGGATTTGTGACGGTACACTTTCATTTCCTCTTTTCCCCTTTCTGTACCTCAAAATTGCTTTAAATTTAACCAAGTTATACTCGTTATCTTAATATTTCGCCTTTAATTTTCATTCTCTGGTATTAATCTCAGTTCAAAGTCTGTAGATAATGGATTTCAGCGGCTTCTACGTTAACCTTGAAGAATATTAACTGTTATTTATTTATGTATTTTCCATTTAATTTATTGGACCAGTGTTTTAATTTTCTTTTGGGTATTATGGAGTAGGTTCAGAGAAGAGTGTGGCTGATCGTGCTAGCCAATGGGACCAGTCTGTCTTGGAGTATCTGGAAGATGCACAACGATATCTCAGTCACCAGCAACCTGAATCGGTGTACACTTTTAAAGATGCTGGAAATGGGTCCATGAGGGTACTGTGTTATTTATTTAATTTTAAATTTTATTTTTAACTAAGCTTTCTCTCATAACAACGAGTCGAACGTGCCCGGATTTAGCGTTATGGGGATTCATTACCTTACTCAATTGCTCTTCCACTAGTGGCGAGTGGGCTCTGTATTCTGCCTGTACCTGGCTCTTGCATGTGTTGGCATGCATCCATAGGCGTGACCCCAAGTACAATCATGTCATTTGATAGGTTTTGAACCCTGGTGAAGCTTTATTAACTCTTGGCTTTAACCAACTCAGTCCTCTACACTCTAACTTGATTAATTTACAATCTTAATCTTTGAAATTTAAAGGAGTTGTTCCTCATTAC
This sequence comes from Pinus albicaulis, assembly GCA_034641835.2. NCBI lineage: Eukaryota > Viridiplantae > Streptophyta > Pinopsida > Pinales > Pinaceae > Pinus > Pinus albicaulis. Next base: position 1,491,323,850 of record CM076580.1, read on the forward strand.
AGTACTAGCAGCTGTTAAAGATGATTACATGCTTTTAGAAGTCCCTTTCTTGTGATTGTTGCCTTTATGATGACTTCTTAACTAGTCATGACATAAGGCCTAAGTTGCATGGTACGGGGAAACCGAAATGCGTATCTGAAACTAGAACACGCTGTAAAGATGACCCCCCAAAAATCAGGAAATGGGGAAATGTTGTGTGTGTGTAAAATTCAGGAAATTCTAAAAATATCATCTCTATTAATACTCGCAGCAAATGGAAACCAGTTAGTTTGATGTGCACCAAAACATGGCTGGGTAGAAATTCTTAGTGGCATCCATCTATTCATCCAAAAGCACACAGATCAAAAGGCATAGGAGTCTAAGACCTACTTATTTACCTATCTATTTATCTTTGCATGCATTATTCTGTTTTGTACATCCTTTCCCACTACCCCAACTGTCATTCTGGTGGTCAAATCTTACAAACATCATCTCTTAATATTTCCAGCATATGGAAAATCAATTAGTTTGATGTGCTCCAAAACATGGTTGGGTAGAAATTCTTAGTGGCATCCATCTATTGATCCGAAAGCACACAAGTCAAAAGGCAAAAGACATATTTATTTACCTATCCATCTATCTTTTCATGCACTGCTCTGTTTTGTCCGTCCATTCCTACTACCCCAGCCGTCATTTTAGGGGGGTAAATCTTGTCAGAAATATTGCTGTAGTTTGTACATATGGCCGTGACCCCTACATATGTATAATCAGTGTACTTGTAATCATGCCTAAAGCCATACTTTATTTTTTCTAGTATTACTAGGTGAGGTTAAGGCTGACCTAGTAAACTTTGATATATAGGCTCAATAACCCTCTTAGGTTGTGTTCTCGTATGTATGTGGACCTATATCCCTCTTGGGAGGATGCCCTACTCACTTGAGTGGCATAAATACACCAGTCAAGCTTTATTTGTAAATCATTTTTTTGATCATTGAGCCAAGGCTGTTTAAGCCTATGGGTACCCATATTTGGAGTGGGTGCATTTTGTTCTTTGGCTGGCTTTATCTTACTTGTGCACTTGACTTTTCTTTTTCTAGCACATTAATGTACAACTCCAATGCATTGCTTTAGTCCTGTTTTTCTCTTCTATTGAGAAGTCCTTGGGTTCACTGTCTGGTTCCATTCGAGGCCTTCTTATTATGTGATCTCAACATCTTTCGAACTCAGGTATTGAGATCTGATTTCCCCACAGTGTATTAGAGTGAGTGTGAACCTCCCCTACTCATTTATAGTTGTTTTAGTTTTTTTTTCTTGCTTGTTCATGTTGATGTTTCTGTGATCAGACTTGTCACGTGGAAGAAACCTTAACTAGAGAAATATTAGAGTTGTTTGTTGTTGTTGTTTTTTTTTTATTGGTGTTTTTCTGGCTGGAAAAGATATTCTAGGACTGTTGGAGGCTGCTCTATGCACTAATTGTTGAGATCTTGTCCACTGATTTGAGTGCCCAACACTAAAGCTTCTACTTGGTTGTTCATTCTGGTCATTTTGCAACCAGCTGATTTATTTGAGCCTTGTCTTTTGAGATTTTATTTAAGGATTTTGGCTATTGGCATTGCCTTAAGGGTTATAGAACTAGGACTTTGGGTTATCTCTTTTCTAGGGTTTTCCCTAGGGCTTTAAGTTACTTTAACCCACTTTCAAAGGTTCACTACAATTGTTGATCCAAAAGTTTGTTTGGCTTATCCTTTGTAGGGTTCACTTCAGCATTTGGTCTAAAGTTTTCTTGTCATCACTTGGATGGCTGCACTTTAGATCTCTTCTTTTGGGTTTTACCCTTATAAAAGGGCTGCACTTCTCTTCTAGCATTCCTTGTGCATCTCTAAGGATAGTTACCCTCTTTACAAGAGCAACACTTCCTTCCTAGGGTATCTTCCCTCTTGTCAACATTCAATACTATCTTCTTGGTCATTCTTTGCAATATTATTCCTCTAGGGTTAAGTTTTTGGCTAAGGCTTGTGCTGTCCTAAATTAGATAAACAATACATTGCTGATTTCTTGGAAGAGTTGGTACTAATTCCTTCTTTAGTCTATCTAGGGGATTCCTTAAACACTTTATGGAGCCTTCTTATTTGCTGAACTTAATGACCATTTTTTTGTAGGCTAACACCCATGAGGGATTTGAACAAGTAACCTATCACAAGGAGTGCCTTAACAACGCACCCATTCACCGTCAATCCAAATCCCCATGGACAATTTAATGACTTAGAATAGGCTCTTTTCCATATTCAATGGGGCTACTTATATTTGGGTAGATCTAATAGGGAAGAGCTCTATATGCAATTGTTGTCATACATAGAATTGTGTCTCTAAAGTATTTGCTTGTTTTGTCTTCAAGGGATCGAAGAGCTTGCAAGAGTAACAATTTGCAATAGGGATCTTTTAGACAATGATGCTGATATAGTTTACAATACACATTGTGCATTTTGCATTTGGATTTTGTTACCCACCAAAATGGGGCACAATAGATAAACCCTAGATTACCAATATATTCCATACATTAGACATAAAGCAAAAAATTATCAAATACAAGGCTCACTTACAAGACAACATGCATGAAATAATCCATTATCGATCTAAGATAACTTTTCCAAAGACAAGAAATAGCTCCAATACAAAATTCGTTCCATAGATCACATCTCTCCCACTAGAAAATAAGGCTAAAATTATTGTAAGAGAGGCTAATATCTGCAAGTGATGATGATGAGAATGAAGAGTCCTCTCCTCTATTTATATGAGGAGGAATCTCTAATTAGTCTATAGCTCCTAATATCAAGTAAAATTACAATGATGAATTGCGTTACAAACCAACCCACTAGCCAAAACATAAGACTAGGTGAAATGCCCATACGCATGAGTTGAAATCTCGACGTCATCTATGCGTGGGGCTTTATAAGGCTTGCGTTGAGGCTTCTTGGTGCCAAGCTTGGTGTAGAAGCCTTCTAAAATCATGATGTGAAGGTTGGCCTTCACATTTCTGTCAAATCTCTATGGACCCCAAATTTCACCTTGGGGGTCAGAATGTGGTCTCCAAATGGCTAGTGTCAATATTTGCTCCAATGTTGAGGGCTTCTAAGGTGGTGCTATCCCTTTTGTGTCTCAAGGGGTGAGACCATCCTTGGATCAAGTGCTATACCTCTCAAAGTGCTAAGCCAACTAGGGCCCTACTAGGCCCAGGTGCATCATCCCAAAAAGTCATCGAATGCAGGGCAAAATGCGAGAACACTATTGGTGCTAAAGGTGCCCAAGGGTGTTATTGTTGCTCTGCTGCTACTGGGAGTCCCATGGCTCTCAATGCTTCACTTATGGGTGCCAATATATTGGTGCTAAAGGTGCCCAAGGGTGTTATTGTTGCTCTGCTACTGCTGGGAGTTCCATGGCTCTCAATGCTTCACTTATGGGTGCCAATATGCCTCTCTGGAGTGCCCAAGTCATGATTGTGTTGAAATCTGGGCAACTTAAGGACAAATTTCCTCAAACGGAAACTTAGCTACCACAAGGAAAACCCATTGAGCCCCAAAGAAAATTTATATTGGACAAGGGAAAATTCTATTGAACAAAAGAGAAATATTATTATTAATTTGATTATTTGGAAAATATATTAATTCAAATTTTATGTTTCCCACTAAAGATTCATGTCGGCCTACCCCAATGGTCGCGTCTTTTTGCTCATGGAAACAACTATAAATAATCAATTGATCTATCTCCATTGGGCACACATACATTTGGTCTTCTAGGGTTTGATCTGATTTGATCTAAGGCTCCCATCTATCTCGTCGTTGCTCGCATTATAGTGATGTATGGTTTGTTGATCTCATAATATAATCTTAGTGATATGGATTTCACTATTTGTGAGATTGATATCACACTTTGTGACATGGTTCAAACTTCATACTTGTAGCTTACATCTAGCTTACACATAATTGAATGGATTGCATCAATACTCTATGGCACACGCTATACACCGGACAATGGCTCACACTCTTTTATGATGACTCACATATTTTGATGCTTCACATATCTTGTTTATGGTGGCTCAAACTTGCATCACTGCGGCTCAGTTAGATTACGTTGACTCTCTATATCCGTGGCTCACATCAATAAGTTCTAAGGCATGCACTATAATTACAGTGGCTTATATATTTTGTCTCGAAGCTCGCATACTCTATTCTTCTTCAGCAACTTGCTTCACATCTTCTATGATTCGTATATAACTATAGAGGTGCGATTCTATTCTTCTATGCCTCACATACTTTTACTGACTCACTTTTTTATTTGTGGTTTAATTTGTGGCCCGCACTCTGTTATATAATCTTTGTAGTTTGCAATGCATCTCACATCGTCATTACAAAGATTCACATTGAATATCTGAGGTTCGCAATGCATTTACGTGGCTCACATTCTTATGGTAGTAGTTCGCATTATCTGAGGTTCACATTGTGTTTATGTAACTTACAATCATAGCCTTGTGATTGTATGTAAGATAGTGATCAATACAGTGATCTCTATGTCCGTGATTTGAACAACCGTGACCTATATGAACAAGACTTGAAGCATATGACAATGGTACATGAATATAACAAAGACCTATGATGTATGAATATGGATGTGATAACAGTGACAGTGTGACAAAATCAGAGGCAGCATAGGCCCAATAAGGGTGATGCAGGCCCAACCAAAGCAGCGTAGAGGCTCACACAGCGCTGGAGGGTTGACGCAGAGCTGGGAAAGGCAGTGTTGGGGTTCCAGTGGGCCAGAAAGGGCTCGTTTTCAACAGATCCATAAGGTGTGAAGCAACTACATTGAAGGGTGATGCAGTGACTGCGGAGGCACCTGTGGGGTTCTTCATCCTCAGCTGAATAAACCATTTTTTTTGTCTCCGAGAGATAGAGGTACATTTGCCGAGATTTTCTCTGTTGGGCAAACCACTACTTGTGCCCTTGATTGTATTCAAAATTCTGCATAATAATAAAACCCTCAAGACTTGCTGCACTGGTTTTCCCACATTGGGTTTTTTAGGGACATTTGTCCAAAAAATGTTGTGTCCTTTGTCATGTGTGCCTAATTCTTCTGTACTTGATCTGTATTTATGTGTAGGCTGTAGTAGTATTTACTTTGATGTTTTACTGAATAATTCAGGAAAATAACTTGTTAATTAAATCCAACAAGTAGGAGAAGTAAATCAGAATACTGCAGTAGGGTTTCTGTAATAAGGATTCAAAAATTTTCACATGGTATCGGAGCTATTGCAGATCAGTGGGAGCTGAAGCCATCAATGAAGTGACAAAGATTTTTGCTACAAGAAGGTGACTAAGACAACACAGATCCGGAAAGAGGTAGCACAACACCAGAGGGATAACACAAACCCAACAGGGGTGACATAGAGCCTATCTAGCTCATGCAGAGGTTGACGCAAGCCTAAAAGGGTGACTCAGAGCTTGTCTAGCTCACCAAGAGTTGACGCAGGCCCAAGAGGGTGACGTAGTCCGAGAGGGGGTGACACTATGCCAGTTGCCATGGCTGGAGGTGCAGTTTTGTTCTTCGAAGTTGCTGGTGGGGCTTTCTGCTGGTGCAGATTAGTGTCTAGCAGGGTTGACAAAGTAAGGGGAAACAATTCCTCGACAAACTTTCTAGCCAAGAAGTTAGAGATCCAATCAGCGGAGTGATTGGAGAGGGCTGATTCGACAGAATTAGTGGAGGATTTTCGTGAAGGAAATCACTGGTCAGAGGGAGCGTATTCTCTAGAGGGTTTCTATTGCCAAGTAACCCAAATCTGGTCTCTTGCTAAGAGCAGCAACAGAAGAAGGGAGAAGAGCATCCATTTCAACAATTTTTTTGAGTAGAGATGGCCTCGCATGGATTGAGGGATCAGGACATGTTAGATGGTGCATCTAAATTTGTCATTTGGAAGGCTAGAGTCTTGTCAATCCTTGGCGAATATCGCATCAAATATTATGCCTAGAAGGTTGTAGCTGTTCCTGTTGACGCTGATCCGTTGAAGAAGTATGAGGAAGCGCAAGCAAGGGCCAAACGCTTGATAATGGACATGATAAAGGATCATGTGGTCCCACACATTGCCGAGAAGAATACGACAAATGAGATGTGGACGACCTTGACCACATTGTATCAAGGTACTTCTGTCCAGAGGAAGATGCTTCTAGAGAATCAATTGCGACTATTTCAGATGCACAAGGGTGAGGAAATCGACCCCTTCCTCATTACATTGAAAGGAATTCGAGAATAGCTGGTTGCTATGGGGGCAACTCCTGATGATGGTCTCATGATGAGGACTGCCTTGAATGCAGTCACTGGTGATTGGGAGACCTTTATCCAAAGTATTTTGGCTAGAGCACAACTTCCAAATTGGGAGGACATGTGGGCAACTCTTCATCAAGAGGAGATCAAGAGGATGTCCAAGATGGGCAGCAACAACGGAGGAGCCAAGATCAAGAAGGAGGAGAAAGATGCGGCTCTCACATCTAAGGGACAACAACAACAGCAAGGGAAGAAGAAAAAGGATCTTTCAAAGGTCTAGTGCTTCAGATGTGGCGAATTGGGATATTTCACCAATACTTGTCCTCAGAAGAAGAATGGCAAGGAAGATTTGGATTCTAAGGTTGCAACAGTGAAGGGCGATGATGGGAGTGATGATGATGTGGCTATGAGTGCTCATGTACCTCGAGAGAAGAGGTGGGGCGACATAGATTTGTAGATTGAGCTACAGATGGTAGGGGGAAGGATCCTTGAGGTGCCCAAACTCTTGGATCACATACGAGCTACAAGAGCCCTTAATGACAGTAGCAGGATGACTAGAGTCAGTTGGTGCAGAGGATTATGGAGGCACATTGACAGTGCTAGGACACTGAAGGCTGGAGCAGCGCAGAGCAGAGACAACAACAACGTAGAAGCAACAACATAGAGGCTGATGGGATTTCAGCAGCACCAAAGGGTCAGCGCGGATTAGCAGCAGAGGGTGTTGTAGTATCGAGATGTAGCCAGATTGACTTGTCTGTCAGGAGTTTGGGTGATGTCCTTCAATTGCTTACTTCTCAGCAACTGAGTTGCAGAGCAGCAGTTAGCAGTGGCAGTGCTATGGGCAGCATGATGCAACATTTGAGAGGGAGCTGCAGTACAGATGTGGCAGTGACTGTGGCGGAGTCATGGGCAGCAATACAGAAAGCAGTAGCGCAGTGGATGAAGGGCAGTAGGCCAAGCATCAACAACGCAGGGGACCAATGCCGTGGATTAGGGTGATGCTTCAGGTTGAAGTATTGTTAGAGCACATTCCTCGCTAAGAGGGAGTGTTGATTTTTGGGCTAGCATTGGATGTGCTCTAGCTACTAAACTTTGTGGAGGGGCTAGAACACATGGGATCTCCAAGACCTAGAAATCGTTTGGAGAAATTCCACTCGGAGCTTAAGTTATTCAAATAATTAATTATTTTAATGGGGATCCTAAGTCTAAACTTAGGGAAATTAAATAATTAGAGTGAATTAATTTAACATGTGGGTGAGAATGTCTTAAGTGATGAGGATCAAGTCTTCTCTAATCTTAGACGTCGACTAGAGCTTAGATCACGGACGTTGATTTGTCAACTGGAAAAGTATTAAAGGAAGGCTTGGGGTCAGTTGGACAACACATACATAGCGGTAGCACTTGCGCTAAGTCGAAATTCTGGGGCGCTATTTGCTGAGAATTTTCGAGTGAGCTTGCAGTGCAGTGAGGGCAGATCGATGGTGGGATTTCAGGTCCGAGGTCGAGAATACATTGGCAGAGAGGCAGATCCGTACCAGAGCAGTGCAGAGACCCTGCAGGGGTAACACAACCCAGCTAGGCTCACGCAGAGGCAACATAGGCCAAGCAAGGGTGACGTAGGCCTAGCCAGAGCAGCCCAGAGGCAGCGCAGAGGCTCACATAGGGCTGGAGGGCTGACACAGAGCTGGGAAAGGCAGCGTTGGGGTTTCAGTGGGCCAGAAAGTGCTCGTTTTCAGCAGATCCAAAAGGTGTGAAGTAGCCACACTGAAGGGTGACACAGTGACTGCGTAGGCACCTGTGGGGTTCTTCATCCTCAGCTGAATCAACCATTTTTTCGTCTCCGAGAGATAGAGGTACATCTACTGAGATTTTCTCTATCGGGCAAACCATTACTGGTGCCCTTGACTGTATTCAAAATTCCGCATAATAATAAAACCCTCAAGAGCTGCTGCACCAGGTTTCTCGCATTGGGTTTTTCCGGGGACATTTGTCCAAAAAATATTGTGTCCTTTGTCATGTGTGCTTAATTCTTCAGCGCTTGATCTGTATGTATGTGTAGGTTGCAGTACTATTTACTTTGATGTTTTACTGAATAATTCAGGAAAATAACTTGTTAATCAAATCAAACAAGTAGGAGAAGTAAATCAAAATATTGCAGTAGGGTTTTTGTAATAAGGATTCATAAATTTTCACAAATAGGATAGCTGCGATCCTTACCTTTCATGATGAGTCGTATCATTATTATTGTTGTTCGAATATAGGGTGGCAGATTAATCTCCCCTATTTTTTGTGGATATAGGATGGAAGCTAGAGCTCCCCTATGATGATTCTTCTTCTTTAGATTGAAACATCATTGTTCAACTAGTGATCAGAGGCGAGTCAAGTTGAAACAAGATGTGATGAGATGAATGATTTTGCTGATACAACTGAGATGAAGGTCATGGAACTTGACATGGAAACCAGCAGGGTTTGGAGGATGTAATTGATCTTCCCTATCGTCGATTGTGAATTCTTCTTCTTTTCTGAGACAAAGATGAGGTGAGACGAGACGAGATGAGACCTCATGCAAAAAACATAAACATTCGAGATGAGAATTATGATGCAGATGGAAATTCCTCCCTAGCTGAGAGGGAGTGTTGAAATTTGGGCACGTTCAGGATGAATTTCCTCAAAGTGAAACCCAAATACCCCAAGGAAAGCCCATTGAGCCCTAAAGATAACTTATATTGGACAAGGGAAAATTATATTGAATAAAAGATAAATATTATTTTTAATTTGATTATTTAGGAAATATATTAATTCAAATTTTATATTTCACGCCAAAGATTTCATGTCGGGCTACGCTAATGGTCGCGTCTTTTCGCTCATGGAAAGAACTATAAATATGTAATTGATCTATCTCCATTGGGCATACATATATTCAATCTTCTATGGTTTGATCTGATATGAGGCTCACATCTATCCCTTTGTGGCTCGCATTACAGTGATGTATGGTTTGCTGACCTTGGATTATAATCTCAGTGATATGGATCTCTCTCTCTGTGACATTGATATCGCTCTCTATGACATGGTTCAGACTTCATACTTGTAGCTTACATCTAGCTCTCTCATAATTTTTTTTTTCTTCTGTGGTTCGAATGGATTGCATCAATACTCTATGGCACATGCTGTACACTGTACAATGGCTCACACTCTTTTATGATGACTCACATATTTTGATGCTTCACATATCTTGTTTATGGTGGCTTGAATGAGCATCTTTGTGGCTCAATTAGATTACAATGACTCTCTATAACCGTGGCTCACATCATTGAATTTCAAGGCTCGTACTATAATTACAGTGGCTTATATATTTTGTCCCGAGGTTCGCATTGGCTCGCATACTCTGTTCTTCTTCAACAACTCACTTCAAATCTTCTATGATTCGTATATAACTATAAAGGTGTCATTCTATTCTTCTATGCGTCACATCATTGTTAGTGACTCACTTTTCTATCTATGGTTTGATTTGTGGCTTGCACTCTGTTATTTGATCTCTGTAGTTCACAATGCATCTCAAATTGTCATTTCAGAGATTCGCATTGAATATCTAAGGTTCACAATACATTTTGTGGCTCACATTCTTATGGCAGTAGTTCGCATTATCTGAGATTCACATTGTGTTTATGTGACTTGCAATCATAACCTTGTGATTGTATGTAAGATAATGATCAATATAGTGATCTATATGTCTGAGACAAGTGATCTATATGATTGTGATTTGAACAATTGTGACCTATTTGAACAAAACTTGAAGCATATGACAGTGGTACATGAATATAACAGTGACCTATTGATATATGAATATGGATGTGATGACAGTGATCGTGTGACAATATCATATATATACGCCATTGATGTGATAATATCTAATAAGCGGTGATGGCAGTATATGTCAAATGTTGCTTATACACGACTGTGATATGACGCTGAAGACAATGATATTGTATGACAGTGGTATTGCATGGCATAACCCTTTGACAATGACTTTGATATATGTCAATGATCTATTGATATGACATTGTCATGATAAATGAATGTTAAAATTGGACAACTAGGTCCAAACTCCATGTTGTGATGCTCAGATGAAGATACCAATATTTTTATTGGGTTCCTCTTTTGGAGAGGTGCAAGATCGATCTAAAGATCATCTTGATCTGATGAGCAGAACATTTATTTTTAATACTTTCAAAATATGTGCAGGTTGGCCTTAAGGTTTTACACACCCAGCAAATGTGTCACACACCTTCACTGATGGATATAAATAAGGTCAACGTTGGAGGACATTTCACTCATCTCCTCATCACACATATTTCTCTCTCCACTTTTGATTGGTTCGAGCTCCAAGGAGGCAAATCTGCGGTTCACAGGTGGGAGAAGGACGAAGACTGTTTCAGTTGCAGCTAGGGTTTCCACCGCAGGTTTGACTAGTGTTGACGTTGGTCAAAAAGAGCTGAACTTTGGCATAGGCTTCGATTTATGCAGTCCGTACATTTTGGCACAACCGAGGTCAAAGGTTGATCGTAGATTGTGCTACGTTGACTTTTACTTGTTGCTGTTTTGTGTTGAATTTTATGGGCAACATTGACTTTTCTGGGGTTGACTTTGAGTTGATCGTTTGGCTGTTTTGAGGGTTGTTGTGACACATACTGGGCTGGCTGACCGAGGAGACTTTGCTGGTTGAAGCATCCTGTTGATCGCCATAACGCAACAACAAATATATATTTTTCTGGCTTGTCTTCTATTGATCCACGGGTATGTTCTATCAACATTTTACTTAATGATTTATGTGATTGCTGTCTAGTACTGAAGAGAAAGTAAAGTTGCATCAGCATAGAACATCTACATAAATTTACATGGTATCAGAGTTGAGGTGAAGACAAAGTCCTAATTTGTAGCAATCACCAAAGAAGAAAATGGGTTCCACAAACTATGGCTTCAAGGAGGAGGACAAATTGACTGGGAAGGATGACTTCCATGCTTGGAAGATGATATTGGATCTTAAATTGGAAGACCAAGATGTCATGGACTATGTGCAGGGTAAAATCCAAGAACCTCCATCCACTGCAACTGCTGCTGCCAAAACAAAGTACAAGAAGGGGGAGATCAAAGCAAAGCTGATGATTAGGGAATCCATTCATAAGAGTCTCTCTGAGCTAGGCACATCCAAAGAGATGTATGATAAGTTGGTCCTCTTGTTCAAGGCCAACAGTGCAAATCAAGTACTATTCTTCAAGAATCAGTTGAAGAATCTGAAGAAAGGCAGGGATGAGTCTGTTCAATCATACTTTCTGAAGCCTGACCGAGATTAGGAACAATCTACTGGCTATTGGGGAGACAATCGCTGATCGAGAGATGGTACTCACCGCACTTGGAGGGCTCCCATCCGAATGGCATGTGTTCAACACTACCATTCTAAATAATAATATGATACTTGACTTTGATGAAGTACTATCGAGATGCGTACAAGAAGAGACAAGAATGAAGGAGTATGGAAATGAAGGAAATGCTGCCTACGCTGCTCATTCTAGAAAGAAGAACTTTGGTGGTCCAAAGAACAAAGGAAGAGCAGGGGCTCAAGGAAAGAAGGGCAAGTGTTTCACTTGTCATAGGCCAGGTCACTATGCTAGAGAATGTCCTTTCAAGAAGGATTCTACCAATGATGATGACAACAACAACAACCGGAGGAATGATAATCAAAGGAACAACAGGTTCAAGAGAAAGAGGAAGGCTCAAGGGAAAGAGGAAGGCTCCCTCCAGCAGAAATGAGCAACCTTTCAAAAGGTCGAAGGTATGAGGAATCAAATGTTGTTGATAAAAAAAATGAATACATTCTTGTATCTGCTCTCTCTGTTGCATCTCCACCCGACACTATGGATGTTTGGTTGATAGAGAGTGGTGCCTCAAGGCACATCACTGGGTTCAAGGAAGCACTCTCTGATATGGTTGAGAAGGATACTAATCTGGAAATTATCCTTGGAGATAATGCCACATATCTTGTGAAAGGGACAGGGACTGTGACCCTCCACTTGTCTCAAGGTCAAGTCCTCCACTTGTAGGATGTACTCTATGTACCAAATTTGAAGAAGAACCTTGTGTCTATATCGGCCATGGAAGACAAAGGTTTTAATGTGGCATTCACTGATGGAAAGGTGCGCATGTGGAAGAAGAGCTTCAAGGAAGCTATCACGATTGGGTTTAGAGTTGATACACTCTACCAAGTTGGAGGAAGTCCACTGGGAGCAATGACATAAGATGCTATTCGACAGACTGATAATGGCACTGAATATGAGACGGTCGAGTTCAAGAACTTTTGCAAAGAAGCTGGCATCAAGAGGGAGACCACAACTGTCTATACTCCTGAGCAAAATGGCGTTGCTGAATGAAAGAACAGGACCATGGTGGAAGCTGCCCATGCCATACTATGTGACCAAGGTCCACTGAAGTTTCTGTGGGGAGAAGCTGCGAACACTGCTATGTACATACAAAACCGATGCTTGCATTCCGCTTTAGACTCCAAAAGTCCCGAAGAGGTTTTCTCTGGTAAGAAACCCGACGTCTCACATTTTAGAGGTTTTGGATGTCCTGTTTATTTTCATGTGCCGAAAGAAAAGAGGAGCAAGCTGGATGCTTCTGGGAAGAAAGGAATGTTTGTGGGCTACAACGAAACTTCAAAGGCCTATAGAGTCTATGTGCTTGGTCAAAGGGAAGTGGAGATATGCCACGATGTCACTTTTGACGAAGATGCTTCCCTGAGGAAAGTAGTCAATCTTTCGAGATCTGAGGAAGATCATGAAGCAAGGCCTAGAAATCAAGGAGAACTAAAGGATGAGACGATGCCTGATGTTGAAGGATCGATGGATCCGATTGATCCACCTCCTTCACTGGGGAAGAGACCACCATGGCTCAAGGACACTCTCGAGGATGCCGAGGGACATATAGCCCCAAGGGGGACATTCCGTGAAAGCTAGAAGCCGAGTAGATACCATGGGTATCTAGCAGCCATGAGTACTATTGTACAATCTGAGCCTGGATCTTTTGAGGAAGCCGTAAAGAATCAAGTCTGGAAGGATGCTATGCACGAAGAGTATGAGTCCATAATGAAGAATGATGTTTGGGATGTGGTTCCAAGACCGAAGGACAAAGTAGTTGTCACCTCGAAATGGCTCTACAAGATCAAGCATGGATCTGATGGAAGTGCTGAAAAGTTCAAGGCAAGGTTCGTTGCCCATGGCTTCTCTCAAAAGGAAGGCATAAACTATGATGACATATTTGCACCTGTGGCCCGATATACCACCATTCGATCTATTATAGCCCTTGCTGCTACGCAAGGATGGAGTCTCCATCAGATGGATGTGAAGACCACATTTCTGTATGGTGTGATAAAGGAAGAGGTATATGTGGAGCAACCTCTGGGGTTCGAAGTCCAGGATCGGGGCACCCATGTTTGCAGGTTGAAGAAAGCCCTCTATGGGATGAAGCAAGCACCCAGAGCTTGGTACGAGAGGATAGATAGCTACCTGATGAAGCTGGGCTTCACTCGTAGTAATGCTGATCCGAACCTTTACTTCAAGGTTGTCAGGGAGAAGCCTCTCATTCTAGTGCTGTATGTGGATGACCTCTTCCTGACAGGTACTGACCCTCTCATTCATCAATGCAAGAGGGAGCTTGCTGCTGACTTCGAGATGAGGGACCTAGGACTGATGCATTATTTCCTAGGCCTGGAGGTCTGACAGAGACCTGGCGAGATTTTCCTTTCTCAAGGAAAATACATTGTGAAGCTTTTGGAATGATTTGGTATGGTGGACTGGAAGTCCGTGTCCACACCGATGGAGCTCAACTTTAAGAAGTTGAGCGGCAATGCTGCTGGGCCCGTGTTAGCAAATCCTATAGAGTATCGTCAACTCGTAGGGGCCTTGATATTCTTAGTGAACACCTGTCCAGATATATGTTTTGCAGTGAACACTTCTTAGTGAACACCCGTCCAAATATATGTTTTGCAGTGAACACTTTGAGTCAACAGATGGTTGAGCCTCATCATTTTCACTATGTTGGTGCCAAGAAACTCTTGAGATATCTCTGGGGCACAATAGACCATGGACTGAGATACACTGTCGGGAGCATGACACTCCTTGGATATACTGATGCTGATTGGGTTGGCAGTGTGGTGGATCGCAAGGGCACATCTGGATGCTGTTTCGCATGTAAATCTGCTTCGGGCAAGAAATGAAAGTTGGCAGCCTTGGGCACCACTGAGGCCGAATACATTTCAGCATGTATGGCCTATTTTGAAGTCACTTGGTTGCAAAAGCTCTTCCGTGAGCTATTTGAGCATGTGCTAGATGCCACCATTATCCTTTGTGATAACCTGAGGGGGATTCGTTTGTCATAGAATCCTGTGTTCCGCGAACAATACAAGCATGTTGATGGCTGGTACCACTTTATATGGGATATGGTACAACGAGGCGTTGTAAGGCTCGATCATATAGGAACTAATGAGAAGGTTGCGGATATTCTCATAATGCCCTTGGGGAAGGTCATGTTCCTAACCTTCCGTGAGAATCTTGGAATCATGGAATGACCCTATTCTGAGGGTCCTGTTGGACGATGAGCTCTTGGAGCTCTGGAGATAGCTTCTTGGAGCTATAAGCACACACGGGGCTAGGCTTGCCAAACCTTGTGGTGCTGCCCCATCGTTATGATGAATGAGTTGGTTCGCCTCTCATGATCTTGTGCCCCATATGCATCCTACCCATTTGAGTTTTGGACTCATGGGAAGTACCTCTCATTTGGCCAATGAGGTGGGAAAAGCTAGAGACTAGTAGCAAAGACTGATGGACGCATCAGAGATTTCCGTACTCTCTATCTAGGATGGCACGGTCCAACCACTTGATCTAGGATCAAGTCTAGAAAGGTTTCGGACCTCCAACTGACTTCGGGTCAGTGAAACCAATTTCGGGTTAGTATATGACTCTCTTGAGTCCAAGTGAGGTTTCGGACCTCCTACTGACTTCGGGTCAGATAAACCAACTTCGGGTTGGTATGAGACTCCTTGCGAGTCCTATAGAGGTTTCAGACCTCTGGGCTGAATCTGTTAGCCGGGAATGATGTCTTTGTGACTGACCCACTTTTGTTCTGAAATAAAGAGGCCAGCAAAGCAAGTTACGGCGGGATGACGCACGATGTTTGGATTGCACAGGTGGATGGAGTTCTCCCTAGTTGAGAGAGTGTTAATTTTGGACAACTAGGTCCAAACTCCATGTTGTGATGCTCAGATGAAGATACCAATATTTTTATTGGGTTCCTCTTTCGGAGAGGTGCAAGATCGATCTAAAGATCATCTTGATTTGATGAGCAGAACATTTATTCTGAATTTATTTTTAATACTTTCAAAATATGTGCAGGTCAGCTTTAAGGTTTTACACCCCCAGCAAATGTGTCACACACCCTTACTGATGGATATAAATAAGGTCAACGTTGGAGGACATTTCACTCGTCTCCTCATCACACATATTTCTCTCTCCACTTTTGATTGGTTTGAGCTCCAAGGAGGCAAATCTGTGGTTCACACATGGGAGAAGGACGAAGGCTATTTCAGCTGCAGCTAGGGTTTCCATTGCAGGTTTGACCAGTGTTGACTTTGGCCAACGCATGGTCAAAAGGAGCTGAATTTTGGCATGGACTTCGATTTATGCAGTTCGTACATTTTGGAACAAGAACCGAGGTCAAAGGTTGACTATAGACTGTGTTGCGTTGACTTTTACTTGTTGCTGTTCTGTGTTGACTTTTCTGGGGTTGACTTCGAGTTGACCGTTTGGCTGTTTTGAGGGTTGTTGTGACACATACTAGGCTAGCTGACCAAGGAGACTTTGCTGGTTGAAGCATCCTGCTGATTGCTGTAATGCAACAACAAATATATATTTTTCTGGCTTGTCTTCTGTTGATCCACTGATATGTTCTATTAGCATTTTACTTAATGATTTATGTGATTGCTGTCTAGCACTAGAGAGAAAGTAAAGTTGCATCAACATAGAACATCTACATAAATTTACAATGAAGCATAACAGTGATATTGATATGACAATGTCCATGACATGACAATATGGCTGTCACATTGTCCTTGATTATAACATACTCTTGATGACAATGATAACATGACGGATGTCAGATGTGACAATGTCTCTATGGTAGATGTGATATTGTATACGATAGCAACTCGCTTGGACTTGTTTTGTTCAATTCACAATTGAAGTTGTGAACTGACTTGGGTTGGCCCTAGGAAGCTGGATGTGAGTGATTGTTGTAGCTTATTCTCATTGTACTTTGTATCTTAGCTGAACAATTGATGAATATCTAATAGAAGAAAAATCTAGTTGGGTTTTCCCCTTATGGGTTTTTGCCCTCGTCTTTGACCTAAATCCTGATGTCTCTATTGTGTATGCTTTTCTTGTGCTGTTCCTTACTGTCTTGCTGCATTGTTGATGTTATTGTTCTCTCTACATAATTGCTAATGATGAAATGATGTTATGGGGTGAATGCAATATATAAATGATGAAAAGGTTTGAAATTGCAATTATCTACAACAAAGAACAATCTTGCCCAAAAATTAATAGATTGGAGGACCACTTGATAATAACAACACAAAGTCTGGTGTAATCAAACAACCATTAGGTACAATAATCATTTTTTTCATCTAAGTGAACCAAACTTGAAAGTAAAAGGCTATTTGACACTTCAAATAAGGCCTCCCTTCCAAAATTGAGGCTTTGAACTCGCATTGGTGTTTCCTCCTTAGGTAGGAGTGGCTAAAGGGAAACCTTATTAGGTGTTTCCAACCCCCAAGGGGAATTGAAATTTCCTCAACCAGCCCTTCAATCACTAGGTGTTATGTGAACAATGGGAGAAGGCTTCATGGCGAAGTGCCATGGTTAAAGGGACCAACATGATGGGGATCCACATCCTGAGTGTATAGATGTGAGGAGGGAGCAATCGTGGATGCATGAATTACCAACTCGACCTTTGTTTTTCAACTCCTCTTGTGCAACTTTTACTTTTGCTTGATTTTTTCCCTTGTATTACTACTCGTAGCTCAAAGGTTTAGAGCTTGCTTTATATGATGTATAACAATTGTATTACCCCTTAATGATTAGGCAACTCATTGCCCATTGGGGTTGGGACATGCAAGGGTTCCTTTCATGATGTATATGAGCAATTGGTGCTTAGTAACCAAGTGATGGCCATAATGGGTAAGGTAGAGTTGATGCTAGGCTTTTGTCCACGTGTTAATGTATATGTCTCGACCATCTTTCGCATTTTGATATTTATTTATTTTTTATTTTTATTTTTAATTTATTTATTTGTTTTGCTTGTGGCCATTATATGATTTTTCCTTTTCTTTTAGTTGCATCAACCTCCAGGGCAAAGTTATGAGCTCTACCCTGGTATGTGGATGTATGGGTGCCAAATACTATAGAACCAATGGTCAATTGAACCCGAAGAATGGAGGTGGAATAAGGGCTTGTAATGTAAGATCTAAAGTGGTAAGTATGGAATAAGGCTAGATGGAACATGCTATCTCAATCAAGGTTTCTCGAGTAGTGCTCCTCCGATATCCATTGGGCCTTTATGGGAGGTCCCACTGGACTAGGATCGAAAATTAACCCCACATTTAAGGTGAGTGAACATGAATGTGGGCAAAATCCCTCTTTCTTCGAGGATACCCCATAACCCATGCCAAAATACCAAATACAAGCAAGCATAAGCACCCGATTACAAAATGAATAATGTACCTTTTGATCGGAGGCCCACCTTCATTCACGTGCTTTTACCGGATGGGTGAGAAGGCTGATGTAGGTGGCGGAGATAAATGGAACATTGTCATCAACTTGTGGTGGTTGTCAGAGATTACTGGCTAACTGGCTAGATGTGAAGTGTAGGAGAAAAATTTCTCCTATGGGGTCACCCACTTTTGGTGGGTAACATCTGGCTCCAATTAGGACATGCTCTCCCCATAGAGCGCATGATACATATGCTCGAACAGGGAGTTCATGAGAACTTCAACAATTCCTGGGACAACAAACCTGTAACCTACACATTGCAATGAACTTGTTTGGGAGCATGAGCATTAGGTGTAGGGCTTCGCCCATGTTTTATACAAAATATAAATCTGTACAAAATGTAAAATATACTCTAAATGTAATCTAATCTACATGAAACATGAGATGAATGATATTAGAATGCTCACACTGTTATCACTCTAATAATTCTAAAGTTGTGAGATTTTTAATTTATAGTCTAAGAACATTAGAGGTAACCACATACCAACTTTTAAACTCTAAGATCTAGCCTTCTTAGGGTTCAGAGAGGGCTCTCTCTTTAAGGTTTAACTTTGTTTTGATTATAAGATATTTGGCTAGTTATGATTGTGCTAATTGGTTTTGGTTTGGTTTGGTGGGAAAAATCACTTAATGAAATGGATAGTGGGAGATCTGTTTGTCCATTGGGCTAAGGAGTCAAAAGTCAAGCAGACAGAACTAGGATCAAGGTCAAAAAGTCAAATGTTTTCAGGGCACGATAGACAAGTCTTTGAAGATCTTGGAACGCTGATTTGGTGAAGTGGTTTGATCGGGATAAAGAGCAATGAAGGATTCTTTAATCTGGATAATGAAGGAGTAGACAGAGGTCATTCGAAAGAGAGAGAAATTAAGGGTTCCCTACTTTGGAAATCAACAGAAAACATAGAAATGATAAACAGTAAAGACAGGTTACTTTTAACAAATCCTGAAATAATACTCCTGTTTTATCATTCAAATTTAGAATACATAATGGATTCATGAAAACATGAGAAGATAAACAATGACAAGTAGAAAGTACTTCACTTCAATAACTCATCACATGAATCCTGAAATATGATGCTAGATGATTTGATCCAGTCTGCTACTCGAACTTTGTAACAAAAAGCTTTCAAGTACAACAAAAATGACTATAGAAATCTTCAGCAATTTATTCCACAATAATACTTCAAAAGATGAAGTATATATACAAAAATGTTTATAAAATATCCTAGAATGCTTCTAGGGATTATCTAAGGAAAAATAAATGTCTTTTACAACAAAATAGTGACAACTGCTTAACAAATCAACAAGCTGTTCTATTTATCCAAATAAAATAGAAAACTGTTTTGGAATGTGTGCAACTGGCTGCCTTGTTGTCTTCTTTGCTGGCACAAATATTTCAAATTTGTTTTTGAAATATTATCTTTTTTATCTTATACTCTTTCATCACTGATACTCTTTAACCTCTGTAAAAACTGCCTTACTGCTGTAATAAATTCTGTTTTGACTGTGAAAAATCAGCAAACTGTTTTATCCTTTTTCTCTGCATTTTGACTTCTGCAGTAAATTAGTGAGTGATTGCCAAGCTTCATCATTAGGAATTTGTATCTTTTTTCAGTTTCCTAAAATTATCATCTGCCTCTGTATATTTAGCAAATGTTGGTTTTATAACAAAAAGGTGTTTTATCTCATGCTGAAGATAAAACAAGTCTTCAAAACTTCTATGTAAAACCTTCCCTGTAGGAATTCTCTGCCCTTCTGTTTTGTTAACTTGTTCTTTTGCATAATCTCTAATCTTTTTGTTGTAGTCCTCCTGTGGCATTAATGACCAGAATGTTAGGCAAACCTCTTTGCCTCCAATTTTCAAACTTAACCATAAACTTGGTTATGGCTATGTTCATGTTTTCACATTTTTCTTCTAACTGCTTCATTAAATTCTTCTTTGAAATGACTTTCCTTATTTCAAGGATTGTCTCTGTTCTATCAGTTATTTCTATCTCTTCAAGTTCTTGCTTGTTCTTGCTGTTGAGAAATTTGATCAATTCTATGGCTTGCTCAGGTTTGTCACCTAGCTCATCTTTTGTTTTCTGAATCTCTGCTTCTGCTGCCTTCAGTAAATCCCTCTGCTCATATTTACCTGGATTGATGGCCAAACATCATTGATGGCTTCAATGATTTTACTCCATAACTGATTCTTCACATAAGACATTGGCTCTTTTAGGGTTAAATCCTTTTGTATATTTTTCAACTCAGTATTTAACTTGTTAACCCTTTGTTCATGAGTTTTAGCATTGATTTGGACTAGCTTCTTGGTGTCTTCAAGATTTTCAATTACTTTCTTCAATCCGTTGATCTCATTGGTTTGAAGTGAAATTTCCTCCATTGCCTTAACTAGTTTACTAGCCTCATCTATTCGCTGCACTGTTGATGTAGATGACTTTGTAGCTAAAGTAGTGGATGAGGTCACTGGCACTGCAGTAACCATTGGTACTTTGGGTGCCAACTCTTTTGCAAGAGTTGAAGGCACAACTGTACTAACCATGGGAATTACTGTAGGAGTTTCTTGTGCTTTTGTAGTTTCTCTTTCATGGACAAGCTTGTCCATTTGGATCTCCATTTCTTTTGTTAATTGTAGAATTAAAGTCATCATATCATCCTTTTGGCTTTGCTCTTGCACTATTTCTTTGGCTTGTGGAAGCTTTAGCTGTTTCCTCAGTGCTGCAATATCCTCATTCTTTTTCTTCACTAACTGTTCTGCAGCTTTGACATTGGCAGAATCATATTCTACTTGAATAACCAACTCTTCTAAAGACTTAATCCTGAGATCTTTAGCATATGAGGAAGCCTTATCAACCTTCATTTGATCTCTCATGTTTATTATGGTATTCTGAAGCTTGTGAACACTCATGGCCTTTGTAGTAATGGTAGAATATAGCATCTCAGAAGTTTGCCTGTGAAATTCAATTTGATCTAGTGCATGAATGCTTTTTGTTGGCACTTCAAGATCAACTTTCTTGTAATCTGCCACTGTCTTGGGAGTCTTAACTGTTGGTTGAAGCACTGACATAATCAACTTCTTATTTGAATAATCAAAAGCTGATAAAAGTCTGTTTTGGATACCTGGTGTTTGCTTCAAATACTGAGCATAAATCTCATATTTGATTTCTTCATTCTTTGTCTTTATCTGCTTATATTTTTCTCTGATATCAAGGTCTTTTTCTTCTGCTGTTTGTGAGGAGGATGCCTCCATGTTTTGTTGCTTTTTAATTACCTGTGTATTGGAATTATCAGGATGTTCTTCATTTAAAATCTCTGTTGCTGGCTCATTTGTAATGACTGTAGCTGCATCTGTATTTGTATCTGGCACATCTGTATCTTCCACTTCTATGGTCTCTTTGTTTTTATCAACTGAATTGAGCTTAGGCTTTTTGCTATACCTGATTTTAAACCTAGTCTCAGTGGTTGTCTCAGCAGTGTAAACAAGATTAAGCATGGAGCCGATGGAAGTGCTGAAAAGTACAAGGCAAGATTTGTTGCCCGAGGCTTCTCTCAAAAGGAAGGTATAGATTATGATGATATATTTGCACTTGTTGCCCGCTACACCACCATCCGATCAATCATTGCCCTTGTAGCAATGCAAGGATGGAGTCTCCATCAGATGGATGTGAAGACTGCTTTCTTACATGGTTCAATCAAGGAAGAGGCTTATGTGGAGCAACTTCTGGGGTTCGAAGTCCAAGGTAGAGACACATATGTATGCAGGTTGAAGAAAGCCCTCAATGGGTTGAAGTAAGCCCCCAGGGCTTGGTATGAGAGGATTGATAACTACTTGATGAAGTTGGGCTTCACTCGAAGTGATGCTGATCCGAACCTTTATTTTAAGGTTGATAAATATAGGCCTCTCATTCTGGTTCTCTATGTGGACAATCTCTTCTTGACATGTGCTGACCCTCTTATTCATCAATGTAAGAGGGAGCTAGCTTCTCAGTTCGAGATGAAGGACGTAGGATTGATGCACTATTTCCTAGGCTTGGAGATTTTCCTTTCTCAAGCAAAATATGTTGTGAAGCTGCTAGAGAGATTTGGGATGGTGGACTGTAAGTCTGTGTTGACACCGATGGAACTCAACTTTAAGAAGTTGTGTGGAAGCGCTGCTGGGCCCGAGCTGGGAAATCCCACCGAGTATTGAAAACTCGTAGGGGCCTTGATGTTCTTAGTGAACTTACGTCTGCACGTATGTTTTGCAGTGAACACTTTGAGTCAACCTATGGTTGAGCCTCATCACATTCACTGGATTGGTGCCAAGAATCTATTGAAATATCTTCGGGACATAATCAACCATGGGTTGAGATACACTGTCGGGAGTATGAGGCTTCTTGGATATACTAATGTCGATTGGGCAGGCAGTGTGGTGGATCGTTAGAACACATATGGATGTTGCTTCACTCTGGGTTTTGCTTCGATCTCTTGGATGAGCAGGAAGCATAAATTGTTTGCTTTGAGCACCGCTGAGGCCGAATACATTGCAGTGAGTATGACCTGTTGTGAAGTTGTTTGTTTGAGAAAGCTCTTCAGTGAGCTATTTGGGCATGTACTAGATACCATCACTATCCTTTGTGATAACTAGAGTGGGATTTGTCTTTCTGAGAATCTCGTGTTCCACGACTGATCTGAGCATATTGATATTAGGTACCACTTTGTCTGGGACATGGTACAACGAGGCACCGTAAGGCTTGATCACATTGGGATTGATAAGCAAGTCGTAGATATTCTCACTAAGCCCCTGGGGAAGGTCAAATTTGTAACCTTCTGTGAGAAGCTTGGAATCGTGGACAGACCCTATTGTGAGGGTCCCGCTTGAGTTGGACTATGAGCTCTGGGAGCTCCAAGGGCTGGGGGATAGCTTCTTGGAGCTATAAGTAACCACAGGGCTAGGCTCGCCTAACCTTGTTGGTGTGCTACTTCCCCACTGTTCTGATATTGTGTTGGTTCACCCTCTATTTGATCTATGACCCGCATGCATTCTACCCATGGAGTTTTAGACTCATGGGAAGTACCTCTCATTTGGCCAATGAGGTGGGAAATGTGGATAGAGACCAATAGCATGACCGATGGACGCATCAGGGATTGCTGTACTCTCTATGTCTAGGATAGGATGTGTCCAACCACTTGATTTGGGATCATGTCTGGATGAGGTTCTTACCTCTAAATTGACTTCGGGTTAGTATGTGACTCTCTTGAGTCCCATTGAGGTTTTAACCTCTAAGCTGACTTCTGGTTAGCGGAGTGTGTTGTCTTTGTGACTCACTCTCGTTGTGCGAAGAAGAGCCAGCAAAGCATGTTACAACAGGATGACACATGAGTGTAAGATGATATATGATAGTACACTATGGTACTGTATGACAGGATGGCACAGGTGGACAGATGGAGTTCCCCCTAGTTGAAAGGGAGTGTGAATTTTGGGCAACTAGGTCCAAACTCCATGTTATGCTCATATGATGATGATGATATTGTTGTTGGATTCCTCTTTCAGAGAGGTGCAAGATTGATCTAAAGATCATCTTGTTTGGATGAGCAAAACTTATATTTTGATTTTATTTTCCACACATGTGCAATTTGTCAAGGTCGGCTTGAATTGTAATGTAGGCTCACAAGCCCAACAAATGTGTCACACACCCTATTGATGGATATAAATTAGAGAGACTTGATGCTCATTTGCTCATCATCTCATCACACACATTCCTCATGATCTGATTGGTTCGTACAGCCTAGAAGAGGCATCTCTCTCTCCCATGTGTGAATCTGGATGTCGGAAATATGGATGATGCCGGAAATGGATGCCATAAATCTGGATGCTGGAAATGGATGTTGGAAATCCTTTTGTTGACTTGCATTGACTGTTTTGGGAGCCGTCTCATGAGGTGTGTGTGACACTGAAGGAAGGTTGATCTTGTATGTGTTTGACTGAACCTCTGAGAGGTTGGAAGAGCTGGTTTGACTAGCCAATGACTTTGTTGGCTAGGGCATCATGTTGACTGTTGTAACAAACATTTCTCTCTATCTTTGCTGGACAAGAATAATTGTAAATTCTGATTTATTATATTGGCTTATCTTTTGTCGATCTATTATTATGTTCTATGAACATTTACTTTCAATGATTATGTGATTTCTATTCTGAATTGGGCCGATAAGAAAGACTAAAGTAAACTGCTTTAAGCATAGAACATACCATGGTTTTCTAAATTTAACAAAATGGCCATAATGTTAATATTTTCTCCAACCTTGAGGGCTTCTAAGGTGGTGCCAACCCTCCCATGTCTTAAGGGGTGAGAGGATCTTCCTCTGGGCCCTGGATCAATTGACATCGCTCTCAAAGTGCTAAGCCGATTAGGGGCCTACTGGGTCCAGGTGCATCATCCCAAAAAGTCATCAAATGTGGGGCAAAGTGCTAGAATGCTATGAGTGATAAGTGTGCCCAAGGGTGTGTATGATGCTCTGCTGCTGCTTGGATCCCATGGCTCTCAATGCTTCACCTGTGGGTGCCAATATGCTTCTCTGGAGGCTTGGGTACTTGTGGATGAGGTGCCCAGGTCATGGCTGTGGAACCAGTTGACAATCACAATGCAAAGTTTAGTGCAAGCAACCAATCAACAGGTACAATAGTCACTTTTTCATCTAAGTGAACCAAGCTTGAAAGTAAAAAGCTATTTTAGACTTCAAATAAGGCTTCCCTTCCAAAGTTGAGGCTTTGAATAAGCAATGGTGTTTTATCCCTAGGTAGGAATGGCTAAATGACATGCCTATTAGGTGTTTATAACCCCTAAGGGGAAGCGACATTTCCTCAGTCCACGCTTCAATCAATAGGTGTTATGTGAACAATGATGGTAACAGATGGGAGAAGACTTCATGAAAAAGTGCCATGGTCAAAAGGACCAACATGATGGGGATCCACATCCTCAGTTTATAGATGTGGGGGGGGGGGGGGGGAATCATGAATGCATGAGTTACCAACTCGGCCTTTGTTTTTCCACCCCTCTTGTGCACCTTTTACTTTTGCTTGATTTTTTCCTTGTATTACTACTAGTAGCTCAAAGAGTTAGAGCTTGCTTTGAATGATGTATAGCAAACCCCTTAATGATAAGGTAGCTAATTGCCCAATGGTGTTGGGACATGCAAGGGTTCCTTCCATGATGTATAGGAGCAATATAGTGCTTAGGAATCGGGCGATGGCCATAAAGGATGAGGTAAAGCTCATGCTAGGCTTTTGCCCATATGCTGATGTGTATGTCCCGATGTTAAAATTGGAAACTAAGGCCAAATTCCACCTTGGGATAACTCATTTGATGGAGATGATGATTGCATTAAATTCCTCTTTTCGAGAGGACCAAAATTGATCTAAAGATCATCTCATTCAGACAAGCAGAAGTGTGATTTTGAATTTATGCCCACACATGTGCAAATTGTTCAGGTCGATCTCAGCTAAATGTAGGCTCAAGAAGCCCAATGGACATGTCTCTTCACCCACAACAAATAGTATAAATCCAAGTGACCTCACACCTCATTTGGCATCATCATCACTCTCACATTCTTCTCTCTTCATCAGATTGGTTCGTACAACTATTGGGCAGCGTCTTACTCTCACACTTGTGGCAAGGAGAACGAAATTTTCTGAGTACAAATTGCAAGCCGAATTTCAGACTTAAGTGACAGGTTTGACTAACGTTGACCGAGGTGTATTTGAATGAGTTTGACTGCAGTTTTTCGGTCAAAATTTTGATTTTCTTAAGCCGCATTGATTGGCACATGAATCAAGGTTTTCTGGGTTGTTTGACCTGCGTTGCCCACCTGTTGACTGAGTTTGGCCACAACTTTTGTGACTGTTTTGGGTTGACTTTGACCACTGCTGGAGACTGAGTTTGATAGCCTTTGACCAAGCTTGAAAGGAGATGTTTGACTGCTGTTTTGACCAACATTGACTTTCTGGTTAAGGCTGAAGTTTGACTGCAAAATTTGACAGGGTTGATTTGAATTTTGATTGGGCAAGTCAATTTGATCTTTGTACTCTTTCTACTGAACTTTTGATATAATAATAAGAAGAATTGATCAAAGGGCTTTCCCCACATTGGGGTTTTCCCCTGGCATCTGCCAAATCCAGTGTTCTCTTGTCTTGGCTTGTCTTCTGCATTTTGTTTTATGTTTGAGCCCTACCCAGGTATGTGTATGCTATTGAGTTTTCAAGTGCAATAGATATAATGACAATATTTCTGAAATAGTGATAATTACTTCAAATGATCTAGATCTTCTTCAAATAATTCAATTTATCATTAAGCAATTACACTTCAAAAATTCAACCATAAAGTCATATGGACAATAGAGATCACAATGCACAAAGAGAACACAAGATTTACTTTGGGAAAACCTACTTCGTGGAAAAACCCAACAACCTTCTTCTTAGAGAAATTCTTCAGTTCAACAAGAGATACATCCAATGCAACTAGTTAACTTGAAGTCAAATATACCAACAATGCTTATGGTCTAACCTGGTCAACAACCCTGAAGTCAAGCCTCCTAATTTACCTTGCAACTCGGCCTGATCTAATCTGTCCTAGGCCGCAATTCAGCCTCCAGAATATGCCCAGAAAACTCGGCTTCCCAACATTTCGGCCTGCTCAGAAACTGCCCAAAATTTCAGCTAGCCCAGAAACAATTGCCCAGAAAGTCACACGTGTGAGGTCTAAAGAGAGAAATGTGAGTTAGAGAGAGAGAAATCTTTGTCCTTTCTGTTATTCTTGTCATTTGCTTGGATGCCCAAAATATGTTTTTCTTGTGTTAGGTTGAATGGTGCCTTTGCGGAGGAGGTCGAATACCTTTATATAGTGTTCTGCCTATCTAGAATGGGTATGTCTCTTCACTGGGCCAACTTGACTTGAGGGAGGGTCGATTTGACTATCTTGGAGCCAAAAATTCAAAATTCAAAATTCAAAATTTTCTTTTTTAAATCTGACATGAAGAACATGTCTTATATAAATTCTTTGAAGGGCTACATAATGAAAATGACATGAAGAACATGTCTTAGATAAATTCTTTCAAGGGCTAAATAATGAAAATGACATGAAGAACATGTCTTACAAATTCTTTATACATTACAAGGGCTCAAATATAACTTATGAAGATCGACCATAACTACAAAAATTCAATACTCTCTCTTAGCTAGGGAGGTATTCATAATGATTAGACAAATGTTCTTTTTGTGAATAAATTTCTCTTAGAAAAGGTTATAACAAATCTTCACCATAATCTTCACCACAATTGTGACACATGGCAATCCAATAGCATCAACCATTTACCATAATTCGGGTTTTACTTTAGATCTATGGTATATCCTCACCATAATTTGGGTTAGTGCTTCAGACACATGGTAAATCATTTGCATCAATTGATCACCATCATTCGGGTCAGTATTTTATACCTATGGTGTGTGCTCACCATAATTCAGTTCAATACTTCAGACACATGGGATATCATTTAGCATACAACTTAGTGATGTTGGAAAATCCTAAGGCTAGGCAGTTAAACAATTTTCCTCTTAATGACATTAACTTGTGATGTTATTATTAGTATTCATTCTCTTAATTATCTTTTCTTATCTTCAAGATTAATGCCAAGCAACAAATAGAAGAGAACACAAGATATAGTCACGCTGCCAGGGCAAAACCTCCCTCGAGGGGAAACACCCAGTCATAAATTCTTCCTTCAGTTGATTCATCCATGACCCTTACAATCTAGATTCGAGACTGCCTCCATCAAGTCATCCTCCCTTCATTGTGGCACTGAAGTTGAGCTGGTACTTCATCACTATATTGCACCGAGATTTCATCACTGTAGAGATACTGAGATCTTCACAACTGAGGTTATACTGAGACTTGTGATAACAATAGTACCGAGATTCTGATTGAAAGCTCACTGAGACTGTGGCACTACGATGATCCTTCACATTGTGTTAGCACTGAAATAAGATATCAGCGAGACTATGATGGCACCAAAAACATGATCATTGAAATAACCTGAAATTTTGTCACTGTAATAGTCCGAAATTCTATCACTGTAATAGTCTGAAATTCTGTCACTGTAATAGTCTGAAATTCCATCTTTGAGATGGTACCGAAACTCCTTTATGAGGTCCGAACTTGCCACTGTAAAGATACTGAAACATTCCACAAAAACCACAAAAAAATGCGATCTCCTCAAATGATCAAATGCGACAAGCTCAATTGGGTAAATATAGTAGTTTGCCATCTAGAAATGAGCAGACATGTGTACATGAATAGGTGTGTCGCTTTATTTAGGCCAACATGTATACATGAATAGGTGTGTCTTTGTATTTAGGTCGACAGGTTCTTCAGTTAATAATTTTTCTTTTGAAGCCGACTTGAAGAGGTGGTCTTGAAGACTTTGCTAAAGAGGATGACTTAATGGAGGAGTCAACAATAAATGACTTTGACAATTAACCTAAAGCTTGCAATGGAGGCTTGACGTATGATTGACCCAAGCATGAAACCCATGCTTTAATAAGTCAATTTAACAATAATAAAATTCCTTTCTTTTGACAAATATATTACATTTTTGACTCAAGTACAATAATGAAGACCGAACCTAGTTACGTTCCTCAACACTTCTTCTTAACTAGGTAGGTATTCATATTTGCATATAATTACAGAGGTACATGGAAGATCTCAACACATCATCTATGAAGAAGTTCAGGCACCACAATGCCATGGACTAGATTCCTGACTAGGGCAATCTATCCATTGTTCTTTCAATAATTTAGGCACCGCAATGCCATAGACTAGATTCCTGACTAGGGCAGTCTATCCATTGGTCTCTCAATAATTTAGGCACCGCAATGCCATGGACTAGATTCCTGACCAGGGAAATCTATTCGGGTGGGACTAAGATGGACTCAAGCTTTCAGCCTCTCTAGGTACCATGGAGCTTACTTGCTAACCATCAACCCAAGGATCTAGGTGCGTGTCAGAGCTCAATGACCAACGCCACCCTTCCAACTTCGGGACCTAGACATCAACACAAAGTGCTGGTCAAATGTCCTACTAGGCAATTCTTCACTCACAAAGCCTCAACACCCTTTGATCTAGCAGCTCAAGAACCACAAATCTCTTTCGACCAAATTGATCGCTAACCAGCATGTTATCAAAAACCTTCAAGAGATTTATTTGTAGAAACACAACTCCAATCAATAATATACTTTCGCATGTTTGTAAACAAACACAAACCTCCGGGGTCTTTCAAGTAATTTGATGTTGCTAGTAGAACTATCGACCGAATCTTTGACAGAAAATTCCTCAATCATACATTTTCCTTTCCTACTTTCCTTCTTATAGCAACACCTTGACAAAGCATTCTCTAATCATGACTATGATTCTTAGTCATGGCCTTCACTAAGACTTACGACTATTAGTCCTGGTCTAGTGCATGACACATGAAGTAGAGAACCATAAGCATCACCTTTTCTTTTATCTCGACTCCCTCTTAATCTAGGGAGATCAACTTCTTCTTTCGGATAATCATTCGTGACTCCAACCATTTTATCAGAGTTGTCATTTTCCTCATCATGCTTATCATATCAATGAGCATATTCACCATATTGAAGATTGTGTACCTGCACAACTTAGGCAATAAGTACAACCAAAACTATAGAAGCATGAAGTTAGCCATATGAGAATCACGAAAGAATTTCAAATTTATACATATTAGATACCCAAACTTGATTGCAAACAAAAGATATTTGCCAAGAACTTGCCACTGTAAAGATACCAAAACATTCCATAGAAACCACCGAAAAAATGCGAGCTCGTCAGATGATCAAATGTGACAAGCTCAGTTGGGTATATATAGTAGTTTTCCATCTAGAAATGAGCCAACATGTGTACATGAATAGGTCTGTCGTTGTATTTAGGTCGACATGTATACGTGAATAGGTGTGTTGTTGTCTTTAGGCTGACATGTTCTTCACTAAATAATTTTTCTTTTGAAGTTGACTTGAAGAGGCGGTCTTGAAGACCTTGCTGAAGATAATGATTTGATGGAGGAGTCAAACAATAAATGACTGACAATTAACCTAAAGCCTGCAATGGAGGCTTGACCTATGATTGACCCAAGCATGAAATCCATGCTTTAATAAGTCAATTTAACAATAATAAAATTCCTTTCTTTTGACAAATATATTACATTTTTGACTCAAGTACAATAATGAAGACCGAACCTAGTTACATTCTTCAACAAGTGAAGCACGACACTTATAAGACCCTTCAAGACTCGCGGGTCTTGACTAGTCATATGTTGAAACGGGTCACTCACATAGAACCTGTGCATAAGTCCCTTACTTGCATAAGACTCGTGTTGACCCATTGACTTGCATATGACTTGTATCAAACTCGTACAAACCCATATAAGACCCGTCCTTGGCAACAAATTTCGATTATTTTTTTTTCTTCTTTTTTTGAGATTAGGTGGAAAGATAGAGTCTTATTTTGAGTTTTGTTTTACCGAGTCTTATACGGGTCGTTCCCGATTCTTATACGAGTTGTCGAGTCAATAGTCAAATGAGTCTTATACGAGTACGAGTCGTGCAACATTGATACAACTAGTCACCATAATTCGGGTTGGTACCTGAAGGCTGACACATGACAACTAGTCTTGGTTCACCATCATTCAGGGCAATGACACATGGTGAATCGCTAAATGCCAAACACTAGCTGCACAATCCATGACTCGATGCTAAATGAACATGATGCTCTAGTACCATTCTTCCTAATTCGGGTCAATGTACGTGACACAGGGAGAATGTCAGTCCACAATGCTATCTCATCAACACTCACTCTCAAGGAGAGGCATTCTCAACAAGGTTAAGCTTGCTTATGAAGTATACAAACTTCCTTTGGGACAAAGGCTTTGTAAGAATATCAACAATCTGCTCATCAGTGGAGACATACTGGAGCTTTGCCGCTCCCTTCTGCACCATGTCACGGATGAAGTGGTACTTGATCTCGATGTGCTTTGACCTGTCATGGAAAATTGGTTTTTTGTCAGCTTCACACAACTTTGATTATCAAAATATATCACGGTCGGCTTGAGCACATGATCAAACAATCCTGAGAGTAACTTCCGAAGCCATACTGCTTCACAACTCGCCAAGCTAGCTGCAATATATTCTACCTTGGCAGTGTTGAGTGCAACCAATTGTTGATTTTTCCTTGGTAATTAAGAATTAGGTCTATTCTAAAACATGATCACAAACACACTAATATGCCACAACACTAAGCACTTTGCACAATGAAAAATGTACAACAATGAATAATGTAGTACACAATAATTTTCTTTTTTGCAAACCCAAAACTTGTTGTATTACAACTTTAATACAACAAGCATAGGGCTCTCGTACCATGGATCACGACCCTTACAATTAGCCTTGATATATGTAAAACTAGGGCTTGATGTCAACTGCACATGACCATCAATATGCCCTTGAACAAAACACACTTGACTTACTTGTTGAAGGAGTTCCCACACCAACCCTTTCAGTCCACATACCTTGAACACCTAGCAAGTCCTTTGCCACCTATACTTGCAAATGATACTGCTACTCCAATACCTTTTCCATTGCTGTTGACAAGTTATGCTGCTTCAGAATAGCTTGCATCTTCAGCTCATCAAACTGCCTTTAACTGTCCACATGCTTCACCAAGGATCACTGTACTTAGGCTCAACAAATCTGCTCTTTAGCAACCCTCTTGCTGCTCTAAGAATGCCTGCTCTTAGGGTCTTCAAAGACTGCCCTCTATCAGTCCTTGCTGTTCCAAGAAGATTGAACTTAGGGCTTCAACAAACTAGTCCTCACACAATCCCTTAACACACTTTAAGATCACTGATCTAAGGCACAACAAACACGTTGCCTAAATACCTTATGGAAAGATCTTTACACACCATCAACCCAACACTTCTTCTCCTCCACATGTCCTCCTTTCAACGTTTCCTCAACCTACAAGGAACTCGGTCCTGTGCAAAATAAACTCAATCTTGATACAGTTCGAACTGAACTTAACACTTGTGCACCACCTTAGGGAACTCGACCCTCACATCTCTATCATAACAACTCCTAAACTCAACACATAGGAACCCTTATCACCTTTGCTCCACTCTAATTGAGCTCGACCCTTACTCAACTAGCATTAAGCCCTCTCGGCCTCATGCACATCACATTAAGGGAGTTTCAGACCCCTTGAACAGAAAGATATAACTCGGCCCTAACACAGTTTAGATGCATAGAGAATTTCAGACTTGATCACAGAGATTTACCTCGACTTAGATATACAAAAACTCGATTTTAAGCCCAAAACCATGCCTAGAATTTCGACCAACCTCCCTCCTCTTGACCTGTACCAGAACATGAGAAGCGTAGAACCAAAACATGTCCTTCTCCTTTCTAGCTCAACTCCTAAGACCAACGGCTACTTAAGCTTATCTTTGCTTGAGAAGATATACTTGATAGATGCCCGAATGGTCTCAATCTCATCTCTATTTATAGTGTGATCTTAGGTGGTGTCATTCTCCCACAAGGTTTGTGTCTTGTAGGCCAAGCCAACTAGAGCCTACACATAAAAACCCCACTAATCATAAGAAATATAATTCTTTCATTTGTTTTTCCGCCACTCTAATTAAGCCTTGTTACCCACCACTTGTGGGTGATACACATAGTATAATTTTTTCTCCTAGATTGTCTTCAGCCGGTAGCAAGCAACCCCTTGTAGCCCCAGATTGCTTGATTTGCCACCATCTCCGCCACCTGAGCCAACCATTTTGCACCCTCGCCCATCTGTCATGATTGCATGTTTGAAGGTGGGCCTTCCAGCCTTGAAGGTATGGCTTTCATTATGTAGTTGGGTATTATTGCTTTACTTATTATGGACACTTCTGGGCATGGATTAGTGGGGGGATTCTGTGGAAAGAATGGACTTGGTCTGTACTCTTGTCCCCTTGCTCAACTTGGTGGTTAACCTTGTATCCTAGTCTTGTGGGACCTCCTCTATTGGCTACTAGCCGTAGGAGTGGCACTACATGGGAACCCCCGATTTTGGTTTAGTGGTCCCGCTTCCTAACATCACATACATCACTCCCCCTGCTCATTATAACCCCTTTTGACATATTTCCCATTTGGGTCCACATTTGTCCATTGGGTCCACAAGGAGTTAGCCTCCCCTATCCTTGCCCACACTTTGGGTCGGGCTTGGAATGATGCCCCAAAGGTTGATGTAGCTAAAGAGAAAAGTGAAAAGCATAATTTGGCCACTCAATAGGAAATGCACCATAAAATGCAAAAGATGGCCGTGACATACAAATTTAGCACATGGGCAAAAACAAACATGAGCTCTACCCCTATCATTATGGCCATCACCTTGGCTTCTAGGGCCCCTCACATTGGCCCCCTACATCATTAAGGAACCCATCATTGTCCCAACCCTTGGTGGGCAATGAATTACCCTCCCTTAAGGGGGTATTCACTACTATATCATTCACATCCTGCTCTCATCCCCTAGAGCCTCGAGTAGTTATAAAAGAAGAATCAATAAAAGACAAACAACATATGAAGAAGGGTGGAAAAACAAAGCCGGGGGTAACTCATGTACCACGATTGCTCCCTCCTACATCCATACACCCAAGTGTGGGCTTCCCTCATCATAGCTACCGTTGTACCATGGCATGTTGCTTGGAGCCTTCCTTGATGCCCCACTCCATTCCATCATTATAACACATGACACCTGCCATATGACGAATGTACTATGGACATGTCACTCCCTTAAAGGTTGAAACCACTTAACAGGGTCCTTGATTAACCTCCTTCTTGAACTTGGAGATGCCTGTACACTCTAAAGTCCATTATGGAAGGGCATGCCACTATGAAGTGCCCACTTGGTCCGATAACTTGTAAGCTTATTTGTTCAATTGCACTAATGATTTGTTGTACTAGAAGGCGAGGAGACACATTGTAAGCTTATTTGTTCAATTACACTGATGATTTGTAGTACTGGAAGGCGAGGAGACGCATTGGATCTTATGCAGGATTGCAGGCGGGTCTTCATCTTGGGTTTTGGTCTCCCTATGTGGGGCCCAAACCCTCCAGAGGGTCATATTGGCATTTATAGGGTGTGCGTTGAGAGCCATGGGCCTCCACTATAGAAGAGAGCAAATAGCCACGCCATGGGATCCTTCAACACCATTCATTGCTTGCTCGTGTCCCACTTATTTGATGATGATGATGATGCATCTGGAGCACCTTGCCCAATCGAATACACTCTTGCACCACACACTTGGCAGTTGATCTGGGGCTTAGATGGGGTTATGTCTCACCATGGGAGACAAAGGGAGGGCTTGCATCATTGTTCCAACCCTTGCAGATAGGATACATGCTTGTCCATTTCAGTTGGAGACCCATGAGGATGTTTTTGTGCCCCCACAACCACTTAGGGGCACCACAGGTCATTTTCTTGTAGATCAAGGGGCCATCCCCTTCATCACTATTTTGGAGCCCTTCCATTCATTTTGGCACATGAAGGACTTCACGAGGCCTTCCAACGACCCTCATAACTATTGTATTGTCATTTTGGCCCTCTTGAGAGGCTTATTTTTCATATTATGGAGATATTTGGTGGGCTTGTCACCAAAAAGATGTTATTTTGCACATTATTTTTATTGTAGGGGCATTATTAGGCATAATTAGGCCATTCGAATCCCTTGGAGGATCATATAAATATAATAGAGGTTCTTTGATCTCTCATCATCACTTGGATTTGGGATATATCTTTCTAAAGATTTCAGACCTACAATTTGTGGAATGATTTGGATGATTAAATGCATTTTGATGTGTGTAATATTTTTGCTATCTCACTTGGAGTTTCTATTTGGCAAGTGTATGGATGAATATACTCTTTTTGTCATGTAAGTGCTCTTTTCATGTGAATTTCATAATGTTTCATGTCTAATGTATGGAATGCTATGTCATGATTTTACTTGAGCCCTAAAAATTAATGTGAATTTATGAAACACTTGTAATCTTGCCTAGTTACATATGTTATTCATCTTGGCAAGAAGAACGAATTTTCCTAGGGGTAGGTTGTGCACTTTTTACCTTGAAATTCCATCAAATATTGCATATCGAAGTATAAAAGTCTAAAGTTGCTTCGAAGCTACATCCATAGAGAGCGTAGATCCTTCTTTAGCCCTGTTTGAAGTGCGAAGTTCCTAAATCTTGATCATTTGGACTCCAATATTCCTAATAGCTAGGCACTGGTCATGGATCCTTGGTGATCACATTAAATGTAACGAAATATCATTCTATCACCTCTTTTCTTCCTCTTTATTCATCCCCTAAGGATAAGGAGATTTTCTAGGGCTTGGTGCGAAATTTTAAGGCTGAGGAATTTCAGGATTCCCTCTAGACAAGTTTCTTCATTTATGTCTCCTCTAGGCATCCTCTAGTTTTAAACAAATTTCGACTGTGGAATTTCAAATAAATTGATGCCCTAGCTATCACACCAAGAGAGAACTCTTGAAGCTTCTTTGACTTGGGGATTTCTTGAAGGTTTGCACTTTGTAGTTCATCATTTAAAACCTTTCCTCTTAACTATAGGTGATCATTGGATGTGCCTTTACCACGGTATATCTCTCAACCCTTGGTCTCTTATAGTATTTCTCTTAAGTGGTTTTTCGTGGAAAGTCACCCTAGCTTCTCCCAAAGCTCACACTTTAATTGAATATTTCCATTGAATTAGCCATCCTTGCCTCACTTTGAACCCTATTATATACACATCAGTGAGGGATTTTAGGAAGTTTTGATCTTAGGCATTCATCACTTTTGAATATTCCTAAGCCCGAGGTTATCCTTCATAGGTCTTTCTTGGGGAGCCTTTCAACTTTTCTTTAAGTATTTGAACCATTAATTGAGCCTCTTCTTTGAATGGGCTTAGGAAATCACATTATACCTTGCCATTGATCCTATCATTCAAGTGATTTCCTCCATACCGGGACTGTTAGTTTTTGTAGCATTGGATGGTGCTCTGGTCTCGAGACTTTGTGGAGAGGCTAAAACACACGAGTTCTCCAAATCCCCTAAATCGTTTTTAGAAATTCTACCTAGAGATGTCTCAGTTATGTTACTTGACCATAATTAAAAAATTCCAAACTCAGGAAAAGTGGTTAATTAATAGGAATTAATTGAGAAAGGTGAGAATTCTTTAGAAACTCACACAGATCGACTTAGAGATGATCTGAACCATCGATTAAGTTTTAATCGTGGTCGTTGGAGTCCCAATTGGAGATTATAAGAAGAGATCGATGGGTAGATGGAGAAACACACTTGGAGAACGAGTTTCTTTGGGCAGTTCGATTTTCCATAGAGAAATTTCTTGTTGGAAGAGTTTGAGCTAGAGAGGGGATGCAGAGACAGAGAGGGGCAAAGATAGCGAGTCCAGAGGAAGTTTTCCAGCTCTAGAGAGTGAGCAACAGAAGGGTCGTATTTCCTAGAGAGGATGCCCAGATAGCCTCAGAGGGTTGATTTTGCTGAGAGGAAGGGTGATTCAATTATAGTTGGTCTGAAAAATCTCCAAGAGGCCCAGCGAGTCACTTCCATAGGCAGAGTTAGCCAAGACATCATCTTTCCAACATTTCTGGGGCATAGCGAGTTAGGGCCTGTGCAAGCATTGCGTAGAGGCTGTACGAACAACTAGATTTGACAGTTGTTGGAGCTAGATCAAGCATGGTGTTGAGGTATTTGCCTCACAAACATTTTGGCCAAATTATTTTGCTGATTGGATTGCCAATTGGGCATTCGTAGATTGTACTCATAATTTCTCACTTCTGCTTAATAATAAAACCTCAGTTGCTGCACTAGTTTTCGCACATTGGTTTTTTTCGAGGGACATTTGTTAAAAAACAGTTGTCATTTTTATGTGTGTGTGCCAATATTTTCTTAGGTTCCAGTTTGTCTTCTGCAATGTTTTATTTTGTGAAGAAATTGCAGTGTGATTAATTTGGTATTAATCAATAAATTAATAAACTGTTAATCAATGAAAAGAATTTATTCCAGTTGATGCATTTCAAGGAATTTTCAGAGGAACTCCTCCCATCGGTGAAAGTCCGTAAAGAGCAGGGGACCTCGATTGAGGTGACAGTGGGTCCTTGTCCCATTGTTGTCACTTGGTTTAGTAGAAGTCCCCCTTTGGAACCCCTCCTAGGATCCTTGCTACATTGAGCGGTGACAAGCCCTTGGTGCCACTTAGCCCTTCATGGGTGCCCTCATGCATCCAATGAATAAACATCTATTTTTCACCTTCGTCTTGCACCCACAACTTTGGGTACAAAGGCCACCACTTTGGTACATTGCGCACAAAGCTTTATTTTTGTGGGTCAACTCCCGACAAACCCAGTATCCTAGGGGTTGTGGGAGTACCTTGTGAAATTTTCAATTCTATTGCAGCAACTAGAAATTCTTCTTCTATCTGACTATTACTATGTATAGTTTATTTGTTACGACAAACAACGAATGCAATCACAACTACAATTTTTACCAAAATAAAATATGTTGTTGAAAATAACTGGAAGTCAGAAATATAGAGCACACAAAATAAAATTGACAGTTATTTTGGGACAAATGTCCTCGGAAATACTCAATGTGGGAAAACCGGTGCAACAGATGAGGGTTTTATTATTATTATTCAATAGTGAATTTTCTAAGTACAATCTTGGATGCCAAATTGGCTATCCTCAACAAATAATCCAACAAAAATTATTACAGGAATATTTTCCTGTAATTACAACAATTTTTCCGTTCTCCACAAGCAATTCGACAACAATCTGCTCGCTGAAAATGGCCTTGGAAATACCTCTGTGCAGGCCGCTGCGCTGCCTCTACACAGCCTGTAACTTGTTGAGAATTTGGTAGGGCAGAGTTTAATTCAATTCTCATACTTGATAACTTCTTGTGTTATACTTGTTATGCTTATATTACTTAGATCTTATCTTCATTAGCTTATTATGTCTTTTACCAAGTCAATTATCAAAAAATGAGACAAAATTTTGGCTCTTCAAGCCAAGGCCGAAGCCTCTCCTTCTTTGAGAGAAAAACCCGAAAGTAATTCTTCTTCTAGATCTTCAATTGACAAGTACCATGACCATGACACAGACCCTTGACACCAATATGCCTCCAAGACCTTGCCACTGCTCTTGCTTGGCTCCTTATGCTGATCTCCTTTTCTGCACCTTACTGCACCGTACTGCACCAACTGTTCCTTCTACCATAGCCTTCTCTTAGAGTCTCCTTCTTGGCCAACTTTAGACACCTTTAAACACTTCGAAATTACAAGACTGATCCCTTTTATATGTTGTAGTAGCCTTAGCACTTGCCTTTAGTTCCTTCTTAGATAAGGTATCCAAGACTGAGATATGTCCAGATTCGTTTCAGATCAAGACCGAACTGTAGATGCACTTGAGAGTGCCTTCCATCACACTAAAGATAACCTTGATCCTTTATTGAGATGTGCGAAAGCATTGACCCAAAGCAGTGACATATGAATAACTTTCTTTCTTCGCTGATATGTCTTCTACTTCACTCCAATTGCAGTCCTGTAATGACCTTCGACCTACCTCAAAGATGCGAGTAGATGCTAACCCAAAAAGCTGATGTAATACCCTTCTATCTTCGCTGAATTGTCCCTTTTATCTTCACTGGAAAGTCACCTTTTCTCGCTTCTTATCACAAAACTGATTTGAGCTTCTTGATGTGTTATGAGGCCGCAGTCCCTCCTTTATATAGGGACTATCTCCCTCTCCTAGGCCGACATAATCTCTATTGGAAGGCCAACTTGTTCAAGGAGTATTTGCATCATACTTTGAGTCGACTTGGTGGAGCATTTAGACAAGGTCTTGGAGCATATTATTTACATCAATAATTGTCCTTCACAAGTGTAACACTTCTTCATATACATGACTCTTTAATTATATATATTTATGACAAGATGACAAACCCCTAAAGACATGAAGAAGAAGTCTTTGACCTATAATAAAAACTTCCTTGCTCATGAAACCCATGAGGCAAGCATTACTAAATACATTTTATTATCTTTGTCTTCATTACATAAATTCATAATTACTAGTCATTATGAAGACCAAACCTAGTTACACTTTCCAACACTCCCTCTTATCTATGGAGGTATTCATAATGGTACATGGTCACTTTCAATCTGAAGAATCTCATAAGAAAAATTCAATTGGTAATCCATCTGTTATAGCATCATATTATCTAGCATTGTTACAGTGCAAGGCCTTGACTAACAACTCCATCTCTCCACGAGACCATGAGCTATAATGTTGGCGAGACCGATGATTATAGACACCTTCATCATTGTCTCCAAGGTACAAACTCCACCCAAGTGTTCACTGAGTATGAACTCATAGGACTATTCTTATCGGGATAGCTAATCCTCAAAGAATATCAATCCCTTCACGACTACTCTTTCCATGGATGCCCTAATACATCCCAAAAGAGTATCAGATTCTAGATAATCACCCAATCCTTCATTCTTGTCTTTCCAGATGTAGACCAGAATGACATGTCTATCTCTCCCTCTTAACTAGGGAGGACATATTCCACAAAGGAATAAACTTGTACAAAGAATTTACCTACGCTTTCTTCTTGACTCAGGAATTACAAAGTTTCTTCCAAATAAGAAACTTTTATCCAGGCTCCCTCTTAATCAGGGACTTGATGCAACAATGATGAAAACACCCAATTGCTCATGAAGAACTCCTTTCGTTGATGTCATGAATTGAAGAGCCTTCAACTTTGACATCTCTTCATAGGGCACAAATCATTCATCACTTTCATCCAAGAGCCATGTCTTCTATGAGAAAGTGATCTATCAGTCCTTTCATCTGATCTAGCATTATGCCATGCTGCTTTCTTTCGAACCATACTTCTTCTAAGGATCTTTCATCCTGCCATATGGTCATTAGCTTGTGGTAGACATATGTTTCCCTTTGGTAGCCCTGCATAAGTTCATCATAATTAATCAATTATAAATATGAACTCTTAAATCAAAAGTTACCTTAGTGATGATCTTTCACCATGACATCTTCTTGTGGGCATCGACATCCTTTGTTTACAGATTGACACATCTCCTAAAGATATGTATTATCAAGGGTCTCCATCTTTACCAGACTTCTATCAGAGTCTACATATCTTCCCAAGATATTTTCTAGTCAAGTCTTTTTGGCTTCCTTGGATGTTTACTGCCTCTGATCATGGTTGTATTCTCACGATCTCTTCCTTTCTTACTCCACATGATGTTTACATATCTTCCAAGAGATTTTCTAGTCAAGTCTTTTTGGCTTCCTTGGATGTTTATTGTCTCTGATCATGGTTGTATTCTCACGATCTCATCCTTTCTTACTCCACATGATGTTTATTGCAATCCCAGGAACTTCTAATGTACAACTCCTTGATAATGTATAATCACCTAATATTCCATATGAGGACATTTTGTGTTGATTTCATCTAGTGTAGATCATGCCTTTTGGCAACCAATACATCGGAAGAGTTTCTGCTTTCTGTATTGATCATACTTCTAAAGATAGAAGTATACTACCTGCAACCACATGATTTCATAGCATCTAGTGTAAGCATATATATACATGTACCTCATTCTTTCCTTTGTGCCATCCTACAAGAAGTTTCCTTAGAATGAAGAGTTTCATTTCCTTGACCCGCTTCATCAATATGTCATCATATCCAATCCCAAAATTCTACGAGTTAGAATTTTGATGAAACCTTTTGCCTGCTTTCTAACCAGTGAATCCAAGGAGGATTCCATTAGAAAAATGTTAGCACCTATTTCCATATTGATTATTGAATGATGACCCTTGATTTAAATGTCCGCCTTCCATAAACGTTGTGAATATACAATGAGTTTCCCAGGAGTCAAATTATCTCATAGCATAGGTGTTACTCCTTACTTTTGAATGATTATATTATCATGCTAATGATGCATTTATCTAATATACAATGCTTCCTAACATACTATTTACAACCGGCAAAAACCTCCTAAAGAGGAAGATGATCTCAATCATAGTAGAGATCTTTCACTTCTTCTTTCTTAGATTTCTTTGCATCAGGTTCTTTTTCTCTGGCGACATGGGCTTCTTCCCTCTTTCTCTTGTCCTTGTTAGATGTGGGACAATCCCTTTTATAGTGCCCAAGCTCATTACATTTATAACATCATTTCTTATCCATATTTCTTTCTTTCTTCTGAGGACCAAACTTTCCAAATTTTTCTTTCCTTCTTGACTTAGTAATATTGGCTTCATTTGATCTAGTTTCTTCTGTCTTACATAAAGACCATATATCCTGAAATCTCATTGCTTCTTTCTTCCCATAGGTGTTTGAAGTGAAACTTCCCCATTCCTTAGGTAGAGCATTTAATACCATAGTGAGTATTTCTCCATCAGACACTACTACTCCTAATTTTTGTAGCTGATCTCGAATTGCGGAAATTTTCATAAATATGAAGTTATTCCTTCCTCTCTAGAGATCTTCAACTTGAATAGTTCTTGTCTTAGAGACAATATTTCTCCTGCAGTACTTACCAAGAATAGCTCCACTAGTTTATCATATATCTCTTTTGAGGATTCTAGATTTTACACATAGGGAATGAGAGAGTCCTTTATGGATTCTATAAGAATCCTTCTGGCTCTTATATCTCCCTTCATGTATTTGGTATAAGCTTGAGTATCTTATTTTGACGATTCAACTGAAGATCCTTTGACATAGTCCATTACTTCATTTTCAATTAAGTTTAGATCTGTCCTTATCTTCCATGCACGAAAGTTTCCAGTCCCAGTCAATTTGTTTCTTTCCTTGAAAACGTCATTTTGACAGATCCAAATGGGGACATTAGGATACTTACTTGAGTATATGCCTTCTTCTTTTATCAGCTTCCTTGTTGATGATGATGTAGAAGATAGTAGGAGCTCCCTCTTTGATTGGGTTCTTCAAGAGGGCTAAATCACCTTGAATCCTAGATGATGATGATGGCTTGATGGTGACTCCAATAATGTTGATTTGATTTCAACACCAAATAGTTATTGATGGTGATGGCTTCTTGTAAGTTTATGTAGATGTTCTATGCTTGATGCAACTTTACTTTCTTTTCAATATCAGACAACAATCACATAAACAATAAAGTAAAATGCTGATTGAACATACCAGTAGATCGACAGAAGACAAGCTAGAAATATATAATTGTGTTGGTGTGTTACGGCGGTCAACAGGATGCTTCAACCAGCAAAGTCTCAATATGGTCAGCCAACCAACAATGTCACACAACCCTTTAGGACAGCCAAATAGTCAACTCAAAAGTCAATCCAAAAGTCAATGCTGTCAGTCAACGGTCAACACAAACAGTAGCAGCAGCTAGGTCAACGCTGAAAAGTCAAAGTCAACGTTTTGCCTCAGAAATTGTGTCAGAAAATGCGGATTAGGGAAATCGAGATTTTCGGAAAGTTTTAGGTCTGTTTGACTTTGTGTTGACCAAAGTCAACGTTGGTCAAAGTTGCTGTAGAAACCCTAGCCGAAAACAGAAATCCGAAAACAGTTTTTCATTGCTGCACTTTCCCACGTGTGAAGAGAAGAGACTCCAATTGATCGAACCAATTAGATGAGGAGAGAGAATGTGTGAGGATGAGATGAGTGAAATGTCCTCCAACGTTGACCTTATTTATATCCATCATTGAGGGTGTGTGACACAACAGCTGGGGCACAAAACCTTAAGGCCGACTTGCACATACTTTGAATAGATTAAAAATAAATTCAAAATAAATGTTCTGCTCATCGGATTAAGATGATCTTTAGATCAATCTTGCACCTCTCCGAAAGAGGAGTCCAATAAAAACATTGGTATCTTCATCTGAGCATCACAACATGGAGTTTGGACCTAGTTGTCCAAAATTAACACTTATATACGGTGTCCTTGATATTCTTGAGATGGCTTTCCAATTTTTGCAAACTACCTCTTTAGAATCTGAAGATCGACTCTTCAATGTAGATCTCTGACTTTTGCCTTCTAGAAAATTGATCCTTGATCTTCTTGGTACTTGGCTGTCTTCTTGTCAAATAGCCATTTCTAGCACCTTAGCTCTGATACCATGTTGAGAATTTGGTAGGGCAAAGTTTACTTCAATTCTCGTACTCGATAATTGCTTGTGTTATACTTGTTATGCTTATATTACTTAGATCTTATCTTCATTTGCTTATTATGTCTTTTATCAAATCAATTATCAAGATTCAAAACACAAGAGACATAGAATTTTGGCTCTTCAAGCCAGGGCCAAAACCTCTCCCTCTTGGAGAGGAAAAGTCGAAAGTAATTCTTCTTCTAGATCTTCAATTGACAAGTACAATGACCATGACACGAACCCTTAACACCAGTATGCCTCCAAGACCTTGCACTGCTCTAGCTTGGCTCCTTATGTTGATCTCCTTTTCTGTACCTTATTTCACCATGCTGCAACAACTATTCCTTTTCCCTTAGCCTTCCCTTAGAGTCTCCTTCTCGGCCAACTTTAGACACCTCAAAATTACAAGACTGATCCCATGTATATGCTGTAGTAGCCTTAGCACTTCCCTTTAGTTCCTTCTTAGATAAGCTATCCAAGACTGAGATATGTCTAGACTCATTTCAGATCAAGGCTGAATTGTAGATGCACTTGAGAGTGCCTTCCTTCACGCTGAAGATAACCTTGATCTTTCCCGAGATATGCGAGAGTATTGACCCAAAACAGTGTGATATGAGGACCTTTCTTCCTTCTCTGATATACCTTCTACTTCGCTCCAATTGCAGTCCTGTAATGACTTCGATCTACCTCAGAGATGCGAGGCATATGCTAACCCAAAACAATAATGTATTACCCTTCTATATTCGCTAAACTGTCCCTTTTATCTTGCTGGAAAGTCACCTTTTCTTGCTTCTTATCACAGAACTGATCCGAGCTTCTTGATGTGTTATGAGGCCGCAGTCCCTCCTTTATATAGGGATTGTCTCCCTCTCCTAGGCTGACATAATCTCTGTTGGAAGGCCAACTTGTTCAAGGAGTATTTGCATCATACTTTGAGCCGACTTGGTGGAGCGTTTAGACAAGGTCTTGGAGCATAGTATTTACATCAATAATTGTCCTTCACAAGTGTAACACTTCTTCATATACATGACTCTTTAATTATATATATTTATGACAAGATGACAAACCCATAAAGACATCTAGAGGAAGTCTTTGACCTATAATAAAAACTTCCTTGCTCATGAAACCCATGAGGCAAGCATTACAAAATACATTTTATTATCTTTGTCTTCTTCATTATATAAATTCACAATTACTAGTCATTATGAAGATCGAACCTAGTTACACTTTCCAACATAACTCGCACTGCTTGAAACTGTCCCTGAATCATACGTCCTGCCTGTTGTTGCTGTTGGAAGTGATCCTTCAACCTTCTGGAAAATTATCTCAG
Source organism: Pinus albicaulis (assembly GCA_034641835.2). NCBI lineage: Eukaryota > Viridiplantae > Streptophyta > Pinopsida > Pinales > Pinaceae > Pinus > Pinus albicaulis. The sequence goes on from CM076580.1 coordinate 1,491,368,640, forward strand.
CCTCTGACACCTGAATCGACCTCCTCCTCAACCAAATCGAATTTTCCTCTCATGTTGCCTACGTAGCCTCTAGTGAAATAACTCAACCTCTTTGTTGCTACCTCTCCAGAATTGGAACCTTCTCCAGAATTCACTTCTGCTGCTCCCACTCTTTCTCTGTGTCCCTTATGGCTCAAAGTCTTCTTCCCTACTCGACTTCTGTAGCTGGACAGCTTGATTTGCCAAGGAACCTCCCAATTGTGTTCCTTCATCTACCCATCGAGTTGCTTTTATAATTTGTCGTTGGTGAACTAATGGCCATGATTAGATCCCCATCAACGACTAAGATCATCTCCAACTCAATTCATTTGAGTTTTTAGAGAATTCTCACTTTTCTCAATTAATTACTGTTAATTAATCACTTTTTCTAAGTTAGACTTAGGAAATATTTAATTATTGATCAATTAACTTAATTGAGCCACTTCTAGGTCATTTCTCCCGAAAATTTTCTGGGTTTTGGAGATATAGTGTTTCTAAGCCTCTCTGACCAAAATCGAGACTAGAACACCTGTCCGATGCTACAAAACTAACACTCCCTCTTCGTGAGGAAGGTGTTCTCTCACACTGTCTCATAACATCTCCCCATACACGTTGCTGATGTTTGACAACTATGACAACCTGCCATTGCCCACCAAGCCACTGCACATACTCTGATTCATCTGCCAAACAATAGCTGAACCACCCGTATCTACGCCGTTGTTGACATTGCACTATACAACCTGTACTACTGTCAACTCTACTCTACACTGCAACTGATGTCATGCTTCGCTGTTGTTGCGACTACTACCACTGAGAATAAAACTCAGAATCAACTGTCTTTCTGATGGCTCTGCATTTGTCTCCCGAGTCTTTGACCACTACTAGCTTTTGCACTGTCCACTGAGTAATTGTATGCGCTGCAACTGCTCTGTGCCCCTCAGCATCCCTCAGCATTTGACTGCAACTAGTACTGCAACTGTCTCTCAAGATCTGACTGTGCCGTCCTAAACATTGATCCGTCTGCTACTGAATACTTTGGGCCCTCGTAGCCAAGGTAATGATCCAAGAAGAAACACTTGTCCGATGCAGTCTTCTTTGGACCCTGCCCAAATCTCTGCAACTCTGGGAACTAGAGCTCTATGTCTCCCCACCTCTCTCTTGGAGGTATAGCTGCATATAGTGTGAATTCGTCCTCCAATTTGTAAGACAAATTGTCTATTTGCGTTGAAGGTGCTGCCTGCTCTTGCTTCTCCTTCTTGTCCTTCTTCTTCTTGGGACATTGGGTACTGTAGTGACCAAACTCACCACACCTGAAGCACTTGATCTTTGACAAATCCTTCTTTTTATTTTCTCTTCCCAATGAGCCTTGTCCTTGACTGGGACCTTTCTTTGCTTTCCCCTTTGATGCAAGGCAACGGTCTCCTCTTCCAGCACACCCTTTGTTCCTTTACTTCTGCTGCCATTGATATTATTCTTCACTAGAGTAAGCCTCATTTCCTCTTGCGTAAAGTCTACCCATAATCGATCCCAACCTGGAAGGTTTTCTCATCCAATGATGCCTTGGATGAAAGTGGCCCATTCTGGGGTGAAACCATTGAGAGATGTACGCACCAACTCACTCTCTGGAGTTTCTTCTCCTACTGCGGTAAGCTTGTCTTGGACATCTCGAATCCTAGTGCAATAAGGAGTATCTCCTTCACCCTTATTCATCTTGGTCAGCCTCAAATTCTCCTTCAAGAACATCTTTCGATTCTCGGAAGGATTTTGGAAAAGCGTAGCAATCACATCCCACATTTTCTTGGCCATATTCTTGGCTGCTAATTGTGAGACTATATGATCCCGAACACCATCAAGGATCAACCGTTTTGACTTTTCCATCTCCTTATTGTAGTTATCTAGATGTTGTGGGTCTGTTGGTATGGCTACAACTCTCTCTGTGTACGTCTTTAGACCATGCTCATCTAGCAGGAAAGACATTCTAGATTTCCAGATACAATAATTTGAGGCTCCATGTTAATTTTGGGCAACTAGGTCCAAACTCCATGTTGCATTGCTCATATGATGATGATGATATTTTTGTTGGATTCCTCTTTCGGAGAGGCGCAAGATTGATCTAAAGATCATCTTGTTTGGATGAGCAAAACTTATGTTTTGATTTTATTTTCCACACGTGCAAATTGTCAAGGTCGGCTAGAATTGTAGTGTAGACTCACAAGCCCAAAAAGATGTGTCACATACCCTCATTGATGGATATAATTTGGAGAGAGATGATTCGCATTTCATCATCTTCTCATCACACATTCCTCATCATTTGATTGGTTCATACAACTTAGAAGAGGCTTCTCTCTCTCCCACGTGTGAATCTAAAGCTGGAGAAATTTCAGACTGTTTTTAGGGCTTTTTGGACAACGTTGACCAATCTTGACTTTGGGTCAACCCTCAAGCTTTGACTGCAAAAATTTCGATTTTTGGAGGCTGCTTGAAGGGCACAAAAATCGAGGAATGACGTTGACTTTGACTGCAGCCCTTTGACTACAACATTGATTGATTTTGTTGACTTGCGTTGATTGTTTTGGGAGCTGTCTTTGGAGGTGTTTGTGACATTTAAAGGAAGGCTGATATTGTATATGTTTGATTGAACCTCTTGGAGGTTGGAAGAGCTGGTTTGACTAGTAAAAGTCTTTGCTGGCTAGGGCATTCTGTTGACTGTTGTAACAAACATTTCTCTCTATATTTGCTGGACAAGAAGAATTACAAATTCTAATTTATTATAGTGGCTTGTCTTCTGTCGATCTATTATTATGTTCTATCAGCATTTACTTTCATGTTTATGTGATTGCTAATTTGAATTGGGCCTATAAGAAGGATAGAATTAATCTGCATTAAGCATAGAACATACCATGGTTATCTAAAATTAACATGGTTTCAGAGCTAAGGTGAAGACAAAGCCCAAGCTAGTGTGAAAAGCAATCACTAAAGAAGTTGTCTTATCAAGGTCCAATGGCCTCCTCAACCTACAAGGGTTTCATGTTTGATGATAAGCTGATTGGTAAGTCTGATTATCATGCTCGGAAGATGTCTTTGGATTTGGTATTGGAAGATCAGGATGTCATGGATTATGTGTAGGGGAAGATAAATGAGCCTCCATCAAATCAACCGGTTGCCACAAAGATGAAGTATAGAAAAGGGGAAATCAAGGCGAAGATGATTATCAGGGATCTATACATATGCACTTGGTTGCTTATATCTGCGAGTTGGGCACATCTAAAGAGATGTATGATAAGTTGGTTAGCATGTTTAAGGCTAGCAATGCTAATAAAGTTCTCTTTTTCAAGAACAAGTTGAAGAATATCAAGAAGGACAAAGAAGAATCCATTCAATCTTATTTTATGAGGCTCACAGAAATCAGGAATGATCTCTTAGCTATTGGAGAAGAAGTAGCTGACCGAGAGCTCGTTCTCATTGCTCTTGGAGGACTCCCCCAAGACTGGTATGTATTTAATACTACGATTCTTAATAACAATGTGATTCTTGATTTTGATGAATTGTTGATGAAATGCGCTCAAGAGGAAACAAGGATGATGGAGAGAGACCATCCCTCGAATGGGAATGGACGTGACCCTACTGCCTTCACCGCTCATGCAAAGAAGAGGAACAATGGTGGTCCGAGAAATCAAAACCATGGAACAACGGGTACCAAAGGAAGAAAAGGAAGATGTTAAACTAGTAACAAGTTTGGTCACTATGCAAGAGAGTGCCCCAATAGAAGGGACTCTCCTAGAGATGATGACAACAACAATTTTAGGGGGAATGGAAATCAAAGGAACAACAGGTTCAAAGGAAAGAGGAAGGCGCCCTTTGATCGAAGTGGAAATAGGCAACCTTTCAAGAGGTCAAGGAATTCCAAGTATGATGAATCTAATGTTGTTGATAGGAAAAATGAATATATTCTTATATCTGCCCTCTCTGCTGCATCTCCTTTCGATACGCTGGATAATTGGTTGATTGATAGTGGTGCCCCAAGGCACTTCACTGGATACAAGGAAGCCCTCTCTGATTTGATTGAAAAGGATACTAATCTGGAAATTATCCTTGGAGACAATGCCACCTATCTCGTGAAAGGGACAGGGATTGTGACCCTTCATCTAAATCAAGGTCAATTCCTTCGCTTGCAAGATGTGTTGTATGTACCTGACTTAAAGAAGAATCTAGTGTCTATCTCGGCAATGGAAGACAAAGGATTCGAGGTGGCATTCATCGATGGAAGGGTGCGCATTTGGAAGAGGAACTTCAAAGAAGCATTCACTCTTGGTTTTAGAGTTGATACATTCTATTAGGTTGGAGGGAGTCCGCTGGGGGCCATGACATGCGACACAACCCTTCAATTTGTTGAGAATTTGGAGGGCTTGGATATTAATACAATTTCTCTTCTTGATAATTACTTGTGAGCTTACTTGAGTTACTTATGTATTCTCTTCTTTAGCTTATTTAATCTTTCATCAAGTCAATTATCAAAATACACGAGACACACAAATTAGGCTCCTAGAGCCAGGGCAAAACCTCTACCTCTTGGAGAGGAAAACCCACGAGAATTCTTCTTATAGATCTTCAAATGACAAGTACCATGACTCAGACTTAGACCCTTGACCTATAATTTCTTCCAAGACCTTGTCTTTACTTCTTTGCTTGCCTTCAACACTAACCCTTCTCTTCTGCTTCAATCTGCACTGATCTGCACTAGTCTAACCTCTGAACTCAACACCCTTCTGTGATCAGCAATTATCTACTTTTGAATTTCGCATTCCATCAATGTTAACATTTAAGAGAACCCTGCATCCTTAAGTTTGCACAGATGTCTTCTTATAAACCCTCACTGATTGCCACTGTATTCTGCACTTTCCTATTGTGTCTCCTTTAGAGAAATCTGCACTCCTGTTATAGTAATCTGCTGCCTTAATCACACTGAGATACCACAGGGTTTCCTTGTCTTAAGTAGATTTGCAGCACTTCAAAATTCTGCACTGAAGATTGTCGATAATCTGCGTTTCTATTTCAGATATGACCGAAATCATTCTCCACATTAATCCTTATCAACAGTCACAAGAACCCAAAACTTATCTGCAATCTCTTCTATATAACAGTTCCCAATTTTTACAGTGAGAATCACAGAAAAATCCGCACATCAGTTGCTGCACCTCCGTATTGCAGTCGCTGCACCTCCGCACTGCAGTTACTGCACCTAAAGCTGCACTGTTTCACAGTTGACCGAATATCCTTTTTTTTTGCGATGGCTACAGGGGTATATATAGTTGTTTGCCTGTATATAAGCCGACCTTACTAGGTGAACCGGTGTGACTATTTGGGAGCCGACATGAATGTTTATTGGGTCAACTTCTCCAGCTGTTTGAAGGCCATCTTAACACATTATTTAGGCTTGTCTATCAACGTTGTATGAGGGCTAAATAATAGCCATTCTTCCACGGTTTATTGGACTAGGTCTTGGAGTATTCCATGGCTACTATGTTCTTCATATACATGACATTAAATACATATATAAACCAAAGATAAACCCTAAATAGACATCAAGAGGAAGTCTATTAACCTAAGATAAAATCCTGCTCATGAAACCCATGAAGCAAGTCCAACAAATATACATTTTATTATCTTTGACTTGTTTACTTAAAATACATAATTACATAGTCAATATGAAGACTGACCTAGTTACACTTTTCAACACTCCCTCTTAACTAGGGAGGTATTCATACAGGCACATGGTTACTTTCAAACTGAATAATCTCATAAGAAGAATCGGATTGGTAATCGCATCTGTATAGCATCATATCAACCAACATTGTCCTAGTGCAAGGCCTTGACTAACAACCCCATCTCTCAACGAGACAATGGGCTACAACGCTAGCGAGACACATGACTAATAGACACCATAGTCATTGTCTCTCCAAGGTACATACCCCACCTAGGTGTTCCCAGAGTATGACCTTCTTGGACTATTCTTCTCTTTGGTAGCCAGCCCTCAAAGAATATCGGTCCACGACTACTCTTATCTTGAATGCCTTATCTCATTCTCAAAGAGTATCGAATGCCAAATGATTACCCAATCCTCCATTCTGTCTTCCAGGTGAAGACCAGAATGATGTGTCTATGCATTCTCTTCACATGGCCTTCACTAAGACTTATGGCTGTTAGTCCTGGTCTAGTGCATGACACATGTAATAGAGAATCACATACGTCGCTCTCTCTTAACACAGGAATGACATATTTCAAGTTTCTTCCAAGCAATAAACTTACCACCAGGCTCCTCATCAACCAGAGTCCTACATCAGCGATCCACCTACTCATGAAGAGTTCCTCTCCTCGATGTCATGGATTTCGATATTGAGGAATCTTCAACTTTTTGGCTTCATAGGGCACAGATCATCCATCACTTTCAGTCACTAGTCATGTCCACTATCAGAAAGTGATTCATCAGTCTTCCTCATCTGGTCCACCGTTATGCCATGCTACTTTCCTTCGAATCATCCCCAAAGATCATACATCCTTTCTTATGATTAGCAGCCCTGCACAAATTCATCCAGATAAGCATATGCATATGAGCCTTTTAGAACAAAAGTAACCTTAGTGATGATCTTTCACCATGACATCTTCCTGTAGGCATCGACATCCTTCATACAGATTGACACATCTCCTATGATATATTTTGTCAAGGGTCTTCTAATTTACCAGACTTTTGTCAGAGTCTACATATCCTCCCAATAGATCTCCTAGTCACATCTTCTTGGCTTCCGGATGATAATTGCCTCTTTGACATTGTTGTATTTTAAGATCTCTTCCTTTCTGCACATTCTCCATTCCCAGGAACTTACAACCTTCCTGGTTTCTCGTTCATATACAACCACCTCATATTCCATGAAGACATATTATGTTGATTTCATTTGTCCGTGCAATGAGAGATACTCCTCCATAGATCATACTTCTAATTATGGAAGTTCATTACCTGTAACCATATGACATGACTTCACAGCATCCAATGTTAGCATATAGATGTATACATACCTAAAACCATTTTTCCTTAAGTCATCTTGTAGCAATTTCTTAAGAATGAAGAGCTTCATTCTCTTGGCTTGCTCCATCAATATGTCATCACTTACTAGAAATTTGTTTCCATGATGACCCTTGCTCTTGATAACTGCTTTCCATTAGTAATGTTATCAGAGAGGTTTTTCCTCGGAACTTCTACACCAGGAGCTCCTATCTTGCTTTTATCATGATGCCATAATATACATTGCTCCCTATCATACTATTTTACAACCAACAGAAATCACTTAAAGAAGAAGAAGATCCTAATCATGGTTGAGATCCCTCGCTTCTTCTTTTCTTAGAATTCTTTTTATTAGGTTCTTCTTTTATATGGGCTTCTTCCTTTTTCCTCTTGTCCTTTCTTAATCTAGGACAATCTTGTTTATAATGCCCAAAATCATTACACCCAAAGCATCGTGCTTTGTTCACATTTTTTTTTTGAAGACTAAATTTACTGAATCTTCCTTTCTTCCCGGACATGGTGGCAAAGGCTTGATTCTCTTCTCTTGATCCTTCTTTCAATCTTGATTCTTCTATCTTACCTATACTTTGGAATGTCATGGCTTCTTCTCTCCCATCTATGTTTGAAGAGTAATCTCTCCATTCTTTCAGTAAGACATTTTGTATCATAGTGAGTATTTCTCTATCGGACATTACTTCTCCCAATTTTAGTAGTTGTTCTCGTATTGCGAATATCTCCATCAGATATGGAATTATTCCTTCCTTTGACATTTTCAATTTGTATAGTTTTTGTCTCAGAGATATTATTTCCTTTGTAGAACCTTTTGAGAACTGTTCCACCAATTTATCATATATTTCTTTTGAGGATTCTAGCTTTTTGATACATAGGGAATGAGAGAGTTTTTAATGGATTTTATAAGAATCCTGCAGGCTCTTATGTCTCCCTGCATGTATTTGGTATATGCTAGAATATCTTCTTTTGGAGGTTGTATTGTAGATCCTTCTATGAAACCAATGACTTCATTTTCAATTAGCTTCAGATCTGTCTTGAGAGAGTGACTTTCTCCTGCGACAGCTTTCTTGATGATAACGAAGAGGTTAAGGATTTCTTCCGAGATAGAATTCTTCAATCTAGGTGATCTTGAATTGATGGTAGAGGATGTTTGAAGTAGCTAGATAGTCTTCTTTGTAAACTGATTTGACTTTCCAACCCAAACTTTGATCTACGCTTCCTTGAGTGTCTTTGTTGACAAGCAGCCCCTGTGTTCAGCACCTTAGCTCTGATACCATGTTGAGAATTTGGAGGGTTGGATATTAATACAATTTATCTTCTTGATAATTACTTGTGAGCTTACTTGAGTTACTTATGTCTTCTCTTCTTTAGCTTATTTAATCTTTCATCAAGTCAATTATAAAAATACACAAGACACACAAATTAGGCTCTTAGATCTAGGGCAAAATCTCTCTCTCTTGGAGAGGAAAACCCATGAGAAATTCTTCTTATAGATCTTTAAATGGCAAGTACCATGACCCAGACTTAGACCCTTGACCTATAATTGCCTCCAAGACCTTGTCTTTACTTCATTGCTTGCCTTCAACACTAACCCTTCTCTTCTGCTTCAATCTGCACTGATCTGCACTAGTCTAACCTCTGAACTCAACACCATTCTGTGATCAACAATTATCTACTTCTGAATTTCGCATTCCATCACTATTAACATTTAAGAGAAACCCGCATCCTTAAGTATGCACATATGTCTTCTTATAAACCCGCACTGATCGCCACTGTATCCTGCACTTTCCTATTGTGTCTCCTTCAGAGAGATCTGCACTCCTGTTATAGTAATGTGTTGCCTTAATCACACTGAGATACCACAGGGTTTGCGTGTCTAAACCAGATCTGCAACACTTCAAAAGTTTGCACTAAAGATTGTCGATAATCTGCATTTCTGTTTCAGATATGACCGAAATCGTTCTCCACATTAATCCTCATCAACAGTCACAAGAACCCAAAACTTATCTGCAATCTCTTCTATATAACAGTCCACAATTTTTACAGCGAGAATCACAGAAAAATCCGCACATCATTTGCTGCACCTTCGTACTGGAGTTGCTGAACCTCCGCACTGCAGTTGCTGCACCTAAATCCGAATTGTTTCACAGTTGACCGAATATCCTTTTTTTTGCGATGGCTACAGGGGTATATACAGTTGTTTGCCTGTATATAAGCCAACCTTACTAGGTGAACCATGTGACTATTTGGGAGCCGACATGACTGTTCATTGAGCCAACTTCTCCAGCTGTTTGAAGGCCATCTTGACACATTATTTAGGCTTGTCTATCAGCGTTGTATGAGGGATGAATAATAGCCATTCTTCCACGGTTTATTGGACTAGGTCTTGGAGCATTTCATGACTACTAGGTTCTTCATATACATGACATTAAATACATTTATATACCAAAGATAAACCCTAAATAGACATCAAGAAGAAGTCTATTAACCTGAGATAAAATTTTGCTCATGAAACCCATGAAGCAAGTCCAACAAATATACATTTTATTATCTTTGACTTCTTCTTTACTTAAAATACATAATTACATAGTTAATATGAAGATCAACCTAGATACACTTTTCAACACAATTCGAGCTATGGCACCGGAGGTTTGCACACCTTCATTTCAAAGCCTTTACCGAAGCAGGGAAGGTGGTGACAGGGATACCTGATTTCAAAGACGACCATGAAGGTGTACGTCAAGGTTGTGTCGAAGGAAAGCATGCAAGGAGACCATTCCCCTCAAGTGTCACAAAGACATCCGATATTTTGCAATTGATACATTCTGATCTATTTGGTATGTTTCCCGTAACATCCTTGGGAGGATGTTGACTTTGACCGCAATGTTGACCACTGTTGACTGGTTTTGTTGACTTGCGTTGACTTTTTTGGGAGCTGTCTTTGGGGGTGTGTGTGACACTTAAAGAAGGTTGATCTTGTATATGTTTGACTGAACCTCTTGGAGGTTGGAAGAGCTAGTTTGACCAACAAAAGTCTTTGTTGGCTAGGGCATCCTGCTGACTCCTGTAACAAACTTCTCTCTACATTTGCTGGACAAGAAGAATTACAAATTCTGATTTACTATATTGGCTTGTCTTGTATTGATCTATTATTATGTTATATGAGCATTTACTTTCATGTTTATGTGATTGCTAATTTGAATTGGGCCTATAAGAAAGATAGAAGTAATCTGCATTAAGCATAGAACATACCATGGTTATCTAAAATTAACATCTAGCCTATCCTGATCTTGAAGTCTTGTTGAGGCCATTTTCTACAAAACTCACAACTGAGAAATAAACAAGAATCTCCTCACTTTCTTGCTCGATTGTTGCTGTGCTATTCGCACTCCCTCTTGGAGTGCACAATATTGCTATATTAATTAATCACCTTTCCTAAGTTAGACTTGAGAAATATTTAATTATTGACCAGTTAACTTAAGTGAGCCACTTCTAAGTGTTTTCTCTTGAAACCTTTTCTTGGTTTTGGAGATCTAGTGTTTCTAAGCATCTCTTACCAAATTCGAGACTAGAACACCTGTTTAATGCTACAAAACTAACATACCTCCCAAGCTACACATTTCAACACAGATGTTTGCTTCCTACTCATCCATGAAATCATAGTAGAGCCCAAACTGAAGCAACCTCTGGAGGTACTCTTTTTGTTTTTAGCACTCCCTTCCCTATCTACATTTGTATAGCCTTGCAGCTGTATGTCATTGTTTGAGACATATGTCATACCAAACTCACTCGTACCATGCAAATATCTCAATATGTGCTTTGCTGCTATCCAAAGATCATGTCTCGGTTCTACTTGGCATTGGCTCAACATATTCACTGCAAAACAAATGTTCGACCTTGTATTAGTCAAATACATCAATGAGCCAATCAAACCTGGTACATGGATGGATCTACCAAATCAGACTCGGTGTCTCTCAGCTTTCTCAAATTTGTAACCATGGGAGTTGACATCGACTTATAGTTCATCATTCGAAATTTATGGATGATCTTGATGATGTATTTTCCTTGACCAAGAAATATTTCGCCGGACTTCTGCCATACTTTTAACCCCAAATAGTAGTGCATCAACCCAAGATCCTTCATATCAATTTTAGAGGCCAACTCCCTCTTACTTCGAATAATGAGATGCTCCACACCTGTCAAAAATAAGTCATCAATGCACAATTATAGAATCAAAGGTTCATTCTACTCGACCTTGAAGTACATGTTTGGATCAACATCGCTTTTTGAGAAGCCAAGTTTTGTCAGATAATCGTCGAATCATTTATACTAGGCTCTCGCTGCTTACTTAAGTCCATACAAGGCTTTCTTCAACTTGCAAATGTGAGACTTTCTACCATGGTCATCAAAACCTTGAGGTTGTTCTATGTACACTTCTTCCTCAGTTACGCTATTAAGAAAAGCAATATTTACATTCATTTGATGTAAATTCTAACCCATAGAAGAAGCAATAGAAATAATAGATTTAATGGTAGCGTACTTGGTAACCAGAGCAAAAGTCTCATCCTTTGTTGTGAACATCACGATTTTTTTCGCTGAACCGATAACATCGCCATTTTTTTGACGATTTTTATTTTTATTTTTTATATTTATTAATTATTTCGAAAAAATCGCGTTCCGATGTGAAAAAATTACGGGTGCGACAAACAATGAGTTTTAAAATGCATATTCGATTTTTTTTGGCTCATTTTTCAGACAGAGGGCAAGCGAGAGAGCTAAGGAGGAGGAGAAGTTATCTACAAGGGCAAGAGGAGAAAAGTGAAGGAATTTAGCATCCCAAGCCAAAAAAATTCAAGTTTGAACCAAGTTTCTTTAGCAAAGCGTGGTTTCTAGGTATGGGCATCAAATTTGGCCATTGTTTTTGTTTTTCCTTGTGTTTCTATCACCTATGTATTTTCCATGATTTTTGTTTGGATTTGATTGTGTTTTTATTTTTATTTTTGTTGCATTTAATGGAAATGATTTATTTTGATAAAAAATGCAAAAAATTGATTGTTAGATTTATTTGTTTCATTTCTTCTTGTGCCCTAGTTTCTTTCCATCATTTTTGCGTAGGTTTAAATGTGTATTTTTTCCATTAATGTTGCATTGAGTTGAGGGTTTTTTTTTGTCAAAAATTCAAAATGTTGTATTTAAAATTGTAAATTTTAATTTTTTTTTTTTTAACTTGCAATTCTTCTTGTGCCCTATGTTCAAACTTCATACTTTGTCTTACATTAAAACTCAAGAGTTCAACAAAGTTACAAACATGTAAAGGAAATTGGACTTTGCGTGGGAATTTGGTGAACCTGATGGGGGGTTTGACAGATCAAATTTGTGTTGCAAGTTATGTGGGCACCATATGGCAGGGGGGTATACAGATTGAAGTTTTAACTTGCACAGATTCCTGGACATGAGGTAGGGCCTTGCACAAATACAAATCCATAATCATCCGAAGAACTCTCAAATCATTGGAGGTAATAGAAACAAGCAAACTTATCAAGACAACATTGAGGAGTCAAATAACAAGGGGTGGAGTGTTAGGATTGGAAGGTGACCATGAAAGTGGTACCAGTTCTTCTCCATCAAAATCTTCTATACCCAACCCCGTAGCTGTCTCATCATATTTTGTTCCTAGAACCACACCTGGTGTGCAACCATCTATCTCCTCAATTATTAAAAAAAGGGAGAAGGAAGAGGCTGACAAGTTGTTGGGTAAGTTTTTTATTTGGAGTGATATTCCTTTTAGTGTTGCCAGGAACAATCCCTTTTACCAAGCCATGGTTGATGCTATTGTTGTTGTTGGCCCAGGGTACAAAGCCCTTTCATATGATGACTATAGAGGGCACATTCTTCGAAATGAAAAAGGTTGACTGCATTAAGAGATTGGAATAACTAAGGGCATCATGGGCACACACAAGATGCACTGTGATATTAGATGGTTGGACCGATCAAAATGGTAGAACCCTTATTGATTTCTTGGGCAACTCTTCCAAGGGGACAACGTTTATGAAATCTGTTGATGCATCTGCACATATCAAAGATGCATGGTTATTATGTGATTTATTAGATGTGTTCACTCTGGAGGTGGGTCCACAAAATGTTGTCCAAGCCATAATGGATAATGTCGCAAATTATGTTGCTGCTGGCAAGATGCTTATGGAGAGATATCCTAACTTATTTTGGATACCTTGTGCTGCACACTGCATTGATCTGTTATTGGAGGACATAGGAAAAATTCCTTTGTCAAGGATATTGTTGAATCATAAAAAAACATTACAAAATTTATATATAATCATGCATTTGCGCTTCATTTGATGAGAACATTCACCAACAACAAGGAGTTGGTGCGCCCCGCCATTACACGGTTTGCCACTTGTTTCATATCTCTTCAATCCCTCTTGAATTCTATGTGGGATGTGAAATGAATGTTTCTTTCAGAGGAGTGGCGTGCTTTGACATATAGCTGCAAACCAGAGGGAGAGGCCATATGCAAGTTAGTTTCACACGAGGAAAGCTTCTGTGCGGGAGTGCAGGAGGTGTGTAGCATTACTGAACCTTTGGTAAAAGGTTATTCGATTAGTTGATGGGGAGAAGCCCGCAATGGGCTACTTGTATGAGGCCATGGACAGGGTTAAAGAATCCATTCAGAGCTACTATGATGATAAGGGGGATGAGGGGTTTCAGAAACAACTTCTATGGGAAGTGATTGATGAGCGATAGATCATAAAACAAGACACTCCATTGTCTCATTCATGTTGCAGGGATCTTCTGAACCCAACATTTTCTTACCCCTGTGGTTTTTTATTTGATGGTGAGGTCATGGATGGATTCTTCACTTGTGTTCAAAAGATGGTGCCATCTCTAGTAGAACATGCAGAAATCTCCAAATAAATAGAGATATAGAAAATGGAAGGTGGCACATTTAGCTTTGACATGGCTATCCATGATAGGAATACTAAAATGCCATGTAAGATTTAATTTGTTTCAAAATTCATTGTTTCTTCAAGTTCATAACTTCATACTTTGCTTCAACTTTTAATTTTCAAATTTTCATTATTTTCTTATGTTTATAACTTTATCTTATTTGTTGTAGATGCATGATGAAGAAGCTGCGGTGGCACAATACCCAATCTCCAAAGGCTTGCCATTCAAATACTCAACCAAACATGTAGCTCCTCAAGATGCGAGTGCAACTGGAGTGTATTTGAAAAAATACACACTAAAAAGTGCAATAGGTTAAAATATTCCAATTGATTTTTTGAATTCATCAAATATACATATATATATTTTTTATAAATTAATTTATTATTTATATCATATAATTTATTAATTCATGACCCTTGTACAGGTTGGAGTCCCAACGACTTTTTTTTCTTTTTCTAAGTTAATCTATTAATAGAGGAAATAGTTTACATCAGGGCCGTAGCCTAGTCTTTGCCCAATCCTGTGGCAATCTTGACAAATATGCAGAGAGATAGACTACCCTCATAGAGGGAAACCAGCCTTGAACAATTTTCGAACTGTTGCTTTGCCCACGCAGGGGTGCCATCAAATGATGCTTCTGAAGGTTACTTTGTTTACTGCGATAAAAAACAGAACTATAAACCGACACAACAACATAATAAAAAACAAGCCCGATAGTATGGGTCGATAGTAAGCACGAAAACCAAACAAAGAAAGAGCGGCTACCGATCAGGCGGTTCTTCCACGATTCTGCACCAGAGTGCATCCATTTCTCCATCTTTCTTGAACAGGTCCGTGATGGAAGTGACAACCTGCCTGGAAGGTGCTGGATATCCTTGAGCCATATCCACGTCATGAGTCCCGCTCGCTTGCCCTGGATCTCCATGCGCCTCCTTGCCCTGCGTGTGCATCGACCCCGTTTGAAGGTCCGAGGTCTGGGCAGCTGCTTTACACAGACCCGCCGGGCCAGAGCTCTGTTCATCTGCCTGGGGCTCTTCACAGAAGACCACAGTAATTGAGGCAGTGACCCGAGGGTGGTTTAGAGAGCAATTGAAACAAAAATGCGCCGTATGAGGCGTGGGAAAAGGTAGAGCGGTGAGAATTGGAGGCTCCAGGGAGCCCAAACGGTGGCCAGAGCCATGAAACCGGCCCCTCCTGCTTTTGGTGTTGGGATAGCGGCTCGAATGAGAAGACGATTCAGAGGTGGAGCAAGAGGTGGAGGGAGTGCGCCAGGGTTGGCTTCTGGTGCTACCCCTGCGGCACCTCATCCTTTGATGAAGGCGAGGGATTGGCACAGTCTCTGCAGAGGGCACGAGAAGAGGCGGAAGAGCAAGAGTGGCGGACGCCTGAGGAATTCGAAAATTCAAAGAGACTGAAGCAAATAGACAAAGACCAGAATGCGAAAAGTGGAGATTATTACCAAGGTCCAGGCAACAACTCAGTGGGCTTCTTTTGCCAGTCACAGTGTGCACACTGGGGAGCCCAGCATCTGGGGAGCACCAGCAATTCATCGACTGAGGAGCGTCTGAGAAACCAGAGCAATTTGCCATGTTATCAATCCAAATGAGACTGCATCGAAGAATGCCCGGCATTAAACCCCCATTGATGAGAGCCGAAGGCCGATGCATTGAGCCGCATGCGAAATCGCACAGTGGAATGGAGGTGGGATTACGAACAACGCCGAAAGTTAATGCCATCGATCTGTTGGCAGCAGGTCTTAAATGCCACCCATCAACCGTGACTTGGGTGGGCAGGGTTCTCCACGCTGTGCCGCACCCAAGTCCCATCGCTTTAAACGCTGCCCTCTTCACCCGCATCCGGGAGAGTCCCAACGACTTAATGACACAGAGTCAAAATGTTTTAAATGTTTTATTGATAACTATAGTTATCAATTTTTTATTTTATTTTATTTTAGTTTAATTTTTATTTTTATTTTGACCAAGTCAAAATATTTACGAGACATTACAACATCTCCCCATGTTTGTTTTTAGATTTAATATAAAAAATGTTATAAAATAAAATTAAAATAAAATATTTATGAAGTATTTTGATTTTGAAATGAGTTATGGTTTTTGGGCATGTGGTATTGATAAGCGATGGTATTAGTCAATGGTATTGTAACAAAGCCTATTTGCAAGTTAATAATATCCATGGTAAAATGGGGTTGAATATACATGGTTAAAAACCTTGTTATATTGTAAGTAGTAAATTTTTATGTGTTTATTAATTAAATTTTAACATTGTTATTGAATCATTATTTTACACCACATCTCCCACAACTCTAAAAAATGTTTCCATTTCAAGATATTTGATCCCTCTCCGCTCTTGGTAGATTTGGAGTTAGTTAGATGGATCTAGGTTGGTTTTATAATTAATTATAATTATAAATATAATTTTTTTTTTTGTAAGCTCGGAAGGATTACATTTTTATCATGTCCAATATAACACTCCGATTGGGGCGGGGAATTGAACCAGTGACTTTGCATCAAGGAGTGCCTTAACATAGCACTCAATCATCGTCTATCCAAGACCCCATGGACATTATAAATATAATTATTGATTTTATGTTTTTTTATTTTATTTTATTTTTAGTTTTATATAATTTAACCAAGTCAAAATGTTTTATTGATAATCATAATTATTAATTGTTTATTTTAATTTATTTTAGTTTAATTTTCATTTTGATTTTGATTGAGTCAAAATGTTTAAGCCATGATATTGGCCCATGTTATTGTAACAAAGCCTATTTGCAAGTTAATAATTTCCATGGAAAAATGGGGGTGAATATACATGGTTAAGATTTTGTTATATTGTAAGTTTATTGTAAGTATTAAGTTTTTATGTGTTTATTAATTAAATTTAAATATGGTTACAAAATCATTATTTTACACCTCTACATCTCCCCCATACCTTTTTGGTTTTAGATTTAATTTTAAAAATGTTATAAATTAAATTAAAATAAATTATTTAAAGAATGATGACATACAATCTTTCTTACATTACTCTTAACGCCTACACATTTCCCCCATATTGAGTTGTAGAGCGCCTCTCGACGCAATTATGAAGGTCGACCATAGCTAGAAAAATTCAATAGATGTATGGGTACCAAATCCCAGAGAACCAATGGTTAGTTGAATTCAAGGAATGGAGGTGGAATAAGGGCTTGTAATGTAAGAAGATGGAAAGTGGTAAGTATGGAATAGAGATAGATGGAACACCCTATCTCAATCAAGGTTTCCCATGTAGTGCCCCTCCTATACCCATTATGCCATTAGAAGAGGTCCCATTGGGCTAGGATCGAATATTAATCCCCCATTTAAGGTGAGGGAACAAGATCATGGTCAAAAGCTCTCTTTCTTGCATGTCATCCTATATTCCATGCCAACAACCCAAATACAAGCGAGCATAAGTACTCAATTGCAAAATGAATAAAATACCTTTTGATTGGAGGCCCACCTGCATTCATGTGCTTTTGTTGGATAGGTGAGAAGTCATATAGCTGATGCAGGTACGAGATGAAATGGCACGTTGTCATCGTCTAGTGGTCGCTGTCAAGGGCTAGTACCATCACTTAGCCCAATTCTTTCTTCAATTAGCAATTATTTTTTAAACAAAAATTAATCTTCTAATGACAAATAACAATCATAGATAGAACAGTAAATGCAATGTACAATAGTAGACAACCAAGACCAATGACAAGAGACACAAGATTTGGTCAAAGACCAGGGAAAAACCCCACAAGGGGGGAGACCCTTTCAAATTCTTCTTCTATTAGATTGTCATCAAATGTTCATTAGAGAGATACAATGATCCAATTCGTCAATAAAAGAGTCAAAGGTCAACAACTTTGACTACCCAAATCTACTAACCAATATCCAATGAGAGATGAGCCCAAAAGTCAAATCTGATCCAAAGTCAAAGTCTGCACTTTTTGGTCAAAGTCAACAACAGTGAAAGATGCTTCAAATTAGCTCGGTCAAAAGTCAAAATATTAGGCCTTCCTTGTTGGTCAAGGTGAAGTCAAAATAACCCCAAAAGAGCATGGTTAAAGGAGAGAGAAAGCTGCGGTCAAACTTCAGATTTCTGCAGTCAAACTTCTATCAGCGGACTTGTTGTCAACCCCAGTCAAACAATGCAGAAAAGTTTGATCTCTCCAAAGAAAAATTTGGCCTTCAAAAATCAAAATTTTGCAAGTCAAAGTGAGTCAAAATGCCAAGTTAAACTTGGTCAACAATTGCCCAAACGCAAGGTCAATGCAAAAAATCAAAATGGACTTCTTCCCTTTGCACGTGTGAGCTCGACTACCTTGATTCAGACCTGTGCGAACCAATCATAAGAGGAGAGAGAGAGAGAGAAGATGTGTAGATGTGATGTCCAAATGAGGTTGCCTTGATGTGTATTTATATGCATCTTTGGAGACCTAATTATGACTTTATGTTGACCTGAACTTTGGTGCACTTGTGGGTTTTTCGTTAAAAATAATATTTTTCCTTGACCAAATTAAATTCTTCCAAGGGCAAAGAGGGTCTTCTTTGGATGAGGAAGACTGTCCAAAGGAGGGAATTTGTCCCTGAGCTGCCAAATTAACACTTCCTCTCGGCTAGGGAGAAAATTCCAACTGCATTATGAATCTCATCTCAAACATCTCGTCATCGACATCACTAAATCAAGTCATGTCTCGTCTCTACTCATCTTTGCTTATCTGTTGAACACTCTAAATCTAAAGAAGAAGAATTTGACATCATAGAGGAACTCAAGCTACTGCCGTCTATCCAAGGACAATAGGCAAGATCTACTTACCACAAGGGTAAGGATCACACACTATCATGTTGCTTGTTGATCTTCCCATCTAGACCCTCAAGAGTCAAGTGGTAGAACACCTGCATCCACTACCTTGGGGGAGATACACACTTACCATGTGAGGTAAGGATTAGACACACCGAAGGCACTTGGGGGAGATACACACTTACCATGAGAGGTAAGGATCATACACACCCAAGTCTCCTCACCCATTGGCCAGATGGGTGGCAATCTCGACAAACCCGTCTTGTGGGTAGGATGCATATTGGAGTATACTCGGTAGGGGTAGATACACAGTTGCCATGAGGTAAGGATCAGACACAACCCTACAATGACAATAGGGGAGATACACACTTACCATAGGGTAAGGATCAAAGACACCTATTGTCCACGAGTTCCCTCAACCCCAGGAGCTCCCAGACTCAATTACTCTCACTGGGAGCTCAGACAGGGGGAAATAACATAAGTTAGTGTCCTCGATCAGTTGGGACCCTTACCTGAGAGGGTCACATCCATCAGTCCAAGCTGCTCTCTGAAGACCAAGAACTTTCCTTTCGGCAAAGCCTTGGTGAAAATGTCTGCTATTTGCTCATTAATCGAAATATGATGGAGTCTCACAACTCCTCTATGCACCATGTCTCGTATATACTATATTGCTAAGAAATCGGATTCGTCCTAAGCCCCGGTCATGTCCCGAATCCCACGCACGATTCGATGGTACACGTATCCTCTGATTGTGTCCCATCGTGTTCGATTTGTGGGATTCGATGGGACTCGAGTCCCTTGGTCATGTCCCATCATGTCTTGATTTTAGGACACAAATCTTGATTTTGGGACACGAATCCCATGGAAAAGCGTGCCGCGCGGCCCATAAAGCCCACATTTGGCTCATTTCTCCCTCATTGTCTTGAGTTTTTGTTGTTGTGGGTATGTGGGAGCGAATAACAAAGGGTTTGGGAGCATTTTGGAGGCGATTCAAGCAACAGGTAAGTGCATTTTGCTTCTATTTTTTTTGCATTTTTATTACAACAGTTTGCATGTGCATTTTTTCTTTATTTTTTTACAACATTCATGGTTCAATCAAGGGTCGCAGGGAAGGGACAAAGGAAGGGGAAGCATGTCTCCATTGGAGATGCCCCTCCTGTTCCAATTTCATCGGGGTCTGCAAGTGTTCCCTCTATTGGAAGTGGAGCTGCAACAACAACTTCAAATGTTGAGGGCAGAATTAATTTAGAAAGACAACAAGCTCAAGAAAACAAATATCCCTTATGGAAGTATGTCACAAGAGGGCAAGGGTCGGGCAACAAGTTGAAGGGAGGAGTCAATGTTGCTTGGAAATGCAACTATTGCAACAATCATTTCATGAGCACTTGTTACTGTGTGAAATCTCATTCGTTGGCTTTACCAGGTTGTGGAATTGCACATGTACACAGGTGTCTTTAGCTAAGTGGAAAGAAATGGAAAAAGAGGCCAATGGTTGGCATGGCAAAGTTGGTTGCAACATCTAAAAAAAAGAATGATGATCCCCTTCCATTCTTGAGGAAAAACAACAACAAATTTCCATTTGAGAGTTTTGGTGGGGGACAAGTAGCAAAAAGAAAGGCAATGGCACTTGGTCCAATGGACAAGATTATCAGAAAGAGAAACGGGAAGAGCTTGATCTCACCATTGCATTATTTTTCTATCAGAACTTCATATCCTTTAATGTTGCATGGTCACCTTTATTTACTGAGATGTGTTGAGCTCTAACTCAAGGGGCTCTTTCAGGGTATGTGCCTCTTGGGTCAGAGAAGCTTAGAACCACATTGTTGACTAAGACAAAGAAAGAGGTGGACAAAAAGCTTGAGCCTATTAAATCACCATGGCCAACATCTGGGGCTAGTATTGTTTCTGATGGATTGACAGATCTAGCATGCCACCCACTCATCAACTTCATGGTGTCTTCCTTGAATGGTCCAATTTTTTTGAAATCAGTGGATGCACTTGGACAATACAAGGATGCACCATATATGGGTGAGTTGTTCATTAAAGTTATTGAAGATGTAGGTGTTCATTCTTGTGTGAAAATCATTACAAATAATGCACCTGTTTGCAAGGCTGCTGGCATGATTGTGGAAGCTAA
Source organism: Pinus albicaulis (assembly GCA_034641835.2). Classification (NCBI taxonomy): domain Eukaryota; kingdom Viridiplantae; phylum Streptophyta; class Pinopsida; order Pinales; family Pinaceae; genus Pinus; species Pinus albicaulis. Next base: position 1,491,389,654 of record CM076580.1, read on the forward strand.
ATATCCACAAGTATTTTGGACACCTTGCATTGTCCATTTCTTGAATTTAGCACTTAAATCTATTGCTTCTGATGTGCTTTGGATTGGAATTATTATTGAGGATGCACGACATATGTTGGCAATATGATTCTTATGATTGCATGTGTCCTTGATGGAAACTCACTTGCAAAAGCTAAAGTATATGGCTTCTGGAGAAGCATAGTGGTTTAGCAGAAGGTCCAACAAAAAATGGTTATGGCTTAGCAGAAGGTCAACCAAAAGATGGTTAATATTCATATTTAAGGTTCTATACGCGAGTTCGTGCAAGCCAAGTCGCGTACACATGTAGAAAAGAACGAGAAAAGTAGCGTATGCCTTTTGCGCTCTAAATTTATGATTCCAGGGGTCATTACCATGGTTTTAGCCCACAGTATTGAGCGCTGTGTCCTCTATTTTGATTCCGTCCAAGAATACCATCGACACTTGTGTGGTTTTGGTTCATGGTGTTGGGAAAGGCTAAACCTATATAAGGAGAAGAAGATCATAGTGCAAGAGGTGCAAGTGTATGGTTTTTAATTGAATACTTCTCTTTGAAGTATATCTGCATGGAATGGGTTATTGTTTATTGGTAGATCTGAATTTATGATGTACCCATGAATGCAATGATGGATCAAGATCTCTAGACCTGAAATGACTATGTATTTGATTGATCTGTTGGTGAGATGTTTAGATCTATGACTTGGCCCATAATTGCTAAAGTGAAGAGTAAAATCTGGGTAAGTCTGTTAATCTGAAACTTTTTGCAGTGAATATTTACAGATCTATACGCTGGTTTGTCACGGTAAAAGTGCGTATACACGCGGGTTTGTTTCAACAAAAGCGCGTATGGAAGTCAGGGTTTTCTGAAGCTTGATGAAGAGGTTATCTGTTTATTGCTGCTATATGTCTGTTGTATATCAATGAAGTATCATGTAGATCTGGGTTGTTTGAATACTGTATATGCTGCTAGTTGACTATGTACAAATATGATCAATGAGTGATTAAATATGATTGATGATGCTGTCTGAATAAGGGTTCTGCAAATCTGAAAAGATGTATGACTGAAAGCCTCAAATCTGTTTTTGAGTCTGATCAAATTCTGGAAATTCAGTATTCATAGATCTATACGCAAGTTGGTATGTAGGAAAACGCGTATACATGCAGATTACAGTGAAGTGAAGTAGCGTATGCATTTAATATGATGAATGATCAACGTTGAAATTGATTCTGCATGTTGATTCAGAAGTCTGGGTTTACTACTGTGTTCTGATTACAATGATGTCACTGTTCTGGTTAAAGTTTGGGTTATGGTTATTGGTGTTGATCTATATATATTGAGTTGTGTTGAAGCAGTTAGATGAGATCTAGTGTGAAAATTTATGAAACGTGGTCTGCAGTGGGTCTCAGGGTTGAAGCCTTCAGGTGGAAGTAGAAGCTAGTGTTCTGTTCAAGGGGGTTGTAGCTCCCTTTCAGTAGTGGCTGGTAAACGAGATTAGGGGGTTGGAGCTCTCTTCCGGGAGCAACTGGAGAACGAGAGAAGGTTGCAGCACAACATTGTAAGCAATTTTCCATATAATAAATATTGAAGAAAGAGACGACAGCAGTGGTGGTTTTCTCCCGACTTGGGTTTCCACCTTAAATCTTGGTGTTCATGCGTGATGATTTATTATGTTATTTCTACACATATTTACTGTTTAACTATCTGATGCATAAATGATGATCTGGGCTAAAGAATGATTCTGAATATTTATCTGAACAGTAAAGTTAATTGGGTATACACAAGTTTCTGTTAGGATATCTGTGTATATACGCTAGTTGGGCTAATCAAAGCCGCGTATAGAAATCAATAAAAGAAAAGTAAAAGATTGTGATTCTTGTAAATACTGATTCACCCCCCCCGCCCCCAGTATTTTTCCCAACAATTGGAATTAGAGCAGGTCCTTCTGAAGAAAGTTAATTGCTAGAAGGAAGATCATCTAAGATGAGCAATCAAGATGGGACAACATCTATCGGACCTCCACTCTTCAACGGAAACAATTTAATTTTCTAGAAGGCAAGGGCAAGATCCTATCTTTAGTCTCTTGGAGCAGATGTATGGGCTATAGTTGAAGGCAGTTATCCATATCCAACCTCAGTTCCAGCAGATCCAACAAGAAGGAAAATCTATGAAATCAATGCAAAGGCTGTCAATGCATTATTGGGGAGTTTGACTAAATCTGAATTTGTCAAAGTTATGTAATTAAATACAACAAAGGAGATATGGGACAAAATCAATATGAGCTATGAAGGTGATGCCAAGGTAAAAAGTGCTAAACTCCAAACTCACATAATTCAATATGAAAAACTTAGAATGCATAATGATGAAAGCATTGCTAGTTTCTTTTTACGTTTAGATGAGATCGTAAATCGTATGAGAAATCTGGGTGAAGTTATAAGTGACACCACTCTAGTAGAAAAAGTTTTAAGATCTCTAACTCCCAAATTCGAGTCAAAAGTCTCTGCTAGTGAAGAGAAGCAGCATCTACAAACTCTTACTATTGTTCAACTTCATGGGATTCTGACTGCATGTGAAATGAGGAAAGGAGGTCTGTCAGAAGTCAAAGAAGTTGTTTTTAGAGCTACTGCAAAAGGCAAGGAAATGGAAGAACAAGATGGATTAGGGTATGTATTAGAAGAAGATGAGATAAATTTTGTAAAGAAACTTCAACTTGGCACTGGAAGGTTCAGAGGTAAGCTTCCTTTCAAATGTTTTGCTTATGGAAGAGTTGGTCATTACGCTGCTAAATGTCCTCCTAAAGACAATCATGAAAATTGAAAGGATTTAGCAAAAGGTAATAATAAATGTTTTATCAATAGAAAAAGTTATTATGCTCATGAATATAGTGACAGTCTATCAAATAGTGAAGAAGGAGAATCTGATCAAGATATTAGACTACTTGTGGCTTTTGAAAAGGATACTAGTGAGGCTAAAGATACTTTTATGGATGCTTTAGAAGAAAATGTTTTTTTTGAAGAAATCAATCAACTCAAAATATGTTTGGAAGAGAACAAAATAACCATAGATACTCTAAAAAATCAACTTATAGAAAAGGAGAAGCACAATAAGAAATTAGAATGTGAAATAGTAAGTCTAAGAAAGGAAATTGAGAAAGTGAAAACTTTAAATTTTAGATTTGCTAAAGGATCTGAAACCTTAGATGAAATTATCAAGGTGCATTGCTCTCCTCTTGTAAAGACAGGGCTTGGATATATCGGCGGATCTTCTCAATCTTCAACAACAAGCTATCTAAATGCATCTAAAGCCAGCCAACATTAATTCGTCGCTCAGCAAAAGAACAAAGATAATGCTCAGGTAAAGCATGACCACTTCAATTCAAGGATGAACAATAACATAAATATCAATCAAAAGGCAAACATCAATAGAAGGTTCTATGATTGCAGAAATTTCTTTTTTAATGGACAATGTTTCTCATGTCATAATTTTGGTCATAAAGCTGCTCAATGTGTTGCACACAAAACCATCATGACTAGAGAAGCAAAAAGCAAAGAAATGAGATAGGAATAAAGAAGAATACTTATAACAAATTTTCTCCTCTTCAAGACGAAATTGAATGTTCTTTTTGCATTAACTTTGGACATGAAGAATCTGAATGCAGGAGCAAACTTCAGCCAAAAGAACAGATACCCACAAGTTCCAAGGTATGGAGAAAGAAGGACTTACAGTTTGAAAGCTGTGGCATAGTTTTATTTGTAGAAGGAGAAGAAAATGAATGGTACATTGATAGCGGATGCTCAAAACACATGACAGGTGATAAAAATAAAGTTCTTTCATACTATGCATTAGAGAAGGAAAAGAATGTTACTTTTGGAAATGACTCTCCTGCTATCATTAGGGGTAAAGGATCTGTTTTTCTAAAAGAAAATGTTAAATATAACAATTTTATGTATGTGGATGGATTAAAGCATAACTTGTTGAGTGTGAGTCAAATGTGTGATCAAGGAAATGAAGTTGTCTTTAGTTCAAAAGGGTGTGTAGTTCGTGAACTTGACACAGGAAAAACCCTAATAAAAGGAACAAGAACACTCAACAATTTGTTTATATTGAAAGGTGGCCAAAAGCAATGCTATCTAGATAAATCTACAGAAAACTGGTTATGGCACAAAAGATTTGTTCATTTGAGCTTCTCTCAAATAAGCAAATCTAGCAGACTCAAGGTTGTTCGTGATCTACCCAATATCACTCTACTTGAATGTACCATATGCAAATCATGCCAATTCGGTAAGAAAACCAGGGTGCAATTTAATGCCAAAGAAGGATCTGCAAGTAAGCCTCTTGAACTTATACATATTGATTTATGTGGTCCTGTAAGGAAAAAGTCACCTCGTGGAGAACAATACTATATTCTATTATTGATGACTTTTCTAGAATGTGTTGGATCGGTTTATTGAAACATAAAGATGAAGCATTTGAAAAGTTTAAGATCTTCAAAGCTTTGGTTGAAAATGAATTAGATCTAAAAATCAAATGTCTTAGATCTGACCATGGAGGAGAATACATATCAGATGAATTCTTTGATTTCCGTGAACAATGTGGCATAAAAATACAATTTTCTGTAGCTGGAACTCAACAACAAAATGGTGTAGCAAAAAGAATGAATAGAACAGTTCAACAAATGGCTCGTGTTATGCTTGATGAATCTGGGACTCCTGATACCTTTTGGGGAGAAGCAGTGCATACTGCAGTAAATATTCTCAACAAGGCACGTGTTCGTGTAAACAGTGATAAAACAACTTATGAACTTTGGTATGGTAATCTTCCCACGGTAAAACATTTTAGAGTGTTTGGAAGAAAATCTTTTATCAAGATTAATGATGAAAAACTTGGTAAGTTTGAGCCTAGAGTAGATGAAGGAATATTTCTTGGCTACTCTTATAGAAGTAAAGCATATAAATGCTACAATAAAAGACTTTGGAAGATTGTTGAATGTATTGATGTTGTAATTGATGAGTCTCTCACATCTCCCAAAAAGGAAATAACAACAAATGAAGATGATGATGATATATATTTTCCCTTATCAAATAACAACAATATATAAGGATAACCCAATGAAACACCAGAATAAGGTATATCAGAAAAGGCTCCATCCAGGTATGTTCAAAAGAATCATCCAGAATCTCAAATATTGGGAGAAAAGGGATCAGGTGTCCAAACAAGAACTCTTGTAGATCTATGTTAATTTTGGGCAACTAGGTCCAAACTCCATGTTGCACTACTCATATGACGATGGTCATATTTTTGTTGGATTCCTCTTTTGGAGAGGTGCAAGATTGATCTAAAGATCATCTTGACCGGATGAGCAGAACATTGATTTTGAATTTATTTTCCACATGTGCAAGGTCGACCATATTTATCTCACATGCCTAAGAGATGTGTCACACACACTCATTGATGAATATAAATTGGAGAGACTTGCAGGTAATTTTTTCATCATCTCATCACACATTCTCTCATTGTGATCTGATTGGTTCGATAGTCTTTGGAGGCCTTTTTCCCTCACATGTATGGAGCGACGCTGCTATTTTCTGCACTAATCTGTTTAGGGCTTTTCTGCTGTAGAGTTGACCAATGTTGGCCGTGGTCAAACCTTGGTCGTTTGACCTCAATCTTCTACAGAAATTCCGATTTTAGGAGGTCGTATCGCTGGGCACTAAAATCGAGGAATTCCGGGCTGTTTGACCAAAGACCTAGTTTGTTGCGTTGACTTTTCTAAAGCTGCTTGCGTTGTATTTTCTGCGCTATCCCTTGTTTAACTTGCGTTGACTTGTGATGAGCTGTCATTGAGGGTTGTGGGTGTGACACATGAAAGTGCTGGCTGACCGAGAAAGACTTTGTTGGTTGAAGCATCCTGCTGACCGTCGTAACGCCACAATATCTCATATCTTTGCTGGACAAAAGGAATTGTAAATCTGATCTATATTTGGCTTGTCTTCTATTTAGTATTGATCTATTATTGTGTTCTATCAACATTTTACTTTCAAGTTTATGTGATTGCTATTTCGTATTGTGCCTAAGAAAGATTGAAGTAAAAGTGCATCAAGCATAGAATACCATGGTTATCTAAATTTAACATGGGATCAGAGCTGAGGTGAAGACAAATTCCAAGAGTTCAAGCTGGTGTTAGAAGTTATCTTTGAAGGAAGAAATCCTATCAAGGATAAATAGCCTCCTCAACCTACAAGGGTTTCAAAGCTGATGATAAATTGACTGATATGTCTAATTATTATGCATGGAAGATGTCCTTGGATTTGGCACTAGAAGATCAAGATGTCATGGACTATGTACAGGGGAATATTCAAGAGGCTCCATCAAATGTAGCTGTTGCCACGAAGATGAAGTATAGAAAAGGGGAAATCAAAGCAAAGATGATTATCCGAGATTCTATTCATAAGCACTTGGTTTCTTACATTTCTGAGCCGAAGACATCTAAGGAGATGTATGATAAGTTGGTGAGCATGTTCAGGGCTAGCAATGCTAATCAAATCCTCTTCTTCAAGAATCAATTGAAGAATGTCAAGAAGGGTAAGGATGAATCTATTCAATCCTATTTTACGAGGCTCATTGAAATCAGGAATAACCTCCTAGATATTGGGGAAGCAATATCTGATCGAGAGATGGTTCTTATTGCACTTGGAGGTCTCACCCGTGATTGGCATGTGTTCAATACACTATTCTCAATAATAATGTGATTCCTGATTTTGATGAAATATTGATGAGATGCACTCAAGAGGAAACAAGAATGATGGAGTATGCCTCTAATGGTAATGGAAGTGACCCTACTGCCTTCGCCACTCATGCAAAGAAGAACCATGGTGGTTCGAGATATCAAAACCATGGTAGAGCGGGGCCCAAAGGAAGGAAGGGAAGATGTTACACTTGTAACAAGACTGGTCACTATGCAAGAGAGTGCCCTAATAGAAGAGACTCTCCCAGGGATGATGACAACAACAACTTGAGAAGGAATGGTAGGAACAATAGGTTCCAAGGAAAAAGGAAGGCTCCCTTTGATCGTAATGGAAATGGGCAACCTTTCAAGAGGTCAAGAAATTCGAGGTACGATGAGTCTAATGTTGTTGATAATAAGAGAAATGATTTTATTCTTGTATTTGCCTCTCTGCTGCATCTCCACCCAACACCCTGGATGTCTGGTTAATTGATAGTGGTGCTTCAAGGCACCTCACTGGTTATAAAGAAGCCCTTTCTGATTTGGTTGAGAAGGATACTAATCTGGAAATTATCCTTGGAGATAATTCTACCTATCCCGTGAAAGGGACAGGGACTGTGATCCTCCATTTATCTCAAGGTCAAGTCATCCGATTACAAGATGTGTTGTATGTACCTAATTTGAAGAAGAACCTTGTGTCCATTTCGGCAATGGAAGACAAAGGGTTCACGGTGGCATTTGTTGATGGAAATGTACTTATTTGGAAGAAGAACTTCAAGGAAACTCTTTCTATTGGTTTTAGAGTTGATACACTCTACCAGGTTGGAGGAAGTCCATTGGGGGCTATGACATGTGATACAACTCTTCAAACAGAGTTATGGCACCGGAGGTTTGCACACCTTCATTACAAAGCCCTTCCCGAAGCAAGGTAGGTGGTGACATGGATGCCCGAATTGAGAGATGATCATGAAGGTATATGTCAGGGTTGTGCCGAAGGGAAGCATACAAGGGGACCATTCCCCATAAGTGTCACAAAGACAATTGATATCTTGCAGTTGATACATTTTGACTTATCTGGTATGCTGCCTGTGACATCCTCGGGAGGATGTTCCTATTACATGAATTTTACAGATGACTTCTCTCGCAAGACCTGGATATATTTTTTGAAGAAGAAGGATGAAGCATTCAAATGGTTCCGTACCTTCAAGGCCTTGGTGGAAAATAAAACCAAGAAGAAAATCAAAGTTTTGAGGACCGACAATGGGACCGAGTACGAGTCAAATGAGTTTAATGAGTTTTGTAGAGAAGCTGGCATTAAGAGGGAGACCACAACTGCATACACTCCTGAGCAAAATTGTGTTGCTGAAAGAAATAATAGGACCATTGTGGAAGCTGCCCGTACCATGCTATGCGATCAAGGGCTTCCGAAGTTGTTATGGGGAGAAGCTGCGAACACTGCTATGTATGTTCAAAACAGATGCCCGCATTCCGCTATGGACTCCAAAACTCCTGAAGAAGTCTTCTCTTGTAAGAAACTTGATGTTTCTCATTTTAGAGTTTTGGGTTGTCCTGTTTACTATCATGTGCCGAAAGAAAAGAGAAGCAAGTTGGATGCTTCTGGAAAGAAGGGAATGTTTATGGGCTACAGTGAAACTTCGAAGGCATATAGAATCTATGTGGCTGGTCAAAGAGAAGTGGAGATATGCTACGATGTCACCTTCGATGAAGATGCTGCCCTCAAGAAAGTAAGAAATCTTCATAGCGCCAAGGAAGACAAAGAAGATGAAGCAGGGAAGTTGGAAGAGCCAAAGGATGACTTGATTCCCGATGTTGAAGGACCTATGGATCCCATTGATCCACCTCCTTCAAATAAGAGAAGACCCTCATGGATTAGGGATACTCTCGAAGATGACGAGAGACATATTGCCCCAAAGGGGGACATTCTGTGAAAGCAAGAAGCCGAAGAGATACCAAGGGTATCTAGTAGCCATGAGTACGATAGTAGAATATGAGCCTGGAACATTTGAAGAAGCCATAAAACATCAAGTTTGGAAGTATGCTATGCACAAAGAATAGGAGTCCATTATGAAGAATGATGTCTGGGCAGTGGGAAGTGGTCCCAAGATCGGAGGACAAATCTGTTGTCACCTCGAAATGGCTCTATAAGATCAAGCATGTATATGATGGAAGTGTTGAAAAGTACAAAGCAAGATTCGTTGCCCAAGGCTTCTCTCAAAAAGAAGGTATAGATTATGATGATATATTTGCACTTGTGACCCGTTATACCACCATTCGATCTATTATTGCCCTTGTTGCTACGCAAAGATGGAGTCTACATCAGATGGATGTGAAGACCACTTTTCTGCTTGGATCTATAAAGGAAAAGGTGTATGTGGAGCAACCTCTGGGTTTCGAAGTCCGAGATAGAGACACCCATGTATGCAGGTTGAAGAAAGCCCTCTATGGGCTGAGGCAAGCCCCAGGGCTTGGTATGAGAGGATAGATAGCTACTTGATGAAGCTGGGCTTCACACAAAGTAATGCTGATCCGAACCTTTATTTCAAGGTTGATAGAGAAATGCCTCTAATTTTGGTTCTCTATGTGGACGAGATCTTCCTGACAAATGCTGACCCTCTCATTCATCGGTGTAAGAGAGAGCTAGCTTCCGAGTTTGAGATGAAAGACCTAGGACTGATGCACTACTTCTTGGACTTGGAGGTATGGCAGAGGCCAGGCAAGATTTTCCTTTCTCAAGGAAAATATGTCGTGAAGCTGCTGGAGAGATATGGTATGGTGGACTGTAAGTCTGTGTCGACACTGATGTAACTCAACTTTAAGAAGTTGAGTGGAAACGCGGCTTGGCCCGTGCTAGCAAAACTTACTGTGTATCGACAACTCGTAGGGGCCCTGATGTTCTTAGTGAACTCCCGTCCGGACATATGTTTTGCAGTGAACACTTTGAGTCAACATATGGTTGATCCTCATCACATTCACTGGATTGGTGCCAAGAATCTGTTGAGATATCTTTGGGGCACAGTCAACCATGGGCTGAGATACACTGCTGAGAGTTTGAGACTCCATGGATATATTGATGCTGATTGGGCTAGCAGTGTGGTGGATCGCAAGAGCACATCTAAATGTTGCTTTGTTGGAAATATTGTCATTGATGGCAAAGGAGCAGAAAGGAGTATCACCATAGAGGCAAAAGAGCATCGATAGAAGCATAACCTAAAGCAGAGAGAATGCAGCTAAAAAAGTAGCAAAGGCAGCAAAGGCAACAGAGAAGCACCAATGGCGTGCAACAAAAGAAATAATCCCAAGTCGGAGTGAATAGCGAATAGAAGATCAATCTCAGGAGAGATCATCACACTTAGAATAAAGAACAAGCTCAGGAGGAGTAGCATGGAGGGACCAGTGTCACAGAGCGGGACAGCGTAAACAAAAGGAAAATAGACTAAGGCAGAAGAATTCCAAGTGAGGTGAACGGACGAATCGTAACAACAAAGGAAAGAAATGAATGGATAAGATTCATCGCAAGATAAGCAAGGTAGAAACCAATCGGAAGTGCCAGTAGCAGCAAGGATCGTAGATCTGGACAGATCAACGGTGATGATCACATCGGCGGAGATAGAAATTTCAAGTCACAAGGTAATTGTATTAATTTGCGATGCGATGTGGTGATGGGAAGGGACACGTGGTGGCACAGCGCAATATCGTGCATTGGCGATGAAAAATTCATCGCGGTCGAACGAGGAGAGATATCGTACAATCTTAGAAGTCATGAGAGTTGCAATGTGAAGTAGCGATAAAGTCAAGTGGGACCCTTCTCATATCGCATATCGGGAGATCAGATGGACGAAGGCACATGGGATAATTTGAATCGCCAAAGTGTGATAAAGAGAGTGGATGCGATGAAGATCAAAGCCGAAAACTAAAGGCATTTCAAGTCTGGGAGTATGGGATTTCCCATTGTTAAATCGCATTGGAGAACAAAGGAGCATTAGAACATAAAACGTTAAAACATGCGGGCAAGCGAAATGTGATGTGCTATGATTGGTCACTGTGTTGTGGTACTCTTTAACCAAATTTAAGTCTGGGGCTAAGCGTTTTATGAAGAAAACCATGGAAGCGGAGGTCGACTCGGGTTACAAAGGAAAGACCTGAAAACATGAAAAAGGACTCGATCCCGTGCAGAAAAGTGTTATGCAGTTGCGGCTATGAGTTAAGAAGAAAGGTAAGTCGCAATGAAGCGATAATCGTTGGATCACAGAGTAGAGATCTACGATGCAGATTAGAAGTGCTAATCTGGGCATCAATAAATGTGCAAGATTGGCAGAAACAAAAAATTTACAAGGGTATTATGTATTAAAGGTGTATATGGTTATAGAGCGAATATATTTAAATACAGTCTTAAAAGATAGTGGATATATTTTAAAATCCGCGGAACAGTGAAGGTAGGATTAGAAAACTGGTAACTTGTTGTTTCGTACCGCTTTTGGAGGATAAGTGGTAAAAGGTGAAACGAATGCAATAGTGTTAAGAGGGCGACGCATGGCATTTTAAAACCACCTATTTCGCGTAGGTTGGGAACAATTAAATAACATACAACTTGGTGTGCGAATTCCGTCAGATTAGGAAGTTAAAAGAGGCAGATTGCGATGACCACTCGATCGATGAAAGGATGATGTGCATGTGGATATGCATAACGAACATTTACAAGCTAAGTGTGAGTGAACACAGCTCAAAAGACACAGGAAACGGAAGAAGCAGAACAGTTATGCAGCAGAGCTAGAATATAATAGCAGAAACTGAAAAGATAGTGACAACAGCAAAAAAGAAAAATATATGGCGAACCAAGAGTTGAAAGGGCTGAATTGAAATATTATTGTATCTATAAATGTAAATGATTTAATTATTTTTATTATATGTGATGCAAAGGCAAGTCTCTGTAGGCAAAGCTAAACTCCAATTTAATTCTGAAATGAGTAGACAGTGTTGTAACCTCCTGAAATGATAAGTGAGAAAATGAGATGGTGGAAGGCAAAGAGTCGTGCATGTTCACTTCATATTCCCTGTAGAATGCAAACATTCATAAATCTATCTATATAAAACATGTAATATCGATATGCACACATAGGTTAGAGAATTTCAGAATGGATTAGAGAGGAAGAAGAATGTAAGAGAGCTGCAGGAGGTTAGAAAGTGTAAGAAGAAGAAGGAGTAGATAGAGAAGGTGTGAAGATTCAAAGATGATATAAGGCAGATATGAAGGCTGGAGGACAACAGTGAAGAAGGAACAGAATAGAGCTAATATCCAGGTAAATCAGTATGTGTTTTCATTGTAGTGTAAGGAAGTTGGTGCTTCCATATCAAGTTGTAGCTTCATCGATGTCCAGTTGTAGTTGGCTGAGGTAGGAGCCTCCTGTAGGTTGCGGCCTGTAGAAAATAGATGGGAGTTGGAGCTTCCTTGCAAGTTGTAGCTTGCAGAATTGAGGTAGTAGCCTCCTGTAGGTTGGAGCCTACAGAAAATCAGTGGTGAGAGGGAGTTGGAGCTTGCCTTTGCATCACAACAATAATAAGATGTGGTTTTCTCCCATATGGGTTTCCACTTATATCTGTTGTCTATGTGCATGATGATTATGTGTTGATATTCTGTATTTAATCTGCTTAATACCTGCTGCTCACTTATTAAGATTGTTGTTCCATTGTTTATTAAGTTGATCACGAAACGAAGATGTAAATAAGTGTAAAAGAAAGTTTTACAAGACCATGACTGCATTAAACTGATTCCCCCCCCCCTCTCAGTTTAACCAAGGGTTCAACATGCTTCACCTTAGGTTCTGCTTCGATATCTTGGATGAACAGGAAGCAGAAGTCGGTAGCTTTGAGCACCGCTGAGGCCGAATACATTGCAGCAAGTATGTCCTGCTGTGAAGCTGTCTGGTTGTGAAAGCTCTTCAGTGAGCTGTTCGGGCATGTGCTAGATACCACCGTTATCCTTCGTGATAACCAAAGTGGGATTTGTCTTTATGAGAATCTCGCGTTCCATGATCGATCCAAGCATATTGATATCGGTTACCACTTTATTCGGGATATGGTACAGCGACGCGTCGTAAGGCTCGATCATATAGGAACTGTTGAGCAGGTCGTGGATATTCTCACGAAGCCCCTGTGGAAGGTCAAGTTCCTAACCTTTCGTGAGAAGCTTGGAATCATAGATAGACCCTATTCTGAGGGTCCTGCTTGAGTTGGAATATGAGCTTTGGGAGCTCCAGGGGGCTTGGGGATAACTTCTTGGAGCTATAAGCACATACAAGGCTAGGCTTGCCGAACCTCGTTGTGCTTCTGCCCCACCATTATGATATTGAGTTGGTTCGCCTCTCTTTGATTTGTGCCCCGCATGCATCCTATCCATGGATGGCACTTGTGGACAAATGGACTTCTCCCAAGTTGAGAGGGAGTGTTAATTTTGGGCAACTAGGTCCAAACTCCATGTTGCATTGCTCATATGACGATGGTCATATTTTTGTTGGATTCCTCTTTTGGAGAGGTGCAAGATTGATCTAAAGATCATCTTGATCGGATGAGCAAAACATTGATTTTGAGTTTATTTTGCACATGTGCAAGGTCGACCAGATTTATCCCACATGCCTAAGAGATGTGTCACACATCCTCATTGATGAATATAAATTGGAGAGACTTGGAGGTCATTTTCTCATCGTCTCATCACACATTCTTTCATCGTGATTTGATTGGTTCAATAGCCTTTGGAGGCCTTTTTCCCTCATACGTGTGGAGCGAAGCTACTATTTTCTGCGCTGATCTGTTTAGGGTTTTCTATTTTTTGCGCTGATCTGTTTAGGGCTTTTTTGCTGTAGCGTTGACCAGCGTTGACCGTGGTAAAACCTTGGTCGTTTGACCTAAATCTTCTGCAGAAATTCTAATTTTAGGAGGCTGTATAGTTGGGCACTAAAATCGAGGAATTCTGGGTTGTTTGAGCAAAGTCCTAGTTCGCTGTGTTGACTTTTTTGAAGCTGCATGCGTTGAATCTTTTGCGTTGTCCCTGGTTTGACTTGCATTGACTTGTGATGAGCTGTCTTTGAGCGCTGTGGGTGTGATACATGAAAGTGCTGGCTAACCGAGAAAGACTTTGCTGGTTGAAGCATCCTGCTGATCGCAGTAACGCCACAATATCTCATATCTTTGTTGGACAAAAGGAATTGTAAATCTGATCTATATTTGGCTTTCTTCTATTGATCTGTTATTGTGTTCTATCAACATTTTACTTTCAAGTTTATGTGGTTTCTATTTCGTATTACGCCTAAGAAAGATTGAAGTAAAAATGCATCAAGCATAGAACACCATGGTTATCTAAATTTAACAATCTCCTAGCTATCTAGCATTCTTATGCACCATTGAACCACACAATGTAAATCAAGCTAGTAAAGATGAATGTTGGATTCAAGCCACGAATGAAGAATTTGATCAGGTTGAAAAGAATAATACTTGGGAATTGGTTCCAAGACCTCATGATAAAAATGTATTGGAACAAAGTGGATATTCAAAAACAAGTTAAATGAAAATGGAGATGTTATTAGAAACAAAGCTAGACTTGTTTGTAAAGGGTATTCTCAACAAAAAGGTATAGACTTTGAAGAAACATTTGTAGCTGTAGCCAGACTTGAAGCCATAAGAATGTTTCTTGCTTTCCCAAGTTTTCAACAGTTCAAAGTTTATCAAATAGATGTAAAATCTGCTTTCCTCAATGGTGATCTAGAAGAGGTTTATATAGAACAACCAGAAGGATTCATTTTGGGAAATGATGAAAAAGTTGTTTGCAAACACAAAAAGGCTCTATATGGTCTAAAACAAGCTCCTCAGGCATGGTACTATCGTCTTGACAAATATCTTTAACAACAAGGGTTCACCAAAGGATCTACTGACAGTAACTTATACACAAAAATTGAGAATGATAAACTGTTAATTATTGTTGTATATGTTGATGACATCATTTTTGGGAGTAATGAAGAATCCATGAGTCAGAAATTTGCTTCTGTTATGTAGCAAGAATTTGAAATGTCATTACTTGGGGAACTAACATATTTTCTTGGCTTACAAGTGCAACAAGCAAAAGACGACATATTTCTATCAGAAGCAAAATATCTCAAGCAAATCCTGAAGAAGTATGGAACGAAAGATTGCAAACCTGTGAGCACCCCAATGGTGACTGGATGTAACTTCAGTTCTCATGATGATTTGCCCATGGTAAACCAACCAGAGTATAGATCTATGATTGGAAGTTTGCTTTATCTAACTAGGACTAGACCAGATATTATGCATGTAGTTGGGATTGTTGGACGATTCCAAGCCAATCCAAAGGAGTCACATCTTCAGGTTGTAAAAGAAATATTCAAATATCTACAAGGAACTCAAGATTTTGGTCTATGGTATCCAAAGAATGCTGATCTGACTCTTCATGCTTACACAGATGCGGACTGGGCTGGAAATGTTCATGATCGGAAAAGGACTAGTGGTGGTGCATTTTATATGGGGCCCCGATTAGTATCATGGTTCAGCAAGAAACAAAGTTCCATTGCCTTATCTACAGTAGAAGCAAAATATGTGGCTGCCGCATCATGTTGCACACAACTTCTTTGGATGATGCAGACATTACAAGATATCCAAATCAAATTTTCTCTTCCCATCTCCATCCTATGTGATAATACAAGTGCCATCAGTATCTCAAGAAATCCTGTTATGCATTCCAAAACTAAGCACATTCCTATCAAGTATCACTTCTAACGAGAATAAGTTCTTGAGCAAAAGGTTAAATTGGAGTATGTTCCCTCAAAAGAACAAGTTGCTGATATTTTTACTAAACCTCTTCCCAGGAAAGCATTTGAATATCACAGACAGAAGCTGGGAGTTGTCTTTATCTCACTTATCAAATCTACTTGATTTCAGAAGATTAAATTCGGTACGCTGGTTTCATGAAGGCGAGTCGTGTATATACGTGAGTTTCTCTGTATAAAGCCACGTGTGGTTTTTGTTGACATAAAATCTATGGGTCATCTTTCAGAACAGTCTGTGTCATATCTTTGTCCTCAGGTGTTGATGGGTAAATTCTGCTGTTCTGGTATTCATCTTACAATTCCTTTCTTTGATATTTATCTCCTTGATGAAGATGCTTTGATGAATCGGTTGTTGAAGGTGTTGAGGATGCACAGGTTTAGGGGGAGCATTTACCATGCTGAGAAGACTGCATTGTTGGCATTATGTTGGTTGCTGTATTATCATCTCTCGTTTGAGATTCTTTGGTCTTGGTTATAAAAAGTCATATCTGTAATGATGTAAAGATTGTCATATTGAGTCATGTATTGACTCGTTCAAATATGTAAACCCACTTGGTTGGCTAGTTGAGTCAATTTGTAATTCCACTTGGTTGGATCCTTGATATAATTTTGTGTCCTTGGTGATAGGAAAGGTCATACTCAGTTGAGTTATAGAGTCATGTATTTTATTGAATATCTGAAGCCTCAGCATGTGCTCAGGGGGAGCATTTGTTCGCCCTTTGCTCTTGATGTCAAAGGGGGAGAGTTTTTGGTGTTTCAATAAGGTTTATATCTTATATATCTACAGGTTGTGGTGATCAAACTCCAACATGGTTGCCATCAAGTCCAAAGGGGGAGATTGTCGGCAATATGATTCTTATGATTGCATATGTTGTCCTTGATGGCAACTCACTTGCAAAAGCTGAAGTATATGGCTTCTGGAGAAGCACAGTGGTTTAGCAAAAGGTCCAACAAAAGATGGTTAATATTCATATTTAAGGTTCTATACGCGAGTTCGTGCAAGCCAAGTCGCGTACACACGCGGAAAAGAACGAGCAAAGTAGTGTATGCCTTTTGCGCTCTAAATTTATGATATTAGGGGTCATTACCATGGTTTTAGCCCACAGTATTGAGCTCCGTGTCATCTATTTTGATTCTGTCCAAGAATACCATCGACACTTGTGTGGTTTTGGCTCATGGTATTGGGAAAGGTTAAACCTGTATAAGGAGAAGAAGATCATAGTGCAAAAGGTGCAAGTTTATGGGTTTTAATTGAATACTTCTGTCTGAAGTATGTCTGCATGGAATGGGTTACTGTTTATTGGTAGAAATGAAATTATGATGCACCCATGAATACAATGATGGATCAAGATCTCTAGACCTGAAATGACTATGTATTTGATTGATTTGTGGGTGAGATGTTTAGATCTGTGATCTGGCGCATGATTGCTGAAGTGAAGAGTAAAATCTGGGTAAGTCTGTTGATCTAAAACTTTCTGCAGTCTTGAATATTTACAGATTTATACACCGGTTTTCCGCGGTAAAAGTGCATATACACGCGGGTCTGAAACAGCAAAAGCGCGTATGGAAGTCAGGGTTTTCTGAAGCTTGATGAAGAGGTTATTTGTTTATTGGTGCTATATGTTTACTGTCTGTCAATGAAGTCTTCATGTAGATCTGGGTTGTTTGAATATTGTATATGCTGCGAGTTGACTATGTACAAATATGATCAATGAGTGATTAAATATGATTGATGATGCTATCTGAATAAGGGTTTTGCAAATCTGAAAAGATGTACAACTGAAACCCTCAGATCTATTTTTGAGTCTGATCAAATTCTGGAAATTTATTATTCACAGATCTGTATGCTAGTTGGTATGCAGGAAAGTGAGTATACACGCAGGTTATAGTAAAGTGAAGTAGCGTATGTATCTAATGTGATAAATGATCAAGGTTGAAATTGATTTTGCATGTTGATTAAGAAGTCTGGGTTTATTACTTTGTTCTGATTACAATGATCTCATTGTTCTGGTTAAAGTTTGGGTTATGGTTATTGGTGTTGATCTATATATATTGAGTTGTGTCGAAGCAGTTGGATCTAGTGTGAAAATTTATGAAACGTGGTTTGCAGTGGTCTGAGGGTTGAAGCTTTCAGTGTGGAAGTGGAAGCTTCCTGCCAATAGAAGCTGGTGTTTTGTTCTAGGGGGTTGTAGCTCCCTTCCAATAATGGCTGGTAAACGAGATTAGGTGGTTGGAGCTCCCTTCCAGTAGCAACTGGAGAACGAGAGATGGTTGCAGCCTTTTGCAGGTAGATCCCTGCGTACTGATATGAGTCTGATCAAATTCTGGAAATTCAGTATTCATAGATCTATACGCAAGTTGGTATGCAGGAAAGCGCGTATACATGCAGGTTACAGTAAAGTGAAGTAGCGTATGCATCTAATGTGATAAATGATCAAGGTTGAAATTGATTCTGCATGTTGATTCAGAAGTCCGGGTTTATTATTGTGTTCTAATTACAATGATCTCACTATTCTAGTTAAAGTTTGGGTTATGTTTATTCGTGTTGATCTATATATATTGAGTTGTGTTGAAGCAGTTGGATCCAGTGTGAAAATTTATGAAACGTGGTTTGTAGTGGGTCTGAGGGTTGAAGCCTTTAGTATGAAAGTAGAAGCTTCCTGCCAGTAGAAGCTGGTGTTCTGTTCAAGGGAGTTGTAGCTCCCTTCTAATAGTGGCTGGTAAACGATATCAGGGGGTTGGAGCTCTCTTCCAGTAGTAGCTGGAGAACGAGAGCCTTTTGCAGTTTGATGCCTGCGTACTGATATGAGTCTGCATCAGTACAACATTGTAAGCAGTTTTCCATATAATAAATATTGAAGAAAGAGACGACAACAGCGGTGGTTTTCTTTCGACTTGGGGTTTCCACCTTAAATCTTGGTGTTCATGTGTGATGCTCTTCTCTGATTATTTATTCTGTTATTTCTGCACATATTTACTGCTTAACTATTTGATGCATAATTGGTGATCTGGGCTAAAGAATGATTTTGGATATTTATCTGAACAATAAAGTTAATTGGGTATATGCAAGTTTCTGTTAGGATATCCGCGTATATATGCTAGTTGGGCTAATCAAAGTTGCGTATAGGAATCAGTAAAAGAAAAGTAAAAGATTGTGATTCTTGTAAATATTGATTCACTCCCCCCCCCTCCTCTCCCTTAGTATTTTTCCCAACAACAAATCTGCAACTTTGTACAAAATCATATAAATGCCCTCACAATCTACAAGAGTACAAGAATCTATCATTGTTGAAGATTGCAGATACATGGTTTGCCTCTTCATTCATCATGTTGAAGAAGTTGAGGGAGGTCAAGACTGCTCTTGGGGCCATGGTTATTTCAGAGTTTTGATCTTTTTGGAGGAAGACAGATCAAGAAACCTCAAAAAGAGTGAAGGGCACAGTGTTAGATGATGCTTGGTGGGAGAGGGTAGATCTACTTATTAAGATCATGGACCCTATCATTTATTTGATACGATTTGTAGATACAGACCAACTCATCCTAAGAGAGGTTTATGAGGTATGGGATTCCATGATTGAGTCTATGAGGACCATTATTTTATACAGTGAGTGCCTTGAGTATGAGACATTGTCAGAGGCCTTCTTCACCACCATACAGAATATTCTTGTCAACAAATGGGACAAGAATTAAATTTTTTTGCATTGTTTGGCTCACTCATTGAACCCAAAATACTAAAGCCATGAGTGGTTGAATGGTGGACCTTCCTGCAGATTCCCTCCTCACATCGATGGTGAAATTTCATAGGGGAGGAAGGATGCATTGAGGCGGATTTTTTAGGATAGAGCATCCTTTGATGATGTGGAGGATGCCTTTGCACATTTTTCCATTGGCACTGGTCGATTTTGAGGATATGATTTGATTAGAGATAGGGGGGCTAAAAATTCCTATTCTTGGTGGGCAACTCATGGGGCAACAAGCCCTCCTCTACAACAGTTAGCCATGAGGCTCATCTCTTAGGTGACTTCTCCTCTTGTTGCGAGAGGAATTGGAGCACATGAGAATTTGTATCTTGTCAAGAAGAGCAGGCTTGAGCAATCCAAGGCAAAGACAATGGTGTATGTGCACACCTTATTTAAAGGCAGAGGGATGAGTGGTTGAAGGGAAAGACAAAGATTGGGATGTCTTTCCCTTGTGTACCCAAGCTTCACCATGTGACTATCAATGCGGGCATACCAGGCTCTGGGGGCTTGCTTCAAACCATATAATGATTTCTTCAGCTTGCAAACATGAGTCTTCCTATCTTCAACTTCGAAGCCTAGTGGTTGCTCAACAAATGCTTCTTCTTGTAGTGTGCCGTGAAGAAACACAATCTTCACATCCATCTGGTGAAGAGTATCCCTGACTAGCAACAAGAGCAACATTAGACCCAATAGTGGTACAGGGGGCAACAATTGCAAATATATCATTATAATCTTCTCCCTCTTGCTGGGGGAAACCTCTAGCCACGAACCTCGCTTTATATTTCTCAATACTCCCATCAGCTCCGTGCTTGATTTTGAATAGCCATTTCGAAGTCATGACAAACTTTCCTTTGGGTCTCGGAACAACATCCCACACATCATTCTTCATAATGGATTCATACTCTTTGGCCATGGTATCCTTCCAAACCCGCTCTTTCACAACTTCTTCAAAAGTGGGAGGTTTAGCTTGTATAATGGTGCTCCTAGCTACAACGTATCCCTAGTACTGACATGGCTTCTTACTTTCTCTAAAGGTTCCTCTAGCAGCGACATGCCTCTTAGCATCCTGTAATGTATCACGAAGCCAAAGCGGTCTCTTTCTAGCAGGGGGATCACATGGAGGAGGATCCAAGGGGTCCATAGGCTCCTTGGGAGGACTTCCCGGTATCCAAAAAAGTGTCTAGAAGCCCCACTATATACCAGCCATCACACGAATTTGTTGGAGAACTAGAAAGAGTAGAAATAAGAATATATTCAGATTGAGTGGCAACAACATTATTTCCATACCTTGAGTTCCTTGTTCTCTTTCGCGAATGATAGCCTTCTTCACGATCATCAGGAGCATCTCTTCATCTTCTATCATCTCTTTTTCTTCGACCATCTCCTCTTCTTCTATCGTTGAACCTGTTGTTGAAGTCACGATTGTTGTTGTAATTGGATCTTGGAGCATCTCTCTTTTCCGGACAGTCCTGGGCATAATGACCATGCTTGTGGCAGTTGAAGCATTCAACTAGATGCCTGTCTTTTCTGTACCTTCTCTTGGAGTCCTTGGATTTAGGAGAAGACTTTCTTGGATTAGATGGTCTCCCTCTACCTTTCCTCTTCTTGTATTGAGCAACAAATGCAAAGGGCTCTCCTTCTTCATGCTTTTGGGCCCTCCCTCTAGATATCATCTTGGTTTATTCTTGAGTGCACTTACCAATGAGCTCATCAAATGTCAGGAACTTATTATTGTTGTTTATAGTAGTGATGAAGGTTTCCGAAATAGGAGGAAGACCTTGAAGAGAAACAAGCACACGCTCTTTGTCAAATATAGGCTCTCCAACAGTTTGCAATTGATCCCTTAGTTGGGATATCCTCATGACATAAAATTGCATAGATTCCCCCTTGTTCATCTTAATATCCTTGAGTTGATTCTTTAAGGAGAGGATATGATTCAAATTGTTGGCCTCATACATCCCAACCAACTTATCAACGATATTCTTAGACTTCTTCAATTTTCTAGCATAAGTAAGCAAATGATCTTTCAAAGAAACAGTAAGAATTTTCTTGGCTTTAAGCTCACCTTTTTTATATTTGGTCTTGGTAGTAGCAGGAGCATTTTCCAGTGGCTCAGGTACTTTGCCTTACACATATTCCAAGACATCATTATCATCCAATATCACTTCCACCCTAATCTTCCAAGCAACAAAATTTGATGAGTCACCCAACTTCTTTGTATCCTTGAAGTATGAGGTGGACATCTCTAGACATTAATCACTCAACCCATTTTTTTTTAAACAAGAATTATTTCTGTTAGCAATCATATTTTAAACAAAATTAATCTTTCAATGATAAAAAACAATCATAGATAGAACAATAAATGCAATGTACAATAGAAGACAACCGAGAGCAATGACAAGAGACACAAGATTTGGTCATAGATCAGGGAAAAAATCCATAAGGGGGAAAGCCATTTCAAATTCTTCTTCTATTAGTTTGTTATCAAATGTTTTGGAGAGAGATACAATGATCCAATTCATCAATAAAAGAGTCAAAGGTCAACAACTTTGACTATCCAAATCTGCTAACCAATATCCAATGGGAGATGAGCCCAAAAGACAAATCTGATTCAAAGTCAAAGTCTACACTTTTTGGTCAAAGTTAACAGCAGTCAAAGATGCCCTAACCAATCAACATTCAACAGTCAAAGATGCTTCAAATCAGCTCGGTCAACAGTTAAAATATTCTGCCTTCCTTGCTAGTCAAAGTCAAGTCAAAAAATCCCCAAAAGAATACAGTAAAAGGATGGAGAAAGCTGCGGCCAAACCTCAGATTTATGCAGTCAAACTTCATTCAACGGAATTGCAGTCAACCCTAGTCAAACATCCCAGGAAAGTTTGATCTTTCCACAAAAAAATTCGGCCTCCAAAAATCGAAATTTTACAAGTCAAAGTGAGTCAAAATGCCAAGTCAAACTTGGTCAACGGCTGCCGAAATACAAGGTCAACACAGAAAATCAGAATGCCCTTCTTCGCTTCGCACGTGTGAGCTTGATTACCTTGCTTCAAGCCTGTACATACTACAAACCAATCACAAGAGGAGAGAGAGAGAGAGATGTGTTGATGTGATGTCCAAATGAGGTTGCCTTGATGTGTATTTATATGCATCTTTGGAAACCCAATTATCACTTTAATCCAACCTAAACTTTTGTGCACTTCTGGGTTTTTCATTAAAAATAATATTTTTCCTTGATCAAACTAAATTCTTCCAAGGGAAAAGAGGGTCTTCTCTGGATGAGGAAGACTGTCCAAAGGAGGGAATTTGTCATTGAGCTGCCAAATTAACATTTTGCCAGATAGGTGAGAAGTCATATAGCTGATGCAGGTGGTGCAGATGAAATGGCTCGTTGTCATCGTCTAGTGGTGGATGTCAAGGGCTGCTGGCAGGCCAACTGGATGCGAAGTGTAGGATACAAATTTCTCTTATGGGATCACCCACTTTTGGTGAATAACATGTAGCAAATTACACTAAGCGATAGGTGGATCAACACTGGTTTGAAAATCAGTTGAGTTGGA
This sequence comes from Pinus albicaulis, assembly GCA_034641835.2. Classification (NCBI taxonomy): domain Eukaryota; kingdom Viridiplantae; phylum Streptophyta; class Pinopsida; order Pinales; family Pinaceae; genus Pinus; species Pinus albicaulis. Next base: position 1,491,412,543 of record CM076580.1, read on the forward strand.
GATATGGTCCTAGTTCGCTTACAACCATACAAGGTAAGAACATGTTAAAATTTGGGTACCAGAGGACAAGTGGTTCCCTAAGGCTTTGATCTTTGGCCTAGGGAAAAGTGTCCAAATATATTTGTACTTTTCTCCTAAAGTGACTTTATAAGTGGTAAAGTCAAATCTAATTTAAAAGTGACTTTATAAGTGATAAAGTTACAAGTCTAATTTTAAAGCTATGTTGTAGGAAACGTGGCGATGGGGTCCGTTTCCGCTCTGAAACGAAACGGAACACGTTTCCCCATACCGTACGACCTGGAAACACGTTTCCATTCGTACTGGGTCGTTTCTTTTTGGGGAAATGTGCCCAGTACGGACGAAAACACGTTTCTAGGTTGTATAGGCGCGTTTCCGTCGTTTTAACTTAATTTTTTTTGCTTTTTGTTTGGGGTTTGTGTGTTTTATCATTTTTTTAATTGTAGAAAGTGTCTTTTGGATGCTTCTAGATGGCTCTCTCAATTTATAAAAAGACTCTCGCTTCTAATGATCAAGCCTATGGCCCTATTATTTATATGCGATTCATGGTAATGTTAAATTCTTAAAGTAATAGTGACATTCTCCTTAATCTTCATTTTCATCCTTTTACTTAAATTTTTAACAATACCATGAAATGACTTAGGATGTTTGAGGGTGGTTCCGACCTCCTTGGATTTCATATGGAGCAAGTAGAATTTTAGATCTCATTCAAAATCTAGCAGACTTGTTTTTTCAAGATTTTAGGATTGGGTGATTGCAATGTTTCCATTAGATTTTGTCATGTATTAGGGCATGGAACTAAAATTACCATGAAATGACTCAGGATGTTTGAGAGTGGTTCCGACGTCATTGGATTTCATATGGAGCAAGTAAAATTTTAGATCTCATTCAAAATCTAGCAGACTTATCAGTTTTTCAGGATTTTAGGAGATTGCAATGTTTCCATCGGATTTTGTCATGTATTAGGGTATGGAACTCATATTTAATCAAGAGCACCAATCCCTCTATGTACCTTGGTGTTAGTGACATTGGTTGTCAAACTCCTCTATCATAACCCTACTAAAAATGTACTCATCACTCAAACAAAATCTTGACTTGAGATGCTCATAGTCTTTATTGTAGGTGCAACCTCATAGTCTTTATTGTACTTGTAGCCTCCTATATATAATAAAGACCGATTTTGAGATTTTGATATATAATAAAGGTTGGTTTTGGATATTTCGATATTGCTATTTTTATCATGTGTTTGTTATCATTCATGAGTAAATATCTTGTAACTTGTAATAATTTATGCTTTGAATTTATCATGTATGTTTTATGATTTCACATAACATTTCTTAAATGTCCTAAATTCTAATATAGATTTCCAAAATTTCCAAAATTTGGGGGGGTCGCGTTTGGTATCGCTTCTCGTTTCGGAAACTCATTTCCGTTTCCCCGTTTCGTGCAACTTAGTTTTAAAGTGACTTTATTAAAGTCAATGTAAAATTAGAAAGTGAAAAGGTGACTATGGAAATAAAAGGCTAAGTGGGTCTTTATTTAAGTGGGGTGTATTAAAAAATAAAAAGTGAGAATTAAATGCACACATATTCTCAGCCCTTGATCTAAAGCTATCTCAGACATTGGATTTAGGGATTCCCCAAAAGTCACTTAGGGTGGGTAAAAGGAGAAAAGAAGAGAAAAGGTCATTCATTCTTTTCATGAGCAGATTGAGAGAAAGAGCAAGAGAGAGCAAGGAGAATTTCTGAGCAGTGAGGAAGAAGAAAGTAGAATCTTGGCACACATACCGAGGTAGCATTCAACAAATCTGCACAATAGGTTTACATGCAGTTTTGGCACATATTTCGAGGTGAATTTATTGTTGTTTTTGTGGCACAAATTTCGAGGCACTCCGTACAATTGTTTATGTGCACAGAAATCAAGGCAGAAATCGTACAATATTTATTGCTATCCCTCTGCACGCAAATTGAGGAGGCCATACAACAACACTTATTGCTGTTTTGCACGCCAATCGAGGAGGCCGTACATCAACATTTATTGTTGTGTTTTTTGGGCACGAATTGTATTTTGTGGTTGCTGGAATTTTCTGTGTATTTCTATTTCACTGTAAATACATTTTATCAAAAATAAGGAAGAGCTCTCGAGCTGGTTTTCCTAAGAGTTGTAGGGGGTTTTTCTAGGGTCACTTTTACCAAAAATCAGCGTGTTACTTTTCTGTGTGTCACTATTATAATTCCCTGTGTTTTATTTTTGCATTTCTAGCACTGTGAAATTCCTAAATTTGTGTTTTCAAAAAATAAGTTCATCTCCAAAATTTTGAATGTATGATTATGGGAATGGGTATTTAACTATATGGGAGTGATAAGGTGAAATTGAAAACCAGAGTGGGGTCTAAAATTTCTAGATGGTAATAGAGCTTGGGTGGCTGAAAAGTGCAGTTTGGGACAGCGAGTGAAAAATTACAGCAAGCTGATTTTTCACAGAGAAAACTGAACCTTTACCATAGTTTTGAAATTTTCAGTTTGTTAGGAAAAGAAGCATGTCTTTGGGGTTGAGGGTTGAGGATATGTTGGATGGGCAGAGCATCTATAGTGCATGGAGGGAGAGAATCCAGACCATATTTGAGGAAGCAAAAGCCTGGGGCATAATGGTTCACACCACACAATGCCCAATAGTAGTACCTGCTAACCCTGTACAATTGGCAAAGTTTAACAAGAAGAATGCTAAGGGAAAAAGACCGATTTTGGATGGTGTTAAAGACCATGTCAATTCTCATGTGAGAGGAAAGACATATGCACTTGAGATGTGGACAGCGTTGACCAATCTTTACCAGAGCACCAATGAAACATAAAAATGGTCCTAAGGGAGAAGTTGAAGGCCATTAAAATGGCTAAGACTGATAGTGCTACAACATACCTCACAAAGATCACTTCTGTGAGTGATGAGTTGGCAGCTGTTGGAGAGACAATTCCACCCACTGAGTTGGTGCAGATTATATTGAATGATCTTCCCAAGACTTGGGAGAGTTTTGTGGATGAGATTGTTGCACGAGAGAACCTTCCCAACTGGGAGAGGTTGTGGGATGATTGCATTCAGAATGAGATCAGAAAGAACCATCTTGGGGCTGCCAAACAGGTGGAGGAGGATGACAATGTAGCATTGTTAGCAAGAGGCAAGAAGGGAAAAGGAAAGAAGCAAGCTTCCATAAGTGGTGGTGGGGGCAAAGGCAAAGGCAAAGGTAAGCAGGTAAACATGGAGAAGGACTATTCCAAAGTCAAATGTTGGAATTTTTAGAAGTTGGGACACTATGCAGTTGTGTGTCCGGAGAAGAAGAAGAAGGGAAAGGACAAGACCATGGCAGCTTCTGCAGAGATAGGGACTTCTCGGAGAGCTTTGACTGGGAGTTTGCGTTCATAGCTTGTGAGTCCACTAGTGCAGGATCACATGCCACATAGGTTCAGAGGGAGTGTGCACTTCCCTCCACTAGCAGAGCATCTTCAGGTATTTGGTATGCTGACAGTGGGGCCTCTTGTCATATGACAGGAGTCCGGGAGAACTTCTCGGAGCTTTCAGAGAGTGGCACTGATATAGAGGTAGTACTCGGAGATGACAACATTGTTAGAGCAGTCGGTGTAGGGACATTAACATTTGATAGGGAACCCAAACCTCCCTTGAAAGTGTCTGATGTTCTATATGTGCCAGGAATGAAGAAGAACTTTATATTAGGCATGGTAGAACCAAGTCCTCTGCGTTAGCTGAGCATGCAGAAAAGACGAAGCATCACATTTGTATGGAGGAGGCTAGAATCCTTGCTAGAGTCGACCATTTTCATCACCGGAAATTTAGGAGGCGATTGAGATTGAGAAGAGGCCCGCACGTTGAACAGGGATGACGGATGGAAAGTTAGCAGTTGTTGGATTCCATCTCTTCACTCCCTGTAAGGGTCCTTTTTTTTTCTTTGTGTTTTTATGTTTTGGTATTATTTTTATTATTATATTATTTTATTTTAGTATTTTATTTATTTATTTATTAAAATAAATTACAAATAATTTATTTTTATTTTTATTTTATTTTATTTTAATTTAATTTTTAAAAATGTTTTTATTCATTCATGTTTTTATTTATTTATTTTATTTATTGATTTTATTTTATTATTTTATTTATTTATAAATTATTTATTTTTAGTTTATGACTTTGACTTGAATTCTTTGGTTTTTATTTTACCTTTTATTGGGTCCTTTTATTCTTTAGTTTTATTTTTATTGTTATGATTTGGTCTTTTTATTATGATTTTGTTATCTTATTTATTTTATTTATTGGTCTATGTATGTTAATTTATTTATTTATTAAAATAAAATACAAATAATTTATTTTTATTTTTATTTTTGTTGTATTTTAATTCTTGTTTCTAATTTTATCCTTTCATGTATTTATTTATTTATTTTATTTATTGATTTTATTTTATTATTTTATTTATTTATAATTTATGACTTTGACTTGAATATTTTTTCACTTAATAACCTGTTTATCTTGTTTCTGTGGGGGAGTTAATTTAGTTTTTACTGTTGATTTTATATGAAGGGGTAATTATGTCTTTTTATAGTTTTATTTTTGATCGTTTTTAATTTTAAGGATGGGTTAGTTATTTTTTTGGATTATTTTATAATTTTCGACCGTTTTTAACTCTTTGGGTTTTGACTGTTGCTTCTCTCTTCCCGGTATAAATGTGTATGTCAGATCAGCCAATCTTCATTATCCTGATGATGAACTACAGTGGGTAGTTCGAAACACGTCGGTTCCAAAATTTCTTATGTGATTTCCCGGAAGATTTATAATTAAAACTTTATATCCATTTCAACATTGGAGGACAAAGGGTATGAGGTGTTGTTCAAGAGAGGGCATGTGCTTATATATCCTAGGGGCACTCCATCTGATTCAGCGAGAGTGATTGGTGTGCGCCATGCCAAGGTGTACATGTTTTCATTCCAGTCCTTGATGGCATTGAGTAGCAGTAGCGACGACAGATCTAGCAGTTCAGAGTTGTGCGAGATTTGGCATCGCAGGATGGGCACATGTATCATGGGGCCTTGAGGACATTGCAGGAGATCACCAGTGACCACAGGTGTGCCAGATTTTAGCTCTGATCACCTTGATACATGCAAAGGATGTGCTATGGGGAAGTTTGCCAAATCTCTATTTCCCAGCAGTGACAGCAGAGTGATAGGGATTCTTGACTTGATTCATACCGATGTGAGTGGTCGGATGTCTCATGTATCCTTGAGTGGTTATGAGTACTATGTTTTATTCATTGATGATCACTCCAAGAAGACTTGGATTTATTTCTTGAAGACCAAGAGTGAGGTCTTCAAGCGGTTTCAAAAGTTCAAAGCTTTTGTGGAGACTCATACAGGTCGAAAGATCAAGGTCCTCAGGTCGGACAATGGAGGGGAGTATACCCTTGGTAAGTTTGTTGATTTTTGTGTGGAGGAAGGCATCAGGAGGGAGTTCACAGTTCCTTACAATCCCCAGCAGAACGGGGTTGCAGAGAGGAATAACAAATCCATCGTTGGGGCTATCGAAGCCATGCTTCATGATCAGGGGTTACCTTTGTTGTTGTGGGCAGAGGCCTGCAACACTGGTGTGTACTTGCAGAACAGGAGTCCACATCATGCCTTGGGCAATGTGACTCCGGAGGAGGCTTTTTCTGGGAAGAAGCCTGATGTTGGTCACTTTCGTATCTTTGGGTGCATTACATACTTCTATGTTCCCAAGGAGAAGAGGACCAAGCTAGAGCGCATTATGGATAAGGGCATATTTGTGGGTTACAGTGAGACCTCAAAAGCATTTCGGATTTATATTCCTGCGAAGAGGAAATTTGTTGTCAGGCGGGATGTGAAGTTCGAGGAGGAGAGGGCTTTCAGGAGGTCATGAGAGTTAGAGTATCTGGATTCACCAGACCCTCAGTAGCAACTGAGTCAGTCACAGAGATCCAATGGACAGGGATCAGGAGGAACATCGATTACAGTGTCAGGTCCATCAGTGAGCAGTGGCTCTCAGAGTCAGATGGGTGGTGCTTTGGGCAGCATGCAGAGCAGTCCATAGAGCAGTTCACAGGGTAGTCCACTAATGGATAGTTCGCACGGTACTTCGGCATCTACAGGCACAGGTTCAAGCATGAGGTCAGTTGGCAGACCTTCAGGATTTCAGGCTTCTGATGATGATGAGGATTCTTTCACTCCGGTGGGAGAAGTGTGCTTAGGGAAGAGGAAGCCCAAGTGGCTTCAGGACACCTTGAGAGAGGCAACATCTGTTGCTGGGCCAAAGAGACAGGTTAGAGAGAGCAAACCACCTGAGCGGTTTTGTAGCTATATGGCATTGATCACTAGCATCGTTAATTCTGAGCCTTCTAGCTATTAGGAGGTAGCTAGCCAATAGGTTTGGAGAGAGGCCGTGTAGGAGGAGTATTCTTCTATCATGAAGAATGATGTTTGGGAGGTGGTGCTGAGGCCTGAAGGCAAACAAGTGGTTACTTCTAGATGGCTTTACAAGATAAAGCATGCTGCAAATGGTAGCATTGGGAAGTTCAAGGCTCGGTTTGTGGCGAGAGGGTTCTCATAGGTAGAGGGAGTTGACTATGAGGAGACCTTCGCTCCCGTGGCTGGATATAATTCCATTCGCTCCATTATATTGATAGCAACAGAGATGGGTTGGAAGATCCACCAGATGGATGTGAAGACCGCATTTCTCAATGGCTTCATACGGGAGGAGGTTTATATTGAGCAGCCGCAGGGCTTTGAGGTGCATGGGAAGGGGTACCATGTATGCAGACTAAAAAAGACACTCTATGGCCTGAAGTAAGCTCCTAGAGCTTGGTACTCGAGGATTGATACGTACTTGCAGGAGTTGGGTTTCACAAAGAGTGATGCAGTTCGAACCTATACTTTATTGTGGTAGGTGAGAAGCCTCTCATTCTGGTGCTGTATGTGGATGACTTGGTCATTATAGGTGCAGAGAGACTTATTGAGGGCTGCAAGAGAGATCTTGCTTCAGATTTTGAGATGAAGGACATTAGCTTGATGCATTACTTTTTGGGATTGGAGGTGTGGCAGGATGATGGGTATTTCTTCCTGGGACAGGGGAAGTATATTGTGGACATTCTTAGCAGATTTCACATGGAGGATTGCAAACCCATGTCTACACCTATGATCACTAACTGGAAGAAGCTTCACACTTCAGATTCCGAGTTGGTGGATCCCACTTTGTACAAGCAACTGATTGGTTCCTTGATGTATTTGGTCAACACTTGACCAAATATATGTTTTGCAGTTAACACGGCCCAGGAGAGTGCACTGGGTGGGTGCAAAACACAATTCTTCGTTACTTGCAAGGTACAATGGATTTTGGTCTGGATTATAGACAGGGAAATGGAGTGGTACTGGCAGGGTACACTGATTCAGATTGGGCAGGTTGTGCTTCTGATAGGAAGAGCACTTCAGGGTGTTGTTTTAGGCTGAGTTGGGCAGTTGTGTCGTGGTTCAGCCGGAAGCAACAGTCAGTTGCATTGAGTTTAGCAGAAGCAGAGTACATGGCAGCCAGTTTGGCTAGTTGTGAGGCCATATGGCTTCGCAAGATGTTGTTTGGCTTATTTGGTCAGGCGTTGAGACTTTTAGTGATAATTAGAGTTGCATTAAACTCACGAAGAATCTAGTTTTTCATGACAAGTCAAAGCATATCGGGATCAAATAACATTTCATCAGAGATTATGTTCAGAAGGGAGCTGTGAAGCTTGAGTATATTCCCACAGATGAGTAGGTAGTAGATATATTCACCAAAGCCTTACCACGAGGCAAGCATGTCTACTTTAGAGACAAGATGGGAGTGGTGAGAAACACTTCCTCGGTAAAAAGGAGTGTTAAAATTTGGGTACCAGAGGACAATTGATTCCCTAAGGCTTTGATCTTTGGCCTAGGGAAAAGTGTCCAAATGTATTTATACTTTTCTCCTAAAGTGACTTTATAAGTGGTAAAGTCAAATCTAATTTAAAAGTGACTTTATAAGTGATAGTGTTACAAGTCTAATTTTAAAGTGACTTTATTAAAGTCGATGTAAAATTAGAAAGTGAAAAAGTGACTATGGAAATAAAAGGCTAAGTGGGTCTTTATTTAAGTGGGGTGAATTAAAAATAGAAAGTGAGAATTAAATGCACACTTATTCTCAGCCCTTGATATAAAGCTATCTCAACCATTGGATTTAGGGATTCCCCAAAAGTCACTTAGGGTTAGAGTAAAAGGAGAAAATAAAAGAAAAGGTCATTCATTCTTTTCATGAGCAGATTGAGAGAATGAGCAAGAGAGAGCAAGGAGAATTTCTGAGCAGTGAGGAATAAGAGAGTAGAACTTTGGTACACATATCGAGGTAGCATTCAACAAATCCGTACAACAAGTTTACACACAGTTTTCGCACAAATTTCGAGGTGCATTTATTGCTATTTTTGTGGCACAGATTTTGAGGCAGTTCGTACAATGTACAACTGTTTATGTGCACAAAAATCGAGGCATAAATTGTACAACATTTATTGCTATTCTGCATGCAAATCAAGGAAGTTGTACAATAACATTTATTACTGTGTTTTCTGGGCAACAAAATCAAGGAGTTCGTACAACATTTAATGTTGTTCCTGTTTTGACTGTTGGCACATTTTCCAAGGCAAAGTTTAAGCACAGAAAACGAGATAAGTTGTATTTTGTGGTTGCTGGAATTTTCTGTGTATTTCTATTTCACTGTAAAAGCATTTTATTATAAATAAAGAAGAGCTCTCAAATTGGTTTTCCTCAAGAGTTGTAGGGGGTTTTTCCAGGGTCACATTGACAAAAAATCAGCGTGTTACTTTGTAATGAATAAAATAATATAAATAGCGATTAATTAGTTAATTAGTAATTAGGTTGAAAGGCCATGTCTGATGAGACATGACCTTTCGTGAAGAGGCACTTGCCTAGGTATATAAGCAGACCTCATTTGTAATTATCAATCAATTCTTATTCATCTTACTATTTAATATAATGTGTATCCTCATGGATCAATGTGGAAAAAGTCGAAGTCGGGATTAAATCGGCAAGGGTAAAAAAGTTGAAAAACTTGGCAAAGTCGGGACTTTTTTGAAAAAGTCGGCAAAAAGTCGGCAAAATTAAAAAAATACAAAATTATTCAAATTTTTTCAATTTTTTTAGCATCTAAAGTATCCACAACATCAAATAAATGCATTTCCACATAAACATGTAAAGAAAGCTAATATATAATATGTATATGAAGTCTAGTGTTACATTACATATCAAAATAGTGAATCGAGTCCTGAATCTTGAGTCTCAGTCTCAAGAGTCAAAATATCAACAAAAAATATAATAATGTATATCATGAGTCATCTCCATGTCATAAAGTAAATCACTAAGATGAAGATCCCCTGCCCCTTTTACGGGAATAGGGAATGGCTTTGCCTTTTCCTCTAGAGGAAGAAGGCCCTGCCCCTCAGAATACAGATGGATCCAGTCGTCCTCTAGAAGCAAAAAAAACAGGTGGCCTCTCTCCTCTGCCGCTGACGCTGCCACTGCTACTGCCCATCCTAGATGGTGTCACCTCCTCCTCCTGCTCTGCCTCCTGACCCTGCTCCTCCTCCTCTACCACTGGCTCCTCTTGCTGTACAACTGCTTCCTCCTCTGGCACTAGTGCCTCTGGATCCACATCTAACCAATCAGGGGTTGATCCCATGACCGGCCTCTCAGTCTCGACCCTCCATGCAGCAGTGGTATCAATATTGTCCATTGAAATGGCATCCATATCAGGAGTTTTCTGAATTTGTCTCATCCACAATCGAAGATTGTAGTAGACATACACCATGTCATTGAGACGTTGGGATTCCAATCTGTAAAAGGGTCATAGATTATAAATTAGTACTTAGAAAATTTATATAGTAAAAATAATCAAATTATTTCAAAAATTTAATTTGAAATTTTTTTACCTGTTGCGCTTTTTGCTATGTATTTTGTCAAAGACACTCCAATTGCGCTCACACCCAGAGGAACTGCATGTCTGGCTGAGCACTCGGATGGCAAGCTTTTGGAGATGGGGTCCTCTACCACCATAGCTTGTCCACCAAGCATCTACAAGTTAAAATAAAAATGAGAAGCAAAAATTATGAAGAGACAATGAATTATTAAATTTGAAAGTTGAAAGTTGAAACAAACTGAAGCTTACTTGGCATTTTGGTCGTCCTACTCTTAATAGCCATGGTAAAACCAAATGTGCCACCAACCATCCTATATATTTCCATTTCTTTGGAAATTTCTTCACGTTCTTGCTCAGATACCACCATCCTCTCAACACATGTGAAGAATCCATCCATCACCTCGGCATCAACTCTGAAACCACAGGAGTAAGAAAATGCGGGGTTGAAGTAGATACCTGCAGCATGAATGGGGCGATGGAGGGTATTGTTGCATCGGTCATCAATCACTCTCCATATGACCTGTTGTTTCTCTAACCCCTCATCTCCCTTATCTGCATAATAAGCACGAATGGCTTGTTTGGCCCTATCCATGGCCTCATACAAGTAGCCCATTGAGGGCTTCTCTCCATCAACCAACCGAAGAACCCTTACCAAAGGTTCTGAAATGGCACACACCTCCTCTACTCCTGCCCAAAACTCCTGATCATATGAAACAAGTCTGCATATGCCCTCTCCCTCTGGTTTGCGGCTAATAGATAACTCACGCCAATCTTGTGAAAGAAACATGCTCTTCACATCCCACATAGAATTCAACAGAGACTGAAGAGATATGAAAGTAGTGGCAAAGCGTGTTATCGCAGGACGCACCAACTCTTTGTTGTTGGTGAATCTTCTCATCAAGCTAAGCACAGATGCATGATTGTAAATAAATTTTGTTATGCTCTTGGATGATTCAACAATATGTCTCACCATAGGAATCTTACCTATATCCTCCAACATCAAGTCAATACAATGAGCAACACAAGGTGTCCAAAACAGGGTAGGATACCTCTCCATCAGCAACCTGCCAGCTGCAACATAATTTGTAGCGTTGTCCGTTATGACTTGGACAACATTCTGTGGGCCTATTTCCTGAATGAAGATGTCCAACAACTCACATAATAAATTCGCATCTTTAATGTGTGTAGATGCGTCAACAGATTTCATAAACATTGTCCCCTTGGGACAACTAACCAAGAAGTTAAGAAGGGTCCTACCCTTCTGGTCAGTCCAACCATCTGACATGACTGTGCATCCAGTGTGTTCCCAAGATGCCCTAAACTCCTCTAGTCTAGCAGTGCAATCATTCTTTTCCTCTTGAAGAAGAGGCCCTCTCAACTGTGCAAAGGTAGGGGCTTTGTACCCCGGGCCAACGACAGTAACAACATCAAACATAGGTTGGTAGAATGGGTTTGTCTTGGCAATGTTGAAAGGAACATCACTCCATAGAAGACATCTACTCACCAACCTGTCAGCTTCTGCCTTTTCCTTTTTTTTAATTGCTGATTTGATGCCAGGTTGTGCACCAGGTGTCGTTCTAGGGACAAAAAGGATGAAAAAGCTGAGGGGTTGGAACTGGAAGGTGATGCTGAAGCAGAAGAAGCACTCTCACTTACCCCCACTCTTGAGCTCCCTACAAGTTGCCTTTTCATTACTGCCCTGGTGTCTTTGCCATCTTCTTTTTCCATCAAGGCTTTAATGGCCTGTCGGATCATTTCTGGACCCGGATTTGGGCAAAGTTCTACATTTTGCCCTGGAATTTGCCCTATATGGCATTTTAATCTGGCGATACCCCCTGACATATGCTTTCCACACAACTTGCAAGACAAATACATTCTATTGAGTCCTCCAGTTCCGGGTAAAGGATCAGGTTCACCATACTGCCAGAAAGGATCCAAATTCCTTGGCATTTTGTGTGAAACTTTTTGATGTTTGAACCTGGGCACAAAACAAAAATTAAAAAAAAAATCAAAAATTGCCCATCACAACAAAAACCACTATTACCAAAGTTAATAAAATCTGGGATCAATAAATTTTAATAATTTGTCATTGCAGTTACTGTTGGATACTTTCTAAGTTTCTATTCCCTTGACAGTCAAAATGAATTGAAGTTGTTCAAACAAAAAGTTCAGCTTTGTGTGGAATTCTTTGTTTGAATTTATCTTCACCTTAGAAGAAGCCATCTTAGTTATTAAAATTTAATAGGATAACTCCTGTAGCTAGTTTATTGAATTGGCTTTCTTCAGTTTGAAAGAAACTACAAAATTAATTTTATTGGGTGCCTAGCTTGAAGGAGGACTTATAAGTTATAACAATCATGAACATCAATGCTTATTGTAAATCATATTGACAGTGAGCTGGTTAGTGAGCTGAGTAGACAATCTATGCAACGGTTGTCCAGACAATTGTGCATTCCCTATTGAGGAATATTTTGACTTTGTTCAACTAGAAAAGAAAAGACACACATATTATCTTGTTCACTAGTCAACAATATTCATAACTATTTAAATTATGTGATTGTTAGACAAATTTCTGTATGCTCTTGCCAGGACGTCAACATTGGAGTATAGGCTTGACAAGACAAAATATGATATATTCAAGAATCAAGATGTTTTGAGAAATAAGTTATTTCTGACTTTGCCTTCTGCATTAAGCAACGACTGTAGAATAGGTTTTAAGTTATTAACCGTGGCATATTAACTTTATAATCCTCAAATCTGGTTTATTGAGGAATCTATCCATTTGAAGTTACTTTTTCTGTTCTAACTTCTACTATATATCGCTTTTTTCATTTTAGCAGCTACAGAGTATCTTCATAATGAATATGAAAGTGTTATGGTTTTGTATTGCTTTCTGATATTGTTGAACTCTTAAAATCCGCGGCATTTTGGTCAAATTCATACTTGTATTTGAAGATATGGAACCAAACATTGTCGAGGTAGTGCCTTGAGACTCGAGAGGCCTGGAAGCTATACATATGTTTACTGTTGTATTATTAAGTAACAAGTTATTAACCGTGGCATTTGGAAATTGGAACTCACCTGGCCGCAGCAGAAACCCCAGCAGCCGGCACCTCAAACTTCAAAGTCGAGCAGTGGTCTGTGGAGAAATCGAAGCCCTCGAGCGGTGGTCTGGACTCTGTGGAGATTCGGAGAATGACAAACGTAGAGCTTCAATTGAGCAACCTTGAGCAGTGGTCTGACTCCAATTTTCAACGCCCAATTGGCAATGACTCAAACTGTTAACCCTCTCGATTCTCACAGCGCTAAACAGTCAACACAGCGACCGACAACAAATCGACAAAAATGAACCATAAAAATCGATTTTCGGGCCTTTTTTTTGCCGCGCAGATTGACTGACGATTTTTTCATTGGACTCAGCAAAAAGTCGGGATTTTTACGATTAAATCCCGATTTTTTCGATTTTGAAAAAGTCACGAAAAAATCGGCCGATTTTATCGGCTGCTTAAAAAAATCTCGATTTTTTCAAAAAGTCGCGACTTTTTCACGACTTTTTCCACACTGTCATGGATATTTTGATGTTCCAAGTCTTCTGGAGTATTTAGTATAAGAAGGAACTTTGTTCACTTCATTTGGTATTAGAGCAGTTCGAGCGTTCGACCACTTAACTGTTGCACAGAGCCATGCTCTTCGATTCAAGTTTTTGACCATAGAAATCGTCAACTTCGTTGCTGTCGAAGCGTTTCGCTACCAATATTGGAGTTTCTCCAATTTCGCCGGTAGGCCTTTGGCCATAATAAAAATTTGAAAGAAAAAAAGAGAAGAGATTTAAAAGATAATAGTTAAAAAAAAGCAAAAAAAAAGACATTTAAAAAAAAAAAATTGGAAGGGAAAAAAAAAATAATATATATATATATATATATATATATATATATATATATATATATATACTCTATCCCACTCGAACACTCAGCCGCCTTTTGCACTGGCAACGACAACACAGAGAACGCACTTCCGTTGCGTTAGAAAAGAAGAAACACGACCAGTCTGTCAGCGACTGCAGCTCACACGCCCAAGCTCACACGCCACAACGATTGTTTGTAGCCTTTGGTCGTGCCTGGCTGACCTGTCGCCTGCATCGTTAGACCCTCGCTGTTCAACCACCATCGACGTCCTGCCACAGCTTCGCAACATCCAACGTTGCTCCGCCTTTCGCTGCATATGTCGTCCTCGACTTGCACCTTGCACACTCTTCTGCCGCCAGCAACAACAACCACCACGCTTGCTTCGTTCCCCAAATTTGACAGTCTTCTCGGTGGTCGGTTCCCTTGCCCAACAGACAGCCACGCAACACCCTGTCAACCTTAGAACTCGTTGCCCATCGTCCATTGTCGTACGTCGACCCCGACCGCTCTCTCTGTCCTCAACCGTCACTCATCGCTCTTTGACCCTGTCGAAAAGTCACTTCGACCGATTCGTTCATCACATCCGCTCGTTCGATTAAATCACATATCACAACTTATATATATAAAAACTTATATTAAAAATAAATTTTATATATAAGTTTCCATTTATATATATAATTATATTGGTTAATTATTTAATTAGTTGAATAAAAATTAATTATATATTTAATTAATATATATATATATATATATATATATATATACGCCTAAACATCCTTTAAGGGGTATTTGTGGAAATTGTGAGGAAAAATAAAAAGAAGAAGAGAAGGAATACATTTTATTCATAAAAACAAATAAAAAGAGAATTTTTAATAAAAAGTTCAAGTGTTGTATTAAAAAAAATAAATAAAAAAAATATACCCGAAGTTATCTTGACAAAATTGCATCCAAAAAAAACTAAAGGAGGGAAGATTTCCTAAAAATTATAGTATGTGTGTCTATGCGCTAATTGAAATCAAAAGGTCACTTGCGGGAAAGGAGGTTCTCATATCTATTGATCTTACTCAAAAGAATAATTATGTTAGTACTGAATGTGCTAACCAATTAGTGATCCCTAAATCAAATATAATTGAAACTAATTCATTTAACGCAAATGACAAACAATACGACATAGGGAATCTACACCTAAGTATTGGGGAGTATTCGTTTGTCTCGCAATTCACCGTTAAAACCTTATTTTGCAATGATAGTGATATAGTTTTGGGTTCGCTTTGGATGGAATCAATAGGGTCATTCATCCTTAATACGAAAAAGAAGTTTTTGACATTTTCTTACAAAAAGAAAAAAATAACGTTACAAGATGTCACAGTGAAGCCGAATTCAGTAACACCGGAAGATATATTAGATATCTCAAGAGTAGTTCTTCAAGAAAGTAAAAAAGCAATACAAAATTTGTAAAGGGACGTTGACAAAATCACCACTAACAAGAATGAAGAAGTTGCTCACCTCAAGGACCACAACGAAAAGTTGCTAACGCAAATTAAGAAGCTGAAAAAGGAAAAGAAGTCATTAGAAAACAAGGTACAATAATTTGTTGAAAAGGAATCATCGAAACCTTCAAATATAGAAATTCAAGTTGAAGAAAAAACAAACATTGATCCAGTAAATGTCACAACTCAAGAAGAAGACAAGCAAGTTGCAAAAGATACAAACTTAGATGTTGCATTTCAGACGAGGAACATTCTACGTGAAGGTTCTGTAACCAACTCAATAACATCCTCGCCAGAAGAAAATCAAAGAAGTCAAACCAAAAAAGTTCCCTATCGACATTCAAATCACGAGAGTAGACAACTCGACCAAGCTATGTATTCAGAACAGAAACAACAAGCTGATGTTCCGAAGAATACTAATGTCGGTGCAAGCCACTCACGTGATAACCAGTCGTCACAAGTTGCCAGTCATCACATGCTTCCATAGAAGATTGATCTAGGATGGTCTGATCTCTTCTCAGTGAGACAATTTTGTTTGTCACTTAGAGGATTATATCAACTTGTATCGACAAGGATGACTGCGTTGAGACGAGAAGACATTCGTAGCAGGAAAAGGAATGAAGGCCTTTTATCAACAAGCTTTGAGGAGAAAGCTTTTTGAGGAGGAAGGCAATGTAATGAATAAAATAATATAAATAATGATTAATTAGTTAATTAGTAATGAGGTTGAAAGGCCATGTCCGATGAGACATGACCTTTCGTGAAGAGGCACCTGCTTAGGTATATAAGCAGGCCTCATTTGTAATTATCAATCAATTCTTATTCATCTTACTATTTAATATAATGTGTATCCTCATGGATATTTTGATATTCCAAGTCTTCTGGAGTATTTAGTATAAGAAGGAACTTTGTTCACCTCATACTTTTCTGTGTGTGGCTGTTATAATTTCCTGTGTTTTTTCCTGCATTTCTAGCACTGTGAAATTCCTAAATTTGTGTTTTTAGAAAATAATTTCATTTCCAGAATTTTGAATGTATGATTATGGGAATGAGTATTGAACTATATGGGAGTGATAAGGTGAAACTGAAAACCGGAGCGGGGTCTAAAATTTCTACAGAACAAAATTCCACATGGGCCATATAGAGTGTGGGCAGGAGTGGTGATCTGTGGAGGTTGCATATGCCCCTGATATTCCCAACAAGGGGACACTCTATAATGTATTCCTCGTCATCTCTTTAAAAAAGAATCTTGGTAGTGAGGTGGTCGCCCAAATGAAGTTTGTCTAATGGATAAGGAAGGTAAACTCATATTGGAGGTAACGGTGAACTCTTTCAAGGAATGCTTTTTGCTATCTTGGTATTGATGAGGTCTAGGACCTTGTTATTGGCCTTATAGAATCCCAAATTGGAAAATTTCATTAGAAAGTTTCCAAGATATTCCTAAAATTTATTGTTGGGTTGCTGCCAACGGAGAAATTTATAACCCTTGTGTAATTACCATTGCCATGCAGACTACACAAATTACAAACAACTTATTGAAGTACCCCTGAACCGCTGGCATCCTTTGTGCTCTGATAATATCTCCAAAAGGAGTGCTAGGATTACGAGCATGCTTGACATTTTTGGAGCATGAGTACGCTTGGGGTGCGTGATGGTATATGTTACCCAAACACAAGCATACGTGAACATCCACATTGATAATCATCGTAAAGAGCACTCAAATTATTATTAAGAGTGATCGCCGAGGCCCTTTACCTATCTATCAGTTTGAGGATTTGCTATCTCGTGTTGACTTTTCCACCTCTTATCAGGCTGCTGACCCCATCACATTGGGATTCATGCACTATCTGTAGCAAGGAGGCCTTGATTGGACTTTAAACATATGACACCTTCAGATTCCGGCTCTGATCAACACAATGGAAGGCTGGGTCTCTAGCGAATCATGGGTCTATACCATCCACACTAGTACTGGGTTACCCACCAGTTGAAGGGTTTCAATCCACTGGTTTCGGGGTCTTACAGGTTGACCATCCTATGCGTTTACCAGCCACAGGTGCCTGGCTCTGACGACAACTACATTTAGCAGCAAGTATCCCCCACTTAACTTGAACGGGGGAGCTCACCTTATATTTGCATATGATGACTTACTGTCCAGCAGCATTCTCTGCAACTAATGAATGGATGAATCTGATGATTGGACACAAGAAATGAGTGGAGGAAAGGTCAAATAAAAAAGGTACTATTCTTCCCCAACAGAATATACTATATGGAAATAAAAATGAAAATATGAGGATTGCTCAGGCTCATTTGATGGCCTTTTTAGCTTTTGTAGACTGGGACTTTCCTGGTTCTCCTGTTGTCTGTATGATGTAACTGTCTTGAACTCTGTTATATTTATTTGTTCTTTGAGGTAAAATATGAAGCATTAAAAAAAGGAATGAGGACTTTGAATTGCTGGGAAAACCCACTTCTTCTAAAAAAACTAAACGCTGGAACCTGTGCTGGAGAAAGCTTTGTTCTTTGAGGTAAAATATGAATCATTAAAAAAAGAAATGAGGACTTTGAATTGCTGGGAAAACCCACTGCTTCTAAAAAAACTAAACGCTGCAACCTGTGCTGGAGAAAGCCAGTCTTGAGAAAAACTTAGTTCTGGCTTTCCCAACTCTTGAAATGCTAGCTGTAGATGCCATGCATATTTATCATAGTGTGCCATCATTGATTAGAAATTCTCTTGCTCGGAAAACTCCTTTGCTGCTACCAAAATCTGCAATGATTAAAATGGAAGTGGACAAGTGAAAACAGTTAAAAAAGGTATATAAGGGAAAGTCGTCCTAGGGGTTTTGCCCTTTGCCCCATGTGATTGATGTTTTTTCTTGCTTATTTTTTCCGTTTTTGGGTGGGGGAATCCCACCTGTTTCCTATTGCAGCTAAAGTGATATTAATTTGATTTGGTTTTAATACATTTGAAGGCTACATTGTGTTGCAGTTGTCATGGACCTTAGAGAAAGAAGGAACAAAGCTGGAATGGCGATGGAAATGTGACAAAGCACCAAATGACCAGAAAGTCATTTCTGATATACTGGATTTTCTGATGGATGCAAATACGAGATTAAGTGTAAGAAATCACCACTAATTTGGTCTTTTGTTATTAATTCATGTAATCTATTGGTATAAGCTCCATTGATTGCTTTGTTTATAATTCACATCAAAAGAAGTTCAAGGTTAATTTGTTCCATTACCGGTATATTCTGAAGTTTGCACAGCATATCTCTTTTGATTTCGTTACTCAAGTTAATCTTTGGTTTGTACTGGAATTTAAAAAAAAAACCAAATTTAGTTCAAGCTTTTGCTAATGCAGCTTTTGCTGTTTTTTATTCTGAAAATGAACATTCAAACTTATAGAAAGAAACAACCGAGAAAGAAGTCCCATTATATATAAGAAATGTAATGAATGACTTTAAATCAAGTTGGCATGCTTGCATTCAGTAACATTACCATAATGGTGTTAACAAGGACGATCTATCGTTCAGGATTTGAAGGATTTACTTTACAAAGTTTATTGCTGTCAATCTAATTTTCTCCTTTTTCAGGAAAGACTATGTTTGAATGGTTATAAAGTTTGCACTATACCATTTCTTTTAAAATGAATGTTGGATATAATCTTTTTCTCATTATGGATATAATCCTGTGCTATGCATCTGCAACAACAGCTGTAAACTTATAAAACTGTTAGGAAATGTGAAATCAGATATCACTAGTTTCTTCCGGTGCAGATAATCTTATTTGATGCATCTACATTGGGCAACAACAGCATTAAACTTATAAAACTGTTAGGAACTGTGAAATCTGATATCACTATTTTCTTCTGGTGCTTCTTGAAGCATTGAAATTGATAATTGTATGCATGTTCTTCCCATCATTTATCCTTACATTATCATTTGTGCTATAATGTGTGTCCTTGAAGAATTTGTGTTTTCCATGGTTATTCCTATGCCTTTTTTATGCCATGGTTATTTTGATCACTGTCCAGCTGCTTTTACTATCCAGATAGCCTGATTGTGATAGCTATCTTGGAATAATGGTGTGATGGAGCATGGTTGATGATATATAGCATGATCCGAGAAACCTAAATGAAAGCAGTGTTTCATTTACTTGATAAACATATTTGTTGAATCTCACATTTGTATCTCTAGAAAATTTCTCAGGAGTCGGAATATTATGAGATGGTGCAAATAAAGCAAATAGTCCAGTGTAAGTGATCAGCATGACATTTTTCCTACCATCTTAAATCAATTGTTTCCCAGAAGATTCAGTAGGACTAGTTTCCTTCTTTCCTTTTATGATAGAATCTTTTTAGATGCTTGACTTAAAGATATTGATAATCTATCCATTGAATACTTGCTAAAACCTAAAACATCTTAATCTTGATGGCTATGGAACTTATCCACCTAAGGTGGAGATTGTATGACCTTTGAATGGCTGCACAGGGACAATAGTTAAACTTCTTCTTCACATTAGTTCATGTTCTTGACTTGACAGATTATTTCCTCTGTCAGCTCATTCTTCATCTCCTCCAATTTGTATCACCATTTTTTATCTTTGCTTTCTGGAGTCACTTCTTGTGTTGATGATGAGCATGATGGGGATTGTGATTGATTGGCTAATCATAATGTGTTAATTTTCCACTGTTCTGTGCTGTTACAATCACTTTAGCCCAATATTTTCTTCAATTAGCAATGATTCATGAAATATAATTTTCCAATGATAAATAGCAATTGTAGATAGAACAGTAAATGCAATGACAGTAGAAGACGATCAAGAGCAATAAGATGAGACAGCAAATTTGGTCAAAGACCAGGGAAAAAACTCCACAAGGAGGAAAACCCTTTCAAACTCTTTTTCTTATTAGATTGTCATGAAATGTTCAGCAGAGAGATTACAATGCTCCAATTTACCAACCAAGAGTCAAAGGTCAACAGCTTTGACTTTCCAACAAACCAATATCCAAAATACAGGAGACAAGGCCAAAATTCAAATATGGTCAAACTGTCAAATCTGGTCAAAGTCAACAGCAGTAAAAAATGCCCTAACCAGTCACAAGTCAACGGTCAAACAGCCTCCAAAAGAGCTCGGTCAACTTCCTAAGAATGCAGCATCAAATGCCGGTCAAAATGAAGTCAAAGTCCCAAACAACTTGGTCAATGGAGAGAGAAAGTCCATGGTCAAACCTGTGGTCAAAGTATGCAATCAACTGCTGTAAAAGTGCCCAGAAAACCTTGATCTCTGTGCCAAAGAATGTGGCCTCCATAAACAGTCCAAAATGCTAAGTCAAACCAAGTCAAACTATGCTCAATCTCCAAAAGGTCAATACTGGTCAAAGGCTGATCCAAGACAGATTTCGGCCCTCCTGAAATTCTCTCTCTCCTACTCGCACGTGTGAAAAGAAGACCTGCAATTTCAGATGGTACGAACCTCCAAAGAAGAAGAAGATGTGTGAAATGTGTGTCCAAATGAGGTGCCGTTGAGCTGTATTTATAGGTGTTGGAGGAGACCCAATTTGCCTTTAAAGCCGACCTTTATTTTTGAGCACATGTGGGTTTTCACATCAAAAATATATTTTTCCTTGACCAAATTAAGTTCTTCCAAGGGCAAAGAGGGACTTCTCTGGATGAGGAAGACTGTCCAAAGGAGGGAATTTGTCCCTAAGCTGCCAAATTAACATAATGCTATTTTTTAAAGGAAAGTTTCCATTGCATCTAGGAATAGGTCAATTTTTGTGCTTTTCCCATTGATTTTTGCATTGTTATTAGGTACTCTGCCTTTAAATAAAATTCTGGACGTATTTTTCTCCTTCAGATCTATCAACTTTAGAAGCTTATAATTTATTTTCTGCCAAAAGTATATAATGCATTATATTGATTTTAGTTTCTTCAATCTGATTTACTTATTAATGCTGTTAGGCTTTGATCTATCTGCCCTCGTTGAGGTACAATGAGTTTATCTATTTGTTACCAGGTTTAGTCACGCTGTTGTGAAAATTCCTATAATAAAAATTAAATCTGAGTAATATAACAAAATATATTTATTAGCGAAAGGTAAATACTTCAAGGTTATTTAATATATTCGCAATCTATCCATTCACAACTTCTCAATGAGATTTTGATTCCAGATTCCAAACTGCACATCTGAAATTCATACGTTCTTTGAGATGGAAAATGATTGTTTATAGGGATCTTATGACTTGATTCTACACAGATTACTTCAAGGTTATTTGATATATTCACAATCTATCCATTCACAACTTCTCAATCAGATTTTGTTTCCGGATTCCAAACTGCACATCTGAAATTTACACGTTCTTTGAGATGGAAAATGATTGTTTATAGGGATCTTATGTCTTGATTCTACACAGATTTTCCTGAGTCTCACTATGTCTGCCCCCACAAATCAGGATAACTTATACACATGTTGCTCTTGAAGATACTCTACGTTTACTATTGAAAAGAGGTTCAACCTATCCATAACTTTTTCTAAGTTTAGGACACATTACATTCAATCTACTTTTTTTTTTTCCTTCAAATTTTTTATAAGAACATTATGCATACTTTGGTTGTTTCACCTTTTATACCTGAACTTGTACTGTCTTGCATTTCAATAAATGGGTACTAATAGTGTTTCTGATCATTGTGATTGAAAGGTCAACTAGTTTAGGAAAGAAATTGTGAAGCATGTATTTAGAGTAAAAGTTTGTCACCTATCATGCAAAAATTGAAAGTTGATTATAAATCATAATAGTGTTTTTAAGAAATGAATTGGTTATAAAATTCAATTTATTGTTGTTCATGTAGGAAGAAGTTGTTCGGAAGACACGCTCATTTGATAGAATGAAAGTAGAAGCTGAAAAATGCTTAGCACAGAGTGAAAAGTTTAAGAATGAGAAAGCAGAGTTTGAAACCGCTGTTTTTGCAAAGGTATTTCTGTAGTTAGAATTTTAATGATTTTTGATATTGTTTGATAGAAAGAAACTATTCTTAATTAGGAGGATGGCAAATGAAAGCCCCCTCAAGGCATTGTGTTGAGTCTTTTACAAGTAAAATTATTTATTAATTTAAAGCAAAATAAACATTCAGTGTTAATCCCTTGCAAAAAATAACCTTAAAATGTAGGTAATTAGTTTCAGTGCATTTGGTAGGTGTAAGATTTTTTTTCTCTTCTTTTCTCCTTTAATTGTAGGTGTGGGTAGGAATGTAGAATGGATGGTAAGTTGTAACCAAGGTAAATCGTAGATTGTAGACTCACACACAAAAAATCAATAATTCATTCCCCAACCCTAGCTTAATCACATTTCAATCAATCTTGTTTCTAACCTTACACTCTCACCAACCAATTTTGTGTCCCTGCCTCTTCCTTCCCTAAACCATCCTTAACCCCCTCTATGAACATATTGCTAGGTTATCAATATCATGAGTTTATGCTGAGTGTCTAAACACACACACACACATGATGTGTTAGTAGGTTACGTTTGTTGTTGACCTATTGTATGAAACCTAAAATCACATCTTGGATGGAATCAACTTTCTTCTTTGAAAGCAACTTTTTTACTACGATAATTGATTCATGGTAGAGTGCAATTTCTTTATTTGTGCCTATTTCTATGTTTGCATGTATGATACATAGTTCTTGGCTTGAACTCATTCTATCAAAAAATGCATTATAAAAGATAAATCATTTACAAGGAGATTTGCATAAAATTCATATCAATAAAACTTTTCGACACAATATGGTGCCTAAAATTGTTGTTTGACTATACACTACCCAATTGCAAAAAATATCATGCTAATTTTTTGCCCAATCTAGGGAAATGATGTGAACATACAATCACAAGTTGCATAGCTAATCATCTTGGTGCTTATAAGTATCACTTCTATTGACAACATAGGCCATGTTCAAAAGCTCCTTTATTGTATGAAGCAAATTGCATCACCTACAAGCACATGTTTGCAACTAATAGAGCATGGTTACGATCCAATGAAATGATAACAGGGACAAGACAATAAGTTGTTGGCCATATGAGATCAAGGCTAGAAATCCTCTCTAAAACAAAGTACTAGGAAGCTTGTTAACATGTCATGACAACTTATTTCAACCTGTATGTTCCTAAAAGATCATTGGCCACAATTATAGGAAATGCTAGCAAGGACATGATATGAACTTGTTGGAAACATGAGATCAAGGCTAGGTATTCTCTTTTAAGATAGAGTACTAGGAAGTTCTCTAATATAACATGACAGGTTCCTTTAAACGTGTATGTCTACAAAAGTTTCAAAGGGAAGTAAGATTAGGTTTTTTCTACCATTTGTGGAAAATATATGCTATCATCTAGGTTGCACAAGGACCCATCCCTTGTGGAATTTCGTATTTCCCAAAATCCTACTGCAGCAACTGATGGAAAGTCTTCTATTTGTTATTTACTTAACAAATTATTTACTGTGTTTTACAAGCAAATATTGAAATCCTTTCACTACAACCTTCACAAATACAACTGCGGAAGAAAAACAAGTGTAGAAACAAGATTTGAGGAATAGAAAATCATAGACACATCTGACACTGTTGTTTTTGGATTAATGTCCCCAGAAAAACCCAATGCCGGAAAACCGGTGCAACAGCTGAGGGTTTATATATTATGCAGTAAATTTTGAATACAAACTGGATGCCTTGCTAGCTATCCTCACAGAGAATTTGTCTGCCAAAGAGTTAGTGAGGAGAATTTGTCTGACAAAGAGTTAGTGACGTTGGAAGCCAAACTGGCCAAAACCCCAGACTGGCAAGCCCTCCACTGGCTCTGCGCAATCTCTGCGTCACTCTGCGTGGGGACTGTGTTGCTTCTGCATTCTGGCTCTTCTGTTGGTTGGATTTGACCCTCTGGCCCCTTTCGTTCTCACACCCTGGTTCTCTGGCATTGAGTCTGATTGATCCTCAGCCATAACACTAACTTCCTCAAGGATACCGCGCTGCCTCTGTTGGCTCTACATAGATGCTACGTTGCGTCTCTGCATACTGCTCTCTGTCTTCTCTGTTGTGTATTCTCCGACTCAGGAAAATCTCCAACAAGACATTATCTCTACCCCTCTCTGTGGGAATCCTCTCAATCGATCTTCTCCCTGAGCACTGCTCACTAAAGAATTTCGATCTCTGGATTCTTTCTCAGTCTCGGTGTTCTTTCCAAATGACCCTTCAAGTCCTTTTTATAATCTTCTCGTTGAAACTTCAACGACTGAGATTAAATCTCTAATCAATGGCTAAGATTGACTCTTGACTTGATCTCCGCCTTTTCTAGAATATTCACTCTGTTTTATTAATACCCTTTGATTATTTTAATTTTCTAAGTTTAGACTTAGGGTCCCTTAGGAATTAATTATTTTAATAAAACTCATTCTGAGTGGAGTTTCACTAACCGTTTCTGGGTTCTGTGGAATACACGTGTCTAAGTCTCCCTGCCAAATTTGAGACTCAGAGCACATCTGATGCTACCCAACTCAACACTCCCTCTTAGCGAGAAATGTGCTCTAGCAATACCCCCTGTTGAGTACTGCTCTGATTCTGCAACATCTCCCTCTGCGCTGCTGATGTTTGACAATACTACCCACCAACTTTGCGCAAACGTTGCAACTGTACTGCTGTTGACCTTGCCACTGTTAGCATTGCATCTGTATTGCTACTTCCTCTCAAATTCTGCATCCGTGCTGCTACTGACCCTGCCACTGCACTGCAATACTGTTGCTTACTGCAACTGAAAAACATGCAAAACTGAACAAGTGTTCAACATGATACATCTCGGTACTGAAGATTTGACTGCTGCTAGCCTCTGCGCTATTGTTGACTCTGCCCTGTGCCTCCCTGCACTGTTGCCAACTCTGCTCTACGCTGCTCAGTCTCTGGCGTGCACTCGCCACTGTGCTGTCACTTCTGCACTCCTCTGCACCAACGGTTACTCGTCCATCTTGCTACTTCTGATTTGGGTGTAAGGATCCATGAGGTGGACTCCTCAAGGATCCTGCCCAGCTTGTACCTCTTTGGGTCTACAACTCCAAATCACCCCACCTCCCTCGTGGAGGTATATGGGCAATCATGGCTAACTCCTCCTCATCAATCTTGGCAGGTGAGACTTGCGGATCATGCTTCTCGTCTTTGTCTCTCTTCTTGGGAGGACACTGTGTGGCATAATGTCCCATCTCGATTCTCGCTACACCGGAAGCATTTGATCTTGGAAAGGTCCTTCCTCCTGCGTTGCTCCTGCTGCCCCTTTGATGCAAGGGCTACATTATCCTCCTCCTCCTTTGGCTTCTTGCCACTACTGCTATAGCCCTCAAGTTGACACTTGAGTAAGTCCCTCCTCATCTCTTCTTGTTGAAGAGCTGCCCACATTGACTCCCATTGCGACAAATTCTCTCTGCCCAGGAGGCTCTGGACAAAGACTTGAGAGTCTTCGGACACTGAGTTGAGGGCCAATTTGACCATCTCTGTGGCTTGAGGAGTTGCTCCTACAATTGCCAGTTGATCTCGGTTCTCTTGAAGTGTAAACAGGAACGAATCAATGCGCTCACCCTTCTGCATCCAACTTTTCCAACAGATACATCTTCCGCTGCTCGGAAGATCCTTGATATAGCTTCTCCAAAGCCGACCACATTTCTCTCGCTATTGCTTTGCTAGCTATGTGACACACGACATGATCCCTCACTCCGTCGAGGATTAGACACTTTGCCTTAGCCATATTCTTCATGTATTCCTTCAGAGGATCTGCATCTACTGGAGCAGCCACCACACCTTCGATGAAGGCTTTGAGATCATGCTCATCCAGCAGGCATTTGATCCTTGCATGCCAGATCACATAGCTGGAGGCTCCCTCCAACCGATGTTGGTCTCTCAGCCAACTTGTTGCCATCTCTGTCGACTAAAAAAAGATGTCGAACTAGCTCCCTCTCTCTCCTCTACGCACTTCCTATTGAAGACGGTAGATTTGCCAACCAATACTGCTTCTCAACTCTTGAAAATTAGAATTCCCTGGCTAGGAATTCCTCGATGAAGAAAATTCCCTCTAAGTGTCTCTAGATCTCTCTTCTGACGCTTTTTGCACCAACAATCACTGCTACACAGAAAACTGCGTCCCTCCAGCTACTAATCTACGCAGATCTGCTGCGCTGCTCCCTCTGCCTCTGGCAAACTGCAAACTGGAAAAATCCCACCTCTCTGTCGGCTCACTCAGAGAGAGATTTTCCTAGCTTGGACTTCACACTTGTTAATTTTAGTTAACCATGGTATGTTCTATGCTTAGAGCAATTTACTTCAATATTTCTTATTAGCCCAATTCAATTTCCTGTTATGAAATCACATTAACATTGACAGTAAATGCTGATAGAACATAAATAAATAACTAGAAGACAAGTCAGGACAAGAGGACATAATAATTTGGCAGATGCTAGGGAAAAACTTCAATGCGGGGAAAACCCTTTGATCAAATATTCTTACTATTCTTCAAATTCAGTGGAGAGAGAAAGTACACTTTTCAGCAGTCAATAGGATGCCCTAGCCAGCAAAGTCAATGTTGGTCAAACCAACAAAAAGTCTCCCAATGGAGCTCGGTCAAAGCAAGTCAAACTTGACCTCTTCAAACAGTCAAAGTCAACTCAAAACAATTCGCAATTCCTTGGTCAAACTTGGTCAACACAGCAATCAAACTTCTGTCAAATGTTCAGTTAATGCAACAGTCAAACAACTCGGAATTCCTCGATTTCTGTGCCTTCAGCTGCGGCCTCCCAAGCTCGGAATCTGTCCCAAATATCGAAGTAAAAAAGTCAAGGTTGACCCAAAGTCAACGCTGCACAGAAAGCCCTTGAATAGTCCAAAAACTTCAGCAACCCTTTCACACATGCGGAGGAGAGAGAATGTCTCTTAACGCTGTATGAACTACAAACCAATCAGATGGAGAGAGAGTGTGTGAAATGAGTTGATGTCCAAATGAGGTTTGAGTCTCTCCTTTTTATATCCATCAATGAGGGTGTGTGACACATCTTTTGGGGCTTGTGAGCCTACATTACAATTCTGGCCGACCTTGACAAATTGCACATGTGTGGAAAATAAATTCAAAATCCAACTTCTACTCATTCAAACAAGATGATTTGTAGGAATTTATAGGGTAAGTTCCTTAGATCAAACACCAAAGGTCACCGCTCACAAATAGATCACAAATCGGTACACTAGTATATCACGTGGTTAAAACCCTCGAAGAGGGAAACAGTCCACGGCCTGAGCCAATGCGGCCACTTCAGGAAATTTATTAATATAAAAAGAAAGTTTACATATGTTTCTCTCATAAACGGTTATCGGACAAATGACCCTCCATGCTCTTTAAATAAAGATCATGGACCAATCGGGTGTTAAGCCACAAATCAAGTGTCAGTAATATCGAGGAGAGAGTGAACCGTCAGATCACTACATATCGTGACCATCAGATTATAAGTTACAAATGTACATATTAAAGAAACACACTTTATCTAACTCTACACTAGACCAAGTTATACTTAACTATTTCCTATGTGTCGGAATATCCTAACATGATCTTTAGATCGATCTTACACCTCTCCGAAAGAGGAATCCAACAAAAATATCATCTCCATCATATGAGCAGTGCAACATGGAGTTTGGCCCTAGTTTCCAAATTTAACACTCCCTCAACTAGAGAGAACTCCACTTGTCCATCCATCTGTCAACCTGTGCAATCCTGTCATCCAGTACCATCATGTACTATCATATATCATCTTGTGATCATGTGTCATCCTGTTGTCTCTGTACTTTGCCGGCTATGTTTTGCTGTAGAAGAAATAATGAAGAAGATATGATCGAGAGTGGGTCACAAAGACCTTGTCACTCTCCACTGACCCAAAGTCAGTTTAGAGGTAAAAACCTCAACCAAACTTGATGCCAGATCAAGTTGTTGGACACAACCCATCTTATACATAGAGAGTACGACAATACATGATGCATCCATCGGTAATGCTATAGTCTCTATCCTCATTTCCCAACTCATTGGCCAGATTAGAGGTACTACCCATGACTCCCGGACTACATGGGTAGGATGTATGTGGGGCATAAATCAAGAGAGGGTGAATCAGCTGAATATCATAACGGTGGGGAAATAACACACCAACAAGGTAAGGCGAACCTAACCTTGTGGTTGCTTATAGCTCCAAGAAGTTATCCCTAAGCCCCCTGGAGCTCCTAGAGCTCAAAGTCCAACTCAAGCAGGACCCTCATAATAGGGTTTGTCCACGATTCCAAGCTTCTCACAGAAGGTTAAGAATTTGACCTTCCCTAGGGGCTTCGTGAGAATATTTGTGACCTGGTCATTAGTCCCAATGTGATGGAGCCTTACGATGCCTCGCTATACCATCTCCTGGACAAAGTGGTACTTGATATCAATATGCTTGGAATGGTAGTGGAACATGAGATTCTCTGAAAGTTGAGTCCCACTTTGGTTGTCGCAAAGGATCACGGTGGTATCCAACACGTGCCCATACAATTCACTCAAGAGCTTTCTCAACCAAATAGCTTCACAATAGGCCATACTTGTTGCAATGTATTCGGCCTCGACGTTGCTCAAAGCAACCGATTTCTACTTCCTGTTCATCCAGGAGATCGAAGCAGAACCTAAGGTGAAGTAACATCCAGATGTGCTCTTACGATCCACCACACTACCTGCCTAGTCAACATCGATATATCCATGGAGCCTCATACTCATGACAATGTATCTCAACCCATGGTTGATTGTGCCCCGGATATATCTCAAGAGATTCTTGGCACCAATCCAGTGAATGTCATGAGGCTCGACCATGTATTGACTCAATGTGTTCACCGCAAAACATATGTTCAGACGTGAGTTCACTAAGTACATCAGGGCCCCTACGAGTTGACGATACTCGGTAGGATTTCCCAAATCGGGCCCAACAACACTTCCACATAACTTCTTAAAGTTGAGTTC
The DNA here is from genome assembly GCA_034641835.2 of Pinus albicaulis. Lineage (NCBI taxonomy): Eukaryota > Viridiplantae > Streptophyta > Pinopsida > Pinales > Pinaceae > Pinus > Pinus albicaulis. Next base: position 1,491,441,990 of record CM076580.1, read on the forward strand.
CATCGGAGTAGTCACGGACTTATAGTTCACCATCCCAAATATTTCTAGCAGCTTCACAATATATTTTCCTTGAGAAAGGAAAATCTCACCTGGCTTTTGCCAGACCTCCAGGCCTAGGAAATAGTGCTTAGTCCTAGGTCCTTCATCTCGAACTCAAAAGCTAGCTCCGTCTTACATTGATGGAAAGAGGGTCAACACTTGTCTGGAAGAGATCGTCCACATTGAGAACCAGAATGAGAGGCTTGTCATTATCAACCTTAAAATAAGGTTTGGATCAACATCACTTCGAGTAAAGCCCAACTTCATCAAGTAGCCATCGATCCTCTCATACCAAGCCCTGGGGGCTTGCTTCAACCCATAAAGGGATTTTTTCAACCTGCATACATGTGTATCTCTATCTCGAACTTCGAACCCCAAAGGTTGTTCCACATAGACCTCTTCCTTGATTGAGCCATGTAAGAAGGCAATCGTGACATCCATCTGATGTATACTGCATCCTTGCGATGTAGCAAGGGAAATGATGGAATGGATGGTGGTGTAGCGAGCAACAGGTGCAAATATTTCATCATAATCTATTCCTTCTTTTTGCGAGAAGCCTCGGGAAAAGGCAAAATCAAGTTCTAAGGGAAGTGTTCACAGGGCAAGGTAGCTGAGTAAATTCAGATCTTTTAGGCTGGATGGTGAAGTGGTTTCAATCAGGATCAAGGAGCAATTAAGGGTTCCTCAAACTGGATAATGAAGGAATTGACAGAGGTCAATTGGAATGGGAGAGCAATTAAGGATTCTCAGATCAGGATATCAGAAGAAACATGAAAATGAATAACAGTTCAACACAGAGTGTATTTAAACAAGTTCTGAAATAAAATTCCTGTTATATCATTTAGATTCAGAAAACATACAAGTTTATGAAAAACTTAAGGAAAAACATGAACAATAGAAAGATACTTCACTGAAGTGGCTCAACACATGAATCCTGTAATGCAATGCCTTTATTACTCAGTTCTGCTGTTGACTTGAAAATGGTACAATAAACCTCTGGTTCTTAGATCAATTACAACTATAGAAATGTTCAGAAATCCACACTCAATACTTAGAATTATGAAGTATTTATACAGAAACTATTACAAAATATCCTAAAACTGATTTAGGAATTATTCAAGGAAAAATAAATATCTTCATGCAAGACGATAGAGACACCTAGGAGACTAAATGCTAGCTGTCCCTCTTTTATTTGGATTTGTTGTTTGCTCTTTGATATTTTGCTGCTTTCTCTCTTTTGCTGTTGCTCTACGCTGACTGTCTTCTTCATGTTGAGTGTCTTTTACGCTGGCTGCATCTTGAACTCTATTTTTCACTTTAAACTCTATTGATCTCAGCAATTTTAGCCCTTGATGCTTTCATCAGTTTTTACTTGACGTTTCACTGCTTGTTTGATCTTTCTTTTGTTTTGTTTACTTTTACCTTTCAAAGTAAATCACATAACTTTTCCCAAGCCTCTGCATCTGGTAATTTAATTTTTACCATTCTTCTGAAAATTTCATCAGCCACTGTATATTTTGCAAATGTAGGCTTGTTGATGAAGAGATGATTTACCTCATGCTGGAGGTAAAAAAGATTCTCAAAACTCTGATAGAGTACTTTTCCTGTAGGCATTCCTTTCATGGAGGAATTGTTGGACTGTTCGTTGGCCACTTCTCTCATTTTCTTGTCATAGTCTTCATGTTTCATCAATCTGTCATTGATAACCAAAGGGTTAGGCAGACCTTTCTGCCTCAAAACATCAAATTTAACCATGAATCTGGTTATTGCAAGCTCCATGTTTTGACACTTATCTTCTAGTTGTGTCATTAGGTTCCTTTTAGAAATTACCTTTCTTACCTCTAGAATTGTCTCAGTTCCGTCACTAATGCCAATTTCTTCCAATTCTTGTTTGTTCTTGGAATTAAGAAACTTAATGATCTCAGTGGCCTCTTTTGGCTTTTTACCAAGTTCTTCCTTGACTTTATGAATGGCTTCACTTGTTGCTTTGATCAAATCCTTCTGCTCAAAGATAACTTGGATAGATGGCCAAATATCATTAACAGAGTTACTGATATTGGCCCACAGCTGCTGCTTTGCTTGGGCAAGTGGCTCTTTCAGTGTTAATTCTTTCTCTAACTTCTGCAATCTTTCATTCAATCTGTTTGACTTCTGTATTTCATTCTTATGCATGATTTGAACTAGCTTCTTTTCATCCTTTAGACTTTTTATTTGTTCTTTAAGTCTATTTATTTCATTCGTTTGGATTGACATATCCTGCATAGCTTTGATTAGTTTACCTGCTTCATCACTAGGATGAGCTGCTGATGTTGTTGAATCTGTAGCTAATGTAGTTGCTGATGTAGTTGGAAGTGCTGTAGCTATTGGAACTGTTGTTGCCACTGGAACTGATGAAGTAGAAGGAACTGCTGTAGTAATTGTAGGAATAACAGTGACAGGGATTGCTTCCATGTTGGCTTTTTTCTCCTGAACCAATTTATCCATCTCATTCTCCTTCTCTTTCAGTTGAGCTATCAACTGAATGATGAGATTCATCATTACATCTTTTTGGCCTTCATTCTCCAGAACTTATTTTGCTTGTGGATGTTTAGTAGGAGGCAATTTCAGTTGTTTTTCCAATGCAACAATGTCTGCATTCTTTTTCTTGATGAGTTCTTCTGCAACTTTGATGTTCTTGGGATCATATCCTACCTCTATGACCAATTCTTCCAGTGATTTGATTCTATTGTCCTTGGCTTGTGAGGAAGCCTTCTCTAGTTTTAATTGAGCTTTGATGTTTTCTAGAGAATTTTGCAATTTCTGGACACTCATAGCTTTGTTGGTCATTGTGGAGTATAGCATTTCACCAGCTTGTGTATGAAATTCTATTTGGTCTATAGGATGAACATCTTTAGCTTGAACTTCAAATGCTGTCTTTTTGTAATCAGCTGATGACTTTGCATATTGCACTGTGGGCTGCAAAAAAGTCATTTGCATCTTCTTGGTCTTGTAATCAAAGGCAGAATGCAACCTGTTTTGGTCACTAGGTGTCTGCTTCCAATATTGGGCATAAGTCACTGCTTTCAATGCCTCATTCCTGAGTTTGATTTCCTTGTACTTCTCCATGATATCCTGTTCTTTATTTGCTGGTTTACTTGATGAAGACACTTCAACACTATGTTGCCTTTGAATATTTTGAGTATTGGATGTTGAAGGCTGGTGAGTTTCCTCTGAAATTGTTGGAGGTGCATTTTCTTTAACCACTGTGTCTATTTCAATAATTTCAATAGTCTCAACTTGTTCATATACAGGATTTAGCTTGGGTTTCTTCCTGTACATTAATTTGAATTTGGTTTCTGTAGTGGTTTGAGCTGAATATGATCCTTCTTCTCTTGCTCTCTTGGAGTTTCTATCTTGTAGGGCTGGAGTTTGCAAGATGGAACTAGTATCACCTTGCTTCTCTGCCTCTTTTAAAGTATTTTCCAACCATTCTGATTGGTTGGAGTAATTTTCAATCTCTGGTTTGGATTCATGCACAAAAGGAGTTAATTTAAATTCTACTCTTAGTTTGCTGATAACTCCTAAAGGATAATAATGCCATTTGAAACTTTCACTAAACTTGAATTCCTGTAAGTACTTTTCTGCCTGTTGACCAGCACGTCTACTGTTGCAAATGAAAGGACCAATCTGGTTTTTGATCTTAAATTGTGTTTTCTTCATTGTTGACAAAAAATTCACTTCATCAGAGTTTAGGATCTGTATGATGTATTCTAGTGCAAATAATCTCATTGGGAGGTATTTGGGCAGCTTGTATGGAGTGAGTTGACATCCATAGACCCTAATTTCCGTGTGGTTCTGGTATAAAAACCAGTGTCCTGTCCTACTGTGTTCTGATAACTGCAATACTTTCTTTATTTCATCATTGATTCTAGGTTCACTGCTATTGCTTAGCATATTGACAATTGGATGAATAAATGAATCAATGAAGTTGCTGTAGGTAAACTGTGTTGAATCTTTCCTGATTAAGGAAGTCCAGAAGACAATTGATTATGGATTACCCTCAGTGTCCAATTTTTGAAGGCTAACTGCAAACCTTTCAGATTGGAAGTATAGGAACATATGAAACCAAACAGATGAATATTTAAAAACTCCTTCTTCTGGTAATTTAACTAATTGCTCATGAATGGCATCTGATAAGTATTGAGCAAAGTTAAATGTAAAGGCTGGAGGTTGTCTTGGGCAGAAAATGGATAGAAAACCTAAGATTGAAGCATCTACATACTCATCTGTAAAATAGCCTAGAATGCAAGACAACATTGTGACAATATGTCTTGTTTTTTCTGAGAAAATTGAGGCTAAATAAGGAGGGTTATTCTTTGTGGTTTCAACTGATAAAGGTAGAAAGGTTTGGAAGATCTGAAACCTCTTTGTAAAGTCAAGTTTCAGATATAACTCAGTGAAAATTTCAATTGACAGAGGGGCTTCATTAGGCTTGGGTTGGATTTGAAGCATTTGGTTTATGGATTCAACAGTAATGGTGAACAAAATTTCCTTGTTGTGGGTTACTAGGGCTCTTTCATTGGGCATATAATTAGCTTGACAAAGTCTGATGATTTCAGGAAATTGGAATGTCTGTGGGAAAATATATTTCGGCAAATTTGATTCCCAAAGGTGGATATCATCAACCTGGTCCATGAATTTATCATGGCTCCAACAGTGGAGCTCGAGGAGGTTGAAATCATTGACAGGGTCACTGATTTTGAAGTCTTTGTCTGCAAGGGAGGTATGTTCAACATCAATAATAGGAGGTTGCAGGGGATTGACTGTCACAATGACTTGGGAAGCCATAGATTTGTTTATTTTATTCAATTTATTACTCTCTAGCTTAAGAAATAGGCTCAGGCCCTTAGAAATACTGTGAAAAGATGATTACAGTCTGCAGAAAGGGTTTTGGAGGCAACAATGTCTTTATTTTGGTCTACAAAGCTTTTAAACTGGTTCAATTGATTAAATTATTACTTTCTTTTAGCTTAAGTACAGGCCTCTGCACTTAGGAATACTTGGAAAATGAAGCTTTGGTATGCAGAAGGGGTTCTGGAAGCAGCTGAGGCTTTTTGGCAGCGAAATAGGCTTCAATGGTCTTTATAAAGCTTTTAACTGAATCTGCATAGGTTTTGGTAGTGAAAGGCTTGAATTTTGGTTGAATTTGGCTTAAAACTAGGTCGGCACCGGTTGTTTTAGCTGGAAAACAGGTCGGCAAGGCTTCTTCTCTGCAGATTTCAACAAACAAATGGTGAAAAAGGCTTGAAAGGGCGGTCTTTATGTTTTTAACGAACAGTGGTTAAACATATGGGTGCGGGGTCAAATTCAAATGGCAAGGTGGTATTATTCGTACAAGGCGAAAAGAGGATGAGTGGTTTTCGCATGGCAAAAAGCGAGTATATGGTTTTTGGCTTGGGAGTGCGATGAGCCGTGGGGCCGCCACGTAGCAAGGGGGCGGGGTTGTGAAACTGGTTATTCGCAACCCTCCAATGGTGTTAATGGTCGGGCAGTCGGGGATGTGAAAGTAGGTATTGGCCATTGGATCTGAGGAATGGAGATTTGACAGATGGGCGAATAGGGGGAATTAATAAGCAGGGCCCGGGATGAGTCATGCGATGAGGTATGTAATGTGGGACCGGGGAATATGTATATGCAGTGGGATTTAATATAAAGGCTTAATGATATATGTGGGGCGTTTATAATGAGCGGAGTTTTAGTAAGTGGGACCCAGGATTTTATATAAACCATAGGTTTTAAATTATTATTAAAGTGATGTTAGGATGGTATATATACGGGGTCAGGACTTTAATATAAGCGGGAGTTAATATATATGGGGGTTAATAAAGTATGTGAATGGGTTTAACTTATATATATTAAACGAGGGTTAAATATAAAGGGGGGTTAATGAAATGTGTAAAGCGGGGAAAACATGGGGTAAGTGAATATGTATACGGGATAAAAATACACTAGGGACAAGTGTTTAGACTAATATCGGGGAGGGATTTTTCAATGGGGCTCGGTATATTTTTAAACATTTCATACTTAGGATAAGTTGGTTTTGGGGCGTATTTTAATGAAAAGGAAAGTTAGTAAAGGAATTTACTTTTTTCAAAGGAAAATGTGATTTAGGAAGGGAAAAAGGGGTGAAATAGGGGGAATTGGTTAGTATGAAGGGAAATGGATATTTTACAAGGGAAAATGCCTTTTAAGAGTGGCATTAGGGTTTTAAACAAAGGGAAGGGGATTTTGAGGGATATTAATGATATGAAATGACCAATTGCTGCTCTCCATTACTTGTGAAAGTAATCTACCTACCCATCATTTACCCTAACATTTTTTTCTTCATTTATTGGATGCATTTAAGCTTGCTGACCCTTTTATTTTTCTTTGATAAGCAAACTATCTAATTCTAACCTTATATCTTTCAATGGCTTAGATTAAACTGATGAACTCATTACTATTCTCTACATAACCACTGATCTGCCAAGATTAAATTGTTTGGCTAGATCTTTATTCTCTAACTATCAACATGAAATTTAAAGCATGAATGAGTCAAGATTAAGCTATTTGACTATCATGGATTGTGGCATTTTTGACAAGCTGCACACAATCTTATTTGCAAAGTAAAGTAAAAAGTAGTGGCATTTGAATTTGCAACACTTTCAGGATCTATTTTTATCTTTTTTTTTGGTGGGGTTCATACTTTATATTCTTTTTTTGATCTTTTTCTTTTAGTTCTTTGATTTTTCTTTTAGGACTTACCCTATTTACATTTTTTAATATGGGAAAACAATTTGCAGAAAGCAAAGTATGTACAATATTACAAGACTAATCATAGTCAATTCAAAATTATGAATCCTATTAATACAGGACCCTAACACATAACATCTTTCCAAACTTGATGCTTCACGACTTCTTCAAATGTTCCAGGCTCAGATTGCACAATGGTGCTCATGGCTACTAAGTACCTTTGGTACCTATTCGGCTTCTTACTTTCACGGAATGTTCCCCTTGGAGCAGCATGTCTCTCGACATCTTCGAGATTGTCTCTAAGACATTAGGGTCTTCTTTTATTTGAATGTGGATCTATAGGATCCATCAAACCTTCAACTTCAGGCATCGGTTCATCCTTCGGTTCTTCCTGCTTTCCTGCTTCTTCTTCTTTGTCTTCCTTTGAGATAGGAAGATCTCTAACCTTCCTGAGGGTAGCATCTTTGTCGAAGGTGACATCATGACATATCTCCACTTTTCTTTGACCAGACACATAAATTCTATATGCCTTCGAGGTTTCACTGTAGCCCACAAACGTTCCCTTATTTCCAGAAGCATCCAATTTGCTTCTCTTTCTTTCGACACATGAAAATATACGAGACTTCCAAACACTCTAAAATGAGAAACATCAGGCTTCTTGCGAGAGAAGACTTCTTTGGGAGTTTTGGAGTCCAAGGCAGAATGTGGGCATCTATTTTGAACATACACAATGGTGTTGGCAGCTTCTTCCCATAGGAACTTCAAAAGAACTTGGTCATAAAGCATTGCACGGGCAACTTCTTGAATGGTTCTATTCTTCCTTCCAGCAACACCATTTTGTTCGGGAGCATACACATTAGTGGTCTCCCTCTTAATGCCATCTTCCCTGCAATAGTCATTGAATTCATTTGACTCATATTCGGTTCCATTATCGGTCCTCGATATTTTGATCTTCTTCCCTATTTGATTTTCAACCAAGGCCTTGAAGTTGCGGAACCATTTGAATACTTTTTCCTTTTTCTTCCAGAAGTATATCCAAGCCTTGCGGGAGAAGTCATCTATAAAAGTGACATAATATGAGCGTCCTCCCAAGGATGGTACTGGCAACATACCAGATAGATCAGAATGAATTAGTTGTAGAATATCAAAAGCCTTGGTGACACTTGAGGGGAATGGTCCCCTTGTATGCTTTCCTTCGGCACAACCCTGACATACACCTTCATGATCATCTTTGAAATTGGGCATACTTGCGATCACCTTCCTTCCTTCAGGAAGGGCTTTATGATGAAGGTGTGCAAACCTCCGGTACCATAGCTCGGATTGAAGAGTTGTGTTACATGTCATGGTTCCCAGCAGACTTCCTCCAACTTGATAGATTGTATCAACCCCGAAACCAAGAGTGAATGCTTCTTTGAATTTCCTCTTCCAAATGCATACCTTTCCAGCGATGAATGCCACCTTAAATCCTTTGTCTTCCATTGTCGAGATAGACACTAGATTCTTCTTCAAGTAAGGTACATAGAACACATCTTGCAAACGAAGGATTTGATTTAGATGAAGGGTCATGGTCCTTGTCCCTTTCACGGGATAGGTGGCATTGTCTACAAGGATAATTTCTAGATTTGTATCCTTTTCAGTCAAATCAGAGAGGGCCTCTTTATATCTAGTGAAGTGCCTTGAGGCACCACTATCAATCAACCAGATATCTAGGGTGTTGAGAGGAGATGCAACATAGAGGGAAGATATAAGAGTATATTCATTTCTCTTGTTATCAACAACATTAGATTCATCATACCTAGAGTTCCTTGACCTCTTGAAAGGTTGACCATTTCCATTTCCATTTCGATCAGAGGGAGCCTTCCTCTGTCCTTTGAACCTGTCGTTCCTTTTATTTCCATTCCCCTGAAGTTATTGTTGTTGTTGTAGCCATCATCTCAGGGAGAGTCCCTTTTGTTCGAGCACTCTCTAGTGTTGATATTTTGAGGTATTGGGGTAGCATTGGATGTGCTCTAGCTTCCAAACTTTGTGGAGGGACTAGAGTACATGAGATCTCCAAGACCCAGAAAGCGATTTGAGAAATTCCATCCTGTTTAAGAGATATTTAATTAATTAATATTTTTAATCAAAGACCCCAAGTCTAACTTAGGAAAATTGAAAGATTAAAGTTAATTAAATTAATCATGTGATGAAAATGACTTAAGTCACATGGATCAAGCATATTCTAATCTTAGCCGTCGATTCAAGATTAGATCATGACCGTTGATGTTTCAATGAGAAAAATATAAGAAGAGGGCTTGGGGTCAGTTAGACGACATGCACAGTGGCAGAGCATTGAAACTAAGATGGAATTCTAGGGCGTGGTTTGCTAAGAATTTCGAAAGTGTTTGAGCTACAACGAGGGGTAGTATTGGAGAGAGGGATGGTTTGATCCCAGGCCAAGAGTACAACGAGGGTAGAGAAGTAGCAGATCGAGGTAGCGTAGAGGCAACAACTACGTAGCTTAGCCAAGAGCCCAACAGGGGCAGCGCAGAGGCATCAGGAGCTACGCAGGCTTGACGTAGGCCCAGAAAGGGCAGCGCAGGGGCAGCAGGAGGCCAGCAGGGCTGACGCAGGCCCAACCAGGACAACGCAGGGGCATCATAACCTAGTATGGGGTGATGCAGGCCCTTCCTGAGCAGTGTAAGTGCTGACGCAGGCCATCAAGATTGACGCAGAGGGCTTTAGAGTAGCACTGGGGTTTCTGAAGACTGAAAAGGGCTGAGTTCTGTAAATCTCGTTTGAGGGTGCGAATTAGTCAGTTTTTCTGTTTCCAGAACATAAGTATAGTTGCAGTTCTTTTATTTCTCTCTCGGGTTAACTAGTTTGGTGCCTAAATCTGTTGTACTTAGATTTTGCTTAATAATAAAAACCCTCCAACAACAAGAAGATTGGTTTTCTTGCATTGGGTTTTTCGGGGGACAGTTGCCCAGAAAATCCTTGTGTGTCACTTTGTCATTGTGCATGTTATTCAGTTTAGATCTATATGTGTAGGCTGTTAACTTGTTTACTTCGATGTTAATGATGATTTTATTTTTTATTTATTTATTTATTTTAGATTAATAACTCATGTAAGTAGGAGAATTAAATCGAGAATTAACAGTAGGATTTCTATTTAAGCATATTCAGAAATTTTCACATCTAGCACAATGACCAAACTTGCTACAATTGTAACATCTACCCTTCCTTCCTTTGGGACCCGCTCTTCCATGATTTTGATTTCTCAGACCAACATTATTCCTCTTCTTTGCATGAGCGATGAAGGCAGAAGGTTCACTTCCATTCCCATTTGAGGGATGGTCTCTCTCCATCATCCTTGTCTCCTCTTGAGTGCATCTCGTCAACAATTCATCAAAATCAGGAATTATATTATTATTGAGAATAGTGGTATTAAATGCAAACCATGGCTGAGGAAGTGCTCCAAGAGCAATGAGAGTGAGCTCTCGGCCAACTATGATGTCTCCAATAGCTAAGAGATCATTCTTGATTTCGGTGAGCCTCATAAAATAGGATTGGATGGACTCTCCCTTGTCCATCTTGTTGTTCTTCAACTTGTTCTTCAAAAAGAGAATTTGATTAGCATTGCTAGCCCTGAACATGCCAACCAACTTATCATATATCTCCTTAGATGTGCCCAACTCGGAGATATAAGCAACCAAGTGATTGTGAATAGAATCCCTGATGATCTTCTTCGCCTTGTTTTCCCCCTTATTGTACTTTGTTTTAGTGGCAGATGGAGCATTTGATGGAGGCTCAGGTGATCTTTCCATGCACATAATGTTGGAAAGTGTAACTAGGTTCGGTCTTCATAATGACTAGTAATTATGAATTTATGTAATGAAGAAGACAAAGATAATAAAATGTATTTTGTAAATGCTTGACTCATGGGTTTCATGAGCAAGGAAGTTTTTATTATCGGTCAAAGACTTCTTCTTGATGTCTTTAGGGGTTTGTCATCTTGTAATAAATATATAATTTAGAGTCATGTATATGAAATGTTGTTACACTTACAAAGGACAATTATTGATGTGAAAAGAATGTCTCAAGACCTTGTCACTATCTCCTTGAAGACAACCTCAAAACAATGGATACACTTCTTGTCAAAGTCGGCCCACAAACAAATGCATAAGTCGGCCTTCCAGCAAGATCATGTCGACTTGAAAGAAGGGAGACAATCCCTATAAATAGCCAGGACTGCGGCCTCATAACCTACCAAGAATCTCGGACATCTCTGCAATAACAGATGCGAATCACAGTGTGGGAGTTCTAGGAAATACAAACGAAGAGTTTAGGGTACAATTGATGCGCTGAAAGGAAGCCAAAACAACGAAAGAAAGGAAGGATAGCTTACCTCTATGTTGGGTTCAATCTGACACGTCAAGATTTAAGTTTAGGTGTGAAGTTACAGGACTGTAATCAAGCCAGTAAAGAGATGAATCAACGTGGAAGAAAAAGGATATAGTTCAACTAGGAATATGATCCTTAAACAGGTATATTGACAGCGTAGACAAGGATATCACAAGTGTTGAGGAGACCATTATACTCTTTGATAAGCTCAATGTTGAGGAATATACCAGTAAGTACAAGGACTATGTCTTGGGTATCAAAGGTGTAGATAGTAGACCGAGAAGGATATTCTGGGAGAAGGCTGAAGAAGGAGCAAACAAAAGTACATCAGTTAGGGACCGAGTTCAGTACTGGTGTAGTATGGTGCAAATAAGGAGTGACAAGGTCTTGGAGGCATATTGAAGTCGAGGGTCTAGGTCGTGGTAATGGTACTTGTCAATTGAAGATCTATAAGAAGAATTACTTTCGAGTTTTCCTCTCCAAGAGGGAGAGGTTTTGGCCCTGGTTTGAAGAGCCTAAAATTTGTCTCTCTTGTGTTTTGATAATTGACTTGATGAAAGACATAATAAGATAACAAAGATAAGATCTAAGTAATAGAAGCATAACAAGTTCACAAGTAATTATCAAGAAGAGAAATTTGAATTAAACACTGCCCTACCAAATTTTCAACACATAATCCATAACATCTTGTTCCTCTAATGTCAGATCCATGGACATTTTCCAAGCATGATAATTAGACTTATCATTGAGCTTGTCATCAGATTTGGAGTATAATGAGGAAGCCATTGAACCTGGTCCTTGTCTATTCAAATTTCAGTGATTTCTCTTCTCACTCTTGCTTGGGCTTTGTCTTCACCTCAAATCTGATACCATGTTAATTTTAGTTAACCATGGTACGTTCTATGATTAGAGCAATTCACTTCAATCTTTTTTATAGGCCAATTCAATTTCCTATTATGCAATTACATGAACATTGACAGTAAATGCTGATAGAACATAAATAAATAACCAAAAGACAAGCCAAGACAAGAGGATACAATAATTTGGTGGATGCCAGCGAAAAACCGTAATGTGGGGAAAACCCTTTGATCAAATCTTCTTATTATTCTTCAAATTTAGCAGAGAGAGAAAGTACAATATTCAACAGTCAACAAGATGCCCTAGCCAACAAAGTCAACACTGATCAAACCAACAAAACATCTCCCAATGGAGCTCAGTCAAATCCAGTCAAACTCAACCTCTTCAAATAGTCAAAGTCAGCCCAAAATAGTCCGCAATTCCTTGGTCAAACTCGGTCAATGCAATAGTCAAACTTCAGTCAAATTTGCGGTCAATGCAACAGTTAAACAACTCGAAATTCCTCGATTTATGTGCCTTTAGCGGTAGCCTCCTAAACTCAAATTTTTTCCCAAATATTGAAGTAAAAAAGTCAAGGTAGACCCAAAGTCAAGATTGACCCAAAGTCAAGGTTGACCATAAGTCAACACTGCAAAGAAAACCCTTGAACAGTCCGAAAACTTCAGCAACCCTTTCACATGTGCTGAGGAGAGAGAATGTCTCCCAAGGCTGTACGAACCAATCAGATGGAGAGAGAATGTGTGAGATGTGTTGATGTCCAAATGAGGTTTGAGTCTCTCTTTTTTATATCCATCAATGAGGGTGTGTGAAACATCTTTTGGGGCTTGTGAGCCTACATTACAATTCTGGCCGACGTTGACAAATTGCACATGTGTGGAAAATAAATTCAAAATCCAACTTCTGCTCATCCAAACAAGATGATCTTTAGATCAATCTTGCACCTCTCTGAAAGAGGAATTCGACAAAAATATCATCACGATCATATGAGCAATGCAACTTAGAGTTTGGCCCCAGTTGCTAAATTTAATAGCACTTCACTGGGAAATCGATCTACTACTTATGCATCCCTTTGATCCCCGGTTTTTGCTACAATGCTGGATTTGCTCTCTTGCTCCTGCTGCACTGAGCTACACAAGCTCTGATACCATGTGAAAATTCATATTACCCGAAATCCTACTGCAGCAACTGATGGAAAGTCTTCTATTTGTTATTTACTTAACAAACTATTTACTGTGTTCTACAAGCAAATATCGAAATTCATTCACTACAAACTTCACAAATTAAACTGCGGAAGATAAACAAGCGCGGAAACAAGATCTGAGCAATAGAAAATCATAGACACATCTTACACTGTTGTTTTTGGACAGTACATATCTTTTGGAAATGTGTCAACATATACAAAGGATGTCGATGCCTACAAGAAGGATGTCATGATGAAAGATCATCAACTGAGGTAACTTTTGATTTAAGTATTCATATTTATAATTGAATAACATTCGATGAGCTTATGTAGGGCTGCCAAATGGAAGTAAACGACTTCCACAAATTGATAACCATATGGCAGGATGAAAGATCCTTGGAAGATATATGGTTCAAAAGAAAGCCGCATAACATGAAGCTAGACTAGATGGAGAGATTGATGGATCACTTTCTGATAAAAGACATGGTTCTTGGATGTAAGTGATGGATGATTTGTGCCCTAAGAAGAAAATTGAAGATTCCTCAGTTCATGACATCATCGAAAGTTCTTCATGAGCAACTGGATGTTTTCATCATTGCTGTTATAGGTCCCTGGTTAAGAGGGAGTGACAGTTGTGTTTTTCTATCTCATGGGTCGTGCACTAGACCAAGACTAACAACCGTTAGTCTCAGTGAAGGCCATGAAGAAGAATGTTGACACATGGTAAATGGAACCTCCCTAGTTGAGAGGGAGATAGAGACACACATTCTTGTCTTCAATTGGAAGAAATAATAGAGTATTTTTGGATTAGGTAATTATCTGGCATCTGATACTCTGTTGAGATGTATTAAGGCATCCAATGAAAAGAGTAGTTGTGAAAGGACAGATATTCTTTGAGAACTAAGAATGGTCCTACGAGGTCATACTCGATGAACACCCGGGTGGAGTATGTACCTCAGAGACGATGATGATGGTGTCTATAGTCATTGGTCTCACCAGCATTGTAGCTCAAGATCTCGTGGAGAGATGGAGTTTTTAGTCAAGGCCTTGCTATGTGACAATGTTGGATAATATGATGCTATAACAAATAGATTACCAATCAAATTCTTCTTATGAGATTCTTCAGATCGAGAGTGACCATGTACCATTATGAATACCTCCCTAGTTAAGAGGGATTATTGAAAAGTGTAACTAGGATCGGTCTTCATAATGACTATGTTATTATGAATTTATGGAATGAAGAAGACAAAGATAATAAAAAGTATTTTGTAAAGCTTGACTCATGGGTTTCATGATCAAGTAGTTTTTATTATAGGTGAAAGACTTCTTCTTGATGTCTTTTAGGAATTTGTCATCTTGTCATAAATGTATAAAATAGGGTCATGTATGTGAAGTCATGTTACACTTGTGTAAAGGACAAATTATATGCTCCAAGACCTTGTCACCTTGCTCCACGAAGTTAGCTCCAAATGTGTTGGAAATACTCCTTAACAAGTCGGCCCTCAAGCAGCTGTTCTAGTCGGCTTACCTATAGGAAGACATGTCGGCCTAGAAGAGGGATGAAGTCCCTATATATAGAAAGGGTCTGCGACCTCATTTGACACTCACAATTGCAGACATCTCTGAAGTAAAAAAAGTGCGGATCTCAAGCGGGTAAGAGTAAGTGTTATGCAACGAAGAAAGAAGGCTTAAACTAGTGCGTAAAGGGTCCCATAAATCTCGTATATATCTCCTTGGCAATCTCAGTGAAGATCAAGGTAAAACACAATATTATTTCAACTTAGTCAAGGGTATATTCAAGTGTATATTAGTGCTAGAAGATAACTGAGAATAGGAGACATTTGAAGAAACTAAGACCACACATATGTGTAGCTGTGTCAAGAACTAACGGGACAAGGGACCTATTCTAAGGGTTGTTTCAGTGCTTACACAATTCGAAAGAAAGGTCCTAGAGTAAGTCTCTCTTGGAGACCAAGGATCAAAGAAAGAACGAAAGGGAATTACATTATTTAAGGGCTAGGGATCGGGTTCTCTAAGGCTGGTGCAGAATGGTCAAAAGCAGTTCAGAACAATGCAGAAAAGAAAGAAGCTACAAGGAAGGAGTGAGAAGGTCTTTGAGCATACATAGGTCAAAATTTGTGTCATGATTACGGTACTTGTCAACTGAAAGATTATAAGAAGAATTACTTGCGGGTTTTCCTCTCCAAGAGGGAGAGGTTTTGGCCCTGGCTTGAAGAGCCAAAATATTGTGTCTTTTGTACTTTGATAATTATCTTGATGAAAGACCTAATAAGCTAATGAAGAGAAGATCTAAGTAAGAGATATAAGATTCACAAGTAATTATCAAGTAGAGAATTGAATTAAACTACGCCTTATAAAATTCTCAACAATAAGTGCTCCTAATTCTTTGATCTCGTTTCGTCCTAATCATTCTCTGATCAGCTTTTGCATTTGCATATTAAGTTAGCCTTACATAATTAAAATTTACTTCAAGGCATAAGCTTGGTCGATAGAAAGATAGGTACCCATCCATCTTTGCTTGAGAAGCTTGGTTTTTCTAGTACTTAAAGCGGTGGCCATGCAGTCGTCAGAGCCACAACTCTATGCAGCGCCAGAGGCATTGGGTACGTTAAATTTTTAGGAGAGGTATCGTTAATCACACCTTAGTGTGCTTCACTTTATTTTCTCTCTGCCACTTTCTAGGAAATCAGGCTCAATATAGAAAGGATCAAAGGCTTTAAACTTAGAATAGGGCATTTAATTCAAATTAACCAAGATTCTTGCATTTCACATTAGTCTTAGGACCTGCATCACATATAAGATTGTTATTCATCCAAGCAACAGTTGCTCATCAATTACTTGGACCTAATTTTCTTAGCAAGATAGTTGACTCCATAAGGCACTGGTATCAGTCGTCTAAATCTAATCAAAGGCTTTTAAATCTTGCTAGATCTAATACGAGTATTTGGTCGCCCAACTGTGTCTCCTGAGCTGGTTGCTACCCAACTAGTTCTCCTTCATTCCATTTGCATAGGGTCTACCCCCCTTTGTCTGCTGTTGAAAGACAACTTAAACAGAGAGATTGGGGATCAGGGTGACAACACTCGATCTGAGCCATTGTCATGGTGCCTAGACATTCTATGCGACAACACTTCAAATGGGTCCTGTTGATAAATCAGCTCCTACAAGCTGATTGCTCTAATTTTTCCACTCGGAAAGCATCCAGGTAGATTAAAAGCAATATGGTAATGCAATCTAGATTACCATGCTATACCACCAAATGCACTAACATGGCTTATATTTGGATTAATTTTAGTCCATGCATATTTCAGTGTTTATTTTTTAAAACCTTTGTGGGAGTGTGATTTACTATGTAATTTGCACAATTGATTGCTTTCATATAATAATGAAGACTTAATCCCTTGGATTGACTCATACAATTAGCCATTTTCTTTAATGTACGACTCTTTCTCTTAGCAACACCATTTTGTTGTGGTGTCTACGAAACAGTCAGTTGCATTTGAATTCCTTGTGCAATGTAGTAAGTTGTGAATTTGTTGTTGACATATTCACCTTCATTATCTATTCTTAAACTTTGCAATTGGTGTCCAAATTGTTTTTCTACAAGGGCCTTGTAGGTTGAAAAAAAGTAAAAAATTTCACTCTTAAGTTCTAAGAAGTAAACCCAAGTGTGTTTAGAGATGTCATAAATGAAAGTTAAATAAGTATTTTAACTCCAAGCAAGTAGGAAAAGAAAGGGGACCATATAAATCAACGCAAATAAGTTTTAAAGGGGCCGAGGCATGCCTAGAGGCACATTTGTCAAAATTGTCCTGATGATGTTTGTTGAATACATAATCGACACAAACACCATCTCTGCAGTGTTGAGAAATCTATAGGGCTATGATTAGAGTGATTTCCCTTTTATTGATAACTGCTTGTGATGTCTTTTTACTTTTCGTACTTATTTAGCTTCTTTACTTATTATTATGTTTATGTATCATTAAACAACTACCAAAACAAGAAGAACAATAACACATAATATAGGCTTGCAAGCTAGGTCCAAAGCCTCTCCACTTGAGAGGAAAACTCGCAAATCACTTTTGTTCCTACAAATTCTTCAATTGACGAATTCCAAGACCTCTAGACCAAGACCAAGTCTAACCCTTCCTGATGATGTGTTTCCTGTGTCCAAGTCAAACCTAGTCAAATCTTTTCCAGTAGCACAACTTCGTTCTTCAACTGCAAAATTTCGGCCTCTACTGTAGGTTTGACATTTTTGGCCCTCCAGTAGCAGTTGTAGTTACACGAGTGAGCTTCTTTTGGCCTAACAAGGCTTCCTTAGACTTATGCTTGAATTTCTCTTTGTTTTGGAGTTTGAGAATGGCTTATTGTGACCTTCGTTGACCTTCTTTCCCTTCTTTCTTCAAGATTGAACTTGTAGAAGAAAAACCTAGCCCAACTGCAGAAACCCTAGCCTTTGCACTTGTGAGAAAGAAATAACCCAATGATAAGTCTCCTTCGTCCTCTTCCATCTTCACTGCCTTCTTATTTCTCCTTTGCTTGAATGAGTGATCAATGAATGGCTTCCAAGGAGGTCGTGTTTCCTCCTTTATATACGCTTCTCAAGGTGGACTTAGCTCCTTACTCTAGACTGACTTGCTAGCTACCAGACTAACTTGGTCTTGAAGGTATTTTGACACGTTTAATGAAAAAACAATTTTCTTTACAATTTACAATGTGCCCGATGGGGTCTTCAAGTTATGACAATGACTCTTTTGACTTCTTGACCTAGGACAAACACTAGAAGCACTCAATGGCTGCTTGACCTATAAACTAAAAGACCTTGAGCTTGAAACCCATGCCCAAAAATAATAATAATAATTTTTCTTTTATTTTACAATATACAAGAATCAAAACGTACATTTCATACTTATGAAGACCAAACCTAGTTACACATTTTTCAACGCTCCCTCTTAACTAAGGAGATATTCATAAATGGTACATGGACATTCTCAATCTGTGAAATGAACAAAGTTCCTTCCCAAGTTAGATACTCCAAAAGACTTGGAATATGAAAATATCCATGAGGATACAAATATTATTATTAAAATGTATGAAGAATGAGATGGTTCATAATTACAAATGAGGCCTTCTTATATACCTAGATAGGTGCCTCTTCACGAAAGGTCATGTCTTATCAGACATGCCCTTTTAGCCTAATTACTAATTAACTAATTAATCATTATTTACATTATTTTATTCATTACATTGCCTTCCTCCTCAAAAAGCTTTGTCCTCAAAGCTTGTTGATGAAAGGCCTCGATTTCTTTTCCTACATCTTCTCGTCTCGGGGCAGTCATCCATGTCGATACAAGTTGATATGAAGTGACAAACAAAACTGTCGCACTGAGAATGGATCGAACCATCCTAAATCAATCTTCTGTGGAATCTTACGATGATTGGCAACTTGTGACGACTTGTTATCACATGAGTGGATTGCACCGACATTAGTATTCTTCGGAATATGAGCTTGTTGACTTTGTTCTGAAGACGTAGCTTGATCGAGTTGTCTACTTCCATGATTCGGATGTTGATAGGGAATCCTAGCGATTTGAGTTTCCCTTATCTTGTTTGTGTCGTTTTTGGGATTTGTGTTACTGACTGGATCATTATTTGATGTCTTTTCATGAACTTGAATTTCTACATTTGAAGGTTTCGATGCTTCATTTTTGACAAGTTGTTGCACTTTGTTATATAACGACTTCTTGTCTTTCTTCAGCTTCTTGATTTGCGTTAGTAATTTGTCGTTGTGGTCCTTAAGGCGAGCAACTTCTTCATTCTTGTTAGTTGTGATTTTGTCAATTTCCTTTTGCATATTTTGGATTGCCTTTTTACTTTCTTAAAGAATTACTTTTGAAATTTCTTGTATGTCTTCAGGCATCACGCAATTTGGCTTCAAGTTAACATCCTGTAGCGTTATTTTCTTCTTTTTGTAGGAGAATGTCAAAAATTTCTTTTTCGTATTTAGGATAATTGAACCTAGAGTTTCCATCCATGGTGAACCTAACACAATGTCACTATTATCCAAAAGTAAGGTTTTCATGGTAAATTGAGAGATAAAAGTATAATCCCCAATATTTAGTTGTAGACATTTAATATCATATTTTTTCTTGTAAAAAAAGTCTAATTTTTCGATTATATTTGACTCGGGAATCACCAACTGGTTGGCAATTTTAGGGTTTATATAATTTTTCTCTTCAGTGGGTGATATAGTAATAGTGACATCTTTTCCTGCGAGAGTTCCTTTAATTTTAAATAGCAGTTTAGCGTCACAAGGTATAGTGTCTAAAAATCTTCCCTCCTCCATTTCTGATTTAAACTCCGTTCTTCTTTTCCTTCAGTCACTTAGCTAGTACTTTATGTGAACCTAACAACTTTCACTTTTAATATCCTTTGCCACACTTTTCTCTTTTGAAGGTCCTTTAAAATATATTTATTTTTCAAAATACTTTATTTATTATTTGTTTTTAATATAATAATTCCTTAAATTTTATAACTAGGCACTTGGATATACATTTACTACTTAATAAATGTTCGTAGTATATATATTACCACCTTCTCTTAAAATACGTTCAAAAAAATAACTAAAGTTTGGTATTACCATATAAGCCCAACGTTTCCTTAACAGATTTTAACCAAGAGTTTTGGCGTATAGGCATAACCCTTCAGATTTACGGTCTTATTTTTTATTTTTTTGAAAATATTACAAGTGTAATTGTGTGTAATGATTAATGCGACAATGGAAACGGTCGTGTAGGCTGTATGGAAAGACGATTTGTACGGAAATCTGCAGGGCTTCTATAGATAAATGACAATAGAATAGAGGGATGACGGTTTGAATTGGTGGTGGCGGAGAAGACTGTTGTGGCTAGCAGCGGTAGTGGTGGTGACTTGGGTGGAAGCGGACGGAGTAGCCCTGACAACAGTGCAACAAGGTTGCAGCAGTTGAGTGGCGGACATAGATGATGATGGCTATTCGGCAGTGGATTTTGAGTTGTTGGAGCAATCGACATTGGGGTGCGAGCTGCGTACGGCAAGCGATAAGTTTATATATATGTTATTTTTAAATAATTTTAGTCTTTGATTTTTGTTGTTTTTTTTTGACTTTTAATTTTATTTTCTTATAACTCTCATTTTCTTATATATATACTTTTTTTTATAATTTTTTTTATTTTTTATTTATTTTTAATTATATTCCCTTGTTATGTATATTTTTTATGACCTTTTTTATTTTTAATTTTGGCAATTTATTTTATTTTATTTTTATTTTGTCAATATAAATTTTTTTTTTTTAATTTTCTTATTTTGACTTTTTTTTTTCTTTTTCTTCTTCTTCTTTTTTTCTTTTTATTTTAAAAGGACCCTTTTTTTTCTTTTAACTTATCTCTTCTTCTTTTAATTTTAATGGCCAACGACCTCTGATGAACTCAGCAACAGCGGAGAAACTCCAAAGGTTGGTAGCGAAACACTTCGACGACAACGAAGTTGACGATTTTGATGGTCAAAGACCTGGGTCAGAGAGCATGGCTCTGTGTAGCGGTTAGGCGGCCGAAGGCTCAAACTGCTCTGATACCAAATGAAGTGAACATAGTTCATTCTCAAGTTAGATGCTCCAAAAGACTTGGAATATGAAAATATCCATGAGGATACAAATATTATTATTAAAATATATGAAGAATGAGATGGTTGATAATTACAAATGAGGTCTGCTTATATACCTAGACAGGTGCCGCTTCACGAAAGGTCATGTCTTATCAGACATGCCCTTTCAGCCTAATTACTAATTAACTAATTAATCACTATTTACATTATTTTATTCATTACAATATGAAGAGATCTCATAAGAAGAGTCAGATTGGTAACCCATCTGTATAGCATCATATCAACCAACATTGTTATATAGCAAGGCCGTGACTAACAATTCTATATCTCCACAAGATCAAGGCACAATGCTGGTGAGACCAATGATTTATAGACACCATCATCATTGTCTCTCAAGGTACATACCCCACCCAGGTGTTCACAGAGTATGACATTCCTTGGACTATTCTTATCTTGGATAACTAGTCCTCTAAAAATATCGGTCTTGGATGCCCTACCTCATCCTCCAAGAGTATCAGATGCCAGATGCTTACCCAATCCTCCGTTATGTCTTCCCAAGTGAAGACAAGAATGATGTACCTATCTCTCCCTCTCAACCAGAGAGGATACATCAACCAAACCAAGCTT
Organism: Pinus albicaulis; assembly: GCA_034641835.2. NCBI lineage: Eukaryota > Viridiplantae > Streptophyta > Pinopsida > Pinales > Pinaceae > Pinus > Pinus albicaulis. The sequence continues at coordinate 1,491,463,513 of CM076580.1, forward strand.
GTCTCTCAAATACACAAGCTTCTTATTAGGGAGAGATTTTCTCAATATCTCAGCTACCTACACATCGGTGGAGATGTATTGTAGCTGCAACACACCATCTTGTACTAGCTTCCGAATGTAGTGATACTTGTTGTTGATATGTTTTATCTTTCCATGAAACACTAGGTCTTCAGACAATCATATACAACTGGTGTTATCTCAATGCATCACTGTAGGGTCCATTGGTCCTTCAAATAGGTCGGATAACAACTTCCTCAACTAGACCACTTCTCTACTTCACAAGCTGCAATATACTCAGTCTCAACACTACTCAAAGCAACCGTATCTTGCTTTCTGCTCATCCATGAGATCTTGGAGGATCCCAAATTGAAACATCCTCCTGCAGTGCTCCTTCCATCCTACTCACTCCCTCCTTAGTCGGAATCTGTATGTCCAATCATGTGGACATCATTTATCCTATCATATTTCAGGCAATAATGGATGGTTCCTTGCAGATATCTCAGTATATGTTTTGTTGCTATCCAATGATCATGTTTCGACTCCACTTGGAATTGACTAAGAACGTTTACTGCGAAACATATGTCTGGTCGAGTATTCACCAAGTACATTAGTGAGCCATTCAATTGTCTATATCTGGAAGGATCCACAATGCCTGATTTAGAACTCCTTAGTCTTTTCAAGTTTGTGATCATCAGGGTAGTCATTGGTTTGCAATCCATCATGTCAAACCTCTTCAACATCTTAATCACATACTTTCCTTGACCTAGATAGATCTCATCAGGTACTTGCTAGAATTCCAGTCCTAAATAGTAGTGCATCAACCCTAGATCCTTCATGTCAAATTCTGGCGCTAGTTGCTTCTTACATTCTTCAATTCGACCTTCCATACGTGTCAAGAGAAGATCATCCACATACAAAAGAATGATTGCCGATTCTCACTTCACAACCTTAATATAAAGTTTTGGATCAACAAAACTCTTTCGAAGCCTAATCTTTGTAGATATGCATCCATCCTAGCATTCCATGCCCTTGGTGCTTGCTTGAGGCCATATAATGCTTTATTCAATCTGCAGACATATGCCTTTCTATATTTAACTTCAATTCCCAAGGGTTGTTCTATATATACTTCCTAATCAATTGTGCCATTTAAGAATGCAGTCTTGACAACCATTTGGTGGATGTTCCATCCCATTTATGCTGCCAATGAGACCAACGAATGAATAGTTGTATACCTTGCTTTTGGAGCAAATGTCTCTTCATAGGTTATGCCTTCCTATTGAGAGAAGCCCCTGGCCACAAATCTTTCCATATATTTATCAATAGTCCCATCTGCTGCATGTTTGATCTTGTAGAGCCACTTAGAAGTTACCACAAATTTGTCTTCAGGCATAGGTACGATCTCCCAAGCTCCATTCTTTATTATTGATTGATATTCTTCGTTCATGGCATCCTTCCATTCTTGGTGATTGACAACTTCTTCAAAAGTGGATGAATTTGCTTCTATTAGTTTTTTCATGTACACTACATACCCAGAATATCGTTTTGGATTCTTACTTTCCCTGAATCTACCTTGAGCTGCTCCATGACCTTCTGCATCTAGAAGTGTAGACTTTGACCAGTTACGTCTTTTTCTAGTTTCGGGAATTACCACAGGTTGTTCACATGGACCTTCATCTTCATGGCTGGATCCTTCTTCTTCCCTAGTAACTTCTTCGAATACGGAAAGTCCTTCATCATCAAAGTCTATAGGGAGATCCTTTCATTTCTTGAACGCAATACTTTTGTCAAATATCACATGTCGACCGAATTCTATTCAATGTCCTTCCTTTATGTAGATCCTATAGGCCTTAGAAGAGTTACTGTAGCCCACAAATCTTCCCTTCATGCCAAATGGATCCAACTTCTTTCTTTTGTCCTTAGGTATATGAATATAGACAGGACAACCAAAAATTCAGAGATGATCTATGGTTGGTTTCTTCCCAGTGAATAGTTCTTTGGGAGTTTTGTTATTTAGAGACCTGTGGGGACTTCGATTTTGTATGTATATAGCTATCTATGTAGCTTCACCCCACAAAAATTTTGGTAAATCTTGATCGTCTAACATTGCTTTTACACTTTCTTCAATGGATCGATTTTTTCGTTCTGCAACTCCATTTTTTTCGGGATTATATGAGACTATTAGCTCCCTCTTAATCCCAGACTCCTTATAGAAAGCTATGATTTCCTTGGATGCGTATTCTCCTCCATTATCAGATCTTAATATCTTGATTCTTCTTTCTGTAAGGTTCTTTATTTCAACTTGAAATTCTTGAAATTTGGTAAATACTTCATCCTTGGATTTCATTAAGTAAGCCCAAGTTTTCCTTGAATGATCATCTATAAATGTGACATAATATAGATGACCTCCAAGTGATTTAGGAATCATAGGACCACATACATCGAAATGAATAAGATCCAAGATTTCTTTTGACCTTGAAGCATTGCATCCAAATGGACTCTTGGTGTTCTTACCCAATGCACATCCCTTGCATACTCCTTCGTGATCTTCTTTCAATTCAGGGATTCCATCTACTATTGAATTTAGGGTTGAAAGAATTTTGAAATGGAGAGGACTGAATCTTCTATGCCAAAGTTCACATGGGTTGATTTCAATGTGAGCTATAACTTGAGCAAGGGGAGATAACAGCCTCTAAAGTCTTCCTTCACGGATCCCAATCACTCTAGCATTTTCTATGCTTGACCTTTTACCCCATACTACAACTTTTCCATCAATGAAAGCCACTTTATCACCATTATCTTCTAGACTTGAAATGGAAAGTAAGTTCTTATGCAAACCTGGAACAAATAGGATGTTGTTGAGATGCATATTGCCTCCATTTTCTAGCTCTATCGAGGTTGATCCGATTCCTCTCACAGGATAGCTCTTATTATCACCAAGTTCTACGGAGTAAGAAGACTTTCCTTTTGACAATGTCTTTTGTTGTTTGTGATGACTGGTCATGTGTCTTGATGCTCCACTATTGATCACCCAAATGTTCTAGGAAAGTCTAAGGAGGTTGGATTAGGGTTTCCATAGTGGCTACAAGGTCGAAATTCCAGGATCAAGGTTGCAAGATGAGTTGCAATATTGAAGTTGGTTTTAGAATCAGTAAAAGACTTGTTGGAGGGATGACTTGGTATTTGGAGAAGGACTTGGTCTAGGTTTTGGGTCTTTGTGTCTCATTTTGAAGTAGAATCTACAAGAAGAGAAGAGCTTACCGAGTTTTCCCCTTGGAGGGGTTTTGCCTTAGCTGAGACCCTAATTTCTGTGTCCTTTGTTGCTATTGTTTCATTCTTGATATTTGTTTGATGAAAATATCTAACTAAAGAAGACAAGAAGAATAACTAAGTTCACAAGCAAATATTCAGGTTAAGGAAAATAAAAATAAATAACCTACCACTTTGCATCTTCCAACACAAAACACAACAATATTAATGAAGGATGTTGGGGTTGTTGTTGGGGCTTTTCCTCAAAGTTTCTGTTTGCAAAAAGAAAAAAAAAATGTGCTATTAAAAAACAAACAATAGTTTGATTTTTTTCCAAAACTCAACAATAATGGGGTTAGATATTTTTTAGCTAACTTGGAAAATGCAAGTTTTCCCTCTGATTTTGATTTGTCATGATCACATAGAGCACATCGAAAAGAGCATGCATAAAAAAGAAAACACTATTTTTCTTTGTTTTTGATTTACCGAGATCGCATAGAGCACATGGAAAAGGGCATAAGCAGATTGGGAAGAGTGACAACTCAGGAACAAAAACAGAAAACCAAAATATGAACTTTGTAAAAAGAAATTTTAAAATCTCATATTCAGATTGTACACCTTTAAATTTGACGAAAAAAGGTTTATCCCGGGCAAACAAACACCTTTTCAGATGAAACGAAAGACATTATTAACTTAAGACAACACTTCAAACGCAATGGGATAGTTTGTTCAAGGCATAAATGTACATAAATAACAAATCTTAGAAATGCAACAACATAGGTTGAAGATATCGATCAACAATGCTAACAAATCTTCAAAGGGGATTTGATACCATGTTCTGGAAATCAGGTATTCCATACAAAACTAACGCTTTCAGTAACTACTCACACAACTAGATCATAGATGATAACACTAGTATTTTTATATGGTTTAAATCCTCTATGAGGGAAACATTGCACAGTCCTAACCAATGTGGCCACTTGAGACAATTTTATTATTGCTAAAGAAAAATTGTAAAAGAGAGTTTCTCGTAATCGATCTTCAACAATGACCGTCTATGCTCTTCAAGTAAAGATCGTGGAGCAAATGAGTGTTCAACCATGGATCAATAATTGTTAGTGTTGAGGAGAATATGAGCCTTCAAATCAGTCTATGTCTAAAACATATTGTGATCGTTAGATTATAATGCAACTAATGCATACTAAAGAAACACACTTTTTCCTAAAGACACATTATATCAAGTTGTTTTTAACTAACTATTAAGTGTCTAAATATCTTAACACTTGCCATGTGAAATTCCGCTACCCAGAATTCTACTACAACCATTGATATAGTTTCTTCTATTTGTTAAATAAATTAAGCAAATTATTTACTGTGTGCTATGGTAAATATCGAAACTAATACAATGCAACCTTCACAAAAAAAATATTGCGGAAGAAAAATAAACGCTGAAAGAATAGACACACACACACACAAAATACACAGTTATTTTTGGACTAAGTCCCAGGAAAAACCCAACTTGGGAAAACCAGTGCCGCAACTAAGGGTTTGATTATTATGCAGTTATAAATCTGAGTACAAAACTATGGTTACTTAATCTAGCAAACCAATACAGAGAAATGATTGGCAGTTGAACTAGTGAGAAAAATCTCACTTTTACAGGCGATCCGACACTGACCTCAGCTCGATATGAGCTGCTCCTTGTTGCCTCTGTGCAGTCACTGTGTCAGCCTATGCAGTATTGCGTCCCACAACTCGGAACTGCTTCTCCTCTCGCTATCTAACCAGTTGCTGTCTGGGAAATGGATCCTCCTGGCCTCTGGACTCTCTCTCTGGCTTCTTGCACTAAGTCACTGCTTCTCCCCAACAAAATATGGATTACTCACTGAAGCTTTGTGTTGCCTTTGCGTCGCTCTGTGCTGCCTCTCTGTGGCACTCACTGCCTCTCTGCAATGCATTCATCGGAACAGGAAATTCTTCCTCATCCTTAGCATCCCTGCCCCTCTCTTACTACTTCGAGCTCACTAGCTCTCTCTCCAGGAACAAAATGCTGCTATACTGGAAATCGATCTGCTAGTGAAATCGAACTGGTGAAGTGTGTTCTCCAAGCCCCATCGAGTTTTTCTTATAATATTTCGTTGAGATATCAATGACCATGATTAAATCTTAATCAATGGCTAGGATTAACCAGAACTCGATCCAAGTTTTTTTCTAGAAGATTCTCACCATGACTTAATTAATTCCTTTTAATTAATCATATTTCCTAAGTTTAGACTCAAGAAATATTAAAAACTGACTAGTTAATTCAATTAAGTTGTCTCTAGGTGGAATTTCCAGAAACAATTTCTGGGTATTGGAGAACATATGTATTCTAACCTCTCTGCCAAATCTCAAGGCTAAAACACATGCGATGCTACAAAAACTAACACTTCCTCTTAGCAAGGAAAGTGTTCTAGTATTGCAACTACAACAACTGCTACAATACACCGCCTCTGCACCATCTCTTGTCATGCTGCTGATGTTTGGCTATTGCAACCCACCAACAACCACGCGACTCTGATATGCGCTACATCTGTGCTGCTGCTGACCCTGTTGTACTGTTGCCAACTACTACCTCTGCACTGCAACTCTGTTGCTGTTGCTACTCCAACATTTGCAACTCACTCTCATCTGTTGCTGCTGCAACTGCAACATCTGCAACTGAGAACTATCCAACACTGAACCAACTGTGGTCAGTGTGATGCATTTGTCACCTGAGTCCTGACTGCTGCTAGTATCTGCGCTGTCACTGAATCCTCTGCGCAACCGCTGACTCTACACTGTGCCAACTCTACACTGCACTGCTCAGTCTCTGACCGCTACTAGCTACTGCACTTGTCACTTTGGCACCTGACTGCACCAACTTCCACTGGTCCATCTTGCTATTGTTGAATGTGGGCTCCTGTAGCAAGGTATTGATTCATGAGGTGGACCTCCTCACGAATCCTGCCCATCTATAGCACTCTGGGTCTACAAAACCAAATCACCCCACCTCACTCCTGGATGGATGTCTGCTATCCTGGAAAAATCTTTCTCCAATTTGGAGGACAACCTATCAATCTCCACGGATGCAGCCTGCTAGTCCTGCTTCTCCTCCTTGTCCTTCTTTCTGAGAGGACATTGAGTGCTATAGTGGCCTAGTTCGCCACACTTGAAGCACTTGACCTTGGAAAGGTCCTTCTTCCTCTTGCACTGCTCTTGTTGCCCCTTTGATGCGAGCGCCACATTCTCCTCCTTCACTTGCTTCCTCCCACTACTGCCACTGATGGTGCTCTTCACCAAATCTCGCCTCATCTCCTCTTGCTGCAGATCAACTCACATTCTGTCCCATTTTGACAACTTCTCTCTGCCCAAGATACTTTGGATGAAGACCTGCCAGTTCTCAGAAACACTGTTGAGGGCTAACCACACCAATTCTGTAGGTTGGGGCGCTAATCCTACAACTGACAGCTGGTCTCAGACATCTTGAAGCCTAGTGAGGAAGGGGTCTATGTGCTCCCCCTTCTGCATACGGGTACATCTCAGCTTCTCCTCAAGATACATCTTCCGCTGCTCGGAAGATCCCTAGTATAGCGTAGCGAGAGCATCCCACATCTGCTTGGTAGTGTCCTTGCGAACTATTTGTGACACCACATGATCTCGAACCCCATCGAGAATCAGTCACTTTGCCTTCGCCATCTCCTTGTAGGCCTTTAGCTGATTTAGATCCGTGGGTACATCCACCGCGTTATCAATGTAAGCCTTGAGATCGTATTCATTTAGAAGGCATGTAATCCTTGCCTTCCAGATTACATAGTTAGACACTTCGTCCAACCAATCCTGATCTCTCAGCCCTGCTGATGCCATCTTTGCAAAAATGTCCAAATCCTCCTCTTCTCCTTTGTGTAGTTGCTGCTAGGCTCTACGCAGTCCCTGCTGGAGTGGGAAAATCTGCTCACAACGACTGCTTCTTTGCGGTGAGAAATCAAACTTCTGAACTAGAAGTCCCTTGAGGAAAGTTTTCCCTCAGTGTGTGCTCTTTCTTCCTCTTGACGCTATTTTGCACTAGCAACTGCTACAAAATACTGCGTCGCAGCTAGAGATCTGCTCTGCAAGGAAAATACTGCTGCTCCCTCTGCCTCTGGTAATCTTCGATTTGGAAAATCTAATTTCTCTGTCGACTCTCTCAGAGAAATAGACTTTTCCTCAAAAATTGACCCTCCTGGCCAAAGGGACTGCGTTGCCTTTGGGGTTTCGAGCAGCTGCTTGCATAGTGCTACAAAGCTCCTTCTCCTCTTTGCCACTGAGCTCTCCGACTTTCTATTTGTGCTATATGATACCATGTGAAAATTCTGCCACCCGGAATCCTGTTGCAACAATTAATAAAGTTTCTTCTATTCGTTAAATAAATTAAGCAAATTATTTACTGTGTGCTACGGTAAATATCGAAACTAATACATTGTAGCCTTCACAAAACAAATACTACAGAAGAGAAATAAATGCTGGAAGACAGATGCACACACACAAAAGACAGTTATTTTGGATTGTGCCCTCGGAAAGACCCAACTCGGGAAAACCAGTGCAGCGGCTGAGGGTTTGATTATTATGCAGTATTAAATATGAGTACAAAACTATGGTTGCTTAATCTAGCAAACCAATACATAGAAATGATTGGCAGTAAAACTAGTGAGAAAAATCTCACTTCCACAAGCGATCCCACACTGACCTCAGCTCGATTTGAGCTGCTCCTTGCTGCCTCTGCGTAGTCACTACGTCAGCCTACACAGTACTGCGTCCCACAACTCGGAACTGCTTCTCCTCTCGCTATCTAACCGGACTCTCTCTCCGACTTCTGGCACTGAATCATTGCTTCTCCCAAGCAAAATATAGATTACCCACTGAAGCTATGCGTTGCCTCTACATGGCTCTGCGCTGCTTCTCTGCAATGCCGCACTCGCTGGAATTGGAAAATCTTCCTCAGGCCTTACTATCCCTGCCCCTCTCTCACTGCTTCGAGCTCGCTAGCTCTCTCTCCGACAACAAAACGCTGCTACTTTGGAAATCGATCTGCCAGTGAAATTGAACTATTGAAGTGTGTTTTCCAAGCCCCATCGAGTTTCTTCTTATAATTTTGCATTAAGATATCAACGACCACGATTAAATCGTAATCAATGGCTAAGATTAACTAGAACTCGATCCAAGTCTTTTTCTAGAAGATTCTCACCATGACTTAATTAATTCCTTTTAATTACTCATATTTCCTAAGTTTAGACTTAGGATATATTTAAAGCTGACTAATTAATTTAATTAAGTCGTCTCTTGGTGGAATTTCCATAAACTATTTTTGGGTATTGGATAATACATTTATTCTAACTTCTCTGCCAAATGTCGAGGCTAGAACACATTCGGTGCTACAAAAACTAACATGCCATGGATCATTGAGTGGGGTTTTAGGGCTGGTAGTAGATGCGTGCTTGTTGTTTCATGTTGGTTGACGATTTGTGAATGAAATAGATAGATATATAGGGTGGGAATTTGTTCCTTTTCTCCTGCCATGTCTTTTCCTTCACCCTAAAAATATGGATTTGGGAAGTCTATTGATAGTGGAAAAGCACTAACAAAAACAACAAAACCTTGGACCAAAGACTGAACACTATGTCCACTGGAAAACTAATGAGACAAAGGAAAACACCACCAATTTGTTCCCTGTAGAAATAGTACAATGTTATGGTAGATTAAAGAAAGTTGCTTACCATTAGAAGATACAATATCCATCTTATATCATACAAAGGACGAATGCTCATCCATTGTTTACCACATGTTGGTTGCTCCTCATGGTTCTCCCTATGTGGGTAAAGTAGATATTGCAGAAAGATGAGAGAATGATTGGGAAGGAGGGGAAGAACGTAGATCAATGGTTTGGACTTGCTTGCTCAACCTTGCCCAATTTTGGATCTAATGCATTCCTCATATATATTCAACAAGAAAAGCCTGTGATCCGAAATAAGATAAAGGGCCTTTAGGATTCCCCTTGACCAATAGGGGAGAGGGATTTGATTGGATTTGAAGGAGATCAAACCTTTGGGAATGGAGAGAGGACACAACTTGTTGTGAAACCAGCTCCAAAAATAGAAGAAAAGAGATATCAATGCCTTAGAAATAAGCCACTTCGAGGGGGCAACCTCCAATACATTACATTAATGAACAATTCTTCGATGATACAAATTACAAAAGCTCCTTTTTATATATAGGAGTCCATGGGGCCATAATGTAATCCTAGTGGGGCCATAATGTAATCCTAGTCGACCTAACAATAATAATTTAAGGGCACAATAATAACAATATGGGGGTTACAGGGGTACAATAATAACAATAAGGGGGTTACACTAACAACAATAAGGGACTATACTAGTAATATAGGGACCTAACATGCCCCTCTCCTTCAAAAAAGTGTTGTCTTCAACGCTTGAGTAGCTCTGGGTGCTTCTGTATAAAATTCTCATCCTCCCATGTAGAATCTTCAGTGGGTAAGTTCTTCCACTTGATGAGATACTCTGAAATTGATTGATTTCGTAGTTGTCGAGTTCTTGTTTCCATGACCGCTTCATGTTCCAATATGATTTTTCCTTCCTCATCAAGTTCTGGCAATATTGTTTGAACTGGAAGATTTTCACCTATAACCTTCTTTAAGCATGAAACATGGAAAACTGGATGTACTCGCGAAGAAGCAGGAAGCTCCAATTTGTATGCCATAGTACCAATCTTTTGCCACACCTTGTAAGGACCATAGTACTTTGGCGATAATTTATTATCCTTCTTTGCTTGCTTGAGGGACATTTGTTTGTATGGTTGTAGCCGTAAAAATACCCAATCTCCTACATCAAAACTTCTCTCTCTACGATGTTGATCTGCCTGTTGTTTCATTCGATTTTGTGCCAAATTCAGGTTATCCTTTAAGAGTTGGAGAACTTCTTGCTGATGCTCGATGTGATCTTCAACTGCTTGAACCTTCGAATTTTCCCTTAAAGATGATGTGATGGATGGTGGATGATATCCATAAAGTGCCATAAATGGGGTCATTTTTGCTGCAGTATGGAAGGAAGTGTTATACCACCATTCAGCGAGAGGTAACCATTTGACCCATTGTGTTTGTTTATCAGATACAAAACAACGAAGATATCCTTCCAAACATTTATTTACTATCTCAGTTTGACCATCAGATTGAGGATGATACGATGAGCTATGAGCTAATTGAGTACCCAAACAAGAAAATAACTCCGTCCAAAAATTTCCAGTAAAAATGGGATCTCTGTCGCTCACAATAACCCTTGGGCTTCCATGTAGCTTTTGAATTCTGTCCATAAATGTAGTAGCAAGTGTACTTGCTTTAAATGGATGAGATAATGCACAAAAGTGTGCATACTTGGTAAGTCTATCAACTACCACCATGATGACACTCTTTCCTTCGGACTTAGGTAAACCTGTGATAAAATCCATTGAAATCTCCTCCCAACCTTGACTTGGAATGGATAAAGGTTGTAGAAGTCCTGGGGTCTTAATTGTTTCCACTTTATTCTGCTGGCAAACCAAACATTCCGCCACAAACTTTTGAATATCGGATTTAAGGCCATCCCAAAAAAATTCTTTCTTCACCCTGTGGTAAGTTTTTAAAAATCCTGAGTGTCCTCCTAAAGGAGAAGTGTGCAATTCCAGAAGAATCTTTGTTTTAGTTGGGAATTCTTACAAAGATATAAGCGATCTTTGTACCATAAGGAATCATTTTTCCAACTAAATGTATCAGATGTACTAGGATCTTGCTGCAACTTTGAATGAGTATCCATACATCTTTGTCCTTCTTCCATTCATCTCTTGCTTCAGTTATCCAATCTGGTTGGATAATAGAAATGGCACAAAGCAATGCTTCCACCTCTTCATTCTTTCTTGAGAGTGCATCTGCAACAACATTAAGCTTTCCTTTTTTGTAGATTATTTCAAAGTCATAACCCAACATCTTTGTGACCCAATTTTGCTGCTCTTCTGAAGATAGTCTTTGTTCCAAAAAGTGTTTAAGACTATCATGATCAGTTTTTACCTTGAAGTGTCTTCCCATTAGGTAAGTTCACCATTTCTTTAGTGCATGCGGTATTGCTAACATTTCCTTCTCATAAATAGGTTTCTGTAAATACTTTCCTTTGATTGGACGACTTTCAAAAGCAATGGGTCTTCCTTCCTGCATTAAAACATCACCAATTCCATTTCCTGAGGCATCACATTCCACAATAAAGGCTTTTGTGAAGTCTGGTGTAGCTAAGATCGGTGCTAGGCACATTGCCTCTTTAAGATGTTCAAAGGCCTTAGTTGCTTCAGGAGTCCATGAAAATGCATCTTTTTTCAATAATGTTGTTAGAGATGTTGCTATTCTCCCATAATTCTTAACAAACTTGCGATAATACCATGTTAACCTGAGAAATCCTTGCAACTGCTTTATGGTTGTGGGGACTTTCCATTCCTTAATGGCTTTAATTTTGTTAGGGTCAACCTTAACACCCTCGTGAGATACAATGTGACCCAGATATTCCACCTCTTGTACTCCAAAGAAACATTTGGATGTTTTTGCATATAATTGTTTCTCCTGCAATAGTTTGAGCACCCTGTCAACATGTTCAACATGATCCTTCCAAGACCTGCTGTAGATTAGTATATCATAAAAAAATACTAGCACAAATTTTCTAAGGAAGGGTTTGAAAAATGGAATTCATCAACCCTTGAAATGTAGAAGGTGCATTGGTAAGGCCAAAAGGCATGACCAAAAATTCATAATGACCCTCATGAGTTCGAAATGCTGTTTTTGGAATATCTTCAGTCTTCATTTTAATTTGATGATATCCTGAACGAAGATCCAACTTGGTAAAATAAATTGCTCCATGTAATTCATCCAATAATTCATCAATCACAGGAATGGGAAATTTGTCTTTAATGGTGTGCTTATTGAGCTCCCTATAATCCGGACACATTCGCCATGATCCATCCTTCTTGTGTACCAATACTACAGGAGCAGAGAAAGAACTTTGACTAGGTTGAATTATGCCCGCCTCTAACATTTCTGCAATCATACGTTCAATTTCGCTCTTTTGGAAGTAAGGATATCTATAAGGCCTGATGTTTGGAGGAACACTTCCCGGAATCAAATGAATAGCATGATCATGATCACGAATAGGTGGGAGTCCTTTGGGAGTTTCAAACACCTTGGAATGATTGTCCAAGACTTGTTGGAGATCTACGGAAATAGATGATTTTGATGTTGGAACTTCTAGTGAGCATAATTGTGAAATTACGCCTCATTGTTCTTTATTTAGAATATTTTTCATGAAATTAGAGCTTATTATTTTTCCTGGCTTCCCTGCAATACCCCGTAATTTGACTTCCTTTCCTTCTGAAAAAAATTTCAAGAAAATTTCTTGAAAATTAAAAGCTACCATCCCCAAAGATTGTAACCATTGTACTCCTAGTACAACATCAGCACCTCCCATAGGAATGGAAAGCATTGGACTAGTCAATACATATTCTCCCATGGTTAGCTTGATATTATGGCATTTTCCAGAGAAATTTATAGTTCCTCCATTTGCAACCATCACTTGACATTCTGGTGCTGGGTATAGGAAACAATTCAATTCCTTGGCTGCCTTACAATGAATAAAATTATGGGTACTACCTGAATCAATCAACACTATTACCTTTTTCTTCTTGATATGTCCTTCTATCTTGAGAGTTTGAGGAGTGGTAATTCCTGCCAATGCATTACACAATATGGTCGGACTCATTTCTTCCTCTTCTAAGTGTTTGGTTCTACGAGTGTATGTGTCTTCTTTTTCCTCTTCACAATCTATGTAAAATAATTTCTTCTTAGCACACTTATCACCTTTAGTGTATTTTTATTGGGTTCCTCTTTCGGAGAGGTGTAAGATCAATCTAAAATTGATCTTAATCCAATGAGAAGAACATTTATTTTTAATTTATTTTTAATAATTTCAAATATGTGCAGGTCAGCCTTAAGGTTTTACACCCCCAGCAAATGTGTCATACACCTCAGTGATTGATATAAATAGAGTCAGTGTTGGAGGACATTTCACTCATTTCATCCTCTGAAGACAAGCCCTAATTTATAGCAATCATTGAAGAAGAAAATGGGTTCCACAAACTATGGCTTCAAGGAGGATGACAAATTGACTGGAAAGAATGACTTCCATGCTTGGAAGATGATATTGGATCTCAAATTGGAAGACCAAGATGTCATGGACTATGTGCAGTGTAAAATCCAACAACCTCCATCCACTGCTACTGCTGCTGCCAAAACAAAGTACAAGAAGGGAGAGATCAAAGCAAAGCTGATGATCAGGGAATCCATTCATAAAAGTCTGGTGGCCTACATCTCTGAGTTGGGCACATCCAAAGAGATGTATGATAAATTGATTCTCATGTTCAAGGCCAACAATGCGAATCAAGTACTATTCTTCAGGAGTCAATTGAAGAATCTGAAGAAAGGCAGGGATGAGTCTGTCCAATCATACTTTTTGAAGCTGATCGAGATGAGGAACAATTTGTTGGCTATTGGGGAGACGATAGCTGATCGAGAGATGGTACTCATCGCACTGGAAGGGCTCCCATCTGAATGGAATGTGTTCAACACTACCATTCTCAATAATAATGTGATACCTGACATTGACGAGGTACTGTCGAGATGCGTTCAAGAAGAGACAAGAATGAAGGAGTATGAAAATGAAGGGAATGCTGCCTATACTGCTCATTCTAGAAAGAAGAACTTCGGTGGTCCAAAGATCAAAGGAAGAGCAGGGGCACAAGGAAAGAAGGGCAAGTGTTACACTTGTCATAGGCCAGGTCACTATGCTAGAGAATGTCCTTTCAAGAAGGATTCTCCCAATGGTGATGACAATCAAAGGAACAACAGGTTCAAGGGAAAGAAGAAGGCTCCCTCTGGCGGAAATGATCAACCTTTCAAAAGGTCAAGAAATTCCAGGTATGAGGAATCAAATGTTGTTGATAAAAGAAATGAATTCATTCTTGTATCTGCCCTCTCTGCTGCATCTCCACCCAACACTATGGATGTTTGGTTGATGGATAGTGGTGCCTCAAGGCACACCACTAGCTTCAAGGAAGCACTCTCTGATATGGTTGAGAAGGATACCAATCTGGAAATTATCCTTGGAGATAATGCCACATATCTCGTGAAAGGGACAGGGACTGTGACTCTCCACTTGTCTCAAGGTCAAGTCTTCCGCTTGCAGGATGTACTCTATGTACCTAATTTGAAGAAGAACCTTGTGTCTATATCGGCCATGGAAGACAAAGGTTTCAATGTGGCATTCCCTGATGGAAAGGTGCACATGTGGAAGAAGAGCTTCAAGGAAGCTATCACGTTTGGGTCTAGAATTGATACACTCTACCAGGTTGGAGGAAGTCCACTGGGAGCAATGACATGAGATGCTATCCGACAGACTGATAATGGCACTGAATATGAGACGATCGAGTTCGAGAACTTTTGCAGAGGAGCCAACATCAAGAGGGAGACCACAATGTTTGTGGGCTATAGCGAAACTTCGAAGGCCTATAGCTTATATGTGCCCGGTCAAAGGGAAGTGGAGATATGCCACGATGTCACCTTTGACGAAGATACTTCCCTCAGGAAAGTTGTCAATCTTCCGAGATTTGAGGAAGATCATGAAGCAAGGCCTGGAATTCAAGAAGAACCGAAGGATGAAACAATGCCTGATGTTGAAGGATTGATGGACCCGATTGATCCACCTCCTTCACTGGGAAAGAGACCATCATGGCTCAGGGACACTCTCGAGGATGCTGAGGGACATGCAACCCAAAAAGGGAAACATTCCGTGAAAGCAAGAAGCCGAGTAGATACCAAGGGTATCTAGCAGCCATGAGTACTATTGTACAATATGAGCCTGGATCCTTTGAAGAAGTCGTAAAGCATCAAGTCTGGAAGGATGCTATGCACGAAGAGTATGAGTCCATTATGAAGAATGATGTCTGGGATGTGGTTCCAAGACAGAAGGACAAAGCAGTTGTCACCTCGAAATGCCTCTACAAGATCAAGCATGGATCTGATGGAAGTGCTGAAAAATTCAAGGCAAGATTCGTTGCCCATGGCTTCTCTCAAAAGGAAGGCATAGATTATGATGACATATTTGCACCTGTGGCCCGATACACCACCATTCGATCTATTATAACCCTTGCTGCTACGCAAGGATGGAGTCTTCATCAGATGGATGTGAAGACCGCATTTCTGCATGGTGCGATAAAGGAAGAGGTATATGTGGAACAACCTCTAAGGTTCGAAGTCCAGGATTGGGACTCCCATGTTTGCAGGTTGAAGAAAGCCCTCTATGGGCTAAAGCAAGCACCAGAGTTTGGTACGAGAGGATAGATAACTACTTGATGAAGCTGGGCTTCACTCGAAGTAAGGTTGATCCGAACCTTTACTTCTAGGTTGTCAAAGGGAAGCCTCTCATTCTGGTGCTGTATGTGGATGACCTCTTCCTAACATGTGCTGACCCTCTCATTCATCAGTGCAAGAGGGAGCTCACTGCTGAGTTCGAGATGAAGGACCTAGGACTGATGCACTATTTCCTAGGCCTGGAGGTCTGCAGAGACCTGGCAAGATTTTCCTTTCTCAAGGAAAATACATTGTGAAGCTTCTGGAAAGATTTAGTATGGTGGACTGTAAGTCCGGGTCAACACCAATGGAGCTTCAACTTTAAGAAGTTGAGTGGCAGCGTTGCTGGGCCTGTGCTAGCAAATCCTATCGAGTTCTTAGTGAACACCTGTCCGGACGTATGTTGTGCAGTGAACACTTTGGGTCAACATATGGTTGATCATAAAATTCACTGGGTTGGTGCCATGAAACTCTTGAGATATCTCTGGGGCACGATAAACCATGGGCTGAGATAAACTGTCGGGAGCATGACACTCCTTGGATATATTGATGCCGATTGGGCTGACAGTGTGGTGGATCGCAAGAGCACATCTGGATGCTGCTTTGCACGTAGATCTGCTCCAGGCAGGAAACGAAAGTCAGTAGCCTTGAGCACCACTGAGGCCGAATACATTGTCGCATGTATGGCCTGTTGTGAAGTCACTTGGTTGCGAAAGCTCTTCAGTGAGCTGTTTGAGCATTTACTAGATGCCACCGTTATCCTTTGTGATAACTTGAGGGGGATTCGTTTGTCATAGAATCTCGTGTTCCACGAATGATCCAAGCATGTTGATGGCTGGTACCACGTTATCCGAGATATGGTACAGCAAGGCTTCGTAAGGCTCGATCATATAGGAACTGATGAGCAGGTCGCAGATATTCTCACAATGCCCTTGGGGAAGGTCATGTTCCTAACCTTCCGTGAGAATCTTGGAATCGTGGAACGACCCTAATGACCCTATTCTGAGGGTCCTGTTGGACGATGAGCTCTGGGGGGCCTTGGGGATAGTTCCTCGGAGCTATAAGCACACACGGGGCTAGGCTTACCGAACCTTGTGGTGCTTCTGCCCCACCTTTATGATATTTGAGTAGGTTCACCTCTCATGATCTGTGCCCCATATGCATCCTACCCACTGAGTTCCAGACTCATGGGAAGTACCTCTCATTTGGCCAATGAGGTGGGAAGCTAGAGACTAGTAGCAAATACTGATGGATGTATCAGAGATTGCCGTACTCTCTATCTAGGATGGCACGTGTCCAACCACTTGATCTGGGATCAAGTCTAGTGAGGTTTCAGACCTCCTACTGACTTCGGGTCAGATGAACCAACTTCAGGTTGGTATGTGACTCTTTGAGTCCATGTGAGGTTTCGGACCTCCAATTGACTTCAGGTCAATGAGACTAACTTCGGGTTAGTATATGACTCTCTTGAGTCCAAGTGAGGTTTCGGACCTCCTACTGACTTCGGGTCAGATAAACGAACTTCGGGTTGGTATGAGACTCTTTGTGAGTCCTATAGAGGTTTTGGACCTCTGGGTTGAATTTGTCAGCCGGGAATGATGTCTTTGTGATTGACCCATTACTGTTCTGAAATAAAGAGGCCAGCAAAGCAAGTTACGGCGGGATGACGCACGATGTTTGATTGCACAGGTGGATGGAGTTCTCTCTAGTTGAGTGGGAGTGTTAAAATTGGACAACTAGGTCCAAACTCCATGTTGTGATGCTCAGATGAAGATACCAATATTTTTATTGGGTTCCTCTTTCGAAGAGGTGTAAGATCGATCTAAAATTGATCTTAATTCGATAAGCAGAACATTTATTTTGAATTTATTTTTAATAATTTCAAATATGTGCAGGTCGCCCTTAAGGTTTTACACCCCCAACAAATGTGTCACACACCTTAGTGATTGATATAAATAGAGTCAACGTTGGAGGACCTTTCACTCATCTCATCCTCACACATCATCTCTCCTCTTCTGATTGGTTCGAGTTCCTTGGAGGTAGTTTCAGTTCACACGTGGGAAAGAAGGACGCTGCCGTTGCCACCATTGTTGCTAGTGTTGCTGCCGTTGCTGCTGTTGTTGCTGTCGTTGCTGTTGGTGTTGCTGTTGTTGCTGTTGTTGTTGCTGCCGTTGCTGTCGTTGGGGTAGCGTTGACTTTTCTGGGGTTGAATTTGAGTTGACCATGTGGCTGTTTTGCGGGCTGTTGTGACACATGCTGGGTTGGCTGACCAAGGAGACTTTGCTGGTTGAAGCATCCTGTTGACCGCCGTAACACACCACCAGATTTTTCTGTTTCTGGTTTGTCTTCTATAGATCCATTGGTATGTTCTATCAACATTTTACTTGATTGTTTATGTGATTGCTGTGGTGAAATTAAAGTTGCATCAAGCATAGAACATCTACATAAATTTACATTTATCTCCCTCAAGGTAGTTGAGTTATTTTTATGTTAATAAGAGATTTGTCACGTTATGTATGAAGAACCATATTTACTAATATGAATATTATTAATACATAATAAGACGTGTGTGTATGTGATATAGGCTTATCATAATTAAGTCTATTATATACATCCTTATTTCCATATCGATACATTTTGAGATCGTTATTACATGTACATAAATTGTCGTAGGAGAATTATTGAGGGAATCACACCAAGTCTATACCGATAAGACTTGTGTTGAGGTGAACCTTTTCTAAGCAATTGTTGATGTAGATAGGATAGTACAAATGAAATAACAAACTAATGGGAACAAAGTGGAGAGCATTGAACTAAACCCGCTCGAATGAATGGTCAAATTGCTCAAAGAGATCGACTTGAGTTTCTCTATTATCTATAAGCTATAACCAGGGAGCAACATCCACAATTATCTATGTGATAAGATTGGTTATTAGACTAGGTCATACTATGGATGGTGGGTCTAATGAAAGGGGATTTGGTTGAAATGTACTAAGATAAAAGTGGTTGGATCACTCACCTGATTATCAATTAGTACTGGAATTGAGATGAGTTAGATATAAGCGATGATGCTATGATTGGGACTGGTGTCATACTCCAGTACATGTGTCTATCCTGATTCTAAAATCACACATAAACTTCCTTTAGTTTGCATTAAAGATGGGTTACAACTTACAGTTAAGATCAATGTTGCGTGAAGCGGGGACATTTTTGGAAGTGGGGACGCGGAAGTGTCATTTCCAAAAAATCTAGGAAGTGAAGCGTCTACTATGTATATATATATATATTTTTTTTTTTTTCACATTTATATTAAAAAAACATCCAAAATACCAATTTTTTTGTAGAAGACATGAAAACATGCATATTTTTACATTAATCAAGATAGATATGGCATCCATTGTACATAAATGATTAATTATTCCAGCATCAACCATCTAGGTGCATCAATCGTCTAGAATCTAGATTCCTCTTCTCTTGTCTAGCCTTTGCCTCTACTTCAATTCTACAGGGATATTAGTCAACATTGCCTAATTCTGATCAAACAGCGTAATCCAAGCCTTATAACATGGTAGAGAAAGCTTAACATGCCTGATCAATGATTTTGACTTGAGTGAAGGGTACATTTTTGCTAAGGCCATGACAAAGGAGTTCAACAATCAACAACACCAATACTGGGGTACATATAGGGCTCGGTGCTCTTGATTAAATGCCAATCACATGCATTCATACATGATATAATCCAATGAAACGCCACAATCCCATTGATCCTTAACACTGTTAAGTCTGCTGAATTTTGAATGGGATATGAAATTCTATTTTGTCCATATGAACTCTGATGAGGTTGGAACCACTCATAAACACCCTGAGTCATTTCATTGTAATGTTAAAATTTAAGTAAAATGATTCATTTCCATCCTTTTACTTTAAGAATTGAACATTACCATTAGGGAACATCTTGGGAGCATCACGGGGCACCTTGGGAGTATTCGGAAAGTGTAGTTCCTCACATAATAGTTTGGAATTTCAAAAAAAAAAAAAAAAAACAAAAAAAGCCCCGCGGAACTGTGTGAACTGTTCACCTTTTCTCAGATCCGCGGTGGATACACACCCGAACCTCCACAGGTCCGAACTTGATTCTTTCCGGATTTGCGGATTTGGTAGCCAAAACTGCAGATCGGGCCCCCATTGATCTAATTTTCCAGGAATTGCCAAAAAAAGGCGGAAAGGAGGAACCGCGGTTCCGCTGAAGGATCGATGGTGGATCTGTACGGGATGCGGTTCCGCCTCCAGATCCTGGGGGGAGGGACGGTTCCTGCAACACTGGTTAAGATGCTATGGAACAACCTAGGATCTGAGATGCCTTGTTGCATGATACCATAGTTTTAAAACCAGGCCGAATCGAATCGAAACTCGCCGAGTCGACCGAGCCGAAGGGTAGGCCGGTCTGACTCGGCGGTTGAACCGATCAGGCGGCCGGTTTGTTACTGAGCCAGCCGGTTTTTTGACCGACTCGGCCGGCTTGGTAACAAACCGGCCGGCTCGGCCTGGTCCGAGTTAAACCAGCCGGTTTGTTCCAGCCGGCCGGGGGCCCAAAAACAATAAAAAATCGGACTTGAAAATGAAATTTTTTTTGCTGTTAGGTTTTGTTTAAGCTATCTAACCCATCTCCATCCTATTTAACTTACCCAACCCCTCTCAATACTTCACATCTATCTCATTGAATTTGCTTGAGCATTTGTGAGGGTTTTCTGAAGAGTTGTGGAGTTGGTTTTTGGAGCAGCTTCATGGTAATGTTAAATTCTTAAAGTAAAAGTGACATTCTCCTTAATCTTCATTAAGGAGAATGTCACTTTTACTTAAAATTTTTAACATTACCATGAAATGACTCAGGATGCTTGAGAGTGGTTCCGACCTCATTGGATTTCATATGGAGAAAGTAGAATTTTAGATCTCATTCAAAATCCAACAGACTTATCAGTTTTTCAAGATTTCAGGATTGGGTTATTGCAATGTTTCCATCGAATTTTGTCATGTATTAGGGTATGGAACTCATATTTAATCAAGAGCACCAATCCCTTTATTTACTTTGATGTTAGTGACATTGGTTATGTTTTTTGTTTTGATCTCTATATCATCATCCTATATTGGACAGTGCACTGGGTGCAATTTTGATATAATGGATATATTCATGAGCCTACTTTGATCATATGTTGTCTTTTGTGACTTGTCTATATTGTAATGCTTTGTGTTTGGAAACATGAATAAAAATCTTTAAATTTATGTTTTTGTACAAAAAAAATTTAATATTTAATGTATTTTTTACAAAAACCGAGTCGACCAAGTCATTACCGATTTGGAGTTGGAGTCCGAGCCGACCCTCGGCCTGGTCGGAACCTGATTCCGTTTTGTAAAACACTGCATGATACAAATCAGTTACATTAACATATGATAGCTGTTCATAACAAAATCCTATAAATATATGGAGATGTAACTGAGTAAATTTATGAGGAAACTCAGTTTGGCATGACTGTCTATGGGAAGAAACCTTGTTACTTGGAAAACTAAGGTATTGTTATTCTTTGATAAACTGCTTACTTATAATTTAATATACATTTCCAATTAGCTTTCTCATAATAACATTAAAATCGCTCATATGGATGTCATTGCTACTAAAATTTTCTGCTCAAACTCAGTTTCTTGTAACTGTCTGCAGGAACAGTGTCTTATTACTTGAAAAAGCGGATCTGTGCCTAGTCCTCTATTATTGGGGTTTATCTCAAGTAACAAGGTTCTATAATGATTAGTTATAGTTTAATATGTGATAACTAGCAGGTTCTATAATGATTAGTTATAGTTTAATATATGATAACTAGCTTTAGTTTTGTATATTAACATTCTCTGAAATCTATAAACATGCTATATCCCAGCTTAGTTAATAATACGTGTGTTAAGAATGCTTTGCATTGTCAGTATTAGCGGAGTGATCTGCTGATAATTGAGATTATCTTAGTGGCGGTTTCTTAAAGCACCTTGCTGAGTGCTTTAAGTCAAGCATTGGATTTAATATTAGTTTTACAGGCTTTGTAGTAGATGGTTGTGCAAGTATAACTTTTACATTCCTCATCTAAATTTATGCCTTTCCAGAGTGGCTTCAGGTTTGCCAAGTGCAAAATTTAAGCAGATCAATCGGAGTGAATACTTCTTTGAGTATACAGGTTAACCGTATGATTTTTGGTCAAACGGATAACGTTGTTACCAAAATATTTGGAACATGCTAATTATCTGAGTCCTAGCTGGAAAAACTCGCAAAAAATAATCATAACAAATAGTCACAATTAAATATCGTCATGTCAAAACAGTTATGCTACAGATAGCGATACCAATTCAGGCTGCATTTTTAGAAGTTTTTGAGAATATTATACATATATTGAAGCTTAAAAAAGAGTAATTTGTATTTGTTGTTTATATGGTTGGCATATATTTCATCTTTCTGAGATTTTTCTCCTTTTTTGTAGTTTGTTGCAGTGCTCAATTCAAAGAAAGCAAAGCTTCGAGAACTAAGGGAGAAATGCTTGGATTCAGAACCGGCAAAAAAAAATGTTCAAGAAGATGCAAGTGACTTCTCTGAGGAAGAAACGGACAGGGAAAGTGACCAAAATGATATTGAGGAAAGTAGTGCCGGTCCTACACACACTGATTCAAAGGATTCTGAAGTTGCAAAATTAAACAAGAAGCCTCTGAAGAGCACTGGTGGAGTTTCTCCAGGACAATCAAATAAGGCGACAGAAAGCCGATTAGAAAAACAAAACCCAACAGAGGAAAAACAAAACATAATTAGTGAACCAACGGATCCAGATGCAACTCAAGTGTTAGATGATGCAGAGATATCCAAGGCTTTTGATCATGAGGAAGCTTCAGCATCTGCTGCAGGCCTGCTTGCCGTACCAGAGTACACAAGTGCGCCAAAGAAAAGACGACGACGTTAATGTACATTACTGCCTTCTCCTTTTTATTGTTTCTTTTGTACTATGAACGCAGAACTAATAAGCCCCTTCTTCCCTTTTTACCATGCAGAGTTAATAAGCCCCTTTTTTCTTTCGTGGTATGAATGGAAAGGTATTAAGCCTCTTTTCTCCCTTTTAACGACAGACACAGGAAGTTAAATTTCATCCAAACCTGATCTAGAGTTGTATGGCAAAAGTTTCAAGAAAAATGTTACTTAAAATCACATTTTGTTACTTGATCACATTTCTTATTGTGGTAGGGATGAAGAAAACGAATTGTATTGTACTACAAAGCATTTAAAGGGAGATATTGATATATGTAATATATGTGAATTTTGAAGAATAAAAAATAAGCTTTACATTATTATTATTTGTAATGATAGTTTTGGATAATTATTTACTTTAAATTTTAATTATTTAATTATTTTTTATTTATTTATTGACACAAATTAAAAGAAAGAGATATTGATATATGTAATGTAAGTGAATTTTGAAAAATAAAAAATAAACTTTATATTGTTATTATTATTATTTGTAATAATAATTTTGGATATTTCTTTATATTAGGTGTTTACTTTTACACTATCCAATGAAACTTTTATGGAAAAACTTGAAAAACTTATGGAGCCTAAGTTAAATATTAGATATTGAATAATAAATGCTATTAAATTGCATTTTGATATTTTTGCACTGGTTGTGTCATTTTATTAAAATAATTTCTTTAACCACTGAAGCAATTCAAAAGAGATTCAAGAGAGTTTCAAGTAAAGATTGTAAAATTTGAGTTTCAAGTAAGGATTTGTAAATTTTCTATTTGGTTCTGCTTAAAAAAAAATTATGCCCTTGAATTAGACAACTTTGTAAAACAAAATAGAGGCAAGAAATGAAATATCCAAAATATAAAATTGATTTTTTTTCAACTTGAACAATTAATGTTTTTTTGTTCTAGCTTATAGTGGCTTAGTAGTTATATTTTTATACAAACACTTCGGCAAGTAAACCACATGACAAAACATAAAACAAAAGTTGTGATAAATACTGGAATTAAGAGTCATTATGAGCATTTGTGTGCATACATTCCCTTGGCTTGTTTTGATCCACATCAATATATTTTTTTTCCATTTATGTCAATAGAGTGAGCTTTACTTGTGTCTTCATCCAATTTCAATTCAAGAGATCATTGTAAACCCATGAGGTTCTCTAAGGCTAGTGAATGGCCACATAGAGAGGGTTCTGATAACACACTTTGAGCATGTGAGGGGGAGAGTGAACCATTCATTAAGGAGCACCAAAATGAAAGAGTATTTGTCCCACTAATTGTTGAAGGGAGTTAATTACCCTTTGACTTCTAGAGGTCATATGTTGTATCCCTAAGAGTGTGTCTGCTTCCTTTTGTCAATCTCGTATTTTGAACATGTACCTAACAATGTCCACTACATGAGCTCATCACACGATTGTTCTTGTATGCTTGTAGCTCAAATTTCACCATCCATTTGTTGTAGTGGATTGTGGAATTCAAAACACTACATTGCACATTTGCAATTGATTGTGGACAACTCTCCACCTTATGCTTTATGTCCTAGAACTCACACGGTACATAATAACCACTCTTGTAATGACAATGAGTCATATGAACAAGTTTTGTGCATTGATAAGCTTTAAGGCACTAAATTGAACTCAAATTCCTTGTGTAAACAATAGCACTCTACAACCTAGTATGGGGGAGATATTGTAGTGCCTTTAAATGATTAAACATTTAAATGTCCGCTCAATATGGGAGAGATGTAGTGTACACAAATTTAAATTAAATTTAGAGATGGGAGAGATGTAGTGTACACAAATTTAAATTAAATTACTTCGAAAAATAATAAAAAATATAATTTTACATAAAAAAATAAAATTTTAATATGAAAAACTTAGTTCTCTTTGTGTAATCATGCTCATATATATATTAAAAATTACACATTTTAGACTAAATTATGCTATGTGAACGCACAAATACCTCTTAAGCTTTGCAAAAATCTGCAAGGACATATATTGCATCTAATAGAAAATTAAGAGATTATATGACTAATTTTTTTTGCAAAAAAATATCATTAGGACTAAAACATAATTCTCCACATATTGTCTTTTTACGAATCAAAATTCATAATTCTTATATGAATTTTGAGGGTGCAATTCGATAAAAGAGGAAAAACTTGAAATATCATGGCCACATTTGGCTGAAATGTGTAAGCCATCTTCATACTTTTACCCTGGCTTATAAATTTAATCTATAAGCCTATTAAAATTCAATTGTTAATATATATATATATATATATATATATATATATATATTTCTAATTTATATATGTATTTGTCTTTTTATATATAGATATCATCAATGTTATGCATATTAAATAAAAAAATGTATTTTAAAATTCTAATTTATATATCTATTTGTCTATATATATATATATCAATGCTATGCATATCAAATTAAAAAAATGTTTAATATATATATATATATATATATATATTAGGAGGGCTTTAATAAAATTAAAAATAAGAATATTTATATATATAAGAAAAGAGAGATCAACGCCGTAGAAATCAACCACTTCGAGGGGGCAACCTCCTTTACATTACATAACTGATTACATTACATAAATGAACAATTCTTGGATGATACAAAAGACAAAACCTCCTTTCTATATATAGGAGTCCATGGGGTCACAATATAATCTTAGTTGACCTAACAATAATAATGTAAAAGCACAATAATAACAATATGGGGGTTACAGGGGTACAATAATAATAATAATGGGGCTACACTAACAACAGTAAGGGACTACACTAGTAATATAGAGACCTAACATGCCCCTCTTTTTCAAAAAAGTGTTATCCTCAATGCTTGAGTAGCTCTAGATGCTTCTGTAAAAAATTCTCATCCTTCCATGTAGAATTTTCAGTGGGTAAGTTCTTCCACTTGATGAGATACTCTGAAATTGATCGATTTTGTAGCTATCGAGTTCTTGTTTCCATGATTGCTTCAGGTTTCAATATGATTATTCCTTCCTCATCAAGTTTTGGCAATATTGTTTGCACTGGAAGTTTGTCACTTATAACCTTTTTTAAGCATGAAACATGTAAAACTGGATGCACTCGAGAAGAAGTATGAAGTTCCAATTTGTATGCCATAGTACCAATCTTTTGCAACACCTTGTAAGGACCATAATACTTTGGTGATAATTTATTATCCTTCTTAGCTTGCTTGAGGGATATTTGTTTGTATGGTTGTAGTCGTAAAAATATCGAGTCTCCTACATCAAAACTTCTCTCGCTGCGGTGTTGATCCGCCTATTGTTTCATTCGATTTTGTGCCAAATTCAGGTTATCCTTTAAGAGTTGGAGAACTTCTTGTTGATGCTCAATGTGATCTTCCACTACTTGAACCTTCGGATTTTCTCTTAAAGATGATGTGATGGATGGTGGATGATATCCATAAAGTGCCATAAATGGGGTCATTTTTGCTAGAGTATGGAAGAAAGTGTTATACCACCATTCAGTGAGAGGTAACCACTTGACCCATTGTGTTTGTTTATTAGATACAAAACAACGAAGATATCCTTTCAAACATTTATTTACTATCTGAGTTTGACCATCGGATTGAGGATGATAAGATGAGCTATGAGCTAATTGAGTACCCAAACAAGAAAATAACTCCGTCCAAAAATTTCTAGTAAAAATGGGATCTTTGTCGCTCACAATAACCCTTGGGTTTCCATGTAGCTTTTGAATTGTGTCCATAAATGTAGTAGCAACTGTACTTTCTTTAAATGGATGAGATAATGCACAAAAGTGTGCATACTTGGTAAGTTTATCAACTACCACCATGATGACACTCTTTCCTTCAGACTTAGGTAAACCTGTGATAAAATCCATTGAAATCTCCTCCCAACGTTGACTTGGAATGGATAAAGGTTGTAGAAGACTCGGGGTCTTAATTGTCTCAACTTTATTCTACTGGCAAACCAAACATTCTGCCACAAACTTTTGAATATCAGATTTATGGCCATCCCAAAAAAATTCTTTCTTCACCCTGTGGTAAGTTTTTAAAAATCTTGAGTGTCTTCCTAAGGGAGAAGTGTGCAATTCCAAAAGGATCTTTTGTTTTAGTTAGAAATTCTTACAAAGATATAAGCGATCTTTGTACCATAAGGAATCATTTTTCCAACTAAATGTATTAGATGTAGTAGGATCTTGCTGCAACTTTTGAATGAGTGTCCATACCTTTTTGTCTTTTTTCCATTCATCTCTTGGTTTAGTTATCCAATTTGGTTGGATATTAGAAATGGCACAAAACAATGCTTCCACCTCTTCATCCTTTCTTGAGAGTGCATCTACAACAACATTTAACTTCCTTTTTTTTCTAGATGATTTCAAAGTCATGACCCAACATCTTTGTGACCCATTTTTGCTGCTCTTCTGAAGATAGTCTTTGTTTCAAAATGTATTTAAGATTACCATGATCAATTTTTACCTTGAAATGTCTTCCCATTAGGTAAGGTCGCAATTTCTTTAATGCATATAGTATTGACAACATTTCCTTCTCATAAATAGCTATCTGTAAATACTTTCCTTTGATTGGACGACTTTCAAAAGCAACGGGTCTTCCTTCTTGCATTTAAACATCACCAATTCCATTTCCCGAGGCATCAAATTCCACAATAAAGGTTTTTGTGAAGTCTGGTGTAGCTAAGACTGGTGCTAGGCACATTGCCTCTTTAAGATGTTCAAAGGCCTTAGTTGCTTTAGGAGTTCATGAAAATGCATCTTTCTTCAATAATGTTTTTAGAGGTGCTGCTATTCTCCCAGAATTCTTAACAAACTTACGATAATACCTTGTTAAACCGAGAAACTCTTGCAACTGCTTTATGGTTGTGGGGACTTTCCATTCCTTAATGGCTTTAATTTTGTTAGGGTCTACCTTAACACCTTCGTGAGATACAATATGACCCAGATATTCCACCTCTTGTACTCCAAAGAAATATTTGGAGGTTTTTGCATATAATTGTTTCTCATCCAATAGTTTGAGCACCCTGTCAACATGTTGAACATGATCCTTCCAAGACCTGTTGTAGATTAGTATATCATCAAAAAATACTAGCACAAATTTTCTAAGGAAGGGTTTGAAAATGGAATTCATCAACCTTTGAAATGTAAAAGGTGCATTGGTAAGGCCAAAAGGCATGACCAAAAATTCATAATGACCTTCATTAGTTCGAAATGCTTTTTTCAAAATATCTTCAGTCTTCATTCTAATTTGATGATATCCTGAACGAAGATCCAACTTGGTAAAATAAATTGCTAAATATAATTCATCCAATAATTCATCAATCACAGGAATGAGAAATTTATCTTTAATAGTGAGTTTATTGAGCTCCTTATAATCCGGACACATACGCTTGATCCATCTTTCTTGTGCACCAATACTACTGGAGTAGAGAAAGAACTTTGGCTCGGTTGAATTATATTAGCCTCTAACATTTTTGCAATCATACGTTCAATTTCGCTCTTTTGGACATAAGGATATCTGTAAGGCCTGATGTTTGGAGGAACACTTATTGGAATCAAATGAATAGCATGATCATGATCACGAATAGGTGGGAGTCCTTTGGGAGTTTCAAACACTTTGGAATGATTGTCCAAGACTTTTTGGAGATCTAGAGAAATAGATGATTTTGATGTTGGAACTTCTAGTGAGCATAATTGTGCAATTACGTCTCGTTGTTATTTTTTCAAAAGCTTTGTCATGATATTAGAGCTTATTATCTTTCCCGGCTTTCTTGCGATACCCCATAATTCAACTTCCTTTCTTTCCAAAAAAAATTTCAAGAAAAGTTCTTGAAAATTAAATGCTACCATCTCCAAAGATTGAAACCATTGTACTCCTAGTACAACATCAACACCTCCCACTAGAATGGAAAGCATTGGACTATTCAATACATATTCCCCCATGGCTAGTTTTATATTATGGAAATTTTCAGAGAAATTTATAGTTCCTCCATTTGCAACCATCACTTGACATTCTGGTGCTGGGTATAGGAAGTAATTCAATTCCTTGGCTACCTTACAATGAATAAAAATTATGGGTATTACCCGAGTCAATCAACACTATTTCCTTTGTCTTCTTGATATGTCCTTCTATCTTGAGAGTTTGAGTGGTAATTCCTGCCAATGCATTACAGGATATGGTTAGACTCATTTCTTCTTTCTCTAGGGTTGGTTCTTGGTGTATATCCTCTTCTTTTGAAGTCTTTTGTTCATTTTCTTCCTCCTATTCACAATCTATGTAAAATAATTTCTTCTTAGCACACTTATGACCTTTAGTGTATTTGCTATCAGAACTATAGCAAAGCCCTTTTGCCCTTTTTTCTTCCAATTGTTGTGGTGCCAACCTTGTAGATTGTGGAAGTCTAGGAGTAGCAACACTTCCATCTTTATAGATGTGAGTGGTAGGCTTCCTTGTCGCCATAATGTTACATTCAATTTTCCTTGCCAACCTGAATGCCTTCTCCAATGAATCAGGTTCCCAAAGGCGAACCTCATGTTGGATGTTATCTTTTAAAGTCCCTATGAAGACATCAATCTTGTGTTCCTCTGGAATATCATCTACCCTTATATTCAATTTTTGTAAGTCCTCAATGTGCTCCATCATTAAACCTTTTGTTTGAGATTTATCAATTGGCTAAAGAAGATATTTCTCTTTGTATCCTCATAATGTGCTATCATTTCCTCTGTAAAAATTGACCAAGTGACAATTTTTTTGTGAGAGCAAAGCCATCTATACCATACAAATGTATTTTGTTCTAAATGTAAAGTTGCAATGCGTACCTTTTGTGTGTTTTGCACATTATGGAGATCAAAATATTGCTCCATCTGTAGTATCCATGTTACAAGATTCTTGCCATCAAACTTCTTCATATCCATCTTTGAAATATGGTGGGTCTTCCATCCAACATTAGAGTTTATGAAATCACGATTAACATTTATTTTGTTCTCATCATGAGTTTCCTCTACTATCTTTTCTCCATTAGGAATCATTTCTTGTATCAACTTTGTCAAACCTTCTTTCAAACCTTCCATGTCTGCTTTTAGATCATTCTTCATGTCTTCAATGTTGTCTTTCATTTTTTCGTCAATGTCATCAATCTCAGCTTCGATGCCATTCATCTTCGCTTCCATGCCTTTCTTCAAACCATCCATCTTAACTTCCACGCCTTTCTTCAAAGCTTCCATTTCATTTTTTGATGCTCTTTGGGAGAGAAAAATTTGGTGCACTTGCTCTTGTAATTTTGATATATCATGTTGCACTTCTTCCTCTTCATGAGTCATAGTAGAGTATTCTGAGGGATTAATGGGTGTTGAATTCTTTTTAGGGGGCATTTTATAATCCAATATTGATATCTATGCTTCAATATACCCTTGGAATCACTTCAATCTGATTTTTCAAACAATACTTATGCAATTTGAAAAACAATACACACATTTTTCTTGATTTTAAGGAGCTTGATATTGAAATTGAATTATATCTGTGATTTCGGATCTTCAATATCTTAAATTCGGTCCTGTAGTAGCCCTATGAATATTCTTTCGAATGCCACAGGCCTGACCTGATTTGGATGCTTCAAGGCAAAGTTATGCCCAATATCGTACAATGACCTAATTATGAACGAGTTTAGTAGAGCGAAATTGTACGACGTGCCACGTGTCATTGTTTCCTCCTTTGGCTCTGAAATTGATACACAAGAAACTACAGTTCGTGTAATTTCGAACACTTTTTAAAGAATTCCAATCTGATGCTCAGAGAGAGAGTTATGACGATTTTCCCAAGGTCACCTCTTTTAGATGAAATTCGAGAGCCTGCAAAAACCTTAACTGTTGTGAATCCAGCTCCAAAAATAGAAGAAAAGAGATATCAACACCTTAGAAATAAGCCACTTCGAGGGGGCAACCTCCAATACATTACATGAATGAACAATTCTTGGATGATACAAATTACAAAACCTCCTTTCTATATATAGGAGTCCATGGGGCCACAATGTAATCCTAGTGGGGCCACAATGTAATCCAAGCCGACCTAATAATAATATTTTAAGGGCACAATAATAACAATATGGGGGTTGCAGGGGTACAATAATAACAATAAGAGGGTCACACTAACAACAATAAGGGACTATACTAGTAATATCGGGACCTAACATGCCCCTCTCCTTCAAAAAAGTGTTGCCCTCAACGCTTGAGTAGCTTTGGGTGCTTCTGTATAAAATTCTTATCCTCCCATGTAGAATCTTCAGTGGGAAAGTTCTTCCACTTGATGAGATACTCTGAAATTGATCGATTCCGTAGCTGTCGAGTTCTTGTTTCCGTGACCGCTTCAGGTTCCAATATGATTTTTCCTTCCTCATCAAATTCTAGCAATATTGTTTGAACTGGAAGATTTTCACCTATAACCTTCTTTAAGCATGAAACATGGAAAACTGGATGCACTCGTGAAGAAGCATGAAGCTCCAATTTGTATGCCATAGTACCAATCTTTTGCAACACCTTGTAAGGACCATAATACTTTGGCGATAATTTATTATCCTTCTTATCTTGCTTGAGGAACATTTGGTTGTATGGTTGTAGCCGTAAAATTACCTAATCTCCTAGATCAAAACTTCTCTCGCTGCGATGTTGATTTGCCTGTTGTTTCATTTGATTTTGTGCCAAATTCAAGTTATCCTTTAAGAGTTGGAGAACTTCTTGTTGATGCTCGATGTGATCTTCCACTACTTGAACCTTTGAATTTTCTCTTAAAGATGATGTGATGGATGGTGGATGATATCCATTAAGTGCCATAAATGGGGTCATTTTTGCTGCAGTATGGAAGGAAGTGTTATACCACCATTTAGCGAGAGGTAACCACTTCACCCATTGTGTTTGTTTATTAGATACAAAACAACGAAAATATCCTTCCAAACATCTATTTACTATCTCAGTTTGACCATCAGATTGAGGATGATAAGATGAGATATGAGCTGATTGAGTACCCAAACAAGAAAATAGCTCCGTCCAAAAATTTCCAGTAAAAATGGGATCTCTGTCGCTCACAATAACCCTTGGGCTTTCATGTAGCTTTTGAATTCTGTCCATAAATGTAGTAGCAACTGTACTTGCTTTAAATGGATGAGATAATGCACAAAAGTGTGCATACTTAGTAAGTCTATCAACTACCACCATGATGACATTCTTTCCTTCGGACTTAGGTAAACCTGTGATAAAATCCATTGAAATCTCCTCCCAACGTTGACTTGGAATGGATAAAGGTTGTAGAAATCCCGGGGTCTTAATTGTTTCCACTTTATTCTGCTGGCAAACCAAACATTCCGCCACAAACTTTTGAATATCAGATTTAAGGCCATCCCAAAAAAATTCTTTCTTCACCCCGTGGTAAGTTTTTAAAAATCCTGAGTGTCCTCCTAAAGGAGAAGTGTGCAATTCCAGAAGAATCTTTTGTTTTAGTTGGGAATTCTAACAAAGATATAAGCGATCTTTGTACCATAAGGAATCATTTTTCCAACTAAATGTATCAGATGTACTAGGATCTTGCTGCAACTTTTGAATGAGTGTCCATACATCTTTGTCCTTCTTCCATTCATCTCTTGCTTCCGTTATCCAATCTGGTTGGATAATAGAAATGGCACAAAGCAATGCTTCCACCTCTTCATTCTTTCTTGAGAGTGCATCTGCAACAACATTAAGCTTTCCTTTTTTGTATATTAGTTCAAAGTCATAACCCAACATCTTTGTGACCCATTTTTGCTGCTCTTCTGAAGATAGTCTTTGTTCCAAAAAGTGTTTAAGACTATCATGATCAGTTTTTACCTTGAAGTGTCTTCCCATTAGGTAAGTTCGCCATTTCTTTAGTGCATGCGGTATTGCTAACATTTCCTTCTCATAAATAGGTTTCTGTAAATACTTTCCTTTGATTGGACGACTTTCAAAAGCAATGGGTCTTCCTTCCTGCATTAAAACTGCACCAATTCCATTTCCTGAGGCATCACATGCCACAATAAAGGTTTTTGTGAAGTCTGGCGTAGCTAAGACCGGTGCTAGGCACATTGCCTCTTTAAGATGTTCAAAGGCCTTAGTTGCTTCAGGAGTCCATGAAAATGCATCTTTCTTCAATAATGTTTTTAGAAGTGCTGCTATTCTCCCATAATTCTTAACAAACTTGCGATAATAGCCTGTTAACCCGAGAAATCCTCGCAACTGCTTTATGGTTGTGGGTACTTTCCATTCCTTAATGGCTTTAATTTTGTTAGGGTCTACCTTAACACTCTCTTGAGATACAATATGACCCAGATATTCCACCTCTTGTACTCCACATTTGGATGTTTTTGCATATAATTGTTTCTCCTCCAATAGTTTGAGCACCTTGTCAACATGTTCAACATGATCCTTCCAAGGCATGTTGTAGATTAATATATTATCAAAAAATACTAGCACAAATTTTCTAAGGAAGGGTTTGAAAATGGAATTCATCAACCCTTGAAATGTAGAAGGTGCATTGGTAAGGCCAAAAATTCATAATGACCCTCATGAGTTCGAAATGTTGTTTTTGGAATATCTTCAGTCTTCATTCTAATTTGATGATATCCTAAACAAAGATCCAATTTAGTAAAATAAATTGCTCCATGTAATTCATCCAATAATTCATCAATCACAAGAATGAGAAATTTATCTTTAATGGTAAGCTTATTGAGCTCCCTATAATCCAGAGACATGCACCATGATCCATCTTTCTTGTGTACCAATACTACAGGAGCAGAGAAAGAACTTTGACTAGGTTGAATTATACCCACCTCTAACATTTTTGCAATTATACTTTCAATTTCGCTCTTTTGGACATAAGGATATCTATAAGGCATGATGTTTGGAGGAACACTTCCTGGAATCAAATGAATAGCATGATCATGATCACGAATAGGTTGGAGTCCTTTGGGAGTTTCAAACACCTTGGAATGATTGTCCAAGACTTGTTGGAGATCTGCAGAAATAGATGATTTTGATGTTGGAACTTCTAGTGAGCATAATTGTGAAATTACACCTCGTTGTTCTTTATTTAGAAGCTTTTTCATGACATTAGAGCTTATTATCTTTCACGGCTTCCCTGCAATACCTCGTAATTTGACTTCCTTTCCTTCTGAAAAAAATTCAAGAAAAGTTCTTGAAAATTAAAAGCTACCGTCCCCAAAGATTGTAACCATTGTACTCCTAGTACAACATCAGCACCTCCCATAGGAATGGAAAGCATTGGACTAGTCAATACATATTCCCCCATGGTTAGCTTGATATTATGGCATTTTCAAGAGAAATTTATAGTTCCTCCATTTGCAACCATCACTTGACATTCTGGTGCTGGGTATAGGAAACAATTCAATTCCTTGGCTACCTTACAATGAATAAAATTATGGGTGCTACCTGAATCAATCAACACTTTTACCTTTTTCTTCTTGATATGTCCTTCTATCTTGAGAGGTTGGGGAGTGGTAATTCCTACCAATGCATTACACAATATGGTCAGACTCATTTATTCCTTTTCTAGGGCTGGTTTCTGGTATATATCCTCTTCTTTTTCATTTTCTTCTTCCTATTCACAATCTATGTAAAATAATTTCTTCTCAGCACACTTATGACCTTTAGTGTATTTGCTATCACAACTGTAGCAAAGCCCTTTTGCTCTTTTTTCTTCCAATTGTTGTGGTGCCAACCTTGTAGGTTGTGAAAATCTAGGCATAACAACACTTCCTTCTTTATAGAAGTCAGTGGTAGGCTTCCTTGTCGCCATAATTTTACATTCAATTTTTCTTGCCAACATGAATGCCTTCTCCAATGAATCAGGTTCCAAAACACGAACTTAATGTTGGATGTTATCCTTTAAAGTACCTATGAAGAGATCAATCTTGTG
The DNA here is from genome assembly GCA_034641835.2 of Pinus albicaulis. NCBI lineage: Eukaryota > Viridiplantae > Streptophyta > Pinopsida > Pinales > Pinaceae > Pinus > Pinus albicaulis. The sequence goes on from CM076580.1 coordinate 1,491,498,242, forward strand.
TTCCTCTGGAATATCATCTACCCTTATATTCAATTTTTGGATGTCCTCAATGTGCTCCCCCACTAAACCCTTTTGTTTGAGATTTATCAATTGTCTAAAGAAGGTGTTGCTCTTTGTATCCTCATAATGTGCTATCATTTCCTCCATAAATATTGACCAAGTGACATTTTTTTTACGGGAGCAAAGCCATCGATACCATACAAATGTATTTTGTTCTAAATGTAAAGTTGCAATGCGTACCTTTTGTGTGTTTTGCACATTATGGAGATCAAAATATTGCTCCATCTGTAGTATCCATGTTACAAGATCCTTCCCATCAAACTTCCTCATATCCATTTTTGGAATATGGTGGTTCTTCCCGCCAACATTAGAGTTTATGAAGTCACGATTAACATTTATTTTGTTCTTATCATGAGTTTCCTCTACTATCTTTTCACCATTAGGAAACATTTCTTGTATCAACTTTGTCAAACCTTCCATGTCTACTTTTAGATCATTCTTCATGTTTTCCATGTTGTATTTCATTTTTTCATCGATCTTAGCTTCCATGTCATTCAACTTAGATTCCATGCCAGCTTCCATGCCATATATCTTAGATTCCACGCCTTTCTTCAAACCATCCATATTATTCTTCAAACCATCCATCTTCGCTTCCACGACTTTCTTCAAAACTTCCATTTCATTTTTTGTTGCTCTTTGCGAGAGCGAAAATTGGTGCATTTGCTCTTGTAATTTTGATAGATCATGTTGCAATTCTTCATCTTCATGAGTCATAGTAGAGCCTTCTGAAGGCTTAATGGGTGTTGAATTATTTTTATGGGGCATTTTTTAGAACCCAATACTGATATCTATTCTACAATATGCCCTTGGAATCAATTCAAATTGATTCTTCAAACAAGACTTATGCAATTCGGAAAAAAAATACACACCTTTTTCTTGCTTTTGAGGAGCTCGATATTGAAATTGGATTATCTCTGTGAATGCGGCTCTTCAACATTTGAAATTCGGCACTGAGGTATCCTTCTGAATTATCTTTCGAATGCCACAGGTTTGACTTGATTTGGATTCTCCAAGGCAAAGTTATGTTCAACCTCCCACAATGACCTAATTATGGACTGGTTCAGTAGAGCGAACTTGTATGACTTGCCACGTGTCACTGTTTGTCTTTTAGCTCTGAAATTGATATAAAAGAAACTACAGTCCATGTACTTGCGACCAATTTTATGGCACTCCAATCCGATGCTCAGAGAGAGAGTTATGAAGATTTTCTCACGATCACCTCTTTGAGATGAAATTTAGGAGCCTGAAAAAGCACTACCTTCCAAAAATCATATCTCCGAAAATATTCTAAACCAAGCTCTGAAATTTTACGACGAGTTTCCTTAGGATTTGATCTTCGCGCCCTAAAAATTTCAGATTTTGAACCTTCGTAGAAAAAAAGTTATAGCGCAAATGCCACGATGACCTGTTTAGATTAAATTGAGGAGCCTGCAAAAAGACCTAACTTCCACAGATCATATCTCCGAAAATATTGCGAACCAAGCTTTGAAATTTTGTGACAATGTTCTTCAGAATTTCGGCTTTGCATCCTAAAAATTTCAGCTTCTGAAACTTCTTAGAAAAAAAGTTATAGCGAAAATGCCACGATGACCTGTTTGGAGTAGCGAAACCCTAGAATCCAAAAGCTTCGATAGCAAATGTTGTGAAGCTAGCTCCAAAAATAGAAGAAAAGAGATATCAATGCCTTAGAAATAAGCCATTTCGATGGGGCAACGTCCAATACATTACATGAATGAACAATTCTTGGATGATACAAATTACAACACCTCCTTTCTATATATAGGAGTCCATGGGGCCACATTGTAATCCTAGTGGAGCCACAATGTAATCCTAGTCGACCTAACAATAATAATTTAAGGGCACAATAATAACAATATGGGGGTTACAGTGGTACAATAATAACAATAAGGGGGTTACACTAACAACAATAAGGGACGATACTAGTAATATAGGGACCTAACACTAACTTCCACATATCATATCTCTGAAAATGTTGCGAACCAAGATCTGAAATTTTTACACGAAGTTTCTCAGGATTTGCATGGTAAAAATTTCAACCTCTGAACTTTCGTAGAAAAAAAGTTATAGCGAAAGTGCAACGATGATTTTTTTGGAGCAACGAAACCCTAGAATCCAAAGGTCTGATACCAAATGTTATGAAACCAACTCCAAAAATAGAAGAAAAGAGAGATCAACGCCTTAGAAATCAACCCCTTCGAGGGGGTAACCTCCTTTACATTAGATAAATGAACAATTCTTGGATGATACAAATGACAAAACCTCCTTTCTATATATTGGAGTCCATGGGGTCACAATATAATCCTAGCTGACCTAACAAAAATAATGTAAGGGAACAATAATAACAATATAGGTTACAGGGGTACAACAATAATAATAAGGGGGCTACACTAACAACAATAATGGACTACACTAATAATATAGGGACCTAACATATATATAGATGATGATTTTTATAAATATAGATAATATTATTAAGAACCAACAAAGATCCATCTTAATTCCAAATCTACTAGGTGACTAGAAGAATCAAATCTCTAGAGGTGCAAACCTTTCCTCAAGTATTGCATTAAAAAATAGGTTTGCATCTTGAGAGATTCGATCCTTGTTTGGTAGATCTAGAGTTAAGATGGATCTATCCTAATTCTTACAAACAGTGGAAGGGAATTTCCTTGTAATATACCCACAATGCCAAACTCTAGAATATTATCAATCCATTCCTTGGTGCTAGGATATTAAACTTGATGTCCATTAAATTTGACCCCCACAACATTGGTTTTAGTACACATACACCTCATAAATGTTGACACAGGCGTTGGGAGGTAGTAATGAATAATATGTGGTCGATGTAATAACTTAGTGCATGTTTGTTGTGGGTTCACTATAATGCAGAAACATGTCATGGGGGCTATTGGACAATGTTCCCATATTTATTTTATATTCAACCTTTTAGATTAGGGGCCCGTTGAATAATGCTAAGCTCTTCACCTCATTATTTATTGAGATCTTGATGCTCCATGCAATTTTGTCTTTTTATTGGTTGAGAATACTATCAAACTTGTGAAATAATTGTCATATTTATCTAACATGATTTTTGAATATATAGTTGTGTGATCAATTTTGACCATATCAGTTGACCAATCCCCTTTGGGAGCCTTGATCAAAGGTGATAATGCCAATGGGTTATACTATAAAGATGGTGGTCGTGATCAATTTTGACCATATCAATTGACCAACCCCCTTTGGGAGCATTGATTAAAGGTGATAATGCCAATGAGTTAGCTATAAAGATGGTGGTTAAGTCATAGAAATAGTTGGAACATACTATATGTAAGTGTTTGTTATTTTAATTTGAACTTGTGATTGATAGTATTGTTACTCTCTTTTTCCCTTGAGTTTTTGTCTTCTTATATGGGTTATTTGCCATGCAATTTTGTTATTTGCCGTTTGTTTTATGTGCCTTTTTCTAAGACAAAATAGTGCTTCCAACTAAAAAAATAAAAAATAAAAAAATCGTGTTACTATGTATGTATTCCACATTATTCTTTATCTTTTGTGGTATGAGAATTGATTTATTATTTTTGGGAACTTTAGTTGTTTGTTAAACCCTTTTTGGATTTAACAAGAAACATCTTGCAATGTCCTTTGATGAGTATCTCTTTCATAACGCATAAATATCCTAGACAAAGCCATAGACTTTTACCTTGCTATACATCGACTATTCTCTACTTTGTTTCATCTCAATTGTCTTATGCCCAAGGACATCCTCCATAGTTCTATGACTCACAGTATGTTAGATGCTGATGACAACTTTATGATAAATTATAAGTTCTAAAATAAAATATACAATCTTTAAATTTAAAATGAGAAAATAATAGACTCTTGAGGATATGGTCCAATGGTTAGGTGGGGAGGTTTGGGCCTACATGTCTTATGGTATTTATACTTGCACATTTCTTTAGATAAGAAAATAATAGTAATGTACATAAATTTTAAATTTTAATGTTAAATTCATAATAACTATTAATAAATATAATAATTATGTAAAAATAATTATATTTTTTGATAAATTTATAGTTATTTTGAATTTAAATTTATTTTTATTGAAATTTTCATACAAAACTATTAAAAATAAACAATAATAAAACTTATATATATATAATTGCATTTTATCAAATTCATTTACTCTTTTTACCCTTTTAAAATATATTTAAAAGAATGATCACATCTTAAGAAAAGTAAAAAAAAACAAAATATTATTAATTGTTTTACAATTTACTTCGATTATTTTTTACCATTATACTTATAATATTTATTAGTAAATGTGCATGGAATCATAAAATGAAAATAGGAATTTGAAATCTTTATGTTAGGTCCCTATATTACTAGTATAGTCCCTTATTATTGTTAGTGTAACCCCTTTATTGTTATTATTGTACCCTTGTAACCCCCATTTTGTTATTATTGTGCCCTTAAATTATTATTGTTAGGTCGGCTAGGATTACATTGTGGCCCACTAGGATTACATTATGACCCCATGGACTCCTATATATAGAAAGGAGGTTTTGTGAATTGTATCATCCAAGAATTGTTCATTTATGTAATGTATAGGAGGTTTCCCCCTCGAAGTGGCTCATTTCTAAGGCGTTTACATCTCTTTTCTTCTATTTTTGGAGCTGGTTACACAACATTTGGTATCAGAGCTTTGGATTCTAGGGTTTCGCTGCTCCAAACAGGTCATCGTGGCATTTTCGCTATAAATTTTTTTCTACGAAGTTTCAGAAGCTGAAAGTTTTAGGGTGCGAAGCTGAAATCCTGAGGAAGATTTTCTAAAAATTTCAGAGCTTGGTTCGCAATATTTTCGGAGATATCATCTGTGGAAGTTAGGTCTTTTTTCAAGCTCCTAAACAGGTCATCGTGGAATTTTCGCTATAAATGTTTTTCTACGAAGGTTCAGAATCTGAAATTCGTATGGTGCGAAGCTGAAATCCTGAGGAAATGTTTCAAAACATTTCAGAGCTTGGTTTGCAATATTTTTGGAGATATGATCTGTGGAAGGTAGTGCTTTTTCAGGCTCCTGAATTTCATCTCAAAGAGGTGATCGTGGGAAAAGTTCAATAACTCTCTCTCTGGGCAGTGGATTTGAGTGCCATAAAAAGTGGTTGCAAGTACACGGACTGTAGTTTCTTGGCTATCAATTTCAGAGACAAAGGACGAAACAGTGACACGTGGCAAGTCCTACAAGTTTGCTCTACTGAACCAGTCCAGAATTAGGTCATTGTGGGAGATTGGACACAACTTTGTCTTGGGGAATCCAAATTAGATCAGACGTGTGGCATTTGAAAGAAGCTTCAGAGAGATACTACAGGGCTGAATTTCAGATATTGAATATTTTCAATTACAGAGATAATTCAATTTCAATATCGAGCTCCTCAAAGCAAGTAAAAGGTGTGTATTTTTTTTCCGAATTGCATAAGTCTTGTTTGAAGAATCAAGTTGAATTGATTCCAAGGGAATATTGTAGAATAGGTATCAATATTTGATTCTAAAATGGTGCCTAAAAATAATTCAACACCCATTAAGCCTTCAAAAGGCTCTACCATGAATCATGAAGATGAAGAATTGCAACATGATCTATCAAAATTACAAGAGCAAGTGCAACAAATTTCACTCTCGCAAAGAGCAACAAAAAATGAAATGGAAGTTTTGAAGAAAGGCGTGGAAGTGAAGATGGACGGTTTGAAGAAAGGCATGGAAGCTAATATGGATGGCGTGGAAGTGAAGATGGATGGTTTGAAGAAAGGCGTGGAAGCTAAGATGGATGGCGTGGAAGCTAAGATGGATGGCATGGAAGCTGGCATGGAAGCTAAGATGGATGATCTAAAATCAAACATCGAAGATTTGAAAAAGTTGATACAAGAAATGTTTCCTAATGGTGAAAAGATAGTAGAAGAACCTCATGATGAGAACAAAATAAATGTTAATCGTGATTTCATAAACTCTAATGTTGGCGGGAAGAACCACCATATTCCAAAAATGGATATGAGGAAGTTTGATGGAAATGATCCTGTAACATGGATACTACAGATGGAGAAATATTTTGATCTCCATAATGTGCAAAACACACAAAAGGTACGCATTGCAACTTTGCATTTAGAACAAAATACATTTGTATGGTATCGATGGCTTTTCTCCCGTAAAAAAATTGTCACTTGGTCAATTTTTACGGAGGAAATGATAGCGCATTATGAGGATACAAAGAGCAACACCTTCTTTAGCCAATTGATAAATCTCAAACAAAAGGGTTTAGTGGGGCAGCACATTGAGGACTTCTAAAAATTGAATATAAGGGTAACTGATATTCCAGAGGAACACAAGATTGATCTCTTCATAGGCACTTTAAAGGATAACATTCAACATGAAGTTCGCGTTCTAGAACCTGATTCATTGGAGAAGGCATTCAGGTTGTCAAGAAAATTTGAATGTAAAATTATGGCAACAAGGAAGCCTACCACTCAATTCTATAAAGAAGGAAGTGTGGGTACGCCTAGATTTCCACAACCTACAAGGTTGACACCACAAAAATTGGAAGAAAAAAGAGAAAAAGGGCTTTGCTACAGTTGTGATAGAAAATACACTAAAGGTCATAAGTGTGCTGAGAAGAAATTATTTTACATAGATTGTGAAGAGGAAGAAGAAAATGAACAAGAGGAGGATATACACCAGGAACCAGCCCTAGAAGAGGAAGAAATGAATCCGACCATATCGTGTAATGCACTGGCAGGAATTACCACTCCTCAAACTCTCAAGATAGAAGGAGAAATCAAGAAGAAAAAGGTAATAGTGTTGATTGATTCAGGTAGCACCAATAATTTTATTCATTGTAAGGTAGGCAAGGAATTAAATTGTTTCCTATACCCAACACGAGAATGTCAAGTGATGGTTGCAAATGGAGGAACTATAAATTTCTCTGGAAAATGCCATAATATCAAGTTAACCATAGGGGAATATGTATTGACTAGTCCAATGCTTTCCATTCCTATGGGAGGTGCTGATGTTGTACTAGGAGTACAATGGTTACAATCTTTGGGGACGGTAGCTTTTAATTTTTCAAGAACTTTTCTTGAAATTTTTTTCAGAAGGAAAGGAAGTCGAATTACGGGGTATTGAAGGGAAGACAGGAAGGATAATAAGCTCTAATGTCATGACAAAGCTTCTAAAGAAATAACAACGAGGCGTAATTTTACAATTATGCTCGCTAGAAGTTCCGACATCAAAATCATCTATTTCTGCAGATCTCCAACAAGTCTTGGACAATCATTCCAAGATGTTTGAAACTCCCAAAGGACTCCCACCTATTCGTGATCATGATCATGCTATTCATTTGATTCCAGGAAGTGTTCCTCCAAACATCAGGCCTTATAGATATCCTTACTTCCAAAAGAGCGAAATTGAACGTATGATTGCAGAAATGTTAGAGGCGGGTATAATTCAACCTAGTCAAAGTTCTTTCTCTTCTCCTGTAGTATTGGTACACAAGAAGGATATATCATGGCGAATGTGTCCGGATTATAGGGAGCTCAATAAGCTCACCATTAAAGATAAATTTCCCATTCCTGTGATTGATGAATTATTGGATGAATTACATGGAGCAATTTATTTTACCAAGTTGGATCTTCGTTCAGGATATCATCAAATTAGAATGAAGACTGAAGATATTCTAAAAACAGCATTTCGAACTCATGAGCATCATTATGAATTTTTGGTCATGCCTTTTGGCCTTACCAATGCACCTTCTACATTTCAAGGGTTGATGAATTCCATTTTCAAACCCTTCCTTAGAAAATTTGTGCTAGTATTTTTTGATGATATACTAATCTACAGGAGGTCTTGGAAGGATCATGTTGAACATGTTGACGGGGTGCTCAAACTATTGCAGGAGAAACAATTATATGCAAAAAAATCCAAATGTTTCTTTGGAGTACAAGAGGTGGAATATCTGGGTCATATTGTATCTCACGAGGGTGTGAAAGTAGACCCTAACAAAATTAAAGCCATTAAGGAATGGAAAGTCCCCAAGACAATAAAGCAGTTGCGAGGATTTCTCGGGTTAACAGGCTATTATCGCAAGTTTGCTAAGAATTATGGGAGAATAGCAGCACCTCTAACAACATTATTGAAGAAAGATGCATTTTCATGGACTCCTGAAGCAACTAAGGCCTTTGAACGTCTTAAAGAGGCAATGTGCCTAACACCGGTCTTAGCTACACCAGACTTCACAAAAACCTTTATTTTGGAATGTGATGCCTCAGGAAATGGAATTGGTGCAGTTTTAATGCAGGAAGGAAGACCCATTGCTTTTGAAAGTCGTCCAATCAAAGGAAAGTATTTACAGAAACCTATTTATGAGAAGGAAATGTTAGCAATACTGCATGCACTAAAGAAATAGCGAACTTGCCTAATGGGAAGACACTTCAAGGTAAAAACTGATCATGATAGTCTTAAACACTTTTTGGAACAAAGACTATCTTCAGAAGAGTAGCAAAAATGGGTCACAAAGATGTTGGGTTATGACTTTGAAATAATCTACAAAAAAGGAAAGCTTAATGTTGTTACAGATGCACTCTCAAGAAAGAATGAAGAGGTGGAAGCATTGCTTTGTGCCATTTCTATTATCCAACCAGATTGGATAACTGAAGCAAGAGATGAATGGAAGGAGGACAAAGATGTATGGACACTCATTCAAAAGTTGCAGCAAGATCCTATTACATCTGATACATTTAGTTGGAAAAATGATTCCTTATGGTACAAAGATCGCTTATATCCTTGTAAGAATTCCCAACTAAAACAAAAGATTCTTCTGGAATTGCACACTTCTCCTTTAGGAGGACACTCAGGATTTTTAAAAACTTACCACAGGGTGAAGAAATATTTTTTTTGGGATGGCCTTAAATCTGATATTCAAAAGTTTGTGGCCGAATGTTTGGTTTGCCAGCAGAATAAAGTGGAGACAATTAAGACCCCGGGACTTCTACAACCTTTATCCATTCCAAGTCAACGTTGGGAGGATATTTCAATGGATTTTATCATAGGTTTACCGAAGTCCGAAGGCAAGAATGTCATCGTGGTGGTAGTTGAGAGACTTACCAAGTATGCACACTTTTGTGCATTATCTCATCCATTTAAAGCAAGTACAATTGCTACTACATTTGTGGACAGAATTCAAAAGCTACATGGAAGCCCAATGGTTATTGTGAGCGACAGAGATCCCATTTTTACGGGAAATTTTTGGACGGAGTTATTTTATTGTTTGGGTACTCAATTAGTTCATAGCTCATCTTATCATCCTCAATCTGATGGTCAAACAGAGATAGTAAATAAATGTTTAGAAGGATATCTTCGTTGTTTTGTATTTGATAAACAAACACAATGGGTCAAGTGGTTACCTCTCGCTGAATGGTGGTATAACACTTCCTTCCATACTGCAACAAAAATGACCCCATTTATGGCACTTTATGGATATCATCCACCATCCATCACATCATCTTTAAGGAAAAATTCGAAGGTTCAAGCAGTGGAAGATCACATCGAGCATCAGCAAGAAGTTCTCCAACTCTTAAAGGATAACCTGAATTTGGCACAAAATCGAATGAAACAACAGGCAGATCAACATCGCAGCGAGAGAAGTTTTGATGTAGGAGATTGGGTATTTTACGGCTACAACCATACAAACAAATGTCCCTCAAGCAAGCTAAGAAGGATAATAAATTATCGCCAAAGTACTATGGTCCTTACAAGGTGTTGCAAAAGATTGGTACTATGGCATACAAATTGGAGCTTCCTGCTTCTTCACGAGTGCATCCGATTTTCCATGTTTCATGCTTAAAGAAGGTTATAGGTGAAAATCTTCCAGTTCAAACAATATTGCCAGAACTTGATGAGGAAGGAAAAATCATATTGGAACCGAAAGCGGTCACGGAAACAAGAACTCGACAACTACGGAATCGATCAATTTCAGAGTATCTCATCAAGTGGAAGAACTTACCCACTGAAGATTCTACATGGGAGGATGAGAATTTTATACAGAAGCACCCAGAGCTACTCAAGCATTGAGAACAACACTTTTTTGAAGGAGAGGGGCATGTTAGGTCCCTATATTACTAGTATAGTCCCTTATTGTTGTTAGTGTAACCCCCTTATTGCTATTATTGTACCCTTGTAACCCCCATTTTGTTATTATTGTGCCCTTAAATTATTATTGTTAGGTCGGCTAGGATTACATTGTGGCCCACTAGGATTACATTATGGCCCCATGGACTTCTATATATAGAAAGGGGGTTTTGTAAATTGTATCATCCAAGAATTGTTCATTTATGTAATGTATTGGAGGTTGCCCCCTCAAAGTGGCTTATTTCTAAGGTGTTGATATCTTTTTTCTTCTATTTTTGGAGCTGGTTACACAACACTTTATCTTTGGTTTTCTTTGAAATTTAAAATTCAACAAGGGAATCTGCATAGCGGTAGTCCTTGCCGATATGCAACACCAAAGTCCGTTAGCAATGTGCAACCATTTAACTCAACAATCTACTTTCCTATTTTCAAAACAATTCAACTGAATTCATGCTTAATTAATTCAGGGCTGTGAGGTAGGGGTTGCAAAGACAATTAGAGTACAAGATAGAAGTAATTTGTTCCCCGAATTGATATCCATACCCTGGCAATAGGGGCATGACCATAAGTGTGAAACTTCTCAAAAGACAAGAATTTAACCCTGATTCTTTACTTTTGCATAGTTTTCAATTTTGTGTCGCCAATATTCAATAAAGAAAAACACGGTATCTGACGCTTGTAAGACCAATTTCTTGTCAAAGAGAAATATACTTGAGATTTTGTATTGATTTTGGTCATAATTATTGTTTGCGAGGGATCATTCCCTTTGTTGGTATTTAAAACACTATTTAGCACTATTAAAGATGGTATAAAATAAAGAGAGTTTCAATGGTTAGTATTAACAACTCTAGGATCTTATATCAAAATTCAACTCAATCGACCAAACAAGACAGACATAGTGTGCATGATAGAGCTGACAATTGAACATAATGCCCCAACCTCTATTTGGGGAGGAAGGCTAGAGACGAGACTTCTAATGAAAGGAAACAAGAGAATATTTATGACCACAACCACAGAAGATAGGAGACACTTGGTCTTCCAGAGGAGCAGTAGAGGAAGTTATGGAAATTCGCTTAAGAGTTTTTCACTTTTGAAAATCTTGTAAGAGAGAAGTATTGCAGGCTAAAATGCTGTAGTTCCAATCTCACACATGGAGCTAGGGCCAAGGAGGAGACTTCTAAATGCAAGGAAACAAGAGAATCTTTATGACCAAAGCCACAAAAGACAGGATACACTTGGTCTGCCAAAGGAGTAATAGAGGAAGCTGTGACAATTTGTTTAATGGTTTTTCACTTTTGAAAATATTATAAGGGAGTGGAGTGGCCATTCACATTCAATTAGCCAAGCACAACAATATTCTTTCTTTCCACAATATCTACTACAAGCAATTCTTAGTTCTAGGTTGCAAAGTGCTTAGCATGAATTCATATGTAATTGAAGCACATAAGCCTCTATTCTGGAAGAGATGCATTTGAAAGTAATAGTCACACATACATTAGAAAAACAAATGTATTTATAACATAAAGGAAAAAACTGTAGCAGTCAAATGGCTAATAAAAAGTTATTTTTAGAAATGACAAAGGAATTGAAAACAAAAAATCCCTTTGGGAAGCAATATAACTTGATCAAGAGAACACTTGAAAGACATAATGAAGGTGACAACTAGTCCCTACGTATATAACAAAATGAATGCATTAAAAATGCTTGTAAGAATTAGAAGAAAAAAAAAACAAATTGTTAACATATTTATGTGAGTTTGAAAATGACAATGGAGGAACAAATAAGAGGATTTATATTGCTCCTAGTATATTTTGATGCATTATGTTCTCATATTGTCTGAAAAACATCTTCTCTTCATTTTCATTCTCACATTGTTCCTCATCTTTGTTATTTCAATGGTGGGTTGCTCACTGAAAAATCCAAGAGGTACATATCGGTAGGGAATCATGATGGATACTTGTTCACACACCTATCAAAGGCACATTAGATAAAGATACATAATTTTTTTGTCTAGAAGTAACTTCTTACCTAAGAAATTGTTAATATCTACCCCACTCCACGAGACATAACATGGGTCCAACTACAATGTGCATATTTCACTCAAGTTTCAACCATGCTTTAAACATAGGCCATAACTAATAATGCACAAAGCTTCCAAGGGAAAGAAGGGTTTATACACCTTGGCACTAGTATGCACTATGGAATCCTTTTAATGTGAAACCATTCAAGTCAATGCATCCTAAAATAAGAAAGAGTTCTATTGGTTCATAAACACTACTACATACAACATGATCGTTTCCTTGGTGGCCAACCTTATTGAATGCACTTCAAATTGCATAAACTGCCTAGAAGAGCCAACAAAATATGAAAGAAAATAATAAGAACCCATGATGCATAACATGGTCCAGATCTAGAAAAGTGGAGAGAAAGACCACCACCTAATAACATAGGCCACAACTAATAATGCACAAAGCATCCAAAGGAACAAAGGGTTTGTACACCTTGGCACCACTATCCACTATGGAAGCCTTTTGGAAAAATGTCAGATCATTAAAGTCAACGTGTCCTAAAATAATAAATATATCTATTGGTTCATAAAAGCTACTACATATGTAATCGTTTACTTGGTAGCCAACCTTATTGAATGCACTTCAAATTTCATAAATTTCCTATAAGACCAACCAAATATGAAAGAAACTAACAAGAACCCATGATGCATAATTTTAGTGTCAGTCTATACAGACTATCACCAATGATCAAATGGGCTCTTATCATGTCCTGTTAGGGTATCATAGTCAAATTTTTGTCATTTCATTAGGTCTTCAGGCAAAAATTTGGTCACTGGGCCTTAGGTCTAGGACTATTTTCCACAGCTTCCAAATTTTTTATATGCTGGTCCATGTCATCACTCAGATGAGTGTATCATCATTTTAGTCATCAGCACCATGATCTCATTTAGTTTAGTGTCTCCATTAGGTCATTAGGGTTTCAAGGTCACCAAAACTATCATTTCATGCATAAAATCAGGCAATTGGAGGAGTGGTAATAGGCAACTTTCTTCAATAAATTTTGATTTTCAAATGTAATTTATTGTTTCTATATATAATAAGTACTTCATGTTCCTAGAGTTGCATTACAAGGTTCCAAAAGATTCATTGTTCCAAAGAAGCCACAAAAAGTTCAAGGTTACAAAGTTCAAAAGAATGAAAGTCATTCTTGAAAAAGACATGTGGGGCCCATCATCACTCAAAGGGAGTCATTCCATGTTTATAAAAGGGCAAAAAAGTCACAAGGATATTTCATTTTCCTTCTTATTACCTCTCATCATTGAGCTCATCCTTCATTTGGCAAGAAAAACACTAGTTTTTTACTCAAATTGGAAAATTTTTGATGGCGCTGCGCATACAGACACTGCGCTGCGCTTCTGGAGGAGGCACTGCGCGTAGGAAGACTATGCTGCGCAACAATGGCTTGCATTACGCACGGGGAAAAGTTTCTCAAATTTCCAAGTTAAGCACCAAATTCAAGTTTTTCAAACTCTATTCCAGATTTTTCACCCTCCAAACATCATAACAAGTAAGTGTATTAATTTTCATGCCCTCTCTTCCTTTGCAAATGAAGAAAGAATCACAAGCTTAGGTTTATAGGGTTTGCATGAATTTCATGGTGTTGGTCTCAAAATGATGGATTGATGCTTTAAACCCTAGCTTCATTGTCCCTATATATTTGTTTTTAGTTTATACACCATCTCCATCCATCACATAACCATTTCCCTTCATTTTCTATCATTTCCATACAAACCCTAAATCTACCCTATGTCTTTCTAGGGTAGAACTGTGTTTTTCTCTATTCCACCCCCTCACGTCACTCATTTACTAAATATTCGTTTTTCCCTACTCACTAACATCACTCCACTACATTCCTTAAACCCCTTACAGTCCCTTACACTCAAACCCTAGCTCTTACACCATCATCACTACCCCATGCTGCATTTTTGGCAGCCCCCTAGACCTAGACCTGTAAGATTCTCTAGGTCTATTCCTACCTTACCTACCTCGCTTATCACTTACCAAGCCATAATGGAAAACAAAAAGAAGATCCTAGGGAAGGTAGGAATTTCCACACTAGAAGATCCATAATGAAAAAAAAAAAACGAGCACAACAAACTTGGTTAGTCCAAGTAACCATGATGTAATCCTAATAGAAGTCAGAAGTGCATATTCATTTCCAATATGACAATATGACATAAAGTAAAAAATAAATGGCATTGCACATTACAGGTTAAACAATGTTCCAAGAAATGTCACGAAAATCCACTGGCACATATCTATCAAACAATGCAGCAATATTTGAAAATTTCCAAAAGGTGGACTTCAAATACTATAATAGTTAAAATTCATTGCTATGAGACTCTACTATATAAACAATATGCTCCTGAAACCACCCAAAACACTGCAGTCAAAAAAATGTAAAACACAGGAAGCTTGAGCACCTCAACAACATTCTCTTAGAATCTTGCCAAAAAAACTTGTAAGACCCCTGTAATACATGTATTTTAGAGAATGAAGAAGATCACCATCACTTATAGAAGAAAAAATACACCATGGAATGCATTGAAAAAATATGGGAATTTTGTTTCCATATGGCATAATAACAGTAAAGAATTTAGAGTGTTTACCTTAGAACCCATCACTAAGGTGGGAAACCCACAAGCTTTAATTGCATTCTTGGGATGACATGGTAGGGGAATTACAAACACACTTCCTTCCAGACACACAAGACCATGTTCACATATTGCACACTTACCCTTTTTATAATTAAATATTATTTATATCCATTAATTAGTTTTCATAAATTCATGATAACGTTTAAGATTAATGAGTACCCACTCACATATATAATTAAAATTAGAAATAAAAATAAAAGGAATAAATAAAAGAGTTTTCTTGCTAGGCATGTTGCCCTCTGCATAATTTTTTTATTTTTTATGTTTATGAAAAGGACAGTTTCGGTGTCATAATTTTTTCATTTGTTATGTTTATGAAAAAGACATTTTTGGTGTTGTTCTAAAGGATAAAATATTGGAATCACCCTTGGTTCACTGGAATTTTAAATTTTAAAGCCATTTTAGATTGCTCTGAAGGATATAATACTGAAATCACTTGTGGTTATGTGAACTAACACATTTCTATTCTCCTTCCTTATTTTGGGAGGATAATCTTATTCCAAGGAGTTGTAAACATTAGACATTAGACTACATCAAATATCCGGGTACACTACGAAAATGATCTCAAATACTAGTTGTAGTTTTTGAATTTCTGTCACCAAAATTTATTATTCGGTTCCATGAAATAAGAGCCAAGAATGCCTGCATCTAAGAAGGAATGGCTGCATATGAGAAGGATTTAATGTTATATGACATCATGAAATCATTTATACACTTCATACATCAAGAGTCACATAAAAAATTATATACATAATTTATACAAGCATCACATGTATCATCTCAAATGGAAAACCTACACTATGTAGATGTTATACGCAATTCAATGCCTTTTGTTTCAGAGGATGCAAGTACTTA
The DNA here is from genome assembly GCA_034641835.2 of Pinus albicaulis. Classification (NCBI taxonomy): domain Eukaryota; kingdom Viridiplantae; phylum Streptophyta; class Pinopsida; order Pinales; family Pinaceae; genus Pinus; species Pinus albicaulis. The sequence continues at coordinate 1,491,514,071 of CM076580.1, forward strand.
CCAGAGTCTCCCTGTGCAGCTGTCTTTGCAAAAAATCAATTACCTTAGCAATTTTTTCTGTTTCTTATATCTACAAAATTTCAGAAAATATTGGTGATATTAGGACATACTGAGGATGATTGTTCCCAACAAAATAGATGCATTAAAGGAACAAGCTGCAATGCTCTTCCAACAAAGAAATATCAGATGCAGTGTCTTAATCAGAATATGATCTATAACAAACCCCATTCACATATGCACTCAAATTTCTAAGATTTGATTTTTTTTTTTTATGATATAAATATAGGTTCTAGAACGTTCACAGAGGAACCAAAATTTAGATTCTAGGATCATTACTCATGACTTGGCTTGCCAATAAATGCTAAACCTTGAATGAGACAAAAAAGGGGGAAAACATGCAATATCAATGTGAAAATGTGTATTCAAGAAGTTCATTGGCTGAAGGAAAAAAAACAATTTGAAATTGGTAGTTTCCTTGAACATGTGGGTAGTATGATTTTACTTGGTTTCATGTCTATAGATGCATATATGTAGATGTAAGGATTAAAATATGGTTGGTAGGCAATTCACCTATGAAACTCATTTCTAATGAAGCTGTTCAACTCCTAATGAAACATGTGGTAGAAGTGGGTCTAGGTAAAGGTTAAAAAAGGATAGGTCTAGTCTAGGTTGAATTCCATAGATTTTTAACATGTGAGGTAGAAAAGATCATTAGAAACTTATGTTGCAAAGGATTCCACAAAACCTACAACTATATCAAACATGTTTCTTGATTCATTTGGAAGACATGTATCTACCAAATAATGCTTATGGTCGTTCCAAACTAGAATATGAAGAGGGGAGTTAGGCCAATCCAATTGGAAATAATAATGAAACTAAGTGGGCAACTTGACTAGACTATCCGAATTCCTTGTCGGCAGGAACTATAGCCGGAGGAAAGATAGAGAAAGGCTATGGTACTAATAGCTGTTGATTACAGAACATACGTAATTGGTTACAAGCTCTTACTTCTTAGAGTTTGAATACCCTTTGGCAGAGCTTTGACCTTCTCACCTTCTAGGGCCAACTATACAATTGTTAAGCTTCAATCCCTATGTAGGATGGCTTCAATCCCTCGCTCGGTAAGACCTTCTTGTTATCTTGTCCGACTAATCCATCCTGAACCCCTGGCGGGAAAGTTGTTAATTACTATATTGCCCATGCTTTCCCACTTCCCTTAAGGTCTTGCTTCCGTCTTACGAGCAAGGGTTGGTCCATGCACTTGAGATTGAATTAAGCTGCTCCTAAGAAGCCTTAATAGAATATCTTAGTCCATGCACTTAGGCACTTAGTTCCATTAGTTCCATGGTACTCCGATAGTCCCCAGCCCTAGGAGTCCTTGCTGATCTAAGAACTCAAAAGTGTCTTTTGTGCGGGGAAATGGGATACTACACCTACCTCTATCGGGTACATAACACTAGATATGTGGGGAACCAACTATTCATTTGAGATATATGGTTAATTGGTTAAGATAAGAGGATTAAAACTATGACAATGACTATAGTTTTCTAGAGCCATTGAATTTAAGTTTTTGGATCTACTAGATGGCATTTAAATACATCCAACTAGAATAAAATAATTTCCCAACAAGTTAATACGTTAAAAAAAATCCTGTGATATTGATGGTTGAAATTTAATTCACAGAGTTGCGGTCTTGAATGGATAATCAACGGGAATTCTGCTAGCAGGGCACATACCAGTGAGTTTTCACAAAATCAAGAAAATGGAGGGATTCCCAATGTTACTAGACATTTACTAGAGAGGCCTCTAAAACTGGTACCAAAGAAATTCATTTAAGTGCCCCAATGAGCAATGATGTCTTCACAACCATACACTCCTAGGTCTTATGATTATCGTAAGTAAGCCAAATATCTATATCTCACTGGGCAAGCAACAAGAGATCAATAGGTAGGTCTGCCTCTTCCCATAGATTCCAAGTGTAAAAAATTCTTTCAATGATATTAAAGAATATCTATGTTTAAGTAAGCTAACTAAAACCCCAAAGTAAGAGCTCCAAGTAACCTAAACCCAAAAAGTTGGACTGTTGGATGAGAGTAGGTGTAGTGGTAGCTAGCAAGGGCATGGTGGTTTGACACTGACAGGTTGACACATACATCTTGTGCAAGAAGGCTCAAAGTTAGCCTCATCTCCAGTACCTTTTCCAATAAATTAGCAACTGCACCAATTGGTTACTAGGTAGCTGGTAGATGGTAGGGTACATTAAGTGAATTTTAAGTCAAAATTAGTATAATATGTCTGTACTAAGATTGAAAACAAGCAAATACCCTAGGCCAAAAAAACTTTTTTGCGATAAGGATGACGTAGCAACTTGAGCCCAGAGGCACTTCGTTCAGATTATCAATAACATCATTGTATTATATTAATGTAACTAATTGTTGAGTCAATTTATATACTTACAATTTGCTAATAAATTTTCAACCCGATCTAAGTTTAATTTCTTGCAGTGGCACAAGGAATTCCTGCAGCATAGGAACAAAAATTTCCTGCAGCGACAAAATGCTGAATCAAATTATAGACATATAATTTGCCAATCATAAATTGTCAACCTAGGGTAGGTAAGCTTGTGAGATGCTATGCAAAATATATGCAGGCTTATTACTGGAAGTGTTCATAAATTAACTATTCATATACACACCAACTAATGTCTCTTTCCTGCATCAATACTTGGCATCAATGGCTATGGAGTGGCATATATCATCCCTCTACATCACTTAGGATTGTTGATATTGACCATGAAAAGATAAAGATCAAACAACAATCAACAACTCATGCTTCTTTCCTGCACCAATAATTTAGCATCAATGGCTATGGAGTGGCTTATAACATCCCTCTACAACAATTGGGTTTGCTGATATTGATACATGAAAAGATAAAATATCAACCAAAATTAATAATCCAGATTAAACATTGATCAAATGAAAAGAACTCAATAACATAAAGAATTAAATCACTTAACCAATTAACAATCTGCTGCAGGAAATGCAGAAAGAAAGCACTAGTTGTGTACAGGAATTATTAATGCATAAATGAAACAGAAATAAAACACACACTATGCTGTGGGAATTGTGAGCTAAGGGGGCCCTCCCTCACTCACAACTCCTTCAAAATTCGAAGAAGCTGCTCAGAAAGGTAAACAAAAAATAGACTATTTTATTAATCTGGAAATTACAGTCAAGTACAGTATGATATCTTGCTATCAACAACAATCCCAACACAACCTCCTTTACAATATGAAATACATCTCCTTTTATACAATCTCTAAAGCCCATATTTGGCTCGAATGAATAATCTAAGCTATCAGCCAACAATATAGGTTTAGACTATCAAATTTAGCTTCTATTGAGTCTAATCCATGACATAAATCATGGATTAGATGATTTATGTTACATCATTGAAGCTGCAGGAAATCCGGAATGGCTGCAAGAAATGTGGTTACGAGAAGAAATTTGTAAGTCAGGGTTGTTTCAAAAGGATGCTCGAAGCAACCAATAGGATAGCCTTCATGTTCAACGAACTACCCACAAAACCCATGTCCTTGCTGGATCTAGTAATAAATAGAACATCGTCAATTGTTGATGTCGTTATAGGAAATCGGGGCTTCTGCGAGAAATCTGGAACTGCTGCAGGAAATCCAGATCTGCGGCAGGACATCCAGAACGACTGTAGGAAATCCGAAACGACTATAGGAAATCCACTACAGGATTCCTGCGGCATCTGCAGGAAATGCGGAGCTGTTTTGAATCAAAGCAAATCTGCACATGAGTTCTAGATTAGTTGGAGTGGTAATTTAATAAAGATAAAGATAGATCAAATAATACTTCAAGTTTAAGGCAAAATGATAGTTATTATGTTAATTTGACATACCTTAAGCTTATAGCTCCCTTTTAGCCAAAACTAAACAAAATAGCCGAACTAAGCATAATTAGGGGGCAGAAGGAGTTCAAAAATAGGGGAGGTAAGGCCTGAGAAAGGCGTAAAAAAAATAGGCAAAATTGAGACTCAACACTAATGTGCACTGATAATTAGTTCAACTACCTATTAAGTGCACTATAAACAACTATTTTTCATATGTACTTATAGCAAAAAAGGAGAGACAAAAAAGCCTTTTGAAACAAAATATTTATTGACTTACAATGAGAAATATAGAGAATTAGAGGTTTCAAACAAGGAAGCTTGAGGTTGATGGTTGACAAGTTATGCAATATAATTCATACATAAGCACTTATAGTTTGTAAAGTGCTCAACATGAATTCAAATGTAATTGAAGCATATCCACTGATAAAATCTAGTCAATAAGACATTAGTCAGTAATGTTTCTACATTAAAAGGATAAATGTAGTCAATGAAGGGTTGGCCCTTAGTACAAAAGGAATTGCTATGCCCTGGATATCCATCATGTAAAAGTGATCGATGTCTAGAATAATTGGTAATGCTGGGTAGCTAAATATCTAAGTGATAAGCGCTGAAGGATATAAGAGAAGTATTGGTATTATTGGTATTTAAATAGTTAGGAGAGTGTGTTTCACTGGTCAAAGGTATTAAGGAAACACTTTGCAACTTCTCCAAATACAAGATATTAACCTTGATTCTTTACTTTTGTATAGTTTTCAATTTTTTGTCACCAATATTCAATGAATAAAAGCATGGTATCTTACGTTTGTAAGACCAATTTCTTGTCAAAGAGGAATATACTTGACCTTTTGTATTGCTTTTGGTCAGAATTCCTATTAAGAAAGATGTTTTTCCTGGCTTGTCTACTCTTAGCATATTGTTTGTGAGGGATCATTGGCTTTGTTCGTATTTACAACACTATTTAGAACTATTGAAGATGGTATAAAATAGAGAGAGTTTCAATGTTTAGTATGATCAACTGTAGCATTTTATATCAAAATTCATCTCAATTGCTATAGGATAAAGTTACTGTATTTTTAATTTATTACAATTTCTTCAAGAATATATGAAAATGAGATATTTGAAAATTGTTATAAAATTTCAGGTAAATTTCTATAATGGAAGAAAAAACTAAGTTAAAACCTATAAATTCTTATTGTGAAGAAGAAATCCTATTATAAAATGGTCGTCCTAGGGCCATACACAAATTGGGTTTCCGTGAACCCTAACCAAATCTAATATTTTGTATATTTTTGGGTAACTCCCATCCCGACTCGAGCTTATATTATTTATAAGTCCAAACCAATGAACATTTGGATTGGATCTCTTCACAGAAACATAATTAAAATGATATTTGTGCACATAATTTGAATTCAGTGCTATATTGAATTGATCAATAGTAGATTGGTGCTTCCGAAGATGGAAAGTGAACACCAGCAATGCCAAAGAATGGATTTGGTTCATATTCACTACAAGTTAGACTTGTAGCACCCTCCCACATTCACGGCGCACACGATTTGTTAATGAATAGTTCTGACGTTCAACTACAGTAGCATTCATACAATAGAAACCACCCCTTCGTTTCTCATGATAGAGAAATTTATAAATCTCTTTGCATGGTTCTATCCTTGACATCTTGTGTAAGGCACAAGGGAGTTATATATGGCAAAAGGAAGCTTGCAAGTTATAATTTTTGCAAAGAAATGAATTTTTACCTATCTATGATCCCATATTAAAGGCCTCTTTGCACTCTATATAGGCTAGATGAAATTATTCCTATTCTGCTAGTGACAAAGACATATGTGGGTGTTCCCTGCACTCTATTGTGAGTGCAGGTAAATGAATGAACAAGCCTTATGAGCTGCAATTATGTGTAAGTAATGGAACTAAAATGGCTTCGAAGCTACAACTATGTGGGAAGAGGAAGCACTCTGCCACATTAGCACTAGGGTCAATATGTATGTTTTTGGGTTTCCTATACAAAAAGGTCGCAAACATTTTCTAGGTTACATTCTTAACCAGATCATAGAGCTCAAGGTGTTGAAGTAGAAAACACAAAATGTTTCATATAGCCAGCCACTTGGCCAAAAAAAATGCCCAGTTGTTACTCATCATCTGCCTCTGCGTCTTCCAAGGTTGTTTAATGCTAGAGGCATGGTGGGGATGACATCTAACGTGGTTAGAAAAAATATCCTCGGGATGTATCAAAACATAAGTTTGAATTTTGCAAAGAAACTTTGATTGCACAAGTTCCTCAATCTGCATCCCTAATTGGTTTTTAGAATCGGCTCGTGATCAATTCAATTTTCATATGGTGATATCCCTTTTGTAGGTCTATGTCTGTCGATACAACGCCTGCTTTAAAATTTTCACTATGGATTCATGTGTCGCTATTTTTGTGAGCTTCAACACTGAAAAAGACACTTAAAGAAATTGTAAATGGTGTTGACCTTATAACTATGTTACTTTATTCAACTATTGAAGTTGTTCTTTTGTGCACTAGACAATGATCGATTAGAGGAAATTTTAGTCTAAAAGTGACCTCCTAAGGAAAAATCAAGAAATTAATAAAAAATGCCATGTAGACATTTTTTAAATTTTAATTTACTTTTATCTATGTTCCACAATATTTATTATCACAAGATTCAATAATTTTTTTTAATATATGATTTCTAATATTTTACTGTCTATATATATTTTATATTTAAATATAACTATCTATATTTATATTCTATATTTAATTGTGTATATGTAGTTTATATTTAACAATTTTTTTTGATTTTTTACTACACAATTTCACCCGAAATATATATTTTTTGGTAGAAATCTAGTAATTTCCTTTCTAGAATAAGCTTTTTTTAACTATATATATATATATATATATATATATATATATATATATGATGATGATGATGATGATGATGATGATGGTTAACATCCACTCAGACCAAAATTTGGTCTATCAGACCTAAATAAACGAATTATTTAGTTTGATTTGACATTGTGCTTCTATGCTCAAAGAGCTTGGAGAGAAGTGTCCCGAGCTCACTATAATTTTGACATGTTAAAAGGCTAGGAAGGCCGATATTGCAACAAAGATTATGAAACTGAGATCTAATGTCAGTGTACGTAGGGCAATCTAAGAGGAAGTGTTTTTCATCCTCAATGTTCATATTCTCATAGAGATGGATGATCCTTCCCACCCATGGTGTTTTAGGAACTGCCCAATGACCTGTTTCACTATGGAGCTCATGAGAGTTCGTTCTTATCTTGGCAATATTAATTTTTTTCTTCGAGCTAGCTAAAACAGAGAGATACTTTTGATCTTCTAGAGTAGGATTGATGACCTCCTTATAATATCTTAATTTTCTTTTAGCCTCTAAATCTTTCTCACACCACATTTTCTCTTTAAACTTAGAAGTAACAATATTTTTAATGTTATTAATATTTTGCAATGCAACATTTTCTTCGATCTCCCAATGGTTTAACCAGGCCTTGGTATCTTTATACCAACCTCGTTTGAGCCTTAGTTGGTTTTGGCTGGAATTAAAGCTAGCTTAGGAAGCCTATGGGGTGAAAATGTGAAGTTGGGTTACACTTTTGCCCTTTTTTGAGAAAAAGCTTTCATATTTATTTATTTATTTATTTTTTTCCAGTTCTTCAACTTTCTGCAAGCTAAACCAATTTTTTTGTTTAGAATTTCATTTTGCGATAAAAGTAAAAGTTGTTAGAAATTTTGTTAGCTTTCTATTACTTATTTTTTGGAATTTTTTTATACACATTTGTTATGTCAACTTAGCGTTTCTTTGAGTGTGTGTTTTTTAACAATCAATGGATTCATAAGAAGTCATGTTAATACGCAATGTTGTATTCTTTGAAAATTTGTGTTTTTGAGAAACAAAATGTGTTACAACAATCTAGACAGAGTCTACTTCGGTTTCGTCATATTTACAAAGCCAATGGATGCATATCATAATTACTAGAATTTTTTGAACTAGTCCAATATGAAAAAATGCATATTTTGAATATGTTTCGCGACGTAAGAAATTTCTTAACATATAAGTTATAAACTAAAAATCTAAAAGCTACCCATTAGAGATAACAGACCAATGTAATGTACGATAATTTTTTCAATTTTTTTTACAATGTATTTTGGAAGATACATAATTTTGATTTCATTGAATCATAATGACCTTCATAAATTGTTTGCATCCATTTTATTACAAAATTAATTAAAATTAGTAAATATTTATGATATTCCATGAAAGTAATATTTCCTGAAAGTAGATTCAATTCTGAAAATGCTTGTCTTGGTTCCGACAGTTAATTCAGAATGTTTCATGGAGTTTAGTCTATCCAAAGTTGCAGAAACGTATTCAGGGCTTGGCTCTGTGTAACTGGTGACGCGTTAGTTCGGCCGAACTCTTAAACAAAGTTCGGCCGAACTTTTTTTTGCGCCAACGACACATTAAATCAAAAAACAAAGTAGTTCAGCCAAACTATTTATTAAAAGTTCAGCCGAACTTTTACTTAACTTTCTGTCGGCCGGAAAGTATCGTTGAGCCCCTCCAAAAAACATTTCTTAGCAATATAAATTGCCGCGAAACCATTCATTATTTTCGCATATTTTCGCACTTTTGGTCTGATTTTACAGAAGTCTTGATTTAATTTTGCAAAGAATTATTTTGAGTTTAAGGACTTTTCTTGGAGGTACATTCAAAGGACTTCAAAGGAATTTTCTTTGAGACACATTATTTTCATACATTTCCTCTGATTTTGCAAGGAATTTTTTTGGGTTTAAAGACTTTTCTTGGAGGTACATTCAAAAGACATTTCTTGGAGGTATGTGATACAACTTTTTGGGCTTTTTTTTTTTTTTAAGTATGGATTTGGGCTTAATTTCGAAAGGACATTTTTTGGTTTTGGGTTGAAGTAAATATTTTATAACGATTTTTTAAAATGAGTTTTTGTGTAACTTTTTAAATGAAATTTTTTTGTAGGACTTGGAAGGAAATATTTTGAACTTCGTTTCATTTTTATAAGACATTTTTTTCTTGAATTTTTTAAAGTGTTTTGGATTGGAGTATGTATTTTTTGCAAAAAATTTAAAATGAGTTTTTTTTTTTTTTTTTTAATTTAAATTAAATCTTTTGTGATGTTTTTTTTTAATTGAGTTTTTGTCTAAATTTTTGAAGGAAATTTTTTGAACTTCATACTCTATTATCGTGGGAAATCGAAGAAACTGTACGAGAAAATATGATCGAAAAAGAGACCCTGAGGAACGTAGAGAAGAGACGAGACAATCTCGCAAAAGAAATATAGAAGCACTCTCAAATATTGAAGGGGAAAATCAACCTCAACTAGAAGTTGAAACAGGTATGTAAATGTAAATATTATGATTTTGATATATTTAAAATTTTCCTAGTGTAAAATGTGAAGCTTAATTTTTATTTGATGAACTAATTTGAAAAATATTTTGCAATGTAAACAGAGAGAGATATTTCTCAAAACATTGATGATGAGATACAAAATTTTGAAAGAGAAAGTGAAAGAGATATTGAACCAATGATTGAAGATGGTGAAAATGATGAAAGAAATTCAAGGGAAGAAACTGAATCATAAGGTGTATATATATATATTTAACACATGCACGTATTATTGAAATTATACATATATTTATTAATTTAGTTATTTAATGAATATGTAAACTTATTATGTACTATTCATTCGAATATGTACAGATGAAATTAATGTCGATGAAGAGATGTTAGAAAATGTTGACACACACATATGGAGATAAAAAAACTGACCATTATATACGATATCGTGTTAATCGCATTTTTGAGAATTATTTCATAAAGGAGAATGTGACAGTTCAAGCCAAAATGTTGAAATGTCTCCTATCATTAAGGAAATTAAAAGAAGCTACGAATTTATTGGGTATTCGAAAATCAACCAAAGATAAAAAATGAAGGAAAATGTGATACAAAATATAAATAGTGCTCTAAATTCAATGAAAAGATCTAGACAGAAAAATGTTTCAGTTGTACGTAGAGAAATACATATGGAAGTGGTTTCATCAAGTACTAAAGAGAATCGCTTGGTAAAATCTATGGCACGAGCATTAGGAACCCCGCGAAAATTTTTGCACAAACATCGAAAATTTCGGTTGCAAATAGATGTAATGATGAACTTGCTTGTCGGAGAGCTATTTGTAGGCAACCATATAAAGATAGACTTGGAGAAAATGTTAAAAAAATAATATATGAATATTGGAAGAACAATTCGCATGTTTCGCCAACTGCAAGGCATCTGATGCGAAGAAGAATAACACGAAATCATTACGAAGAACATGAAAAACATTTCTTGGAAACCACTCAAATAGAGTTGTTCAACAAGTTCAAAGAAGAGAATCGTGAAATTCATGTTTCAATCAGTGCTTTTGTTCAACAAAAACCATGGTATGTAAAACCTATCACCGTACGCGACACTTGTTGTTGCCGTTATCATGTGGAATTTGAGTTATATTATGACACATTTCTTGATTTTGGTATAAAATTTTGGAAGGATTCACCTCCTCCTTCCACTATCCGTGATTTCATATCTCAAATTCTATGTGAAAGAGAAAGCGATGAACTATTTTACGAAAAGAAATGTGTTGGTGGTAAAAAATGCGATGATTGTGGAAATTTGACTAAATTTCAAAAGAAATATCATACTGATATAAATGATCAATCATTGTCCAACATGAAAGTGAAATGGAAGAGATATGAATATATCCATACATCGATTCAAGGTGCAAATAGTGTTAAAAGAATTGAATTATGAGAAGAAGAAATTTTTGTGATAGACTTTTTTAGAAAGTTTGAAGCAGAAATTTACAAATACACCAAGCATTCCCATAGAGCTCGATGGCAAGACTTGCAATTCAAAAAATCCCGTGAAGTGTTTCCACCAGGGACCATTTTGTTAGTAATTGATTTTGCAAAAAACTACACATTTTTTCCACAAAAAGAAATTTCGAGTGAATACTATCATTCTGACCAAGTCTCCATGCTCATCCATATTCTATATAGACATGCTAAACCAAACGTCGATCATATGTAAAGCACTAGTGAAAATCGACATATTATTAAAGAATATCACTTTTATATCAGTGATGATCGTACACATGATACATATTTTGTACAACATTGTTTGGAAAAATTTATGATTCCTTGAAAAATCGTGGAATAACATTCAATGAACATTGGATATGGTCAGACGGATGCGCAGGACAATTCAAATCTGCACGATCATTCTTTTGGTTGTGCTGTCTTCATAAGAAAACCAACATTAAACATTGTTGGAATTTCTTTGAGACTGGCCATGGAAAAGGAGAACATTACGGTGAAGGGGCATGCATAAAATGAGCACTTCGAAGATATCAAATGAACCCCTCTCCAAGCCGACTTGTGGACGCGAAAGAAGTTGTTCAATGGTGCATCGCTGCTCTAAGCCATGAGACTAACCGATCAAGGGAAGTGCAAAAGTACATTCAATTTAATTTTTATTGAATATCTAATTAAATAAACAATGTACATTTATCACAATGATTATCTTTGATTGTATTTTGATATCATATTTACATTCTTCTTTAAATTTTCCATATAAAGGTTTTTTTGGCATATTGGGATTGAAGACGTAGATAAATCAATTGGAAATGACGTTGAAACAATAAAAGGGACTCAAAAATTGCATTCAATTAAAACAAAGTCGTCCAGAAATGTGTTTGCATTGGATAAAAGAAAATATTCTTGTTTTTGTCCTGTTTGCATAGACAACACAAAATCCAATGACATTTGTGAAAACAAAATGTATGTAAAAGATTGGAAACATACAGAGCTAAATACAAAGGGCAAAATGTCCGTTGCAATGTTTGAAGAAATGCAATCAGAGGAGACTACAATATCATTTGATGGTGATTGTGTTTCTAATCTTGTTAGAGAAGGTAACATTTGAATTTCTTTCTAATGATAAAGATCTAGAAATAAATTTGAATATGTATAATTTTGTCAAGTTTGTTTTATTGTGCAGGAGATGTTTTTGCTGTAATTGCACCTACTGACAACGATGAAAATGTGAAGTATTATTTGATGCGTTGCACTAAATGAAAAATGAAATTATTAGAAGACTATAATGATCACGGATTTCCATATGAAAGAGGATCTATTATACTGAAAGGTTATTTTTTCAAACAAACTAATCAAAGTGGGAATTTTGTTTACTTTGAAGACTATGAACCTGATTTCATAAGTTGTCAATATAGTCACTTGGTGTGTGCAGCACACATAAAGTTGATCGAGGTTCAATCAAAGAAAAAAACGAATATTAAGAAATGGAAAATGTCAAAATCTGATCATGAACGGATTATTGAAGATGGCATTCCATTGGAATTTTTTTGATTGAATTGCCCAACAATTTATTCTCTTTGGATTATATGTTCTAGAACTTCCAGTACTCAATTAAAAATTGAGCTGCCTTGTTATGTTATCTGTGCAAGTGTTTGCACATGTACAAATTTTTTTGGTACATGCACACTCTAGTATCAACTGAAAGTAGCTTTTATACATGCATTGATGAAAAATGTTGCATACATATTGGATATATATGTATATGTTATAGAATGCAATTAACTGTTCAAGTAGTTTTACTATGTGCATTGATGAAAAATGTTTCACATACTCAATATATATGTTCTAGAATGCAATTAACTGAAATTGGTTTTTCTATGTGCATTGATGAAAAATGTTGCATGTACTGGATATATACATGAACTCAATGCACACAGTTTTTCTTGTGAGCTTTTTTGGTAAAAAGTATCCACAATGTAAATAAATTATTCGCAGTATAATTTTGTACGAAGATTCCTTTCAGACAAGAGACTCGGAGCACTTCTTCGACTTTTGGTGGGATTTGACCCACATCTCTATTCCTGATTGAAAATCTAGTACAAAATTTGTCTGTCCAATGGTCGAATATGTTCTATGTGCATTGATGAAAAATTTACATACTACATACTATTGTTTTAGTGAGTTTTTTTTTTTTAAATTGCTAAATGTACTTCAACCATGTCTAAAACTTGAATTTTAAAAACTTTCTGATTAAATATCAAAACTAATTACTTCACATGTCATGCCAATTGTAGTTCAACTATCCAATAAAAACATTAACCATTTAACATTATATCACATGCCAAATGTAGATTGAAATGGTATTCAAAGCTTAGTTTTAAAAACTTTTTGATTATATCACAACATTACTTCACATGATTAATGTACTTCAACCATCCAAAACTTGGGTTTTAAAAACTTTTTGATTATATCACAACATTATAGATCGTGCAACATTACTTCACATGCACGTATTACTTCAAATGCCATGCCAATCGTAGTTCTTGACTATCCAATAAAAACATTAAACATTTAACATTAAATATCACATGCCAAATGTAGATTGAAACCATCCAAAACTTGGGTTTTAAAAACTTTTTAATATATATCATGTAACATTACTTCATATGCCATGCCAATTATAGTTCAACTGTCCAATAAAAACATTAAACATTTAACATTAAATATCACATAACAAATGTAGATTGAAACCATCCAAAACTTGGGTTTTAAAAACTTTTTGATTATATCATGTAACTTTACTTCACATGGCATGCCAATTATAGTTCAACTATCCAATAAAAACATTTAACATTATATCACATGCCAAATGTAGATTGAAACCATCCAAAACTTGAGTTTTAAAAACTTTTTGATATATATCATGTAACATTACTTCACATGCCATGCCAATTATAGTTCAACTATCCAATAAAAACATTAAACATTAAACATTAAATATCACATGCCAAATGTAGATTGAAACCATCCAAAACTTGAGTTTTAAAAACTTTTTGATTATATCATGTAACATTACTTCACATGCCATGCCAATTATAGTTCAACTATTCAATAAAAACATTAAACATTTAACATTAAATATCACATGCCAAATGTAGATTGAAACCATCCAAAACTTGAGTTTTAAAAACTTTTTGATTATATCATGTAACATTACTTCACATGCCATGCCAATTATAGTTCAACTATCCAATAAAAACATCAAACACTTAACATTAAATATCACATGCCAAATGTAGATTGAAACCATCTAAAACTTGAGTTTTAAAAACTTTTTGATTATATCATGTAACATTACTTCACATGCCATGCCAATTATAGTTCAACTATCCAATAAAAACATCAAACACTTAACATTAAATATCACATGCCAAATGTAGATTGAAACCATCCAAAACTTGAGTTTTAAAAACTTTTTGATTATATCATGTAACATTACTTCACATGCCATGCCAATTATAGTTCAACTATCCAATAAAAACACTAAACATTTAACATTAAATATCACATGCCAAATGTATATTGAAACCATCCAAAACTTGAGTTTTAAAAACTTTTTGATTATATCATGTAACATTACTTCACATGCCATGCCAATTATAGTTCAACTATCCAATAAAAACATCAAACATTTAACATTAAATATCACATGCCAAATGTAGATTGAAACCATCCAAAACTTGAGTTTTAAATTTTTTTTGATTATATCATGTTACATTACTTCACATGCCATGCCAATTATAGTTCAACTATCCAATAAAAACATTTAACATTATATCACATGCCAAATGTAGATTGAAACCATCTAAAACTTAACTTTAATTAAAAATTTTTTTATAGATCACAACATTACTTCACATGCCAAATGTACTTAAAGCATCCAAAACTTAAATTTTAAAAACAAAACAAATTATAACACATCAATACATAACATGCCAAATGTAGTTCAGAAGCAAAACATTAATTTATAGATGACAACATTACTAGTAGTTCAATTATCCAAAACTTAGAAGTTTTAAAAACCAAACAAATTATATAACAACATTACTTCACATTCACATGCCAAAAGTACTAAAACCATCCAAAACTTAACTTTTTGGAACAAAACAAATTATATTAACACTGTAATAAAATATGTCCAAGAATTGTTACAGATCTCACAAGTATCAAGTATCAAGTTATATATATATGACAGTGCATCTAGATAATATATAAAAAAGTAAATTTAAGACTATTTAAATCTTGAAATCAAATCTACAAATCATGTCCATCAAATAGAGATGGATGTAGTGTCTTTCCTATTAGAGTCTCAATCTGTGCACTATCATGCGAAGCATGGGAAACCTGTACACAATGCACATGTACAAACATTAAAATTTGATGTTTTAAAAGTGAGTGATAATATATATATAGAACTTCACGTAAAAACCAAAAATAAAATAAAAAATCATGCAATACCTCATGAGGTTCCCTCTCCATTTGTTCACCTGCTACAGGTTCCCCCATGGGAACATCTCCAACAGTAAACTGTACAATATACATGTACAGTTATATATATATATATATATATATATATGTTAAAAAATTTCAGGTGAAAATGCACGTGTACATACATAAACTTATTTTCAATAATATTAAAAAAAAATTTGGACAACTTGTTCAAATGGTTGAAATGGTGTGGATGTTCCTATCTTTGTTGCCAGAGTTTGTGGATTAAATAAATCTTCTATAGAAACCTAAAATTCAAAATTTTAAAAGTATAAAATAACTCAACATCAAGATCTCAATTTATAATAAAACTTAAATAAACTTCAATTTATAAATTATAACTAAATTAAAAACACACACACACACACACACATATATATTTAAAAGTGAAAAATTGAATACTTCTGCAGGTGAATTTGGGACATCTCCTAAGAGAGTCTCCAAATGAAAATCTCCAAGAACCTAAAATTCAAAAAATTTAAAATAACTCAAGATATAGATATATATATCTCAATTTTTAATGGAAATTTTTGAGGTGGAATATATATATATATATATAACTTAAACATAAATTTTAAAAGTGAAAAATTGTCCATATTTGTTGTGGATGTGGCACATCTCCTAAGGAAATAGAAGGTACATCTACCAAGGAAGAAGAAGGTACCGCCATCCCAAAAACATCGGACGGAATCGAAATTTGTTAAAACATTTTATCATTATATATACATACATGTACATGCGTGCAAAATTATTTATTTTAAAAATATGACTTAAAAAACACTAACATTTGCCAACATATCTTGATGGTGAGACCCATCTGCATTGTTTGAACCAGAGGTCCCGAACGTGATATTAACATTTTCGTCATTCATCATGCGTGACAACTGCAAATAGTGTTTTAACATATAATGATACATTTTTGTTAGATTAATGTACATACACATAAATGTATACATGTACATACACATGTATTTATTACAAATTGTACACATGTATGTGTTAAAATAATTGAACCCTAAGGTCATTAACACATACCGTTCCCGTGCCCTCTTCCTCATGAAGAATTAGGTCTTGAAAACCATTGTGACAATTCTTCGCATATATTCGGAGATCTTCAACATTCATGTTGTCAATCTCTTCATCTGTACAATACACAAAATTGGCATGTGCATTTTCACTTGCTCTTTGTCGATTTAGACAAACATCGACTCCACCCAATCCGCTGTAAACATTGTCGATCATGACATCCCTTACTTCTTGACTTATTTGAGAAGTCGCATCCATCTCTGACCACAGAGTTTCGACCCGAAAAGGTCGACTCACTAATGGCGGCTCAGGGTGAGGCAACTCCCAATATCGCTTAGCACCCTTACAGTCATACAATCGACCTTTCCCCGGACCAAAAAATTCTGATGGAAGGTCATTATAGTTGGTTTTCATTTTCAAAAAAAATTCTGCGTAAAACAATTGTGCAAAATAAACAGGAACCTCGTCGTTCCATGGGAGCCTTCCATAGGCCACAAGGTGCCTATCATACAAATAGTGAGCTATATCTGGGTGCTTGAAATATTGCACCTTCAACATTTTTCTTTTTGTCCCTTCCTTGAAATTAAACATTGACTTCGCCATATCTTTTGTAACTCTTTGTTTTACATCCTCCCATTTATTGGGATCCATTACTGTTTCCTTTCTCTTTCTCATCACTTCTACAAATGTATCAGTCGGTGGCCCAAGATTTTTGTAAACATTTACTATTTCGCCCAATGAATGTGTAACTATTTTGAGGCTTTGTCGACTCTTAGCAGGTAGAGTCAAAGCCACGAGATCTCTCCACAATTTTGCATGAAGTTGTTGACACCTTTGTAAGGTGCATTGCACCATGTTTCTTTCCCATTTGGCGGGATAAGTTATGGTGGGTAGACAACCTTCTTCTTGAATGTAGCATTCTGCCCTGCATCTATTTTGACCAATATTTGGAACATTTTCAGCCTCTGCATCAATATATATAAGATTTTATATATTAGAAAAAACACATGTAAACAAATCTGTACAAATTCAATGAAAAAAATATTGAAATTGATGGCAAACTCGACGTGGTTGGTTAGCATCTTCTCCACCCTGAAACTGTTAAGACCTAGAACGACCCTGCTGAGAACCAGACCCAGAACGACCCTGCTGAGAACCAGCACCACCAACCGTTGATTGGCCTCCAGGAGAATAAATATCACCCCCTTCATGCAACCTGCTACCACTCATTGATGGCCCTCTAAGGGGATTTGAACCACCACCAACCTCTCGAGAATATTGAGAAGCTTCATAAACAAATACGAATTTATAATCAATCGAAAAATACATGCATACATATAAATACACGTGTACATATTCATTGATTAAATTGTGTTAAAACCATACCACCACTGGGTGAAACATGGTCATCCATCGCTGGAGTAGAGACCCTTCTCTTCTTATTAGCTCATAAAAAATAAAAAATGAAACTTATTAACAACTAATTTAACTCACAAGTTGATAAAAAATCAATTCCATATGTACACACATATATGGAGATTTAAGATTATATTTAAATTTACCATGAACAACTCTTGATCTTGATCCCTTATCCTCCCCTCTCGTAGAGATATGGGATTCTGTTGATCTTCGTCATTCATCTTTCATGATATATATATCTACGGTGGACA
Organism: Pinus albicaulis; assembly: GCA_034641835.2. Lineage (NCBI taxonomy): Eukaryota > Viridiplantae > Streptophyta > Pinopsida > Pinales > Pinaceae > Pinus > Pinus albicaulis. The sequence continues at coordinate 1,491,532,159 of CM076580.1, forward strand.
TTTACAATTAATTTTTTAAATAACTAATTTAAATTAAATTCAAGATAAAGTTCAGAAAATTAATTTGTTTAATTTAGTGTAAACAAATTATGTAAAACACAACTTTCAAAGCACTAATTGATGTGTGAAACTTCTATGCATAATTTCCATTTTTCAACCATATTTAATGGTTTTCTTATCCCTAAAAAAAACAAATTCAATAAAAATATATATATTAAATTGAAATTTATTGCAAATGCATGGGAGAAATGAAAAACTTATATTTAGATCTATTCCAAAGATTGACTGTAGGGACATTTACTAGATATGTCACCTTTCATAAAAGATGAGATCCAGAGGCTACCTGGCCCTTTATAGACTCTGCCTATAGAACTACCATGGATATGAAAATGAAAAACTTCTAATTAGATCTATTCTAGAGATTGACTGTAGGGGCATTTACTGTTAGGTTAAAACCTATGTTTTGTATCAAATCACTTTTGGTTTGAATGGCAAACTTTTATGGCTAATTTGTGTTTTACATGTTGAATATAAAAGGTTTTTTTCTCTCTCATTGTTTGAGACCATGGATATGAAAATGAAAAACTATATACTTGGTTAAAACCCATGTTTTGTATCAAATTACTTTTTGTTTCTAAATATATATACATGTTAACTTTAGGGGCATTTACTAGATATGTCACCTTTCATAAAAGATGAGATCCAGAGGCTACCTGGCCCTTTACAGACTCTGCCTATAGAACTACCATGGATATGAAAATGAAAAACTTCTAATTAGATCTATTCTAAAGATTGAATGTAGGGGCATTTACTAGATTAGGTTAAAACCTATGTTTTGTATCATATCACTTTTGGTTTCACTTTTATGGCTAATTTGTGTTTTACATGTGGAATATAAAATGTTTTTTCTTTCTCATTGTTTGAGACCATGGATATGAAAGTGAAAAACTATATACTTGGTTAAACCTATCTTTTGTATCAAATTACTTTTTGTTTCTAAATACTATATACATGTTGACTGTAGGGGCATTTAGATCTATTCCAGAGATTGACTGTAGGGGAATTTACTAGATATGTCACCTTTCATAAAATATGAGATCCAGAGGCTACCTAGCCCTTTACAGACTCTGCCTATAGAACTACCATGGATATGAAAATAAAAAACTTCTAATTAGATATATCTAAAGATTGAATGTAGGGACATTTACTAGATTAGGTTAAAACCTATGTTTTGTATCAAATCACTTTTGGTTTCAATGGGAAACGTTTATGGCTAATTTGTGTTTTACATGTTGAATATAAAAGGTTTTTTCTCTCTCATTGTTTGAGACCATGGATATGAAAATGAAAAAATATATACTTGGTTAAAACTTATGTTTTGTATCAAATTACTTTTTGTTTCTAAATACTATATACATGTTGGTTGTAGGGGCATTTAGATCTATTCCAGAGATTGACTATAGGGGCATTTACTAGATATGTCACCTTTCATGAAAGATGAGATCCAGAGGCTACGTGGCCCTTTACAGAATCTTCCTATAGAACGACCATGGATATGAAAATGAAAAACTTATAATTAGATCTATTCTAAAGATTGAATGTAGGGGCATTTACTAGATTAGGTTAAAAATTATGTTTTGTATCATATCACTTTTGGTTTCACTTTTATGGCTAATTTGTGTTTTACATGTTGAATATAAAAGGTTTTTTCTCTCTCATTGTTTGAGACCATGGATATGAAAATGAAAAACTATATACTTGGTTAAACCTATGTTTTGTATCAAATTACTTTTTGTTTCTAAATACTATATACATGTTGATTGTAGGGGCATTTAGATCTATTCCAAAGATTGACTGTAGGGGAATTTACTAGATATGTCACCTTTCATAAAAGATGAGATCCAGAGGCTACCTAGCACTTTACAGACTCTGCCTATAGAAATACCATGGATATGAAAATGAAAAACTTGTAATTAGATCTATTCTAAAGATTGAATGTAGGGGCATTTACTAGATTAGGTTAAAACCTATGTTTTGTATCAAATCACTTTTGGTTTCAATGGGAAACTTTATGGCTAATTTGTGTTTTACATGTTGAATATCAAAGGTTTTTTCTCTCTCATTGTTTGAGACCATGTATATGAAAATGAAAAACTATATAATTGGTTAAAACCTATGTTTTGTATCAAATTACTTTTTGTTTCTAAATACTATATACATGTTGACTGTAGGGGAATTTACTGTAGGGGCATTTAGATCTATTCTAGAGATTGACTGTAGGGGCATTTACTAGATATGTCACCTTTCATAAAAGATGAGATCCAGAGGCTACCTGACCCTTTACAGAGTCCGCATATAGAACTACCATGGATATGAAAATGAAAAACTTCTAATTAGATCTATTCTAGAAATTGAATATAGGGGCATTTACTAGATTAGGTTAAAACCTATGTTTTGTATCAAATCACTTATGGTTTCAATGGGAAACTTTTATGGCTAATTTGTGTTTCACATGTTGAATATAAAATGTTTTTTTCTCTCTCATTGTTTGAGACCATGGATATAAAAATGAAAAACTTCTATTTAGATCTATTCTAGGATATGGCTAATTTGTGTTTTACATACATTGAATATAAAAGGTTTTTTTCTCTCATTATTTGAGACCATTGATATGAAAATGAAAGACTTATATTTAAAACTATTCCAGAGATTGACTGTAGGGGCATTTACTCTTAGGTTAAAACCTATGTTTTGTATCAAATCACTTATGGTTTCAATGAGAAACTTTTATGGCTAATTTGTGTTTTACATGTTGAATATAAAAGGTTTTTTTCTCTCTCATTGTTTGAGACCATGGATATGAAAATGAAAAACTTCTATTTAGATATATTCTAGAGATATGGCTAATTTGTGTTTTACATACATTGAATATAAAAGGTTTTTTCTCTCATTGTTTGAGACCATGGATATGAAAATGAAAAACTTCTATTTAAAACTATTCCAGAGATTGACTGTAAGGGCATTTACTCTTAGGTTAAAACCTATGTTTTGTATCAAATCACTTATGGTTTCAATGGGAAACTTTTATGGCTAATTTGTGTTTTACATGTTGAATATAAAAGGTTTTTTTCTCTCCCATTGTTTGAGACCATGGATATGAAAATGAAAAACTTCTATTTAGATCTATTCTAGAGATATGGATAATTTGTGTTTTACATACATTGAATATAAAAGGTTTTTTATCTCATTATTTGAGACCATGGATATGAAAATGAAAAACTTCTATTTAAAACTATTCCAAAGATTGACTGTAGGGGCATTTACTCTTAGGTTAAAACCTATGTTTTGTATCAAATCACTTATGGTTTCAATGAGAAAATTTTATGGCTAATTTGTGTTTTAGATGTTGAATATAAAAGTTTTTTTCCTCTCTCATTGTTTGAGACCATGGATATAAAAATGAAAAACTTATATTTAGATCTATTCTAGAGATATGGCTAATTTGTGTTTTACATACATTGAATATAAAATGTTTTTTCTCTCATTGTTTGAGACCATGGATATGAAAATGAAAAAATTCTATATTTAAAACTATTCGAGAGATTGATTGACTTGTAGGGGCATTTACTCTTAGGTTAAAACCTATGTTTTATATCAAATCACTTATGGTTTCAATGGGAAACTTTTATGGCTAATTTGTGTTTTACATGTTGAATATAAAAGGTTTTTTCTCTCTCATTTTTTGAGACCACAGATATAAAAATGAAAAACTATATAATTGGTTAAAACCTATGTTTTGTATCAAATCACTTATGGTTTCAATGGGAAAATTTTATGGCTAATTTGTGTTTTACATGTTGAATATAAAAGGTTTTTTTCTCTCTCATTGTTTGATACCATGGATATGAAAATGAAAAAATTCTATTTAAATCTATTCTAGAGATATGGCTAATTTGTGTTTTACATACATTGAATATAAAAGGTTTTTTCTCTCTCATTGTTTGAGACCATGGATATGAAAATGAAAAACTATATACTTGGTTAAAACCTATATTTTGTATCGATGCTGTTTCTAAATACTATATATTGTAGGGGCATTTAGATCTATTCCAGAGATTGACTGTAGGGGCATTTACTAGATATGTCACCTTTCATAAAAGATGAGATCCAGAGGCTACCTAGCCCTTTACAGACTCTGCCTATAGAAATACCATGGATATGTAAATGAAAAGCTTCTAATTAGATCTATTCTAAAAATTGAATGTAGGGGCATTTACTAGATTAGATTAAAACCTATGTTTTGTATCAAATCACTTTTGGTTTCAATGGAAAACTTTTATGGCTAATTTGTATTTTACATGTTGAATATAAAATGTTTTCTCTCTCTCATTGTTTGAGACCACGGATATGAAAATGAAAAATATATAATTGGTTAAAACCTATTTTTTGTATCAAATTACTTTTTCTTTCTAAATACTATATACATGTTGAATATAAAAGGTTTTTTTCTCTCTCATTGTCTGAGACCATGGATATGAAAATGAAAAACTTCTATTTAGATCTATTCTAGAGATATGGCTAATTTGTGTTTTACATACATTGAATATAAAAGGTTTTTTCTCTCATTGTTTGAGACCATGGATATGAAAATGAAAAACTTCTATACTTAAAACTTTTCGAGAGATTGATTGACTTGTAGGGGCATTTACTCTTAGGTTAAAACCTATGTTTTGTATCAAATCACTTATGGTTTCAATGTGAAACTTTTATGGCTAATTTGTGTTTTACACATGTTGAATATAAAAGGTTTTTTTCTCTCTCATTGTTTGAGACCATGGATATGAAAATGAAAACTTCTATTTAGATCTATTCTAGAGATTTGGTTAATTTGTGTTTTACATACATTGAATATAAAAGGTTTTTTCTCTCATTATTTGAGACCATGGATATGAAAATGAAAAACTTCTATTTAAAACTATTCCAGAGATTGTTTGTAGGGGCATTTACTCTTAGGTTAAAACCTATGTTTTGTATCAAATCACTTATGGTTTCAATGAGAAAATTTTATGGCTAATTTGTGTTTTCATGTTGAATATAAAAGGTTTTTTTCTCTCTCATTGTTTTAGACCATGGATATGAAAATGAAAAACTTCTATTTAGATCTATTCTAGAGATATGGATAATTGTGTTTTACATACATTGAATATAAAAGGTTTTTTCTCTCATTGTTTGAGACCATGGATATGAAAATGAAAAAATTCTATATTTAAAACTATTCGAGAGATAGATTGACTTGTAGGGGCATTTACTCTTAGGTTAAAACCTATGTTTTATATCAAATCACTTATGGTTTCAATGGGAAACTTTTATGGCTAATTTGTGTTTTACATGTTGAATATAAAAGGTTTTTTTCTCTCTCATTGTTTGAGACCATGGATATGAAAATGAAAAAATATATAATTGGTTAAAACCTATGTTTTGTATCAAATTACTTTTTGTTTCTAAATGCTATATACATGTTGAATATAAAAGGTTTTTTTTTCTCTCTCATTGTTTGAGACCATGGATATGAAAATGAAAAACTTCTATTTAGATCTATTCTAGAGATATGGCTAATTTGTGTTTTACATACATTGAATATAAAAGGTTTTTTCTCTATTCATAGCAAAAGAACTGCTATAGAGGGAAACTTGAGAATGTGATGTCTTGTTTGAGGTGGAATGTGGGTCCCTTAGACCAGTGGGTCTCGTGGACGTTATTAAAGTATATCATATCATATCATCATATCATTTCCTCACTGACATAATTTGTAATAGAATCATATCTCACTACTTGGAATACCATTAGAAGATTGATAGTGGGATTAGAAAACACATCCTACCCACTGATTGCTAGTGTAAATTCCTAGTAGGATTCTTTGACCGTGCAACTCAGAATATGACTTGTGGTTGTGGAGTACACATCTCCACTGCTCCTAGTATCTTTTATTATTTCCGTTGGAATGGTGGTCCTAGTACCAATTCCAAAATGGAGATATTGGCTTTATGGGGACTCTTTTATTGTGCTATGTGGATATGTGTTAAATCCTTAACAGTCTTTGCGGACTCTAAAGTTTTTATTGACTGGCCAAACCGCATGACATGCTTCAACCCTCCACATGTATCAAATTGGTTACAACGCATATGGGAACTCACACAACGTTTTGAGGAGCTCACATTCACTCACATCCAAAGAGTCCAGAACTCCACGACGGACAAAGTATCAAAGGAGGGCCTCACCATGTTGGTGGGCGTGATATATTTTCAGGTTTACGGGAATGGTATTTACTTGGGTTATGGGAAAATTCCCCTGTATTCTTATGTTTCTTCAATTTTTAATATTCTGTGGAGCTCTAGATGATTGGCTCTCTGTTTACATAGACTATTCCTACTTAAATTTTTGCGCCGGGTTTCTGATATGTTATATTTTGCACATGCGGTGCCTTTCTTTCTTCTTCTACGTGTTTATATCTTGGGACTGTGATCTATTTAGCTGGTTTCGGCTTATATGCCTCTCATAGATCAGTTTTTGAACATTTTATAGTTCCTTTAAGCTCTCCGAACCACTTGCCTATCTATATTGTGATTTGTAGTATATCATTTGAGCAACACTGCTCACTTGTAACCTATAATCATGTAACTATTTTATTTAATATAAAACTGTGTTTCTAACTTGCCTGAAAATTAAAAAAAAATCCTTTGCTTTACAAAATAAAACACAATTCACCACCACGTAGTTACACCATAAGAAATTCCCTTTAAAGCAGACATTTAAAGCAGCATTTTTTTTCATTTAAAGGAGAAATTATCTTTAAAGTAGACATTTAAAGGAGCAATTACTTACCTAGAGCAACTCCTGAGCAGCAATTCGTGGGCGCGGGCGCTAAACCAACAACAGAGTAGCAGAGTGTGAGCAGACTATGCGAACAGAGTCATGCCACAGAAACCCAAATAGACTATGCGAACAGAGACGCGCCACAGAAACCCAAACAGACTATGCAAATAGACTATGCAAACAGAGACGCGCGAATAGACTACGTGAACAGAGACGCGCGAACAGACTATGTGAACAGAGATGCGCAAAAACGAAAATAGTTCACGGGTGATATATTTATAAAATATGAGTTCGACCGAACTTTTTTTAAAGTTCAGCCGAACAAAAAGTTTGGCCGAACTGTTAGTGCCGATTTTCCCATCTCCGGCAAAAATTATGTTTGCCCACGCCGTCAGTGTGACGTCAATCTAAACGGCAGAACGAGTTCGGCCGAAATTTCCTGGACAGTTCGGCCAAACTTTCTCAAAAGTTTGGCCGAACTATTGCTGAAATTTTTTTTCCGACCCCGATTCTCACAAAAGTGTAACCCAACTTCACATTTACACCCTATGGTCTCCCATGTTATTGATTTTGTGCTTGTACAACATGAGCCTAGTCATAGCTAGGCTCTCGATAGGGGAAATACCCACTTCTATAAGGAGAATATGATAGGGTGTATTGTTTTTAATTTTGAGGTTATACGTTATAAAACGCTTCTGGATTTGCTCAATATTTCTCCAGGATTCTCAAGAGATGCTGCAACCCTAAACCTCACATCCATACAAGATAACAAGAGTGACTAAAGTTTCAAAGAGGAGCTTATTTTTATCCCACATCATGAGGTTTTCCAATTTACAATTATTTTCAATACCAAAATAAGCTTTCCACCCTCCATTAATATTTTTCTCAATGCTATAGTTCCAGTTCAGGTTGTGATGAATATCAATTCCTAGGTACTTCTAAGAAGACACTTCCTCCAAGTTTCTATTGTCATACAAAAAAATAGCGTAAGTGTCTTTCTTGGATTTGATAATCATAACTTTTGTTTTGTCAGTGTTAACAATCATACCCATGGTAGAGCATAAATCCTTAAGAATTCTTAGTTGCTTATCAAGATCAAATGGACACCTTGCCAGAAGAACAATATCGTTAGCATAGAGAAGAAGGGTGATGACCGTTCCAGCTAAGATCGTGCCAGCACAACCTGCTTCCTCTAAACAACCTTTGAGCTTGTCGATGTAAATTCCAAATAGGGTGGGGGAGAGGGGGCAACCTTGTTTGACTCTGATATTACACTTAATATCTTTTGACCACCCCTCATTGCTCTTAAACTTGGCAATTAAATTCTCATATAACCTTATAGCAGCAAATCTCAACTCAAAAGGAACCTTTAGCTCTTCTAATCTAATCCATAGGGTATTTTTAGGAACTGTATTGAAAGCCTTTCTAAATTATACAAAGCAAAAAAAGATATTGGATTTATCATTACGACATTCCTCCATAATGATCCTAAGCGTAACGAGGTGGTCCGTTGTTGAGTGATGCCTTCTAAATCCCATTTGGACTTTAGCCTGCTTACCTTCACTTTCAAGCCATATGCTCATTGTAGAAATTTGCTGAATAATGATTAATTATTCACCGAGACTATCCTGATCACATACAAATCGAATTTATATGCAACACATAATCTCTTCCACTCAACTCAGATCATCACACATGCGGAAATAAAATCAAGCGATAACACATCAAATCATCATACACATTAACACAGTATGTATGGGGAAAGCTTATAGCTGAAAACCCCGCAGCTATTGTGTATGTTATAATGGAGAAATCAAGTAACAAACTCAGTACAATACTCCTCACAAGTACTCAGTACTTTCTCATACAGTTACTCACAATCTAGCTCAGTTTTGAACAGGTTACTGGTTCAAAACTCACCGCCAATTGCCTTGCCTCTATTGTGTATTTTCAATGTTATGGGATGGCCTCTTTATATAGATAAACCACCAGCCTGAACTGCGCAATCCTCATGGGCTTACTCCACCTATCTGTGTGTTGCAAATAGCAACAGTATAGTCACAACTGATAGCTAACTCCACCCTTTCATCTGCCTCTTTCACTGGTCTCCACTGAACTGATCATGCACTGTAGTGAACTGATGTGTTCTTGAGTTGAATAATGAGTTACTAATTAATGAATTAAATAATATTTAATTCACTCCACTCATAACTAATTGATTAGCTAGTTAAACTAATCTAAACTAGTTCAACTAAAATAAACAGAACACAACTCCACTAGCTGTCTCATTAACTCCTCCAAAATTCTGCCACTGAAGTCCAACTGAAGTCAACCATGCATGATGCCATCAAACCCTTGGGAACCATGTGATTCCTCTGTCAGATGCATGAGCCACTTCTGTAGCTCGAACTGAAGTGCTCCAAGAGAGTAAAATGCTGTTTATAGTCTAAATATTATTAAGGGTAAATAATATTTGACTTCCCTGTTTTAAGGAGAGGCAGTCTAAAAATAGACTTCGACCTCTTTGTCCTCAAAAATAGAGTCTCATCTATTTTTACCAACATGACACATACTTCAAGAATCTCAAACTGGAATCCCCGAACCATGCTCTATATGTCTAAAAATAGAAATAGTCTAAAAATAGATTTTGCGCCAGAATTTGCCTGCGGGCCCACTTAGTGAAGGCGACTTCATTTCACTAAGCTCCATCATCTTGCTGCATTTTCAACACTCCCTCTCAGCAAGATATGGATTATCTGCAACCCCTATCCTGCCTCTGTTGAATTCGAACTTGCTCCTGGTGAGCGCCTTCGTCAGGATGTCGGCATCCTGATCCTCCGTGGGAACATATGAAAGCATCATGATTCTCCGCTGAACACAATCTCTAATATGATGGTACCTGATGTCGATGTGTTTGGACCTATCATGAAATACTGGATTGGCCGAGAGTTTAATGCAACTCTGGTTATCACAGTAGATCACTGTAGGCTCCAAATGCAACCTGAACAATCCTGCGAGGATCTTCCTCATCCAAATAGCCTCGCATGCAGTCAAGATAGCTGCCATGTACTCGGCCTCTGCTGAAATGAGTGCCACGGATCTCTGCTTCCTGCTGTACCAGGAAAATGCTGTCGACCCAATGCTGAAAACTCCTCCAGAAGTGCTCTTCCGGTCCGTTGGACTCCCTGCACAATCTGCATCAGTGAAGCCAGAAAGCTTCGCTCCATCCTCCTGTCTGTACCATAGACCATATGCCGATGTGCCTCTAATATAGCGCAATACATGCTTGCCTGCCTTCCAAAAGAGCTTGGTAGGCTTAACCATAGCTTGCAAAAGCTGGTTAACTGCATAGCATATATCGGGTCGTGTATTGACCAGATACATAAGCTAATCCCACCAACTCATTACAGACAAAGGGCATCCACTACCTCCGCTGAAGTAGCATCCTCCTTCCTCCAACCACCAGGAAGAGGAGTGTCAACAGGCTTGCAGCCTTGCATGTTGAACCTCTCCAGAATCTCCCGGGCATACTTGCCCTGAGAAACAAACAGTCCTCCACTGCGCTGCCAAATCTCCAATCCCGGGAAATAATGAAGGATGCCCAGGTCCTTCATCTCAAACTCTCGTGCAAGATCCTCCTTGCATGAAAGTATCAACTGCTCGTCGCCAGTCAAAATCAGATCATCTACATACAGTACGATGATCAACAGCTTCCCCTCCACCACAATCTGGTACAGGTTTGGATCCGCCTCACTCTTGGAGAATCCAAGCCCGGTGAAGTAGCCGTCTATCCGAGTGTACCAAGCACGAGGTGCTTGCTTCAGCCCGTACAGTGCTCTCTTGAGTCGGCACACATGCGACTCACTGCTGAAGATCTCAAAACCTTCAGACTGCTCTATGTACACCTCTTCCTCAATAACTCCATTGAGGAATGTAGTCTTCACATCCATCTGATGAATGTGCCACCCCATCTGCGCTGAGAGAGCAAGGATCGTCCGTATGGAAGAGTACCTTGCGACAGGTGCAAAAGTCTCCTCATAGTCAATCCCCTCGATCTGTGAAAAGCCACGAGCGACAAATCTCGCCTTGTACTTCTCCACACTCCCGTCAGCCGCCTGCTTCACTTTTTAGATCCATCGCAAACCCACCACTGATTTCCCCACCGGTCTTGGGACAATCTCCCATGCACTGTTCCTGACGATCTAATCATATTCTTCGATCATGGCATCAACCCATGCGGGTTCCTCCACAGTTTCCTCAAAAGAGGATGGCTCCATCACAACACATTGACTCACAAGAGCCATGTATCCAGTGTACCGATCCTGTGACTGTCTCTGTCTGCGCTGTGCTGTAGGTGGTCCTACAACCTTCTCTGCATCTCGAGCCAGTCGCTCAGCTTCTGTAGTGCGCATGCGCCCTCTGATGGTTGGCGCTGCATGGGTGGTTTCTTCCACCTCCTGAACTTCCTCTTGTGGCCGATCCACATCCGGAAGCTCCTCCTTAGGAACTAACAGCTCCTCATCTGCATGCAAGTGTAGCTCCCTCTCAAGCGAACACTGCATGGCTTTCTCCTCCCGAAATTTTATATCCCGTCGCACAACAGTCTTGCGACTGTCTGGCACATACACCCGATAGTTGTGAGGTGTATCAGTGTACCCCACAAATATTCCAACTTCAGCAGTTGGATCCAGCTTTCTTCTCGCATCCTTCGTCACATGCATGTAGACAGGAGAACCAAAAATCCGCAAATGGGAAATATCAGGCCTCTTGCCAGAATAAGCCTCCTCCGGTGTACTCATGCCAAGAACCTTGTGAGGACAATGGTTCTACACATACACTGCTGTATTGCATGCCTCAACCCACAAGTGAAGGGGTAGGCCCTGATCATGCAACATCGCCCGTGCAGCACCCACGATCGTTCTGTTCTTCCGCTCAGCCACCCCGTTCTGCTGTGGGTTATGGGGTGCGATGAACTCTCTCCGAATCCCTTCTGCGCTGCAGAACTCCTTGAATTCAGCCGAGATGAATTCACCACTTTTATCACTCCTTAGAGCAATCACCTTCTTCCCCGACTCCTTCTCGACTAGTGCTTTAAACTCACAGAACTTCGCGAATGTATCGCTCTTCTTCTGCATGAAGAAGATCCAGCACTTTCGAGAGAAATCATCAACAAAGATCACATAATACCCGTGCTTTGCTGTCGAAGCAACTGAGAAAGGACCACACACGTCTGTGTGAACTCTCTCAAGGATCGTCGTGGCGCGACTATCCTTCTCGTGAAAGGTGGCTTTCACATACTTCCCTAAAGTACACCCCTTGCACTGATCTGACTGTGCAAGGGTGCCCTTAGGAAGCCCAGTAGAAATCTGCTGCAAAATCTTCAAAGATCCATGGTGAAGGTGGCCCAATCTCCTGTGCCACAGTTTGCCCTCATCATCCCAGCTCACCACTTCTCCCGCCTTGCATGCCATAGCTGCACAGCCATCTACCTGCAACTGATAAAGGTTCTTGGTCCAAACCCCTATCTTCCGGGTCTCTCTAGTAGTCTTACTGCGCAGGAATGCTTTTCCTTCGCTGAAGACCACATCATACCCCTTATCCTCCAACATCGCCATAGAAATCAGGTTCTTCTTCAATCCAGGTACATGCATGACATCCTTCAGTACAAAGGGTTTACCAGACTCCCTCTGAAAGGATATGGTACCGATACCAGTCGCACTGTATCTACCATCATCGCCCATCTCGATGTGCACTCCCAAATCTTTGTCCTCCAGATCTGAGAACAACTCCCGATCTCCCGTCATATGAAATGACGCACCGCTGTCCAAGAACCACACCGATCCCATCACACTTGAAACCAAGCATGCAATCAGTGAAAAGTCAAGCTCGAACTGTGAAGCCAAAGCTTCTCCATCTTCAGATCTTCCCGCTTGCTTGTTCTTCTTCTTCTTTGGACAATTGGTAGCATAATGTCTGTGATCATGGCAGTGAAAACACTTCACTTTCGCCATATCCTGCTTCTTGCCCTTTGCACCAGAATGAGAGGTTTTCTTACCCTTCCCCTTCTTTGCTTTGGCAACCAAAGCGCAATTTTCTTCATCAGCTCCCTTTGATGAAGATCCATCTTGAGTAGTCCTCCTTATCTCCTCCTGCATGAGATCCGCCCAAAGGCGCTCCCATCTCGGCAGCTTCTCCCGACCATTGACACTATCTTGATATGAGTGCCAAGCCTTCGTAAGACCAAGGAGAGCCAGGTCGACCATGTCCTCATCTTCGACAGTCACCCCCACACTTCCCAGCTCATCTCTGCACTGAGTGAACTTCGTGAGGTATTTGGCGATACTGTCGCCCTTCTCCATCTTGATGTTCCCGAGCTTATCTTTGAGCGCCAGCTTCCTTTGGTTGCTCTTACTCTGGAATAGATCCGTCAAAGCTTTCCACATTAAATATGGAGTAGCTTTTCCATGCAGGCTGGATACAATATGATCCTTGACGCCCTCCAACAGGATCCTTCGACATTTCGCCATCTTCTTTTGCCATGCTTCGACTTCAGCAGGATCAGTGGGCTTTTGGACATCCGTATCTACGAACTCCTTCAGACCATTATCTTCTAATATTGCCTCCATGCGATCCTTCCATGCAACATAATTCGAACTGCCTTCAAGAGCATATTTGAGTCGCAAACCGTTGAAAGACATTTTCAACACCGGCACCAAGAAAACAAAACTGCTGCAAAATTTCGAATTCCACCTCAAAGCTCAGCCGCTCTAGATCTGTGAGAACAAATTATTTCTAGCACAGAGATCGACTGCAAGGGGCATTTACCATACCTTTCAATTTCTGAAGAAATATGAATCCGGAGGCTACCTGGCCCGCATGCAGACTCTGTCTACCGAAATAAGTTTGTAATCACTGTGATGATCAATCTCTGCTTCAATACCTCTGATACCATGTAGAAATTTGCTGAATAATGATTAATTATTCACCGAGACTATCCTGATCACATACAATTCAAATTTATATGCAACACATAATCTCTTCCACTCAACTCAGATCATCACACATGCGGAAATAAAATCAAGCGATAACACATCAAATCATCATACACATTAACACAGTATGTATGGGGAAAGATTATAGCTGAAAACCATGCAGCTATTGTGTATATTATAATGGAGAAATCAAGTAACAAACTCAGTACAATACTCCTCACAAGTACTCAGTACTATCTCATATAGTTACTCACAATCTAGCTCAGTTTTGAACAGGTTACTGGTTCAAAACTCACCGCCAATTGCCTTGCCTCTATTGCGTGTTTCAATGCTATGGGATGGCCTCTTTATATAGATAAACCACCAGCCTGAACTGCGCAATCCTCATGGGCTTACTCCACCTATCCGTGTGTTGCAAATAGCAACAGTATAGTCACAACTGATAGCTAACTCCACCCTTTCATCTACCTCTTTCACTGGTCTCCACTGAACTGATCATGCACTGTAGTGAACTGATGTGTTCTTGAGTTGAATAATGAGTTACTAATTAATGAATTAAATAATATTTAATTCACTCCACTCAACTAATTGATTAGCTAGTTAAACTAATCTCAACTATTTCAACTGAAATAAACAGAACACAACTCCACTAGCTATCTCATTAACTCCTCCAAACTTCTGCCACTGAAGTCTAACTGAAGTCAACCATGCATGATGCCATCAAACCCTTGGGAACCACATGATTCCTCTGTCAGATGCATGAGCCACTTCTGTAGCTCGAACTGAAGTGCTCCAAGAGAATAAACTGCTCTTTATAGTCTAAATATTATTAAGGGTAAATAATATTTGACTTCCCTGTTTTAAGGAGAGGCAGTCTAAAAATAGACTTCGACCTCTTTGACCTCAAAAATAGAGTCTCATCTATTTTTACCAACATGAAACATACTTCAATAATCTCAAACTGGAATCCCCGAACCATGCTCCATATGTCTAAAAATAGACATAGTCTAAAAATAGATTTTGCGCCAGAATTTGCCTGCGGGCCCACTTAGTGAAGGCGACTTCATTTCACTAAGCTCCATCATCTTGCTGCATTTTCAACACTCATCTTAATTTTAAGCCATATGCTCATCTTCTTTTCCAAAATAATACCATATAACTTATCTAAGAGAGGGATAATCATAATTGTTCGATAATTATAGGGGTTATTTGTATCCCCAATTTTAAAAATAGGAATAATGAGGCTTTGAGTCCACGGTTTAGGGAACCCTTGCTTGACAGCTTGATTGAAAATCTTGTAGATGTGAGTGATGAGGAAAAAACCTCCAATTTTTAAGATTTCTTCCTGGTAACCTTCAATGTCCTTAGCTTTTCCATTTGCCAGGTGCTTAACCCCAAAATCTATGTCTTCTAATGAGAAAAATTCTTCCATTGTGAGTAGGGTTTCAAAGTTATCTATGACATTTGGAGATTCATAAAGATTTTTAAGATAGGAATTCTAGTCATGCAAATAAATTCTATTATTATCTTTCGTTTTTCTAGTTAGAATTTGCCTCCAAAATTTCTTAGGGGCTACCTTAGAGAGGTGTAAGAGATTTTTTTGTCTTTTATGAATATACTGCATTTTTTTCCTTTTAGTTAGGGATTTGTATATTTTTATCTTGTCAATTTTAAGAGACTCATCAAAAGCTTCTTTAATATATCTCCTCGCACTATTACAGTCTTTATCATACCAAGGGTTGGTTTTGATATTTCTTTTATTACTCGAAACTTCAATTGAGAACTTGCTTATAGAATATGAGAGGGTTGTAGTAAAATTATGATAGAGACCCTCGATGTTTTCTGTACTAGAATTAATTTTTAAGTCATTTAGAAACATATCATTTTTATTTCTATTAAATATTAGGTTCTTATGGCTGTAAGGATTGTCTTCTATAGGCTCTCTATGCATGATAAAATTGAGAGTTACAATTAAAGGTCTATGATCAGATTCAGGCTCGTGGTCGTTTAAGATGTCAAAATTTATTATTTCGTTGTATAAAGGGATATCGGAAATAAAATAGTCCACCACGCTGTTACCAAGCCCATGGATACAAGTCATCTAGCTCGAATTGAGCCACTTCTTTAGGCCGTTGCAAATTATGAGATCTTGAGCACTGCAGAGCTTGACTAGCTCAGACCCAAACAAATTCCCCCCCAGATCTCCAGAGCTTCTTTTATACTGGCGAGCTAGAGGAAGGTCTTCATCTAACCAAAGAGGATTAGGGTTGGAATAATTTCTTAGAAGAATAGCTTGGTTAATCTAAATTGTTTTTCTTATAGAAGTTAGAATTGATAGGGGAAAAATAACAAATTTCTATGTAGGTTTATTTTATCATTAGTGTGAGTAATTTCTATCCAAATATATTGGTTTTAAGTGTCTTTTTTATAAAGCCTAACATGGGGGGAGATGTTCTTGCTAATGTAACAAGCTATACCCCCAATGCCTCTATGGTAGGATTTCTTGTTCCAGATTGACCATAGTACAAAGCCATCTATGTTAGGGACCTTAGATTATTTGTGGTCCCAAGTTTCAACTAGCAATATAATATCAACCTCATTCAAGATCCAACTTAGCTTGGGGCCTTTGTTCCATGGAGAGCCCTGACAGTTCCAAGAAAGAATCTAGAGCATGTTGAGTTGCTATTTATTACTATATTTTTGGTTCCTATCTCGAATACCAGCTTTTCTATTTCTGATTATTGCCCATTTTCCTTCCTTCCTAGCTTCTTTTACCTTTTGAACCTCCTTTATTAATTCTGCTTGATCTTATGGAATGAGATCTTCATTTATAAATATTCCTGTTCCTTTTAGACTGGAGGTTTTACTAAGTATGTCATTTTTATGGTCAGTAGAGCTCACCTTTATCCGGATCAACCTTCCTTTATTCTCAGTTAATTTCCCTAACCTTGTTGCTTCTATGAGACACGTTGCTTAAATTTGTACTCTATTATGTAATTATGTCTGGGCTATGGTTAAAGTATCCTCATCTACCTCCTCTTTCAAACCGAATATTATAAGGTTCAAGGCCCTTTTGTTACGCTCATGGTCTAATTCTATCAATTTTTTAATTTCTTTTTTAATGGGTTTGATATCTAATTTACTTACCACACTATTTAGGGTGAGATTGTTATTAACTTTTTCTTCTAGTTCTTTAATCATGTCCATAATTTTAAGACTTTCTAAAGTATCAACATCTCCTTGTTGGGATGTTGGGTTGGTACCTTGGCTTTGTTTTTCTATCACCTGTAATCTAATCTCCATTGTCTCCATTTTATTCTCCAATAATTTTATTTTATTTTCTATTTGTTTTTGGATTTTGTCTTCAAGATATGTAAATTTATCTTCTAGCATGGCTTCTAAGTCTGTTTGTAGCTTGGCTTCTCTTTCTTCTCTATGTTTCCCTAAAGAATCTATATACTCATAAAGGCTCTGTAGAGTAACTGTGCTAGGTCTACCTTTGACAATATTTGGTAGATGCAGTGAATTATTCATACTTGTGAACTAATATATGAGCAGTAGATATGTATTAGAAAAAAAAAGACAAGGAATGTGTGCATCTAGAAAACCATGGAGAATTTGTATCGAAGTCACCTGCAATACTGATTCGGATATCACCCTAGTTGCAAAGCCGAAAGTTTATATATATATATATATATATATATATGATCGGCAGAGCCACACATAAATGAAATCTATGAATGGTTCTCACAGATAAAATTTGAATTTGCTGTAGAAATAAATTAGATTGTCACAATCTTCGAGTATAACAATCAATTCGCCAAACCTCTGAGATCCTGAACCTTCAGTATGCCAGAATTTCTACGGAAAAATATTCTGTATTATTAAATGCACTCGGATTCGACAGGATACGAAAACACTTCACGTCCGACATCTCGTCTTCCTTCGTGGTTTCTATTTTATATTGTAAATTCGACAACTTTCAATTCTCAGTAATTTTTATGGAGTGCTTGGTCTGGATATCGATTCCTCGCAGGGGCTGTTTCTCTCTAAATCATCAACCCATGGCCCCGACTACGCCTGAATTTGTACCACTCCACGGCAGTGCATACGAGTAAAATCCTTTTTCAACGGTATTTGCTAACTTCGTCGGAGCAGAGATGGCACAACTGAAAGCGGCGAGATGCTCCGAATATCTGGACCTGTAGGTTGGGAAAACGGTTGAGTCTTTGCAGGGTCTGATGGAGACGCATAGAGAATAAATAATGAGCTTTAATTCAATCCGTCCAAGTCAAATTAATTCAATACGCATGAAAAGCTCCGATGATGGACTATCCACTTCTTCTGGATGGCACACACTTCTTGATTCAACAAGCCACAACTTGAAGTATACCAAGATGCCAGTGGATAGTCCATACTTCTTGTTTTAGCAGATTGGGCGTATTTTGTTTGCTTTTCTAGGGCTTCAGATGCGTGGGTTTCAGATTAATGCGAGGACTTCAAATTGGATGCACGAGCTTCAGATCAGATGTGCGAGCTTATCAGATGCGCGAGCTGCCAGAACAATGCCACCAAGCGCTCAAGAGTGTCTATGACGAGATAATTCCAACAAAATTTTAACTATTTAACCATTTTATATTTAATTATATTTAACTATTTAACTATTTTATATTTAACTATATATTTTATATTTTTGGCTAGAATCTTGTAATTTGTCCTTTTTGGAATACGTTTTTTAACTATTTTATATTTAATTATATTTAACTATTTAACTATATATTTTGTATTTTTGTTCGGAATTGGTAATTTGTCATTTTTGGAATGCCTTTTTTAACTATCTTATATTTAACTATATATTTTATATTTTTGGTCAGAATCCTATAATTTTTCCTTTCTGGAATACATTCTGTAACTATTTAAAGATATTTTATTTTTAACGATTTAATAAATTTATGTTTTGAATTTTATATTTAATTACCTTTTAATTATTTAACTATTTTATATTCAACTATAATTGTATTTTATTTTTAATTATTCAACTATTTTACATTAAACTATAATTGTCTATATTTATATTTTATATTTAACTAATTTTTTTGGTGTTTTTTTGCCATGATTATTAATGTCAAATGTGCCTATATTTTAATTTATAT
The DNA here is from genome assembly GCA_034641835.2 of Pinus albicaulis. Classification (NCBI taxonomy): domain Eukaryota; kingdom Viridiplantae; phylum Streptophyta; class Pinopsida; order Pinales; family Pinaceae; genus Pinus; species Pinus albicaulis. The sequence goes on from CM076580.1 coordinate 1,491,551,177, forward strand.
TTTTTCACTAATATCAAGATTTACATTGCATTAATCACTTTTTCAATATTCTAATTCATATGGGTAAGGTAGGTAAATAACGTTAATAAAATATTTCACAAATACCCAAATTAATAATTAAATATTTGATTGAATAAAATCTTTCACGGATACCAAAATTAAACAATTTAAAATTATTTAGGATATGTACATCTTTTTAAATTCAAAAGATTTTGATTGGTTTACATATTATGACATGGAAAGTACGTGAAAATCTCATGGACACTTTTAGGCTGAAATTTCCTCTAATTGGTAGGATCAATAGACTATATTAGGTAAAACTTGTTGAAAAGATGATTAAATTTCCTTGGGAGTCCACCCTTTAGTATCAAGAACCTTTGTAACAAATACAACTACAAATGTAGCAACAAGATCATAAATCCAAAAAGTCTCTGCAACCAAATACACAAGATCTTTATAGACTGGTTTTGGGAAAAAAATTGGAGTTACAAAATGAATTTCTTAATATTTGTTTTAATCTTGCTGGAATCATCAAACAAACCATTTTCAGTAAAAGAAAATTAAAAACATAATTAAAAAATGAGAAGCAAACTGCCACACATTAAAATCCTAACTTTTCTTATAAAGTAGCTGCTTCCATATATCAAGATAACACAAAGAAAAGTTTCTCAACTGATTTATTATAACACAAATCTAAGTGTCACATGAATCTAAGTATCTCACACATGCATTTCTGAAATTAAAATTTGGAGTAATATATATTCATAGCTTTGCATGTCTTATGTTTCTGGTTCATGAATTTGGAGGTATATTCATAATTCTGCATGTCTTATGTTTCAGCTGGTTCAGGATGTTTTAACATTTATCATTTTTATATAGTGTTTATTCCTCTACAAATCTAGAGTTTCAAAGAATTAAATTTATTTGTATTTGTTTCCATGCACCACAAGCTTATTATCAATAATCTTTATACCCAAAAAATATAAAATGTTTCATTTAATACCTAACAAAGGTATTGAGCATCCATCACACGAATCTAATGAGATGGGCATTGAACAAGTATAAAGCATTCAGTACCCAGTAGATATCTAGAGTTTTGAATGAAAAAACAAAACAAGAGGCGTTGTAGATTTTGCTTAGAGCTCCCAACGCAAAGAAGAAAATATCTATTAAATTGTTTGTTACACGACCAAACAAGAGGGACAGAGCATGCATAGTATAGGTGGCAATTGAACAGAATGCCCCAACCTCTGTTGGGGGAGGAAGGCTAGAGAGGAGTGATACATAATTATACAAGGACACAACATAATACAAATATAAATATAAACAAAGAGATACAATAGGAACAAAATTTCATTTCATTACTATCAAAAAACTGAAATATGCTTACATACAGAATATAAATAAACTAGCTCAGGCGATGGTAGCTTATCTCTGAGAAGAGATGTGGTGGCTACATGCCTATGAACTATGTTACAATGAGGCTTGAAGGAATATTTATTATTTAGAATCAATGAAAAACCATAAACACCCCAAAACCTAACCCTAAGAGATGAAGAACTAAAACTGTGGACCTCGTTAGAGTAAATTGATATATCAACTTCCCGGGGTTGTAACTTAGGCATACGATCACCGTTTGACTTGCATGATACTTTGTTAGAAATATATATCCGAGGAGTATAAATTTTGAATGAAAATTTCAATCAAAGACTCATGTTTTTTTTTTTCCAAAAAAAAGTCGTTTAGGGCCTCAAAACGACTACAGAAGTTCAAGAACCGAAAAAATTCCAAAAATCGTAAATTGTGCTACAATTACGTAAACTAAAAGAAATAATGGTACAATGGTGGGGGTCCAAGTGGAATAGGCAGGTGGCAACCAATATACAACTGGATTAGTCCTCCCACATTAGGAAGCAATGGTCCCCATTGTGTTTTTTGTCTCCATGAGATGGGGAAAATTCTGTTGAACTTGGTCCCTGGTAAGCCACTTGCCTTGGTTCAGGAGTTGGCCAGCTTTGAAAACCAAATACAATTGGATCTTATGCTTGCGTGTGTTCTTGATCTGCATGTCCATTATCTGATCAATTGTGGCTTGTCGATGCAGCTTGGGTTGAGCTTTATTGGTGTGAGTTGCTCAACAACGTCAGATGTGTCCAACAATGGTGGAAAATATGGTCACATCCGGTCCACATTGAACACTGGTTGCAGGCCAAGGAATGGTAGAATGTTGAGCTTGAAGGCATTGTCCCCTATAGCTTTAGTGATGGTGTATGTCCCATATCGGAGCGGGCGAAGCTTGCGGTGGGGCTTGGCGAGGCGCTCATTTTGCAAATGCAACCAAACTTTGTCACCCACGAGGAACGTGTGTGGTACCCAATGATGATCATGGTGCTGCTTGTACTTAGCATTGGATCTGTCCAATATGTCATGGACTTGCTGGAAGATGTGTTGAATGCACTCATTGAAGCTGTTAGCCTTGTCAGCTTTAGACTTTACATGAGCCAAATCAACTAGGGTAGCTGCAAATGGTATGGCCACATTAATGGGACATAGTGGCTGGAATCCCAACCCCACTTGATGTTGATTTTTGTAGCATTGGATGTGATATAGCCTTGAGATTTTTCAGAGAGGCTAAGGCACATGCATTATCCAAGACCCATAAATCATTTGGGGAAATTCCATTCGGAAGTGACTTAATTAAAATAATTAATCGGTTACTAATATTAACTAAGTCTAAACTTAGGAAATATGATTAATTAAAGGGTATTAATTAAGTCAGGTGCGAATCTTCTAGACAAAGGCATGGATCTAGTACAAGTTAATCTTATCCACCGATTAAGATCTAATCATGGCCATTGATGTGTCAACGAGAGATTATAAGAAGGAACTCAATGGGTAGCTGGAGAACAAGCCAAGAGAGAGATTAAACTTGATGGAAGATTGATTTTCCTGAGTAGTAGTGCTGAGTTGTCAGAGAGAGAACCAGTGAGCTCATTGTAGTGAGAGAGGGGCAAAGATAGAAATTTCAGAGGAAATTTTTCCAGATCCAGGGAGTGCATAGCAGAGAGGCATCAATTCCACATAGATGTAGCGAAGAGGCCACACAGAGGCTGTGAAGTGCTTCAGAGGAGATCCATAATTTTTCTGGGAGACAAAGATGATTCAGTGCTAGTAGCCAAAGAGTGTTTCCAGAGGCCAAGAGAGTCTAGTTTCCAGACAACAGAAGATCAGAGGCCGTCACAAGTCCGACAGTAGTTTCCATCATAATTCCGATAGTATGACCTAAACGTTGCTAAGAATATTGTTGGATTTCCGACGGTTGTTTCCATCGCTGGAAAAATAATAGAGCCAGACGTGCGACGACAGGTCACTAGCATTGCGACACTTTCTAGGAAGGCATCGGTGTCGTAATATCGACTTCACCATATGATGTCAGAATAGCGACAATAAAAAACGTGATTGTAAGATTGAATAAATGAAGACTCGTGTCTAGTGTCGCTATACCGACAGTTATTAGAAGTGTCAAAATTGCGACGGGACATGAAACGACGTTTTTCCCAACCTCAAAGTGTCACTCTTGGGACGCGTATGCGTCGCAATAGCGACATTTTGGCCATCGGAAATTGGGCCAGATGTGCTAGTGCTGGTTCATATTTTTTAGCATTTATCATTTTTAATATAATGCTTATTCCTCTATGAATCTAGAGTTCCAAATAATTAAATTTATTTGTATTTGTTTCCATGCAACACAAGCTTATTATCAATACTCTTTATACCTACAAAATATAAAATGTTTCATTTAATACCTAACAGAGGTATTGAGCACCCATCACACGAATCAAATGAGATGGGCACTGAACAAGTATAAAGCATTCAATACCCAGTAGATATCTAGAGTTATGAATGTAAAAACAAAACAAGAGGCGTTGTAGATTTGGCCTAGATCTCGCAATGCAAAGAAGAAAACATCTATTAAATTGTTTGTCACATGACCAAAAGAGAGGGACAAAGCATGCATGGTAGAGGTGATAGTTGAACAGAATGCCCCAACCTCTCTTGGGGGAGGAAGGCTAGAGAGAAGTGATACAGAATTATACAGGAACACAACATAATACAAATATAAACATAAACAAAGAGATGCAGCAAGAACAAAACTTCATTTCATTACTATAAAATAAACTAAAATATGCTTACATACAGAATGTAAATAAACTAGCTCAGGCGATGGTAGCTTATCTCTGAGAAGAGATGTGGTGGATACATGCCTATGAACTGTATTACGATGAGGCTCGAAGGACTATTTATTATTGAGAATAAATGAAAAACCTTAAATTATTTTAGGTTGAGGCATATAAGTATATAATAGTCTTGGAGAAAAGAAAAGTCAAGTGTTTATTAATGAAACAAAGTGAAGTTGAGAGTCTAGTATTTTAATACATTAATGTTAAAAGAAAGTTAAAGCCAATACAATTGGAGTTAAAGTTTCAATTTGGTCACGCTGTGACAATGGTGAGTCAATTAAGGTTACCACACCAAGGTGATAAGTTTGTCTTATTAGATGGAGATGTTCCTCCAACAAGATACATAATTTTATGCAGGGAATTAAAGTGCATAAAGAAGGTTGACGATGTACTTGAAACATGATGACAACAAAAAAATAAGTTGTAAGAAGAAAGAAAACAAAATAAGAAGAAGGAAATGAAAAGAAGCAGAAGATAGACTCTTGATGAAGTGTAGCAAGAGGTAGAAATTGATATATATCATATAGCTGACGTAGGATGAAAGAAGAAGAAGACAAGATAAGAAGTGAAAGAGGATGTTGTAATATAGAAGAGGATGGTGAAATAAAGTGAAATAAGATGAAAAAACCTAAGAAAAAATAAGAGATGTTGTAAAAAGTGGCAATTCAATAAACATGTATCAACAAAAGAAGAAAATTAAGATTGAAGTAGCATAATTAAGGTAAAATAAATAGTGGAAATAAAGTTGTAAATAAATAATTGACATGTAAAAAAATTTGAAATGAAATCCCTAAAAAGTTTAATGATTTTTCTTGATAAGGTTGCTATGATGGAAAAAATAAGTAAATCATGCCATAACAAGGAAAGTATACTTCCATAAATTTATTGTTAATAGTTCACAATAAACTGAAAACCACTTGTCATGACAAATGAAAGTCCATGGTTGGTCAAAATTCACTTGATGTAATGTATGGTTTGTGGTAAGATTAAACCACTTGAGAATTGTATGGTTAAGGGTAAACTAATGTAAACCTAAGAGGAAATTATGGTTGAGGGTACCCATTCAAAACCTAATACGTAGTTATGGGTAAGATAAAGAGAATATAGGATAATGATTGATGATTATGTAGGGGGGTTTCATGCACAAGTGGAAAAGTTTTGTGATTCAAGAATTATTAATGAACCATGTATGAGGAAAAATTCATAGAGAATCAATGAATACATTGGCTAGTGACCCATGTAGTTTTTAGAGGGATTATAATAAAGGATTAACTCCAACTTGTGATTATGAAAAATGCATTGTAGTATGTTAATGATGTATACCACACATACAGGTCTATGTATAAATCAAATAGGTGGACAAGAGAGAAGTTAGATATGACAATGCCATAAAATTAGTTGTGAGATTTAAGGAGAGATTGTTAAAGATGGTTAAATTGAATATCTTATTATGAAATTTTGTTGTGGTTACTGAACAATAGAAATAGACATGGGAATGGAATGACTGAATGCAATCCCCCCATAGGGTTTATTAACTGTAAACTTCCAATGTCCCTTGTTTATCTTTATTGTTTTCTGTATTAAATTTGCAAAAAAAATCATTTATCGATTTAATGCAATATGTTCATAAAGGATTTTTCCAAAAAAATAGCCTAAAATCTATATATTCCATTTAAGCACTCATATTTTCTACCCAATACAACTTAAGTATTGAAACTAGAAACTATAACAATTCTAGTGTTTAAGATAGAAGCTTTGGTACTACTATGTAACATCCCTATTCAATAATCCTAATCATGAGATAAGTAGCCACAACACACGACTTCTAGGTTTCATCCCCTAGAGACTAAATCACCATAATAACAACTAATTAAGCCTCATAAAAGGGAGACGAATTTAATAAAATGCATCTGAAGCATGAAATATTAAAATGTAGTACAAATAACAAGCCTAATCATACACAATATGAAATATAAAATGATTTTTATAGTATGAAATACACATAAAATTTGCATATTCATAGATGACAGTAGAGAAATTTATCCTTTAATTGAATAAGTTCGAATAAATTGGTTTTGTAAGAACAATTTTCCACCTAGTTGTAGGTATTTTCTACAAATACCAATCCCTAATTCAGGCTATGAGGCCTATAGTGTAAAGGAAACAAGCTACATGGATTTCTTTTTCAACCCAACAAATTTTCTCTCATGCTTAGATAATATTCTCATTATATAACATTACAAACATTTCACATAACCACCAATAGCCAAGGAACTTTCTTTCACTACTCCACAAAACACAAGGAAGGCATACCATTTCTCTACTCCATAATCTCTTTGAGTACCCTCCTCTTACAATACCCTTTAGTGTATGGATACAATGTTCAATCTATTGTGTTCTTTTTGAAAACGACCTACCAAAACAATACTTAGATCTCAAGCATTCAAAGAGAAATAAATTCATAATGGGTGAAGGTTTTCTAACTTTCCTAGCCTCTATGCTCACCTACAACCTTACCCTTTTACAAAAAAATTGTGATTTTCTCTTAATATTGTTTATTACACAATTTTCATATTTCTCATGGATAGAAAAATAACTGCATAACATAAACATCATAGAGAGTGAACTTGGGAGAAGAGGAGATTGGTGAAATGATAGTTGACATTACCTTTTTATTAAGTAATGTAGGACTCTTACATTTCCCACAATAATGGTTCTCAACCCGCGCTCCTATAAATGCATGAAAAGACTTTCCCATCAACCTCTTACATGCATTCGACGATTGGTTTTAATAAGTCAAAGAAGGTGAATGAATTTATTTAAAGTACATGGTAGAAAGATAAATAAGTTCTAAGGATGCCAATTGGTAATGGGGAATTTACTTTCCAAAAGTACACACAATTTGCACTCTCCTTTTTCTTCTCCTCTAGTGGACTCGTAACCCCTCTCATGCTCTAAGTAGCCACCTTGAATGATTTTAGTATATACTACATTAATATTTACTTATCTTGATTCTACCATAAAAATATAAAACAAAGTTAGTATATGTGTGTTTATATCATATAAACCTAACTATTCATTAGTGAGTGCTTAGCTTTAAGCTCCACATTACAAATATATTTTAACATATTTACAAGATTTACATATTATAATTAAATACATATAAGATCAAAACTAAAATATTACATATTTTAATCCAAAATTTTAAAAACCTAAAATTATTAAAATATAAACCATTAATTTATATAAATATAAATTAAATAACAATACAAATATTATAACACCATTACATTTTTGCAATAAACATCAATACTAACCTCCACAATGAATAGAATTTAACATTCTACATAGAGAACGACCTTTTCTTTCCCTATTCTATTTATAGGGAAAATCACTAAGAATGTGATACTCATACATGCATCCACTCTTTTTCTTTCATTTCGACCTTGCATTACAAAACTTCTAAGAAATGTTTTCAAATATAAACTTTTGATTAATCACACTTTTCATAAAACGCTAATGAAATTATTATATATAATTAATGTTATCTACAATCAAAATTATACATAACCTTTAACACAATATAAAAATCTAAGACTTTATAACCTATTCTTGGAAACAAATATTAAATTTTCTATATATTTTTTAAATAAAAAATATTTAATATAAAATAATATAAATTAAAATTAAAATAATATTATTATTTAAAATAAAAAATTGATTATATATATATATATATATATATATATATATATAAAATAAAAAATTAGAAAATAAGTTGTTTATTCAAATGAAACATCATAAATTTAAAGATAAATAGTGTTTAAAAAAATATTAGTAAAAGGTGTTTGGGATAGATAAATATAGCCAGTAAAAATTTAAGAATTCATTTCAAAGCTTATATAAAAAAACTAAATAATTTATTATGAATCACATAAATTTGTGTTCCCAAAAACTAATATAAATTTCAAAATAATATATAAAACAAATACAAATAAAAAATATCAAAATTTAAAACACACTAAAAATAGAAAAAGATTAATGTAATTAGATCAATTAATAACAACCTCCTACCTTCAACAATGCCATATCTTCAACAATGCCATATCATCAAGCAACTGAAGAAGAACAATGCACTATATTAAAGTTAGTGAACAATGTACTATATTAAAGTTAGTGCCATGTCAGAACTTTGTATGCAGAGTTAATAGAACTTTGTATACAGAGTTAATACTTACAAATCATGACCTTTTGAAATAAGATTTATAAAATTTTAATTTAATTATCAATAATTATTATATGAATAGGGAATTAGTACATGTAAAGTATGGTCTTTTGAAATAAGATTTATAAGATTTTAGTTTAATTATCAAGAATTATTAGATAAATAGTAGGAATTTAGTTTCCACAACATTTTGAAATATTATTAATATTAATATCTCACATACATGTACATATAATTATATATAATTTAAAGATGAAATTCTTTTTTTCAATAGGCCTATCTATTTTGAAATAGGGTTTTTAGAATTTTAATTTAATTATCAATAATTACGAGATTAATCTCTATACAATATTCTATAATATTCTTAGTAATAATCACAAACTAAGTAGTTTTATTTTTTAATTAAGTTAATAAGTAAATAAATTAAAAAAAGATAATGTAAAGATGTGTAAAATGAATATGAGTAATGATTTTTTAAACATATTAATATGAGTTATGGATTTTTCTTAATAAAATATGGTATTGGTTTATGGTATTATAGCAAAGCTTATTTACATGTTAACCATATCCATAATTAAAATTTTTATTATATATTTGTAAATATATACGTTTAACTTATATAACAATCTTTTTGATCTATTAAGCCAACCCACTTATAGTAATCTTGGAGCACTTATTTCTCTTCTCTTTGACTATAGAAACAAGATTTTGAAAAATCAAACTTAAAATATTCTATATCAAAAGATATTTAGTATGCAGTTCGGAGATTCTAATTCTAAACCTGCTCATGTTCATGTGAATAGGGTCTGCCAGTTAGGAAAAGAGGTATTCTCCTGTGATGAAGTAGCCATGAAATTTCTGCGTCTGAATTCCATTAATGGCCGTTTTAATCCTTGGTGGGGCTCTTCTAATAACTATTGGAGGAGAGATTATTCGAGGGAGTTAGAAGCATTGAGTCATGTTGGTTTCTCTGCAACCGAAGCATGTCAATGTCTCGATGAGCTTGCTGAAGACATGACACTTAGACAGGTGATCATTATTATAAACTCTTCCTCTAACTACTATATATATATAATTTACCACCTAGAACTAAGGTATTTTTGTGGTGTAACATTGTGTTTTTGCATGTACCAGTTTCATGAGCTATTGGAATTTTGGCAAAGGAAAGAAAGAGAAACTCCAAAGAGAGAAGATACTACAACTTGAGTTCAACACTCCTATGGTAAGGTCGTTGTCGCTATATACCTTCTGTTTTAGGTGAGCATTAAGCTTCTTGTCGCTATATACTTTCTAATTTATGTACCTTTTATTAAATTTATTAATGCAATTGGTCAATAGATGAACATTGACTGGGTTTTAAATAATAGGAGATTCATCCCATTGTCTCACTTTGAGTGCAAGGATTTCTTTCTAAGGTTGTACATCAGATTATTAAACTATCTATTTTCTTAACCTCATAGCTGTATCTAACTATATTTGCACTTGCACCCATTAAATGAAAGTATTAACACTTTTGATGTATTCTTATTTCATTATCTAAATATATTCTTATTTCATTTATTTTATTATCGAAGTATGTATTCTTATTTCATTATCGAAGTATGTATTTTTGTTTCATTATCGAAATATGGAGGATTGTAAACTATCTATTTTATTAACCTCATAGCTGTATCAAACTATCTTTGCAGTTGAAAAGCACACAACTATATCAAACTATATTTGCACTTGAAGAGCACATATTCTATATAATTGAAATGGAAGTACTAACACTTATATTTTCACTTTACGAAGAGCACCCATTATGATATAATTGAAATGGAAATATTAACACCTTTCATTATCTAAGTATTCACTTCATGAAGAGCACCCATTCCGATACAATTGAAATGGAAATATTAACACCTTTCATTATAGACATTATAGAAGTATGAAGGATTGTAAACTATCTATTTTCTTAACCTCAGTTGTGTCTAACTATATTTGCACTTGAAGAGCACATATTTTGATATAATTGAAATGGAAGTATTAACACTTATATTTTCACTTGAAGAGCACATATTTTGATATAATTGAAATGGAAGTATTAGCACTTATATTTACACTTGAAGATGAAATGGAAGTATTAACACCTTTGATTTTTCTGAAGATGAGATGGAAGTATTAACACCTTTGATGTATTCTTATTTTATTATTTAAGTATGGAGGATATTCTTATTTCATTATCTAAGTATGGAGGATATTCTTATTTCATTATCTAAGTATGGAGGATTGTCGTGAGAGGATTTGACATATTTGATTGAGAAACTAGAGTGAGATGGAAGTATTAACACCTTTGATGTATTCTTATTTTATTATTTAAGTATGGAGGATATTCTTATTTCATTATCTAAGTATGGAGGATTGTTGTGAGAGGATTTTACATATTTGACTGAGAAACTAGAGTGAGATGGAAGTATTATATTATTTTCTATAATTATTTCATTTGAAATAATATGTTATTTTTAAAATAATAAATAAGTGATGAATTAGAGATGGAAAGAAGTATAATTATATTTGTTTGAGAAATTAGAGTGAGATGGAAGTATTGTATTATTTTTATATTATTAATTCATTTGAAATAATATGTGATTTTTAAAATAATAAATAAGTGATGAATTAGAGATCTAAAGAAGTATAATTATTTTAGTGGGTTTGGAGTATGTTCTAAAATTGTTTTTGTTTAGTTAAGGGTTGGTTTTTTTTGGATTTAAGGAATAATTGAAATGGAAGTATTAACACCTTTGATGTGTGCTTATTTTATTATAGAAGCATGAAGGATTGTTTTGAAAGTATTTGATATATTTGATTGAAAAATTAGAGTGAGATAGAAGTATTATATTATTTTATATTATTATGTCAATTGAAATGATATGTGATTTTTAAAATAATAAATAAGTCATGAATTTGAGATGGGAATAAAAATATGTGATTTAAAAAAAAAAAAAAAAGTGATGAATTAGAGATGGAAAGAACAATAATTATTTTAGTGGGTTTGGAGTATCCCCTAAAATTATTTTTGTTTAAGAGTTGGTATTTTTTGGATTTAAGGAAATAATATGATATAATTGAAATGGAAGTATTAACACTTTTGATGTATGCTTATTTCATTATCAAAGTATGGAGGATTGTTTTGAGAGTATTTGATATATTTGATTGAGAAATTAAGTGAGATAGAAGTATTGTATTGTGTTATATAATTATTTAATTTGAAATAATAGGTGATTTTTAAAATAGTAAATAAGTGATGAAATAGAGATTGAAATAAGTATAATTATATTAGTGAGTTTGGAGTATGCTCTAAAATTGTTTTTGCTTGGTTAAGAGTTTGTATTTTGGGTTTGTCTTTTTGGGGATTTAAGGAAACAATAGGCAAAGACATTTGGCACTAGTGAAATCCTTGAATAAAGATGATGATTAATCTAACATTCACGAATGATGACCAACTAAAGTTTCCCTTCAATAAAGGATGAAAGTTTCCTTTCAATAAATACGATGAGTCAACATGCATTCATCCAATGATAACTTCTCTCATTATTGGTCTGACAACTGAATTATAATAAGTTTTCTCACTATATAAAAAGTATAATTATCTTGAAAATTATTAAATAACAAATAATTATTAAAATAAAAATAAGTGATAGAATACTCACCAAACTTGTTTTCTTTATTTTTTTTTGTAATGCAAATGTGGTTATAGTTTTCCATACTTACACATTGTAATTTCATGTGCTTAACAAAGTCATACAAATAAAATAGAGCATATTTTGGTTGCCTTTGTTGAAGAGACAATTTTTTGCTCTGAAAACAATGATCTGTATTTTCTCCCTAGGATTATAGATCGCCAAATATGGGGAATATCTGAGTGTTATGGATGGGTTTAAGACTACTAATTTTTTTTTTAACAATTAAAATCACTATTGTTAATGCATTCTGAGCATAGCTTAAAATCAACGGCAAACTATGTTACATATTTGAAATATTAAGTGAAAAAACAACAATCATCGAAGACTATAAAGACCCAAATCAAATGCTTGACAACGTTAAAACCGAAGAAAAAAACCCTTTCTAGTTGTATTAAGAAAACTCCAAGCTGATTTTAATAGAGAAATGAAACCTATATAGAGGTCTCCACCTGAGATTACAACATTGTGCCATCATGATGGTAGCAAAGAATTTTGTTCGGTTACTACCTACTCTGTTTGTGTCCCACTATGACAATAGACTTCTCTACCCTCTTTTATGTACTACCGACTGTAGCCTCCTTTCTCTCTTCTTTTCCTTTTTGGTTCTTGTGTATTTAAATAAATTATGGAGGTAGTTAGGGTTTAGGTAATTATCACTCATTATTAGGTAAAATTTCCTTAATATTATGAATTGTAATGGTTTGATGTCATTTCTTAATATTTTTCATTTCAAATGGTTTGAAGTGTTTTATAGTCAGATTTAGTGTATTTAATATTTTGTAATAAAGAACAGAAACTCGCCTTATTTGGACACATAAAGAAGCAAGAAAATGAAATAGCATGAATTATAGAGAGAATCAATGGACCTTATGGTAGGAGAGGTATCTTTGCAAGGAGATTTGATTGACCTTCCGGTAGGAGAGGTGTCTTTGCAAATCTTGGACAACAAATAGTCACTCGAATATTGAAAGGAAATAATTAAAACTTAGGCACTCGACCAGTCCTTTAAGGGAATGTTTAGTGGCTGTGTATATGCTAGAACCATAGCATGGATGTTGCATTTTTATATTGCTCCAAATGTATAACTCAAATTTTTATCTTTGCACGGTACCTCAGCTAATTTTGGCATCATGTTATTTTATCATCCATTCAGATTAAATTTGGGGAAAAAATTTCGTTAGAAAGATAGTTTGATCAAAATTTGAAGAGTTTAGAGTCTACGATGTAAATCTCTTAAGAAACTATTATGAAATTTGGATTCAGATCCATTTCTTGATTATTTGATCAAACTTTAAAACACTTTAAACAGTGAATCCATGAAGGAGCAATCTAACTATTATGAAATTTGGATTCAGATCCGTTTCTTGATTATTTGATCAACCTTTAAAAGACTTTAAAATGTAAATCCCTTAAGAAGCAACCTAACTAGCATGAAATTTGGATTCAAATATGTTCCTTGATTATTAAATCAAACTTTAAAAGACTTTAGACTGCAAATCCCTGAAGGACAAATCTAACTATTATGATTGTTGGATCCCTATATGTTTCTTTAATTAATGTAAAAATAATTTCTATAAATTAAAGATTACTTACCATAGAAGCCAATGATTCCATGAGAAAAATGGATGTCAGATTTGACTTGCTGCTCCGTTGTTTCATCAAGGGAAACAAAGAATGAAAGGTGTAGACTACCCCACTGAGATTAGTGCGGATGACGGAATCCACATCTGTAATGTTGATTTCATCCATGTAACCTATTCTAGCTATTCATGCATTGTAGATAACAACGTCAAAAGGTTGCCACTTGTAACACTCCTTTATAGCTATAGAAATGGATTCATAGTCCCCCACATCTGCAACCTTCACCACAAAGCTCAGATAATTCCACATAATTTCATGAATAAACCCCCTGGGACAGAAGATCTAGATAGAAATAATGTGATCCAGAGTTCGTTAAAACTTGTAGAGGAATTTATGCAAAGAACTCAACATTTTTCCAATATTTATCCAGAGAGAATGTGATTAGAGGTTTTTCAAAGAACAATTCAACAAAAAATATGTACAGGAAATTAGGTAAATAATACTAACTTTGTGCAAAATTTAACCAGAAAGAATGTGATCAAGAGGTTTTTAAACCAAAAATATGTACATATATTTATGTAAATAACCCTACCTTTGCGCAAACTTTATTCAAAGAATATTTCCCCTGTTGAGTAATGTGTGTGGTGGTGTCATCTATGAATTGTTAGAGATGAGGGTCACCTACCCTCCCTCTTCGAGAACCTCCATTGCAATAGCAAGGCCGATGCCCCTTGATCATCTGGTTATCACAAAGGTGTTTTCCTTTTAAACTTGACATCCTCTGGCCCGCCTTCTTCCCAAATATCACGAAACAGATAATACTGATAGGTATACAAATCATAGACTCCAAATAATAGATCAGGGTAGGCAGGGATGATGACTAATGCTATTGTTATAAAAAACTGCCACAATTCGAATCTATGGCTGATCATGATCCAATCCACTAACAAAGGATCTAATGGCACAAATTATGACATAAAGGCAGTTAGGAGAGTTGTTTTCAAATAAATATGCCTTACGGCATAAAAATGTATGGAGAGGTGGATTTCATCACTTCAACAACAATAAAAATAAGGCTATTAAGAAAACAAATCCAACACCTTGAGAGATTCAGTAGCATTTATGTAATTGGCAAACATGTCACCATAGCTTTCTTGATCTTGAGTAGAAGAAATGAATTTGTATTTAGCTTATATTACATTAACCATGAAATTTCCATCATTTGTAGAGAAAATTAATATGAGTGTGAGTAAGTTTGAAATCATATAATATGAAAATTGTTTATTATTACAAAGTAAAAAAACATGTAACAATTTTTAGATACAATTACGTAATTAAAGATATGTATATAGTTTTTTTTGAAGGGAAGAAATTTGATATTCATTAACAAAAATAATTAGAAAGAGTAGGTATGCAAGTACAAATTGTTATGTAGTTACAAACTATTACAATTAAGTAATTAAAGGAAAATTTGTTTTTATTTAAGAAATTAGAATTATGAACATTCATCATTATTGCTCAAGATAAATCATGTCTAATTTGGAAACTAAAAAAGATCACATATTCTAAAAAAATTCATTATTAATTTATTTTTTTATATATTAAGAAACTCTACTTATGAATAATAAAACATATGTAACATAAATTATATATAACAAAAGAAAACCATGTATTTCTGGAATAATAAAATAGTTGTGACAAAAATAATATAGAACAAAAACAACTATGTATAATTGGATGTATGAAAATTTAAATGCATTTTATTAAGTAAAATTTTAAAAGAATAATGGTTATAAAAATTTAAAAATAAACTACATTCCACATGAATACCATGCGTCAATACCATGGGCTGTTTTTATAGTTTATAATTATTTTATTTTATTTTATTATTTTTTATTGTATTTAAACCTTGTTAAAATGTTCATAATGGTTATAAACATTTAAAAATAAACTACATTCCACATGAATACCATGAGTCAATACCATGGGCAGTTTTTATAGTTTATAATTATTTTATTTTATTATTTTTATTTTTTATTGTATTTTAACCTTGTTAAAATGTTCATTACATCATGTCAATCTTTTTATTTTTATTTTTGTGTAATTTGACATAGTCAAAATGTTAAACATGACATTACACCATTTCTATCACACTTTGTTTATTAAAAAGAAAAAAACTAACATTATAAAAAACATATATAAAATTATTTACTTGATCTAATGGCCCAAAACATTTCAATTGTCTAACATCTAATCTAATGGCTCAGACATGGACACATGAGCATCTACGGGAGTTGTTTTCAAATAAGAACGCCTTACGGCGTTATTTCACTTTCCCTCACCCATAAATAAAATGAAAACAATTCCATAATGTAAATAAAATCAATTTTGTATTAATTTTAGAGAGCGAGTACTTAAAAGTAAAAATTCTTATATTTTTACTTTTGACTGTGACTGTGAGCAAAATGCATAATTTTATATTTTTTAAAATTACTTTAAAACACTTAAATAAACTGTTTGAATATTGATAAGAATTAGTTTGTTTCAAAATTAAATAAATAATTTAATTAATATTAATTAATTTATACTCGAGAGAAGTGTTAATCTTAACCCTAATAAAATATTTCAAAAATAATTAAATAAAAAAATTATTCGGTACCTAATAAAAATAATAAGATCTAGATAATTCATCTAATTTTTAATATAAATAGAATATTTCAATACAATGTTAAGTAAAATATTCTAATATCTCATATGTGTGGTTAAACAAAAAAATTATGTATATATTATATATAACAATTTAAAAAAATTAAAAAATTTTGTTTAAGAAATTTGAAGTAGTTTATATATATATATATATATATTTGTGAATTTTGTGTGAAATTTAGCATAGATTTGTTGGAATTGCAAATTTATGTTAAGTCTTCTACATAATTTAAATGGCCAAAATGATTCTCAAGGGGTTGGATCCATTTATGCATTCAAAAATACAATTTAAAACATGAAAATAATACACACACATATAAAACCATGAATCTATCAGCTTGGAGAGAACTAAATCTTTGAGCTGAAATGTTTTTTGAAAGTTTTGTATTGTAAAAGAAGTTTGCAACTAAAAAAATTTGATCTTTTAGATGCTTGTTAAATCCATAATTAAGATAAATCTATATTTATATAATGAACAATATTATAATATAATTAATTTTTTTAAAACACATAATTAAATTAAAAAATATTTAGATTTAACATTAATTGTAAATTTATATAATTTTTATTTTATTTTTATTTTTTTATAATTATAATTAATACATGAAGACACATTTGTTTAATCAAATACTGTTATAATACTATCTTTCATCGTATAAATAACTTAAATGTTATAATACTATCTTTCATGGTATAAATAACTTAGTGGAGCACTAATATGGGAAGCCACATCAATATGGGAAGCTATCTTTCATCGTATAAATAACTTACTGGAGCACTAATATGGGTAGCCACATCAATATGAGAAGCTAGTTTCTAGAGAATAATTTTTAATTTAGTAAAATCTAACCATTTTTTATAATTTAAGAATATATTTCTCAATAATAAGGGTTATATAATAATAAGATTTATATATGAATGTGAATTAGATTGAAATATTAATTTATCATAAAAATGAAAATAAAATGAATGAATTGAGAAAATGAAAATAAAATGAATAAATTGAGAAAATGAAAATAAAATGAATTGAGTGAAGTAAATAAATATATTAAATTATTTTATGAAATGTCAAATATCTTTATTATTAAAATAAAATAATAAATTAAAAAAAAGAATACAAGGAATTTAAAAGAATTAAGTTTAGTAATTAAAAAAAATAAAATAAGAAAAATAATAAATTTAAAATAAAATATGTAGTGCAAGGAATTTAAGAGAATTAAGTATTAGTAATTTAAGAGAATAAAACAAGTAGAGTAATGTAAATAGCACAATATAGTAAAAATTTAATAAAATAAAATAAGTAAATAGAGGGAGTAGATAAGTTAGAAAAAATGAAAAATTATAATTATTTATGGATTTTTAGATATGAAAGTGAAATAAATAAAAATAGTGTATTTTTTTTTGGAATTTAAGAGAATAGAGTAAAGTAAATAGAATTTTTTAATTATATTCATATAATAAGTTTGATTATTTTTATAAAAAGAAGTGATATTTCGAGAAAATATAAAATTAAAATAAAAAGTATGAAAAATAAATATAAAATTAAGAATACAATGTATTTAAGAGAAAAGAGAGATGAATAGAAGTGTGAGTATATTTAAATTTTTTAATTAAATAATTACTAATAATTAGTTATACTGAATATAGTTAAAAATATATAAATGTAATGAATATAGTGAAATAAATATGAATGTGTATAAGGTGGGAATAGACATTCCCAATAATATAGGATGGGAAGGGATGTTTCTCTTCTTCTAAAAGATGATATGTCATCACCTCATTCAATAAGCCAGGTCAATGTGCCTCCATATGCTACCTTCATGTAGAGATATGGAGGTTATCATAATATAGTGGTGGTTATGGTTCTTAATGGGTTGTATTTGGGCTTCAATTTTTAATTGCTATTTCATGTGGGTGGCAATGAGTTGGGTCCTTTCTCCATTATGCATTGGGTATGTTAGTTCAATGACATTTGATTCCACCTTCCCCATCCCCTCAATAAGTCTCAAGGCATAGTATCTGACATTTTTCCCTTTCATTTTTAACACCCTAGGTTTTATTTACTTTATGTGGTCATTCCTAATGGTGGCAAAATTTCTTCATGTGTGACTTAGCTCAAATTTTTAGCTTCTATTTGTGGCTCCTTTTACTAAAGTTTATTCCTAATTACTTCCCTTTGCTCACTAAAATTGTTTAACATAAAATGAATTGTCGGAGAGGACATGGAGGCCATGGCTTTTGATAAGGCTTCCAAGCTCACATGAGGGAATATGCTTTAGTGAGGTTAAACAAAAAAAAATTATATCAGAGGTTAGGGAAGAGATGAGAGAATTGGAAGAAGACATTGCTACAAAAAGCTAGTGATTATCAATTTTAGAAGTGATTCTAAATGTATAGGAACATGGGTGTTGGATATATTTCTGTGTGTGTGTGTCATTTTTCATGTTTTAAATTGTATTTTAAATGCATGAATAGATTCAACCCATTGAAAATCCCTTTGGCCACTTGTATTGTGTAGGCAACTCAACTTAAACTTGCAGTTCCAACAAATCTATTCTAGGTTTCACACAAAATTCACAAAAAAATATACTTGAATTTTTTTTGGCTGTTTTATCTAATCTATATATTCATATCTTAATTTTATATTAAGAATTAAATGGATTATATTGATCTTATTATTTTTATTAAGAACCAAATTTTTTAAGTTAAATAAATAAATATATATATATATAAATAAATAAATAAATAAATATATATATATATATATATATATATATATATATATATATATATATATATATATATATATATATATATATATATATATATATATATATATATATATATATATATATATGAATGAGAGATTGATCTTGCAATAATATTAAATGTTTTATTTAAAAGTTTTGAACTATTTTTAAAAATTATAAGAATTATATATCTTGGTCACATTTATAAAAGCTAAAATATAAGATTTTTTTTTAAAATTTATTAGTTATTTTATTTCTCTCTAAAATTAATATAAAATTAACATGGATATGGGAATATTTTATTTATCCATGAGAGTGAGAATGAAATATCTTTACCACATTTATGTTTCTTACACACCAAATATGTTTATTCATTTTTGTTTTTTTGTTTTTTTTGTTTTATTTATTTATTTATTGTAGTTGACGTTGTTTTTCTTATTTAAATAATATTTTATTGATGAAATCACATATTACCCTAATATTTAACTGTAGAATACACCTCTTAAATTAACAAAACAAAAACCTTGAATAATTAAAAAAGAACAAAACAATATAATAAAACTTTTGACATGAGAAAAATAAATATTAACTTCTATTTTTTAACATCCATGTGAGCTAATATACATCACAAGGTAATATATCAAACAATAAACAAACAATTATCATCATTGAAAGATAGCTAATATGGAATGGTCTACATCAAAACCATGTGATTTAAGAAAACAAAAACACCATGATAACTAAAGAGAAAAAACCAAGAAAAACATAAACAAATGTTGAAATTTGCAACAAGAAATAATGAAATTAGCAACCAGAAAGGAAAAAAATTGACCACATACTAGCGTGGCATTCCAGTCACACATTGTTGAGGAATTCGGTTACATATTAGTGAAAAATGTGTGTGTCTAATTTAATTTTCCCTTAAATAAATTGGACAATAAATTCTACTTTCATCTCATAACAACTTGTATCAGTTAACTAAGTCACGAAGACAGAGTTAGCTCAAGAATTTCGAGTTGAGGGTCTAAAATGAGGAATGTAGAGTGATTCTAATATTTTGGGGGTCCATCTGTAGTTGTATCACTAGTGTGGTGTGAGTGTAATCAATTAACTCAAGTTTATTGAGTTAAAATCAGTTTAACTAGTACTAACTGAGTGATGAGCTAGTGTTGAGTGATGAGCTAGTGAGAGGTCTAGTCAATTAAACTAGATTTAATTCACAAGTATTCATAAATTAGATAACTGATGATTCACTATTAATAGCTGCATGCATGTCAGTTTTGATGAAAACCCAGTTGACACAATGGTTAAAGGGAACCTAACTAACATTTGTATTATTAGCAAATTAACCAGGTGCAATTATAAAGTCACAGGAAGGCCATGATGGATTTCACAATCAAGGAAGGCTAATTATCCTCTTTAATAGGGCTTACCTAAGGATTGCATGAGCAAGGTTGGGCTTAGCAGAGGCTGAGAATTGGCTAGGTGTTTTTCAATTTTTCCTAAGCATTGCAAGTTAGTTTTGAGCAGGATAAGAGTGAGACACTCATGAGAGTGCAAGATTTTCAAGGTGTGAGAAAGCATTGTATTGTTTCATGATTATTTGAATTTGTATAATATATGATAGAGGGGTTTTGAGCAGTTGATTTCCTCAAGAACATCTTGTGTTGTGTGATTGATTTACTTCTTTCTCTTGCATGTGATTGAGCGATCATGTTTTATATTCCGCAAATATTGTAGAAAGATCCAGTATCTTGTTTTAGTACATTATATAATTGAATTAAATCTATTAGTCTAGAATTTCTATATAATATATACATGGTAGCAGAGATTCTATATAATTTCTACAACAAAAACCTTGAGTAATTAAAAAACAAACAAAACAATATAATAAAAATTTTGACATGAGAAAAATAAATATTAACATTTATTTTTTAACATCCATGTGAGCTAATACACATCATAAAGTAATACATGAGACAATAAACAAACAATTATAATCATTGAAACATAGTTAACATGGAATCCTCTACATCAAAACAATGCTATTTAAGAAAACACAAACACCATGATAACTAAAGGGAGAAAAACCAAGAAAAACATACATGCTTATGCAATTCTCCAACCACAACATACCACCACTTTGCAACCCCATACCATGGACTTATGTGATGAATCATAATTACTTTTAATATTTTAAGATAAAACCTTAATATTGTTGAGGGCAAAGACAACAAAGGAGAGACATCCTTGGGAGTTTGCTTCCATCTCTAAGTGCTTGAAGTTGCAGGATCACGCTTTACAATACAACTCAAAAATATTAAAATAAATCCAAATTTATAGGGATATTTTTACTCCCTTAATTTCAATTCATTTTTTAATTAATAATATAGGATAATATTAGTAAGTTTAATTAGCTTTTCGTATATTTATTTGTAACTTTTTAAAAGTTAATTTAATTATTAATGATAAAAGAGATTTATTTTTTACATAATATTTTTAGTAGTAGCCACAAATTTAAAGGTTGAGATTTATCTCAAAAGTAACATTTTTTATATCTTTTTAATTAAATTAATTAATTAAAATTTTTTTTTTTTTTTTGTAAGTTCGGTGTGTCCATGCCATTTCTATTTATATTTTAAGACAGATTTCAAAATATAAAATCGTTCTTGGCCTCAACCTGCCCAGGAGGGAAACCAGGTTTATTGGCCTTCTAAAAACATGGTTTGCATCCCAAAATTGGAATTGTCTCTTATGTCTATGACTTGCTTGTACTACCTGAGTCTCTACTTTAATATTTACAAACATAACAGTACTTTAAAATTCAAAATTAACAAAAGACCATGAAATCAGACATCATTTAAACCTCAGATGAGGAGACTGGGGCAGGGTCTTTGACGTTAGACCCTGGCATTTCTACTTGGTTCAATTGCTGAAGAATCTTCTGAAGATTTTTCTCCATACGTCCCACTTTTTCATCTAATCTGCTAACCCTGTCTGCAATTTGGTATTGAGTGATTTTTAGATGCTGCTGGTTGTCCTGAATCTCCAAGAGTAGAGCCTATGTGCGTAGGTCTGGTTGCATTGCTTTTGTCTTTACTTGGACTAGGTGATTACTCTGGATTGATTTGGCTAGGAGGAATTTTACAATCCAATATGTATGGACTGTTTGGTTAAACAAAGTAAGCCTGCCTCTTGTATGCCCTGGATCAGTTATAAAATCCAGTATCTCTGCCTCTGTCTCAGTCTCCTCTGGTTCCTGGTGGATTTCCTGTTCCCAACCACGAATTTCATTTCTGTACGCCGAGGGATTACTCATGACATATTTAACTGCCAATTCTTCCAAGTGTTCCAGATACGTTTTCCGCCCCCTTTTCTTTGGTGCAGGATCTGGCTGATCAGGTTGCTTTCCCTTATTCGCTGCCCGATAGTGGCGCTTGCCCATTGCTGGAGGTAAGATTTTAACTAACACTGGCATGCATGAATAAAAAAAATGAGAAAAAGTTTTAAAACAGAGCATGCACCTCGCGGTGCCTTCAGACCTTCGTCGAAACAGAAGCTCGACCAACTTATTGCACTTGATATCAATGGTTTGACTGTGGGGGTTATCTTGAGGGTAAAGAGAAAATTGGATTATTTTTACAGCACCCAGATAAGAAGGTAACATTTTATGACTGAGGTTGTCGACCATTAAGAAGTTGCGGCCAGGACTATGACTAAGAAACTTAAGCCGACTCTTCCTATTTAGAATTTGACCCTTTATACGAACCTGGCTACCGGGATTACACAGATAACTGGGGGTTTTATTCCCATACCTTCTCACAGAGTTTGTTTCAGGTGCTTGGGAATTGCCATGGTCGCAGAGTGAAGGGGTGACCGGATTCCATTCTGGTACCCAGCAATTAACAAACGACAGAAAGAACAGAAACAAACTCAAATCTAAACTATCCCCATCATTATAGAGTGCATCATTAAAAATGTTATGTTAAAATGAATTATGATTTTTTAAGCACGTATTATTAAGAATTCATGGTATTCGTTCGTGTAACAAAATTTGTTTATAAATTAAAAATTCTCATACCAAACAACATGTGAATCTCGATAATTATGAATCTGGATCTTGGCACCTGCTACTATACCCAAAATTAGATATTTTGAGGTATGCAATCCAAGATTCTTATACTTCATGAAGAGGTATTTCTTCCATATTCCTTGGGGATTGATAAAAATAGTTCTTCGGATGGCGAAAGATCTGGATTTAACATGATCCACGTGGATATTGGTGGCCACCCGCCTATTCCACTTGGGGCCCCACCACTGTCTCTTTCAGTTTTTTAGTTTCGGCAAAAATTACTATTTTTAGTAGTTTTTTGGGTCTTGAACTTCCGAAGCCGTTTTGAGGCCCTAAGCGACATTTTTTGGGCATTGTTTTTCCGGTGAATATGATTCTGTTCTAGAGTCAATATTCGTGACAATAGTTGTAGTCCTCGGATAGATCTTTCTAACGATGTATCATGTGCGTCAAACGAAGATTGTATGCCAAAGTTACATCCCTGGGAAGTTGAAACGCCAATTTACTCAAACGGGGCCCATAGTTTTGGCGCTTCATCTCCTAAGATTAGGTTTTTGGACGTTTAGGGTTTTCCATTGTTTCTAAATAATAAATAGGCCCTCGAGCCTCATTGTAGTTGGGCTGTGTTTTATCTCTTCTGAAGTCATGCGGCACCCTAGCTAGTTTATTTCCATTTTGTCTGTAAGCAAATTTTAGTTCTTCGATATTAATGAAATGAAGTGTTATTTCCAATGCATCTTTGTATTTATGGTTATATGTGTATTCTTTTGTGTTCCTGCATAAATCCGGATCAGTGGTATCATAGCGGTCTGCTTTTTCTCGATCCTTCTTTGCATGTCCCCAATGAGGTTAGGGTATAAGGAGTTAGGGCTCGATCTGGTGGAACCTTTGCAAGATCAGCCTTGCAAACCCCGACGGACACCCATGGTGGAAGAAAATAAATATGAGGGAGCAGGAGATCCTATCAAAATGTACTCGGAGGCCCTCGAAAAACGGAAAGGCAACGATGGATAACTTTGCCCGGATCCTTGAACACGTCACTTAGGTGGCATACGCATCCCATTGCACTGCGATGGCTGCTAGTCTGAGTAACTTTGACATTCCCATCTTTGAGGGTCAAATAGACGCAGATGCCGTAGATAGATGGTTGAATCTATTAGAAGGATATTTCTCTGTTCATGACTTTTCAGACCGGGAGAAGATTATTTTTGCACTCCTCAAAGCTACCCCCCATGTTAAGGACTGGTGGGAAACCTACTGTGAGAACAAAGACCAGACATAACCCTCTCTGTTCTCGGCCGTACCAACTTGGAATTCTTTCCGAGACGCCGTCAAGGAACAGTACTATCCCGTGGGGAGCTATGAGGACAAGTACATATGTGGACCCACTTGTGCACACATTGTGAGGATCGAATGTGCAAGATGATAGATACGTTCATACCACTGTGCACAAAGTTGGGTATCAGATTTAAACATTTGGTGCATTATCACAGTTTTCTGAGAGTGAGAGGAAATGAGTTCCTCGACATCTCCTCACTTAGGCCTTAACAAATTGTCTTGTAGTTGTGAGAAATTAAACAAAGAAGCGAGGTGTTGGATCTGTGGAATCAAAAAATGAAGGTATAAACCCCATGAGAACAAGGAAAAAATGGGCATGGCGGCCCAAGACAACCTGCCAAAGCCACAAGAAAAGAACAACATTACGAAGCCAAAGAAGGACACGGGAAAGTGGTGTGAGTTCAATAAGAGCTGCACTCACAACACAAGTGAGTGTCGAGCCAAGAAGTTGCTGGTGGCCGAGATGAGGGTTTCTGAATTAGATGCATGCTTCAACTCTGAATTAGAACCTAACAAGGGGAATGACAAAGGGAAGCAGATTATTGATGCGGAGCCCAACATCACTGTTGCCACTGCGAAGATCCAGAAGGAGGAACCAGAAGATCCAGAGGAGACAGAGCGTCTCTTCCACTCCCAGATGTGGGTAAAGGGTTCCCCGCTATAGTTCATTTTCGAAAATGGGAGCCAAAAGAACCTCATTTCAGCAGATGTCGTGAAGCGGTTGGGCTTGCCGACCATAGCGCACCCACAACCATACACCATCGGGTGGCTTCACCAAGGACGGGATCTCTGCGTTAGCCAGTAGTGCCGCCTTCCCTATAGCATCAAGCCCTTGACGGATGAGGCATTGTGTGACATTTCTCCTATTGAAGTTTTTGATGTATTATTAGGCCAACCATACTTGTGGAACGACATGCTGTGTATGAGTCCCGACCTCGCACTGTTATTGTTACTTTGGGAAATAAGTTTTACAGGATACCAGAGGTACCACCGCCTCCCACTATCTCTTTGGATACTACAAAACAATGCAGTAACCTCATTTCCCAAACCAAGAAATTTGTTTTCTTAATGATCCGCCCCTAGGGAAAGAAGAAGACTGGGCCACGACCTCCAAACATGGCTCCTCTGCACGACAACAACAAATGGACAAGGTTGTGGAGGAGTACGGGGACATCTTCACCTAACCCACAGGGGTGCCTCTGCACTGTCAGGTTAAGCACCCCATTGACCTGACCCCAGGTGCACCGCTACCCAATGGACCGATCTATAGGCGCTTTGTTCTGGATAATGATGAAATCAAGAGGCAGATTCAGGAGCTGCTACAGAAAGGTCACATCCGGCCAAGTTCATCGCCCTGTGGGAGCCCGATCATGTTGGTACATAAGAAGGATGGGGCTTGGAGAATCTTTATTAACTATCGGGCACTGAACAAGATCAGTGTCTGGAATAGGTACCTGATCCCACGGATTGATGATCTTCTGGACCAACTCAAAGGGGAAAAATATTTCAGCAAGATCGACATGAAGTCTGGGTATCACCAGGTACCAATCGAACCCTCTGATGCGTGGAATACTATCTTCAAAGCCAAGGAGGGCCTTTTCGAATGGATCGTCATGCCTTTTGGGTTGACGAATGCTCCCACAACCTTCATGAGGTTGATGGATGACATCTTGCGTCCATTCACCAACTCATTTGTAGTGGTGTACTTGATGACATTCTGATCTTCAGCCAGACTTGAGAAGAGCACCTCCACGACATCTAAGAAGTCCTCCAAATACTATGGAAACACAAGTTGTGTGCCAATTTGGAGAAGTGCACTTTTGGCATGACCGAGGTTCAATATCTAGGATACATTATTGATGAAATGGGGGGTGCATGTGGATCCAGCCAAGATCCAAGTCATTTTGGATTAGCCAACCCCAACCACTCTAACAGATCTTCACAACTTTCTGGGTCTTGCCAATTTCTACTGCAGGTTCATGTTGGGATTCTCTCATATCACTTGGCCCTTGAGTCAAGTCACCAAGGGAGGAGTGAAAACAAAATTATTTTGGTCAGAATCTCAACATAAGGCGTTCGTAGAATTGAAACATCACCTCTGTTTTACCCCAGTGCTCACATTAATAGACTTTTAACAATCATTTGAGATCTAGATAGATGCCTCTGACTATGCTATTGGGGCAGTTCTTACTCAACAAGGGTATCCACTGGCATATCACAGTGAGACATTATCCGACACAGTTCGAAAGTATCCCACTTATGACAAAGAAATGTATTCCATTGTGTAGGCTTGTCGAAAATGGAAGCATTACCTTTTGGGGAAGGAGACAATCATCCACACAGACCACCGACCCCTCTAGTTCATACAGACACAAGGAAAGTTACAGAACGATCGCCATCAGAAGTGGTCCACATATCTGCAAAAATTTCATTTGAACATCAAGTACAAGAAGGGTAGCACCAATAATGTTACAGACTGCCTCAGCCGACCACCGATCGTGGCCATAACCACTGTTATCAACTCTTGTGGGCACGATACTTCTTATTGGACGATTCTCTACAAGAGCAATCCAGAATTCAACCACACATACAAGGCACTCTTGGGGGGTAGGAAAGTTCCAAATTTTCACCTCCAAGATGCACTGTTATGTTACCTGGGACACCTTAGTGTTCCTTCAAGCGAGCGTGCCAGGATGATATGGGAAGCGTGCTATAGTCGATTCGCTGGGCATTTTGGGGTCGAGAAAATAGTGGCAGTACTGAAGAAGTATTTCTATTGGCCGAACATTCGACAGGATGTCGAGAAGTACATCAGATCCTGCACTGCTTGCGCCATTGCCAAACTGACCATCAAGAAGCAAGGGCTCTATCCTCTGCTACCTACCCCTAGTCGACCTTGGGAATCCATCTCCATGGATTACATGTCAGGCCTTCCTTCTACTAAGCAAACGACTGTGTTTTTGTGGTCATCGACAGATTCTCAAAGATGGCCATTATGGCAGCCTGCAAGAAGAATATTACAATAGAAGCCACTGCGAAACTCTTCTTTGAACGAGTGCGGGTGCACTTTGGGATCCCACAGTCTATCATATTAGATCGCGATAGCAGGTTCCTTAGCACATTTTGTTCCAGCCTCTGGTCAATTTTGGACACCAAGCTCACCAAGTCCACATCTTTCCATCCCTAAACTGATGGCCAGACAGAGGTCGTCAAAAAGATGATTGTACACATTCTGCACATGTACAATTCAAAGCATCCACGCATATGGGATGAGAGCCTCCCCTATGTACAACACAATTATAATCAGGCTCTCCACAGCTCAACCAGCCACATCCCGTTTCAGGTTGGCTTGGGATTCCAGCCACTATGTCCCATTGACATAGCCATTCCATTTGCGACTACTCAGGCCGATTCGGCTCATGTCCAGTCTGAAGCTGACAAAGCGAACAACTTCATCGAGTGCATTCAGCACATCCACCAACAGGTTCATGACATATTGGATAGAGTCAATGCTAAGTACAAGCAATGACATGATCAACATCGGGTGCCACACAAATTCCAGGTGGGCGAAAAAGTTGGGCTACATTTGCAGAAGGAGCGCCTCACTGAACCCCATAGCAAGCTTTGCCTGCTCTGATATGGGCCGTACACCATCACCAAGGCTGTAGTGAACAATGCCTTTGAGCTTAGTATTCCAGCATTCCTTGGTCTGCACCCAGTATTCAATGTAGACTTCCTTCGTCCCTACTTCCCACCTCTACTGGACACCTCTGAAATTATAGAAGAACTCACACCAAAAGAGTTAAACCTAGACTGCATGGAACATGCCACCACAGATTGTATCATGGACATGCAAATCAAGAACACTCGCCAACAGAAGATCCAACTGTATCGGGTTGTCAAAGCTGACCAACTCCTGCACCAAGGCAAGTGGTTCACTAGGGACCAAGTTCAACAGAAGTTTCCTCATCTCATGGAGGAACTCAACACAATGGGGAAAATTGCTTCCTAAGGGAGGAGGAATGATCCAAGTGTATATTGGTGTCCACCTACCTATTCCACTTGGGGCCCCACCACTGTCTCTTTTAGTTTTTCAGTTTCGGCACAACTTACTATTTTTAGCAGTTTTTCGGGTCTTGATCTTTTGGAGCCATTTTGAGGCCCTAAATGACGTTTTTTGGGCATCGTTTGTCTGGTAGTATGATTTTGTTCTGGAATCAATATTCGTGAAAACAATTGTAGTCCTCAGAGATATATTTCTAATGATGTATCATGTGCATCAAACAGAGATAGTATGCCATAGTTATTTTCCCCAGGAAGTTTTGGCGCTTCATCTCCTAGGGTTATGTTTTTGGACGTTTAGGGTTTTACATTGTTTCTAAATACTAAATAGGTCCTCGAGCCTCATTGTAACTTAGTTCAGAGGCCTGTAGCCTCCACATCTCTTCTCAGAGATAAGCTACCAGCGCCCTAGCTAGTTTATTTCCATTCTGTCTGTAAGCAAATTTTAGTTCTTTGATATTAATGAAATGAAGTGTTACTTCCGCTGCACCTTTGTATTTATGTTTATATGTGTATTATGTTGCGTTCCTGTATAAATCTAGATCATAACATCATTTGCATGGATGTGAAAAATTGATGTGTAACAGATTGCCCCTAGCAGAGTAGACAACTTGTTTGGCGGAAAATTTTTATCTGACAAGACATATCTCCCTACACTTGGGAACCAAGTCTATAACAAAACAAACAAATACATAGAAAATTTCCTACAAATCATAGATGTATATAAATGGTTTGTACTTTTTAGAAAAGTTTTTCCTCATTGTTGTTTGATGTTTTCAATCTCGTTCTCAATGCTTGAAGAAGATATCTACAAAGGTACAAATTACCAAGCATATGATACATAAATTATTTAACATAAAATATACAAGTTATCAAAGAATCTTATAACAATCATCATTACAATGAATGTGAGAATATATATATATATATATATATATATATATATATATATATATATATATATATATATATATATATATATATATATATATATATATACATGTATGTATATATATATATGTATGTGAGAATATATATATATATATATATATATATATATATATATATATATACATACATGTATATATATATATATACATACATGTATATATACATGTATGTATATATATTATCTATATGTATGTGTGTGTGTGTGTGTGTATGTGTGTATATATATATATATATATATATATATATATATATATATACATATACATACATGTGTATATATATATACATACATGTATATATATATATACATGTATATATATATATATATATATATATATATATACATGTATGTATATATATATACATGTATGTATATATATATATATATATATATATATATATATATATATATACATCTATATATATATACATACATCTATATATACACACACACATATATATATATATATATATATATATATATATATACATATACATATACATACATACACACACACACACACACACACACACATATATATATATTAAGAATGAAGAAAATGAGAAAGTTACAACCAAGCCTTGATGTTGAAATCTTCCTCCCATGATCCTCAATTCCAACCTTCCACTAAAAAATTCTCTAGTCATGGTCATGTGAATGGGGTATGTCAGTTAGGAGAAGAGGTATTCTCCTGTGATGAAGTAGCCATGAAATTTCTGCTTGCAAATTCTATTAATAATCGTTTGGATCCTCGGTGGAGATTTTCTAATAAATATTCAAGGAGAGATTATTTGAGCAAGTTATAAGCGTTGAGACATGTTGGTGTCTCTGTAACCGAAGCACGTCGATGTCTTGATGAGTTTGCTGAAGACATGCCACCTAGATAGGTGATCATGATTATTATGAGCCCTTCCTCTAACTATTATATATATAATTTACCAGTAAAATTTATTATCTACATGATGAGAACTAAGTGATTTTTGTGTTGTAATTGTGTGTTTTTGCATGTAACAATTTTATGAGCTATTGGAATTTTTGCAATGGAAAGAAAGAGAAACTCTAAAGAGAGAAGATAGAGGGATTTTTGTGGTGTAACAATGTGTTTTCGTATGTAACAGTTTCATGAGCTATTGGAATTTTGGCAAAGGAAAGAGAGGGAAACTCTAAAAAGAGAAGATAGTGCAACTTGAGTTCAACACTCCTAGGGTAAGGTCATTGTCGCTATATAATTTCTAATTTATGTACTTTTTATTAAATTTATTAATGAAATTGGTCAATAGTTGAACTTTGACATGTAGTTTCTAAATAATAGGAGATTCATCTAAATTGTCTCATTTTGAGTGCAAGGATTTTAAGATATCTTTGTAAGGTTGTACATCATATTATCAAACTATGCAGTTTCTTAACCTCATCGGTATATCTAACTATATTTGCACTTGAAAAGTACAATGTAATTGAAATAGAAGTATTAACACCTTTGATGTATTCTTATTTCATTATCTAAGCATGGACGATTTTTTTTTAAAGTATTTAATATATTTGATTGATAAATTAGAGTGGAATAAAAGTATTATATTATCTTATATAATTATTTCAATTGAAATAATAATAAGTGATTGGGTGATTTTTAAAATAATAAATAAGTGATAAAATATTCACTATAATTGCTTTTATTTTTTATTTTTTACTTTTCCCATTATATGAAAAATATAAATTTATATAATATAGATAATAAATAATTATTAAAATAATAAATAAATAATAAAATGCTTACTAGGCTTGTTTTCTTTATTCTTACAAATGGTTTTCCATAATTACAAACTGTAAATTCATGTAGAATTGCGCAATACAAATTATAAGTTCACATAGGAATTTAATATAATTTTTAGAAATTGGAAGTGTGTAATATACATTGTAAGTTTACATAGGAGTTTAATATAATTTTGGTTTAATAATTTTTTTGAAATTAAAATCTATTTGATATATTTGCTTTCTTTAGAAATGAGAATAAAATAGAAATATTATATCATGTTATGAATTAATAAAATAATAAATAACATTTAAAATTAGTGATGAAGTAGAGATATATTTATACTAAGTAACATATGAAGTAGAGATATAAGTATTTGATTATCATATGAATTAGTGATGAAGTAGATATATATTTATAATAAGTAACATATGAAGTAGAGATATAAGTATGTGATTATCTTATGAATTATTAAAGTAATAAGTGATCATTAAAGTAATAAATACTTGATGGAATGCTCTAGGCTTGTTTTTTTAATTTTTTGGCTAGTGTTATTAGTTGTTTAATATATTCACATTTTTTAGTACGCTTTTTGTAATCTATTTATATTGATTATAAGTTCATGTAAGAGTGTAATACAAAGCTTATTTGGTATTGGTTGTGAGTTTGTAAGTTTATGTAGGAGTGTAATACAATTTTATTATAAGTTTATATGTAAGTTTATAAAAATTATATATTGAGATAAATTTAAATTATTAAATTGTATTAATTTATTTGTATTGATTGTAAATTTATATAAGAATTTTTAAAATTTATTTTGATTTTGTTGTAATTGTAATGAATATTTACAAATATATTTGTTATATGAAAATGTACATTGATAAATATATAAATATAGAGAGGATGTGTGATTTTATTTGTGTTTGTGTTTAAGATGTGTTTTTTTAAAATAAAAATAAAATATTATATTAATAAGAAAAATATTGTGGAATATATTAAAAAACAAACATGAATAAACATGTTGGTGAGTAAAAAATGTTGCACTCAAAGGTACATTCTACATCCCAAATTGAATAAACATGTTTAGTGAGACATGTGGTAAACATATTTCACTTTCTCTCACTCATAAATAAAATAGTTAGATAATGTAAATAAACGTAATTTTATATTAATTTTAAAGAGAGAAAGTAATTAAAAGTAAAAATTATATTATATTAAAAGTAATAAACACGATTTTATATTAATTTAGTTTTTTTGGCCATGTGGTATTGATAAGCCATGGTATCTATTTATAGATTAAAGATCTCTATGGTAAAGTGGAGATACGAATCTCCATAGTAAAATAAGAATACATTTTTATGGTTAAAATCTTATTCCATATTTTTTAAATATATGTTTAACTTATATATTAATGGTTCAAAGTGAATCTTATAATTCATTCAATTTAACGAACTTTAAATCTAAGTTTCTTCCTCCTGAAGATGGGTGAAGTCTTCACCCGAAATTTCGAGCTCGTTAATCATATTACACATGATTCCAGAAGTTCAAACCTACATTAATCATATTACAGAAGATTTCTAAAATTCAAACCTACCTTATATATCTGATTGTGGAAACTTTTATGCCTTAAACCTATATTAACTTATTTTTAATAATGGTTATAAATTGATGTATATATACTTGAGAATTTATATGGCTGCACTATTAACTAGGTAGCATAAATCGCCATTTATGTTTTTTGAAAACATTCCATGTTAAGATGAATATGGGTGTGGAGCCCATATACATAGAAACCGCAATGGTGATGACAGGTGGCGAAAGCAATCAATCGACAGGATGCCAAGTTGACGTTAAACATTACTTAATAATAGCTAATAATGCTAGCTGTCAGAGACTCAAGCCATAACATGGCGTCACTCCCATGATTCCGATAAGGATGACCCTACACATATTCCATATGCTACGACTTGACACCATATTTATCACTTTCAGGCCTTACTGAGCAGCCTGGGCTTTGAATTTGAGAAGGTAGCGCTTAGTCTCAGGTAGGATTTATGAGTATCATCACTTCAATTATTTTGGAGAAATACGTTGAGGGAGATCACTTCAACTAATTATTCTATGGCCAGGACTATACGAATAAAAATTTCCTCGGATGGAATGGAATGGATTTGAGTATATTTTTTTCAGTATGTGGGATGGATTTACAGTACGTTATTCGATGGACACAGATAACAGCGATAGCTGGAGTGATTTTCAGTTTAATTTTGCCATTTATAGGGCTTTTTGCAATGTGTTTGTGTACATTTGGAGGTTTTTTTGCAATTCTTCTGGTTTCCTCTGTCCTCTGTTTTGCTTTCCTCCTGCAACTAGTAGCCTCGGCACCCGCAGTTGTGAAGCCATTGTTGGGCTTCATTGCTTGGGTTCTCCTTCATTTTTTGTGTAAAATCTCAGGCTTCAATGGCCAACTAGAGAACAAAGAAAGGTCTAGTAGTGGTGACAGACATCATGTTGCAGGAATTGAGGAAGGAATATCATTTGAAGAGGAGACTTCAACAGTTGAGTTGGAACACTCGGAGGAAATTGGTTCCATTCAAGATTTAAACGAGGTGGGGCCTGAAAATTTTGAGGCTTCTTACAAATACAGGGTTGGAACTGTCTGTAAATATGAGAATACTTTGTATCAAAATTTTATTGATAAAACTTCTCATGGAGAAAAAATATTAAATCCTGTTATGAGGACTTTATACTCTCAGAATTCTGGAGAGCAGAAACATAAAGAGGTATTTAGTGTGCAGTTCGGAGACTCTAATTCTAAGCAACGATTAATTCAGCCAACTCAAGGTCATGTGAATGGGGTCTTTCAGTTAGGAGAAGAGGTATTCTCCTGTGATGATGTAGTCATGAAATTTCTACGTGTAAATTCCATTAATGGCCGTTTGGATCCTCGGTGGGGTTGTACTAATAACTATTGGAGGAGAGATTATTCGAGAGAGTTAGAAGCGTTGAGACATGTTGGTTTCCCTGCGACCGAAGCACGTCGATGTCTCGAGGAGTTTGCTGAAGACATGCCACCTAGACAGGTGATCATTATATAAACCCTTCCTCTAACTACTGTCATATATGATTTACCACCTAGAACTAAGGTATTTTTGTAGTGTAACAGTGTGTTTTTGCATGTACCAGTTTCATGAGCTATTGGAATTTTGGCAAAGGAAAGAAAGAGAAACTCCAAAGACAGAAGATAGTGCAACTTGAGTTCAACACTCCTAACTTGAGTTCAACACTCCTATTGTCAGGTCGTTGTCGCTATATACCTTCTATTTTGGGTGAGCGTTAAGGTTGTTGTGGCTATATACTTTCTAATTTATGTAGCTTTTATTGAATTTGGGTGAGCGTTAAGGTTGTTGCCGCTATATACTTTCTAATTTATGTAGCTTTTATTGAATTTATTAATGCAATTGATCAATAGTTGAAGAGTGACCGAGTTCTATTATTGACTGGGTTCTAAATAATAGGAGATTCATCCCATTGTCTCATTTTGAGAAAGGAAAGAAACCAAACTCCAAAGTGAGTTCTATTATTGACTCGGTTGTAAATAATAGGAGATTCATCCCATTGTCTCATTTTGAGAAAGGAAAGAAAGTGAAACTCCTGTCTCATTTTGAGAAAGGAAAGAAACGAAACTCCAAAGAGAGAAGATAGTGCAACTTGAGTTCAACACTCCTATGGTAAGGTCGTTGTCGGTACATACTTTCTATTTTGGGTGAGCGTTAAGGTTGTTGTCGCTATAATTTATGTACCTTTTATTAAATTTATTAATGAAATTGGTCAATAGTTGAACATTGACTGGGTTTTAAATAATAGGAGATTCATCCCATTGTCGCTATATACTTTCTGATTTATGTACCTTTTATTAAATTTATTAATGCAATTGGTCAATAGTTGAACATTGACGGGGTTCTTTGTAAGGTTGTACTTCAGATTATCAAACTATCTATTTTCTTAACCTCATAGCTGTATCTAACTATATTTGCACTTGGAGAGCACCCATTCAATATAATTGAAGTGGAAGTATGAACATTTATATTTTCACTGGAAGATAAAATGAAAGTACACCTTTGATGTATTCTTATTTTATTTTCTGAATTCTGACTATGAAATGGAAGTATTAACACTTAAGTATTCTTATTTCATTAGCTCATTATCTAAGTAGGAGGATTGTTTTGAGAGGATTTGACATATTTGATTGAGAAATTAGTGAAGTATGGAGGATTTTTTTTTGAGAGGATTTGACATATTTGATTGAGAAATTGAAGTTTGGAGGATTTTTTTTTGAGAGGATTTGACATATTTGATTGAGAAATTAGAGTGAGATGGAAGTATCATATCATTTTATATAATTATTTCATTTGAAATAATATGTGATTTTTAAAATAATAAATAAGTGATGAATTAGAGATAGAAGGAAGTATAATTATTTTAGTGGGTTTGGAGTATGTTTTAAAATTGTTTTTTTGGTCTTTTTTGAATTTAAGGAAACAATATGATATAATTGAAATTATGCCTTAAAATTGTTTTTGTTTAGTTAAGGGTTGGTCTTTTTTGAATTTAAGGAAACAGTTTGATATAATTGAAATAAAGTATTAACACCTTTGATGTGTGCTTATTTCAATATAGAAGTATAAAGAATAATTGAAATAGAAGTATTAACACCTTTGATGTGTGCTTATTTCATTATAGAAGCATAAAGAATTGCTTTGAAAGTATTTGATATATTTGATTGAGAAATTAGAGTGAGAAAAAAGTATTATATTATTTAATTTGATATTTTTGATTGTCAAATTAGAGTGAGATAGAAGTATTATATTATTTTATATAATTATTTCAGTTGAAATAATATGTGATTTTTAAATAATAAATAAGTGATGAATTTGAGATGGAAATAAAAATATGTGATTTTTAAAATAATAAATAAGTGATGAATTAGAGATGGAAAGAACAATAATTATTTTGGTGGGTTTGGATTATGCTTTAAAATTGTTTTTGGTTAAGAGTTGGTATTTTTTGGTTTTAAGGAAATAATATGATATAATTGAAATGGAAGTATTAGCCATTTTGATGTATGTTTATTTCATTATCGAAGTATGGAGGATTGTTTTGAGAGTATTTGATATATTTGATTGAGAAATTAGAGTGAGATAGAAGTATTATATTATCTTATATAATTATTTAATTTGAAATAATAGGTGATTTTTAAAATAATAAATAAGTGATGAAATAGAGATTGAAAGAAGTATAATTATTTTAGTGAGTTTGGAGTATGTTCTAAAATTGTTTTGGTTTGGTTAAGGATTTGTTTTTTTGGGATTCAAGGAAACAATAAGCAAAAACATTTGGCACTAGTGAAATCCTTGAATAAAAATGATGAGTAATCTAACATTCCCCATGGCGGTCAATGAAAGTTTCCCTTTAATAAAAGATGAAAGTTTCCCTTCAATAAAGGTGATGAGTCAACGTGCATTGATCCAATAATAACTTCATTCATTGTTGACTTGCCAACATAATTATAATAAGTTTTCTCACTATATAAAAAATATAATTATCTTAACAATTATTAAGTAATAAATAATTTAGATATATATCTTTAAAATTAATCACATCATAATGATTTTAATAAATAATTATTAAAATAATAAATAAGTGATACAATGCTTTTTTTTTTTTTTAAGCTAAGTGTGGGTATAGTTTTCAATACTTACACATTTTAAGTTCATGTAGAAGCGTAATACAAATGGTAAGTTCACATAGGAGTTTAATATATATTTTGGGAATTTAATATAATTTTTATTTAATATAAATTTTAAGAAATTAAAGTCATATGATATAAATTTTAAGAGTTTAATATAATTTTTAGAAATTAAATTCTTTTATATATTTGGAAATAGAAGTATCATACCATTTCATGAACTAATAAAATAATAAATAATATTTAAAATAAGTGATGAAATAGGGATAGAAGTATAATAAGTAATATTTAAAATAAGTACTGAAGTAGAGATAAAAGTATTTGATTATCTTATGAATTATTAAAATGATAAGTGATTATTAAAGTAATAAGTAAGTGATGCATTTATGTTGGTTGTAAATTTATGTAAGAGTCAATAGAAAGTTCATTTTGTATTTGTGGTAAGTTTATGTAGGAGTGTAATACAATTTCATGCACATTTTATTGTCCAATATGAAGATGTTGTGTGATTCCATTTATGTTTAAAGTGGAATTGACACATGTTTTTTTTAAAATAAAAATAAATACTATATAAATAAGAAAATGTAACATACACAGATAACTTCACATGGAAATTCGAGGAGTTAATAAAGATTTTATACAAGTTACCCATGGGTAACTATCCAAATCACTATTAAATATTCTTTACTCATCATTACATAGAACGTTCACCAGTTCATAGTGTAACCTTAGTGTAAGAATAGTAATTTGCTTAACCATTAACAACCTCCATTATGGTACATTAACATAAAACTGTATGAGATACCTTTCATTCATTCATTATTCATGTAGCCATCACATACTTGACACTATGAACATCACAACAAGAAAGGAAGCAACATCATTAACTTGACACCAGAATCAATCACATCATTGAACACCAATATACCCTAGAAACCACGTAGGGTGAAAACTAGCAAACATTTAATTTTATTATTAAACACTCGTGAGGGTGTTCAGCCCTCACTCAATGGCTTATAAGGGAGACCATCCCTTAACCATCATTATAAATCTTACAAGGAAATATAAAATTATCTAGCCTAAATCCATTACAATAAATATGATAAAATTCACCCACTAATCTTTATATCTTCATATCTTGGTGGCATGGATGTACCTACAATGAACCATCATACATTGGATCATCCTACAACTTGCACTCATCTACATGAACCATAATCATTTACTTGCCACCAGGTTAAGCATAATATTTCCTTTGTACATGTCACCATAATTCCCTGCCAATGATGCCTTAAACATACATTTATGTAAAGGTTCATAAAGTATTGATAACCCATGTCA
The DNA here is from genome assembly GCA_034641835.2 of Pinus albicaulis. Lineage (NCBI taxonomy): Eukaryota > Viridiplantae > Streptophyta > Pinopsida > Pinales > Pinaceae > Pinus > Pinus albicaulis. Next base: position 1,491,589,666 of record CM076580.1, read on the forward strand.
TAAATCTATACTAGAGAAGCTTCTTCCTCTACTCATGTATATTCATGACATGAAAGTAAGATACCTTGACAATTCTCCCTTTAACAACACATACTGCATATGTGCTAGTTATAAGTCATCACATTAACTAATGTTTCCCTCGCATAAGCACACATTCCTACAAGACAATAGCTACATCTCACAATCTTGTCTTTAAAAGAAACTGTTACATCAGTTACGATATTCGTGCTGGCGATTTACATAAATTTAATCAAAATAACTAACCCTTAAGCTATTACTTTTTGGTGCTTGGAAGGAAATCTAACATAACCAATGTTGTTCCCATGCATGCAAATGCATATAGATTCCAAAGGAGTCTTCCCAAATGAATTCTTAACATAAAAAAACACATAGCTTCCAAAAGAGTCTTCCCAAAGGAATGCTTAACACAAAAGAGCATGCAACCGCAAGTTTTCCTTATGTAACAAAAATGCAAATAAGCATACAAATACATGTCTTCTTTTTCAAAGATTATACTAACAATCCTTTCCAATGTAGTTTAACACAACATGCTATCTTTCCCACATACTAATATGTATATTCTTTTCAATGAAAGTTAATACAAATATTGCATGCCTATGCATGATCTTATTCCAAAAGAAACCAACTTCTTAATCATGATAACATAAAATTAATCACACAGTATGTTCTTATAAAGAATTATAACTAAATAGTTCTTTTATCCATGGATTTATTAAATAACTAATATTTACAAACACCATGGTAATCTATTCATATTCATGGATTTATTAAATAACTAATCTTTACCAACACCATGGTAATCTATCCATGGATTTATTAAATAACTAATATTTATAGACACCATGGTAATCTATATATACATACTGACAACATGGTTAATGTATACATACATATTCATAAAAACTCTTCCAAGAATATTAATCTGAGAAACTTTTCTCTTTTCTTCTTCACTACACATAAAAATATTTCAAGAGTTACCCTCTTTAATCTATATTCATTTTCAAGAAAAGAACTTGGATTTCTTATCTTTTAACACACTCTTTTTTTCTTCACTACACATGAAAATATTTCAAGAGTTACCCTTTTTAATATATATTCATTTTCAAGAAAATAGCTTGCATTTCTTAAAACAACTTGGATTTCTTGTCATTTCCTACACATGTATGAAATCCCTTTTAAAAAAGAACAAGCATCCTATCCTTTCTTAGATAAGATTCATATGCAATGTTATATATAAAATTTCTTATCCTATCCTTTCTTAGATAAGATGCATATGCAATATTATTATATATAAAACTGCTTATCTTTTACTATTACAGATAGATATATTTTCTTTCTAAAAATATATTCTTTACTAAGAAAAATTAGCATAAGGTTTCTATATGCATAACCCTTTAGACAAACAATATCACCATAATGAGGAATATTACAAAAGTAAAAAGTAATAATGTTTTGAAGAAAAAAATAACTTCACACGTAAATACTTCAAAATATCTTTCTTAATCCATGCTAAATGAAAGCAAAACCCTTGCATATAAATTAGCTAAGGATACACAATAAACAATGTATACAAGTTCATTCAGAAGACCAATCTCTAGATTTAACAATCATTTAAAAATCATTAAATCAAACATTACTGGAGTTCTTAAGTTTTTTTCAGTCAAAAAATTGTTTTCCCTTCGCTCATGGCAGAAGGGAGAGGCAATACAAAGCAGAGAATGGCGAGAACGACCACCACCATGTAAGAGTAGATGTGGAGGAAATACTATTGATGACTTACAAAGTAGAACTTCTGAAATATATTTTTCCCATGATAATGGAGAAGAAGCAACAGACTCTGCAACAATTGTAAAGGGTTTCACTCCCTAGTCCCCACTTACACACAAACTGCAAGCACAAGCACAAAAATATGCCGAAAGATGGTACAAACAGGTTGTTCGTTTCTATAAGTCCAGAGTGGCCATCCACACATGCAAAACGTTTCTAATCATACAACATGGCTCCTCTCATTTGCATTTCGTTTTCAACCGATTCAAGAATTCATTTTTTTCAACCGATTATTGATAAAAAAAGTTAAAAAGACAGTAATTTAATATTTGTTTACCATGTGTAAATATAAAGGTTTGAGTAGGTATGTTACATACTCCCCCCCTTAAGAGAACACCGTCCTCGACGTGCTTCTCTCATTGAAATTTAAACTTATACTCATGATATAGTAATATAAACAGCCCAAAGGGGGTCTTTCCCCTTCACAATGAAACACTTTCGTTTCCTTAAATGCCATTAATTAAAACAATAATGTTTTTATCCATAGTCATAACCATGTATAGCTCAAAATATATTCCATTTCCATTTTTAACTACTTATCCATTATTCAAATTCACAAAGATATAGAAAAAAAATCTCTATACCAGCTTACCATTACTTACCAATTACTATTGGAAGTAATGATGAATTTTACACAGGCTCTCTGAGAATGGTTGAACAACCCATCAACGCTCCATAGAAAGAGCCTGTAATGTATGACTAACAAATTCAATCACGTTAGTCACATAGTTTCAATCAAATGAAATACTTGCAACATGCAATATCAAAAGATGTTTTAATTAGAGTACTTCCACAAGTACTCAGAGAGCACCAACCCTCTAATCAATGCATCACATGCACACTGTCTTAGCTCCTGCTAAAGACATCCACACAGTACTTCAAAAGTATTCAGAGAGCACCTAGCTCTTCAATCGTACCAATGGTCAATCAATGCACCATAGGCATATTCTAGCCTTTGCTAAAACATTTAAAAAAATTAGTAATGAAATAAATGAACTTATACATTCAGTAATTTCTGAGCGCTAAGCTCCTTTCCTCTTAATATATACATAAGATATTTACACAATCAGATAAAAATTCATTGTAATATAACACTTATTACTTAACTTGTTCTGATATGAGAACCACAATGGTAAACAAAATTATCCTCCCAACCCATGGGAGTTGGTTTCCGCAACCAAATCGAGTCATTTTCACATCCAGATAGTTTTTTGACAAAAGACCATTCCAGGTCCAGTTTGGATTCCTCTTGGCAACATCATGCCTAATCCTTTGAGGGCGTCCCATATATGAGGAATTTTGGGCCACCTCCAACAGGCTCCAAAATCAATAGAGTTGCCTCAGGATTTTCCCCTTCACCATCTTGGCCAAATCTCTTCCCTATTGAGATCATATATCTCTAGGGAGAGGAAATTTGGGCAGGTAAGTGCCATCAACCCCTCCGGGCAGGCAACTACCATCAACCTAGGCCTTCTAGCCTTTCACAATTGTTCACAACTGTGTAGCATGTTAAACTTCTATTTTTCGCATTGTTTCCCATTGTAAACTACATAATGAACTATGTACACATTATACAAAAAGAAACTTTATGTACATCATACATCATAATTTCCCTTAACATGGGTCCAATGATATCTAGATTAACAGGAAACATGACTAACATACACATGAATAACATACATGTGTTGTACATTATTATTTCCCAAATAACAAAATCATGCACATTATAACATGATACTTTAACATTTACTGTTGCAATTCGCATTTCAATGTTTGCGATGTTTTACTTTCACAGGTTTTCTGTTGCCATTAAGCTACCCATGCTTACTATAAGCAATAATGCTAATCGTAAATATGCATTTCTTAAGCATGTATTATCTTACACAATCATTTTAATTTACTGCATAAAATTTTGTCATGCATACAATTATATACAAATATTCATTAATGCGTATGTGTCAATAACGATTACGGTATAAGTGCAAATATTTCCAATTCCCACAATGTTTTGTTACCAACAGACTGCCACATGAAGTAATTACCATAATCACTTGTTCATAACTTTAAAATAAATTTAGTCAAAATCGATTCGTGCATATAACTTTCATTAGTTAGTCATTCATAACTAATCAATGTTATTAATAATCTTAATGCATCCATGACACGACTCATTCAAAAACTAGTTATCAAATACCACTAGTCGTTATAGTCAAGTCTCACTACTTGACCCATTGTGTATTTTTAACATCTAAAAGGGTTCATTCAGTTTCATTTTAAAACACTCTATCATATTATATAAGGACTTTCCTCACCTTTTGCATTCATGCATTAGTTTCACACACCATCACTATACACATTCATTTTTTTGAAGTAGTGCATGGTAACTTTAGTTATGTTCACTAAATGTATGAGTAATATGTCATATAACCATTATGAATAAATGACTCTCACTTTCACTAGTGAGTACTCAAGTTGTTCATAAATACAAAAAAGGTTTTATTCTCTTCTCACTGTCACTAGTGAGAGCTCAGGTTGTTCATAACTACAACAAAGGTTTTATTGTCTTTTATCCTCAACAGAATTCCAATGTTATGAAAACTGTTTGGCAACAACATTGATCACTTATTACTCTTCAATGTATTTGTAAACATAATCACACATCTCATGTCAAGAGTAGACTACTTCATATATCAATCAATATGTAGATTTCTAGAATCATACCTTAGCATATGTCCATTAGTAGCATACCTTAATTTATTTTTGCTTAACAAATCCCAAAGGCACCAGTGCTGCAACCTTTAGCTTTGATACCACTTGTACCATACACCGATAACTTCACACGGAAATTCCAGGAGTTAAAAAATATTTTATACAAGTTACCCACTGGTAACTATCCAAATCACTATTAAATATTCCTTACTCATCATTACATAGAACGTTCACCAGTTCATAGTGTAACCTTAGTGTAAGAATAGTGATTTTCTTAACCATTAAAAACCTCCATTATGGTACATTAAAATAAAACTGGATGAGATAACTTGCATTCATTCATTATTCATGTAGTCATCACATACTTGACACAATTAACATCACAACAATAAAGGAAGCAACATCATCAACTTGACACCATAATCAATCACATCATTGAACACTAATATACCCTAGAAACCCCATAGGGTGAAAACCAACAAACGTTTAATTTTATTATTAAACGTTTGTGATAGTGTTCAGCCCTCACTCAATGGTTTATAAGAGAGACCATCCCTTAACCATCATTATAAATCTTACAAGGAAATATAAAATTATCTAGCTTAAATCCATTATAATAAATATGATAACATTTACCTACTAATATTCATATCTTCATATCTTGGTGGCATGGATGTACCTACAATGGACCATCGCACATTGGATCATCCTGCAGCTTGCACTCATCTACATGAACCGTAATCATTTACCTTCCACCAGGTTAAGCGTAATATTTCCTTTGTACATGTCACCATCATTCCCTACTAATGATGCCTTAAACATACATTGGTGTCAAGATTCATAAAGTATTGATCAACCATGTCATAAATCTATACTAGAGAAGCTTCTTCCTCTACTCATGTATATTCATGACATGAAAGTAAGATACCTTGACAATTCTCCCTTTAACAACACATACTGCATATGTGCTAGTTATAAGTCATCACATTAACTAATGTTTCCCTCGCATAAGCACACATTCCTGCAAGACAATAGCTACATCTCCCAATCTTGTCTTTAAAAGAAACTGTTACATCAGTTACGATATTCGTGCTTGTGATTTACATAAATTTAATCAAAATAACTAACCCTTAAGCTATTACTTTTTGGTGCTTGGAAGGAAAGCTAACATAACCAATGTTGTCCCCCTGCATGCAAATGCATATATATTCCAAAGGAGTCTTCCCAAATGAATGCTTAACATAACAAAGCACATAACTTCCAAAAGAGTCTTCCCAAAGGAATTCTTAACACAAAAGAGCATGCAACCGCAAGTTTTCCTTCTATAACACTAATGTAAAAAAGCATACAAAAACATGTCTTATTTTTCAAAGATTAGACTAACAATCCTTTCCAATATAGTTTAACACAACATGCTATCTTTCCCACATACTAATATGCATATTCTTTCCAATGAAAGTTAATACAAATATTGCATGCCTATGCATGATCTTATTCCAAAAGAAACTAACATCATAATCATGATAATATAAAATTAATCCCACAGTTTGTTCTTCTAAATAAATATAAATGAATAGTTCTTTTATCTATGGATTTATTAAATAACTAATATTTACAAACACCATGGTAATCTATTCATGGATATATTAAATAACTAATCTTTACCAACACCATGGTAATCTATCCATGGATTTATTAAATAACTAATATTTATAGACACCATGGTAATATATATATACATACTCACAACATGGTTAATGTATACATACATATTCATAAAAACTCTTCCAAGAATACTAATCTGAGAAACTTTTCTCTTTTCATCTTCACTACACATAAAAATATTTCAAGAGTTACCCTCTTTAATCTTTATTCATTTTCAAGAAAATAACTTGGATTTCTTATCTTTTAACACACTCTTTTCTTCTTCACTACACATGAAAGTATTTCAAGAGTTACCCTCTTTAATCTATATTCATTTTCAAGAAAATAGCTTGCATTTCTTAAAACATCTTGGATTTCTTATCATTTCCTACACATGTATGAAATCCCTTTTAAAAAGGAACAAGCATCCTATCCTTTCTTAGATAAGATTCATATGCAATTATATATATAAAATTGCTTATCCTATCCTTTCTTAGATAAGATGCATATGCAATATTATTATATATAAAATTGGTTATCTTTCACTATTATAGATAGATATATTTTCTTTCTAAAAATATATTCTTTACTAAGAAAAATTAGCATAATGTTTCTATATGCATAACCTTTTAGACAAACAATATCACCATAATGAGGAATATTACAAAAGTAATAACGTTTTGAAGAAAACTATGACTTCATGCGTAAATAATTCAAAATATCTTGATTAATCCATGCTAAATGAAAGAAAAACCCTTGCATATAAATTAGATAAGGATACACAATAAAATTTGTATTCAAGTTCAGTACTTAGATATTAAATAAAATATCTACTCGAGATATTTATCATTCGGAAGACCAATATCTAGATTTAACGATCATTTATAAATCATTAAATCAAACACTACCAGAGTTCTTAAGTTGCTTCAGTCAAAGAATTGTTTTCCCTTCGCTCATGGCAGAAGGGAGAAGCAATACGAAGCAGAGAATGGCGAGAACGACCACTACCATGGTGGAGTAGATGTGGAGGAAATATTATCGATGGCTTACAAAGTAGAACTTCTGAAACAAATTTGTCTCGTGATAACGGAGATGAAGCAACAAAATCTGCAACAATTGTAAAGGGTTTCACTCCCTAGTCCCCACTTACACACAAACTACAAGCACAAGCACAAAAATATGCCGAAAGATGGTACAAGTAGGTTTTTCATTTCTGTAAGTCAAGAGCAGCCATCCACGCATGCAGAACGTTTATAATCATACAACATGGCTCCTCTCATTTGCGTTTCGTTTTCAACCGATTCAAGAATTCATTTTTTTCAACCGATTCTTGATAAAAAAATTTAAAAAGATAGTAATTTAATATTTATCTACCATGTGTAAATATAAAGGTTTGAGTAGGTTTGTTACATACTCCCCCCCTTAAGAGAACACCGTCCTCGGTGTGCTTCTCTCACTGAAATTTAAACTTATACTCATGATATAGTAATATAAACAGCACAAAGGGGGTCTTTCCCCTTCACAATGAAACACTTTCATTTCCTTAAATTCCATTAATTAAAAAAATAATGTTTTTATCCATAGTCATAACCATGTATAGCTCAAAATATATTCCATTCCTTTTTTAACTACTTATCCATTATTCAAATTCACAAAGATATAGAAAAAAAAATCTCTATACCAGCGTACCATTACTTACCAATTACTATTGGAAGTAATGATGACTTTTACACAGGCTCTCTGAGAATGGTTAAACAACCCATCAACACTCCATAGAAAGAGCCTGTAATGTATGACTAACAAATTCAATCACATTAGTCACATAGTTTCAATCAAATGCAATACTTGCAATATGCAATATCAAAAGATGTTTTAATCAGAGTACTTCCACAAGTACTCAGAGAGCACCAACCCTATAATCAATGCATCACATGCACACTGTCTTAGCTCCTACTAAAAACATCCACACAATACTTCAAAAAGTATTCAGAGAGCACCTAGCTCTCTAATCGTACCAATGGTCAATCAATGCACCATAGGCATATCCTAGCCTCTACTAAAACATTCAAACAAATTAGTAATGAAATAAATGAACTTATACATTCAGTAATTTCCGAGTGCTAAGCTCCTTTCATCTTAATATCTACATAAGATATTTACAAAATCATATAAAAATTCATTGTAATATAACATAGAACTTATTACTTAAGTTGTTCTGCAATGAGAATCACAATGGTAAACAAAATTCTCCTCCTCAAATTTATATAAGAATTTTAAAGTTTTATTTTGATTTTGTTGTAATTATAATTAATATTTATAAATACATTTGTTATATCAAGATGCACATTTTATTGTCCAATATGAAGATGATGTGTGATTCCATTTATGTTTAAAGTGGAGTTGACACATGCCTTTTTTAAAATAAAATATAAATAAGAAAATTTAACATACACCAATAACTTCACATGGAAATTCCAGGAGTTAAAAAATATTTTATACAAGTTACCCAATGTAACTGTCCAAATCAATATTAAATATTCCTTACTCATCATTACATAGAACGTTCACCAGTTCATAGTGTAACCTTAGTGTAAGAATAGTAATTTTCTTAACCATTAACAACCTCCATTATGGTACATTAACATAAAACTGTATGAGATACCTTGCATTCATTCATTATTCATGTAGTCATCACATACTTGAAACTATGAACATCACAACAAGAAAGGAAGCAACATCATCAACTTGACACCATAATCAGTCACATCATTGAACACCAATATACCCTAGAAACCACATAGGGTGAAAACCAATAAAAAATTAATTTTATTATTAAACGATCGTGAGGGTGTTTAGCCCTCACTCAATGGCTTATAAGGGAGACCATACCTTAACCATCATTATACATCTTACAAGGAAATATAAAATTATCTAGCTTAAAGCCATTACAATAAATATGATAGCATTTACCCACTAATCTTCATATCTTCATATATTCATATCTTGGTGGCATGGATGTACCTACAATGGACCATCATACATTGGATCATCCTGCAGCTTGCACTCATCTGCATGAACCATAATCATTTACCTGCCACCAGGTTAAGCATAATATTTCCTTTGTACATGTTACCATCATTCCCTAGTAATTATGCCTTAAACATACATTGATGTCAAGATTCATAAAGTATTGATCAACCATGTCATAAATATATACTAGAGAAGCTTCTTCCTCTACTCATGTATATTCATGACATGAAAGTAAGATACCTTGACAATTATCCCTATAACAACACATACTACATATATGCTAGTTATAAGTCATCACATTAACTAATGTTTCCCTCGCATAAGCACACATTCCTACAAGACAATAGCTACATCTCCCAATCTTGTCTTTAAAAGAAACTGTTACATCAGTTACGATATTTGTGCTTGTGATTTACATAAATTTAATCAAAATAACTAACCCTTAAGCTATTACTTTTTGGTGCATGGAAGAAAAGCTAACATAACCAATGTTGTTCCCATGCATGAAAATGCATATAGATTCCAAAGGAGTCTTCCCAAATGAATGCTTAACATAACAAAGCACATAGATTCCAAAAGAGTCTTCCCAAAGGAACTCTTAACACAAAAGAGCATGCAACCGCAAGTTTTCCTTCTGTAACACTAATGTAAAAAAGCATACGAATACATGTCTTCTTTTTCAAAGATTATACTAACAATCCTTTCCAATGTAGTTTAACACAACATGCTATCTTTCCCACATACTAATATGTATATTCTTTCCAATGAAAGTTAATACAAATATTGCATGCCTATGCATGATCTTATTCCAAAAGAAACTAACATCATAATCATGATAACATAAAAATAATCACACAGTTTGTTCTTCTAAAGAAATATAACTGAATATTTCTTTTATCCATGGATTTATTAAATAACTAATATTTAAAAACACCATGGTAATCTATTCATGGATTTATTAAATGACTAATTTTTGCCAACACCATGGTAATATATCCATGGATTTATTAAATAACTAATATTTAAAGACACCATGGTAATCTATATATACATACTCACAACATGGTTAATGTATACATACATATTCATAAAAAATCTTCCAAGAATATTAATCTGAGAAACTTTTCTCTTTTCTTCTTCACTACACATAAAAATATTTCAAGAGTTACCCTCTTTAATCTTTATTCATTTTCAAGAAAAGAACTTGGATTTATTATCTTTTAACACACTCTTTTCTTCTTCACTACACATGAAAATATTTCAATAGTTACCCTCTTTAATCTATATTCATTTTCAAGAAAATAGCTTGCATTTCTTAAAACAGCTTGGATTTCTTATCATTTATTACACATGTATGAAATCCCTTTTGAAAAAGAACAAGCAACCTATCATTTCTTAGATAAGATTCATATGCAATGTTATATATAAAATTGCTTCAAGAAAATAGCTCGCATTTCTTAAAACAACTTGGATTTCTTATTATTTCTTACACATGTATGAAATCCATTTTAAAAAAGAACAAGCAACCCATCCTTTCTTAGATAAGATTCATATGCAATGTTATATATAAAATTGCTTATCCTATCCTTTCTTAGATAAGATGCATATGCAATATTATTATATATAAAATTGTTTATCTTTCACTATTACAGATAGATATATTTTCTTTCTAAAAATATATTCTTTATTAAGAAAAAATAGCATAAGGTTTCTATATGCATAACCTTTTAGATAAACAATATCACTTTAATGAGGAATATTAAAAAAGTAAAAAGTAATAATGTTTTGAAGAAAACTATAACTTCACGTGTAAATACTTCAAAATATCTTGCTTAATCCATGCTAAACGAAAGTAAAACCATTGCATATAAATTAGATAAGGATATACAATAAACAATGTATACAAGTTCAGTACTTAGATATTAAATAAAATATCTACTCGAGATATTTATCATTCGAAAGACCAATCTCTAGATTTAACAATCATTTAAAAATCATTAAATCAAACACTACCGGAGTTCTTAAGTTGTTTCAGTCGAAGAATCGTTTTCCCTTCGGTCATGGCAGAAAGGAGAGGTGATAGAAATTACTGGAAATCACTCAGTTACCAAACAACACACATATTATTCAAAAATGGGGTATGTGTAAACACACTCACACACACAGATTTACATTCAGATTACTCTATTAAATAGAGTTTCTGAGATCCAACTTATTCCTAATTTAGAGAGAGAGGTTGAGAGAATTTCTCAACCATCACAAACCAACTTCTCAAATATGGAATGTAAGCATTAACTCCAACATTCCCCCTTAATGATTACATTACATGAATTTATTGAATTCACTCATAAATAACAAAATAATCAAGCTTATCAGTAGATGCTCCATCAAGTTGCCTCATAACCCTCGGAAAGGTGTAGTTGGCAAGTTGGATTCCCGAGTTCGCTTCCTCAACTCCCAAATCCAGGACCTCCTGAAGTCAATTACTGGACAACATCCCAATCTGTCGCATACTTTGTTGTGGCAACCGGCTCAAAAACCAGAAGAAAATATCAACACTTAGCAAAGAAATGAGCCGCCGGGGGGCAACCTCGATACATTACAATAGTGAAAATTATGGATGATACAATTTGCAAAACCTCCTTTCTATATATAGGAGTCCATGGGGCCATAATGTAATCCTAGTGGGCCACAATGTAATCCTAGCCGACCTAACAATAATAATTTAAGGGCACAATAATAACAAAATGGGGGTTACAAAGGTACAATAATAACAATAAGGGGGTTACACTAACAATAATAAGGGACTATACTAGTAATATAGGGACCTAACATGCCCCTCTCCTTCAAAAAAGTGTTGTCCTCAACGCTTGAGTAGCTCTGGGTGCTTCTCTATAAAATTCTCATCCTCCCATGTAGAATCTTCAGTGGGTAAGTTCTTCCACTTGATGAGATACTCTGAAATTGATCGATTCCGTAGTTGTCGAGTTCTTGTTTCCATGACCGCTTCTGGTTCCAATATGAATTTTCCTTCCTCATCAAGTTCTGGCAATATTGTTTGAACTGGAAGATTTTCACCTATAACCTTCTTTAAGCATGAAACATGGAAAACTGGATGTACTCGCGAAGAAGCAGGGAGCTCCAATTTGTATGCCATAGTACCAATATTTTGCAACACCTTGTAAGGACCATAGTACTTTGGCGATAATTTATTATCCTTCTTAGCTTGCTTGAGGGAAATTTGTTTATATGGTTGTAGCCGTAAAAATACCCAATCTCCTACATCAAAACTTCTCTCGCTACGATGTTGATCTGCCTGTTGTTTCATTCGATTTTGTGCCAAATTCGGGTTATCCTTTAAGAGTTGGAGAACTTCTTGCTGATGCTCGATGTGATCTTCCACTGCTTGAACCTTCGAATTTTCCCTTAAAGATGATGTGATGTATGGTGGATGATATCCATAAAGTGCCATAAATGGGGTCATTTTTGCTGCAGTATGGAAGGAAGTGTTATACCACCATTCAGCAAGAGGTAACCACTTGACCCATTGTGTTTGTTTATGAGATACAAAACAACGAAGATATCCTTCCAAACATTTATTTACGATCTCAGTTTGACCATCAGATTGAGGATGATAAGATGAGCTATGAGCTAATTGAGTACCCAAACAAGAAAATAACTCCGTCAAAAATTTCCAGTAAAAATGGGATCTCTATCACTCACAATAACCCTTGGGCTTCCATGTAGCTTTTGAATTCTATCCATAAATGTAGTAGCAACTGAACTTGCTTTAAATGGATGAGATAATGCACAAAAGTGTGCATACTTGGTAAGTCTATCAACTACCACCATGATGACACTCTTTCCTTTGTACTTAGGTAAACCTATGATAAAATCCATTGAAATCTCCTCCCAACGTTGACTTGGAATGGATAAAGGTTGTAGAAGACCCGGGGTCTTAATTGTCTCCACTTTATTCTGCTGGCAAACCAAACATTCCGCCACAAACTTTTGAATATCAGATTTAAGGCCATCCCAAAAAAATTCTTTCTTCACCTGTGGTAAGTTTTTAAAAATCCTGAGTGTCCTCCTAAAGGAGAAGTGTGCAATTCCAGAAGAATCTTTTGTTTTAGTTGGGAATTCTTGCAAAGATATAAGCGATATTTGTACCATAAGGAATCATTTTTCCAACTAAATGTATCAGATGTACTAGGATCTTGCTGCAACTTTTGAATGAGTGTCCATACATCTTGTCCTTCTTCCATTCATCTCTTGCTTCAGTTATCCAATCTGGTTGGATAATAGAAATGGCACAAAGCAATGCTTCCACCTCTTCATTCTTTCTTGAGAGTGCATCTGCAACAACATTAAGCTTTCCTTTTTTGTAGATTATTTCAAAGTCATAACCCAACATCTTTGTGACCTTGAAGTGTCTTCCCATTAGGTAAGTTCACCATTTCTTTAGTGCATGCAGTATTACTAACATTTCCTTTTCATAAATAGGTTTATGTAAATACTTTCCTTTGATTGGACGGCTTTCAAAAGCAAGGGGTCTTCCTTCCTGCATTAAAAATACACCAATTCCATTTCCTGTGGCATCACATTCCACAATAAAGGTTTTTGTGAAGTCCGGCGTAGCTAAGACCGGTGCTAGGCACATTGCCTCTTTAAGATGTTCAAAGGCCTTAGTTGCTTCAGGAGTCCATGAAAATGCATCTTTCTTCAATAATGTTGTTAGAGGTGCTGCTATTCTCCCATAATTCTTAACAAACATGCGATAATACCCTGTTAACCCGAGAAATCCTCGCAACTTCTTTATGGTTGTGGGGACTTTCCATTCCTTAATGGCTTTAATTTTGTTAGGGTCTACTTTAACACCCTCGTGAGATACAATATGACCCAGATATTCCACCTCTTGTACTCAAAGAAACATTTGGATGTTTTTGCATATAATTGTTTCTCCTGCAATAGTTTGAGCACCCTGTCAACATGTTCAACATGATCCTTCCAAGACCTGTTGTAGATTAGTATATCATCAAAAAATACTAGCACAAATTTTCTAAGGAAGGGTTTGAAAATGGAATTCATCAACCCTTGAAATGTAGAAGGTGCATTGGTAAGGCCAAAGGCATGACCAAAAATTCATAATGACCCTCATGAGTTCGAAATGTTGTTTTTGGAATATCTTCAGTCTTCATTCTAATTTGATGATATCCTGAACGAAGATCCAACTTGGTAAAATAAATTGCTCCATGTAATTCATCAATAACAGGAATGGGAAATTTATCTTTAATGGTGAGCTTATTGAGCTCCCTATAATCCGGACACATTCGCCATGATCCATCCTTCTTGTGTACCAATACTACAGGAGCAGAGAAAGAACTTTGACTAGGTTGAATTATACCCGCCTCTAACATTTCTGCAATCATACGTTCAATTTGGCTCTTTTGGAAGTAAGGATATCTATAAGGCCTGATGTTTGGAGGAACACTTCCTGGAATCAAATGAATAGCATGATCATGATCATGAATAGGTGGGATTCCTTTGGGAGTTTCAAACACCTTGGAATGATTGTCCAAGACTTGTTGGAGATGTGCAGAAATAGATGATTTTGATGTTGGAACTTCTAGTGAGCATAATTGTGCAATTACGCCTCGTTGTTCTTTCTTTAGAAGCTTTGTCATGCCATTAGAGCTTATTATCCTTCCTGGCTTCCCTTCAATACCACGTAATTCGACTTCCTTTCCTTCTGAAAAGAATTTCAAGAAAAGTTCTTGAAAATTAAAAGCTACCGTCCCCAAAGATTGTAACCATTGTACTCCTAGTACAACATCAGCACCTCCCATAGGAATGGAAAGCATTGGACTAGTCAGCACATATTCCCCCATGGTTAGCTTGATGTTATGGCATTTTCCAGAGCAATTTATAGTTCCTCCATTTGCAACCATCACTTGACATTCTGGTGCTGGGTATAGGAAACAATTTAATTCCTTGGCTACCTTATAATGAATAAAATTATGGGTGCTATCTGAATCAATCAACACTATTACCCTTTTCTTCTTTATATGTCCTTCTATCTTGAGAGTTTGAGGAGTGGTAATTCCTGCCAGTGCATTACACGATATGGTCGGATTCATTTCTTCCTCTTCTAGGGGTGGTTCCTGGTGTATATCCTCTTCTTGTTCATTTTATTCTTCTTCTTCACAATCTATGTAAAATAATTTCTTCTCAGCACACTTATGACCTTTAGTGTATTTGCTATCACAACTATAGCAAAGCCCTTTTGCTCTCTTTTCTTCCAATTGTTGTGGTGTCAACCTTGTAGGTTGTGGAAATCTAGGCGTAGCAACACTTCCTTCTTTATAGAATTGAGTGGTAGGCTTCCTTGTCGCCATTATTTTACATTCAACTTTTCTTGCCAACCTGAATGCCTTCTCAAATGAATCTGGTTCCAAAACGTGAACTTCATGTTGGATATTATCCTTTGAAGTGCCTATGAAGAGATCGATCCTGTGTTCCTCTGGAATATCAGTTACCCTGATATTACATTTTTGGAATTCCTCAATGTGCTGCCCCACTAAACCCTTTTGTTTAAGATTTATCAATTGGCTAAAAAAGGTGTTGCTCTTTGTATCCTCATAATGTGCTATCATTTCTTCCGTAAAAATTGACCAAGTGACAATTTTTTTCCGGGAGCAAAGCCATCGATACCATGCAAATGTATTTTGTTCTAACTGTATGCAATGCGTACCTTTTGTGTGTTTTTCACATTATGGAGATCAAAATATTGCTCCATCTATAGTATCCATGTTATAGGAAACATTTCTTGTATCAACTTTGTCAAACCTTCGATGTCTGTTTTTAAATCATTCTTCATGTTTTCCATGTTGTATTTCATGTCATCCATCTTAGCTTCCATGCCAGCTTCCATGCCATCCATCTTAGCTTGAATTCCATCCATCTTAGCTTCCACGCCTTTCTTCAAAACTTCCATTTCATTTTTTGTTGCTCTTTGCGAGAGTGAAATTTGTTGCACTTTCTCTTGTAATTTTGATAGATCATGTTGCAATTCTTCATCTTCATGAGTCATAGTAGAGCCATCTGAAGGCTTAATGGGTGTTGAATTATTTTTACGGGGCATATTTTAGAACCCAATACTGATATCTATTCTACAATATTCCCTTGGAATCAATTCAAATTGATTCTTCAAACAAGACTTATGAAATTTGGAAAAAAAAATACACACCTTTTTCTTGCTTTTGAGGAGCTCGATATTGAAATTGGATTATCTTTGTGATTGAAGCACTTCAATATTTGATTTTTGGTACCAACGTAGCCCTATAAATTATCTTTCTAATGCCACAGGTCTGACCTGATTTGGATTCTCCAAGACAAAGTTGTGTCCAATCTCCCACAATGACCTAATTATGGACTGGTTCAGTAGAGCGAACTTGTACGACTTGCCACGTGTCACTGTTTCATCCTTCATCTCTGAAATTGATATCCAAGAAACCAAAATCCGTGTACTTGTGACAAATTTTTACGGCACTCCAATCCGATGCCCAGAGAGAGAGTTATTGAACTTTTCCCACGATCACCTCTTTGAGATGAAATTCAGGAGCTTGAAAAAGCACTACCTTCCACAGATCATATCTCCCAAAATATTACTGAACGAAGCTCTGAAATTTGTGATGAATTTATTCGAGTTTCAACTTCGCACCATAATAATTTCAGATTCTGAACCTTCGTAGAAAAAAAGTTATAGCGCAAATGCCACGATGACCTGTTTAGGAGCCTGAAAAAAGACCTAACTTCCACAGATCATATCTCCGAAAATATTGCGAACCAAGATTTGAAATTTTTAGGAAATATTCCTCATGATTTTGGCTTCGCACCCTAAAAATTTCAGCTTCTGAAACTTCGTAGAAAAAAATTTATAGCGAAAATTCCACGATGACCTATTTGGAGCGGCGAAAGCCTAGAATCCAAAGCTTTGATACCAAATGTTGTATAACCAGCTCCAAAAATAGAAGAAAAGAGATATCAATGCCTTGGAAATGAGCCATTTTGAGGGGGAAAGCTCCAATACATTACATAAATGAACAATTCTTGGATGATACAATTTACAAAACCTCCTTTCTATATATAGGAGTCCATGGGGCCATAGTGTAATCCTAGTGGGCCACAACGTAATCCTAGCCGACCTAACAATAATAATTTAAGGGCACAATAATAACAAAATGGGGGTTACAAGGGTACAATAATAACAATAAGGGGGTTACACTAACAACAATAAGGGACTATACTAGTAATATAGGGACCTAACATAACTTCATTAGGAGACAACTTCCACGTCTACCACTAACAAGGGATCCTTCCCTAGATCCGCAACTGCCATACTATCTGGACAACCATCCATATTGAGCCTTACTGCCACTTGATCTATTCAAACATAATTGATTACATTTTGCAATTGCTGAACTCGTAGTCATTCTATGGACGAGCTCCCATCCACTGAGATACATGGGTGCCAACCGCTGTACTCGCCAGTTATCTAGAAAAGCTGTCTAGATACATAATGTATCTAGAATCAGTGTTACAAAATGACCATTTTATCTAGTTTAAAATTCATCCTCAATTTAAAAAATATTACTTTTTATATTACTACTAAACCACACAGATTTCAACACCTGAGATTCAACCATAAAACTCAGATCTCCCGTCCCACTAGAAGACAGTTCTTGCTGCCACGGAGTTCAGAGCATCTATGGTGACCGCCACCACCACAGAGGAAATACAACACATCTGCACGTGTTTGAAGAACGAAGCCATCAATTACAATCTGAATGACAGAGCTCAGAAATTCGCTGAAACAATCCTTCATTTTTTTGCTCAACGAGGCACTCTCAAAGGTCTCGAGTTTGACTTCCGATCGCTACCCATGACCTACTGCTGGATGCGTTTGTAGTTTCTCCACCTCACGGACAGTTGGGCCCTGATTTGTCACAGATTCAATGTGCTGTAATATCTACCATACCGTCATGGCCAAAAAAGCTGAAAGCTGCTCAGATTTGAATTTCCAGCTTAATTTAATAGAATCACTACAAAATCACCACCGACATTCATGCCTTCAAATTCAAGGTCAGACAATCACTAATTACTTCTTTTCAAGCGACAAACATTGAATTTTAGTTTATGGAATATTCGACTCTAAAATTGTAATTCCAACGAAAGGTCGCATTTGCTTTATGATACGTATCTCAAATTCTAATTCCAACCGACTACCCAAATCTACACCTTTTGTAAACCATAATAACCTGACATACTAATGATTTATAGTAACGCACATCCAATAATATGGAGAAATACCAATGGGTGTTTATCAAATACCGATTGCGCTGCAAAAAAGGATGTCCGTCGGTGCCAATTTCATGACTAAAAATTTATCTTCGGTTTTCTGCTTCTCCTCGACCGCTTCTTTCGGAAAAATCATGAATTCTGCACAATCACACATGCCGTATTCACAAACAGGTCACAATCACTCAACAAAGTTCAATTACACACAGGCCTCTGATCCTGTGCTCTGATACCATGATAGAAATTATTGGAAATCACTCAATTGCCAAATAACACACATATTATTCACAAATGGTGTATGTGTAAACACACTCACACACACATATTTACATTCAGATTACTCTATTAAATAGAGTTTCTGAGATCCAACTTATTCCTAATTTAGAGAGAGAGGTTGAGAAAATTTCTCAACCATCACAAACCAACTTCTCAAATATGGTATGTAAGCATTAACTCCAACAAAATGAAAGAAAAACCTTTTAGACAAATAATATCACTTTAATGAGGAATATTACAAAAGTAAAAAGTAATAATGTTTTGAAGAAAACTATAACTTCACGTGTAAATACTTCAAAATATCTTGCTTAATCCATGCTAAACGAAAGCAAAACCATTGCATATAAATTAGATAAGGATATACAATAAACAATGTATACAAGTTCAGTACTTAGATATTAAATAAAATATCTACTCGAGATATTTATCATTCGAAAGACCAATCTCTAGATTGAACAATCATTTAAAAATAATTAAATCAAACACTACCAGAGTTCTTAAGTTGTTTCAGTCGAAGAATCGTTTTCCCTTCGGTCATGGCAGAAGGGAGAGGCAATACGAAGCATAGAATGGCGAGAAAGGCCACCACCATGGCATAGTAAATGTGGAGGAAATATTATTGATGGCTTACAAAGTAGAACTTCTGAAACATATTTTTCCAGTGATAACAGAGACGAAGCAAGAAACTCTGCAACAATTGTAAAGGGTTTCACTCCCTAGTCCCCACTTACACACAAACTGTAAGCACAAGCACAAAAATATGCCAAAAGATGGTACAAGAAGGTTGTTCATTTATGTAAGTCCAGAGTGGCCATCCATGCATGTAGAACGTTTATAATCATATAACATGGCTCCTCTCATTTGCGCTTCATTTTCAACCGATTCAAGAATTTGTTTTTTTTCAACTGATTCTTGATAAAAAAAAAGTTAAAAAGACATTAATTTAATATTTATTTACCATGTGTAAATATAAAGGTTTGAGTAGGTATGTTACAGAAAAACAATATCTACTATATTAAAAAATAAATATAAATAAACATATTGGTGTGTAAAAAATGTTGCAATGAAATGCACATTGTACAACAAAAAATGAATAAACATGTTTAGTGTGTGAGAGATTAGAGAGAAGTGTTAATCTTAACCCTAATAAAATATTTCAAAAATAATTAAATATAAAATATATTGGGTTCCTAATAAAAATAATAAGACCGAGATAATTCATTGAATTTATAATATAGATAAAATATTTAAATGCTATGTTAAGTAAAATATTCCAATATCTCATATATGTGTGGGTTAAACAAAAAAAAGTTATATATATTATATATAACAATTTAAAAAATTAAAATTTTTTCTTTAAGAAATTTGAAGTAGTTTTACTATTCTATTTTTTTAGTTTATATATATATATATATATATATATATATATATATATATATATATAACAACCATACAACATTCATGTAAATTTTTTTTTTACATACAACTATTGTCAATTTTTTTTTACATACAACTATTGTCATTAAAACTTCTAAGCATAAATTACATGGTTTCTTATCATCTATTTGACACATACATAATAAAATTACTCTTATGCAATCCTCTTGATATAATAACCTGTAACCATCATGCTTGTATATATATATATCTATATATACACACTACATCATTCGTTATATTTTATCCTAAAGCAGATAAACATGTGAGCATTAAAATAATTGTTACCTTCTTACTAAGTGTTCACTTATTTAGTCATTTTAACCTTACCCAAAGTTTTAAATAATTGTTTGGATCATTGTATTCATTCACAGTCGGGCCATGCCATTGGGATTTCCCATTAGATAATAGATAAGATTTATCAGTATGACATAACCATATGAAATTAAAATTTCTACACAGATTATGTGAGTCCTTAAGATTTTCTACAGCATCGGATATCATTTCAATTTCGCTTGTCGGTACTAAGGGTTATGAGGGTTGTAATTATATTGAATATTCACATGTTTTCAATCCCTGCAATGCCTCCACCTGTCCGCATTCGTAGTTGTCATTTGTACTGCGCTCAGTCTTGGTGGTTGATCTTGTGTGTTGAAATATTATCCGCCAAGATTGATGTAGATACGCCGAGAGGAATAGTTAGGGTAATTAACTCCCCCTATCCTCCTGCCAGAAAGTCATTTTCTCTGCCGATTAGCTCCGAGCTTCGACTCTGCAACTTGTTTTTCTTCTGCGTGAACTCTTGAGGGTTTCTCCGAAACGATGCTGCTGTCATGTAACACACCTAACTTAGAAGCTCGGTAAAAATGATATAATTACAAGTTTAAATTTTATTACCGTTTCCACCAAGAATAACTAGAATCAAGATTTGGTTGGATGTAAAACGAACTCTTGATAACTGTGTATTGATTCTTGTCATAGATTGGTGAAAATAGGTAAGAGACGGGAGATTATGAAAAAGGGGTGGAAAAATAAAATCTTATGGCTGGAGGGAACTCACGTTTTTCTCCTCTCCTTTTGTGCACTAAGGTATTCTATTTCCAGAGATGGTCAATATGGGTTATTGGGCAATAAATATTACAGCCTCCACTGTAATGTTGTAGCCATGCCTTCATACAGCAGAGGTGGAGGCA
The DNA here is from genome assembly GCA_034641835.2 of Pinus albicaulis. Classification (NCBI taxonomy): domain Eukaryota; kingdom Viridiplantae; phylum Streptophyta; class Pinopsida; order Pinales; family Pinaceae; genus Pinus; species Pinus albicaulis. The sequence continues at coordinate 1,491,611,160 of CM076580.1, forward strand.
AAGTCAAAATTAGGGCAGGAGAAGATAATCCACCTACATTTCTATTTCCACGACTTGCTGGTGGTTAAAAATGTGATGGCTATAGAGGTGACGTCGACTCCCACCATAAACTCATCCTTTACTCAGTTTTGTTTGCTGAGAGTTATGGACTGCTGGTTGATAGAATGGCCGAAAGCCAACTCTAAAATGGTTGGAAAAGCTTAAGGTTCAAAACAAAACCTGGAGGAAAAGTTTCTACGATGGGGGAGATCCGAGAAGAGAAGAAAGGGTATATCATCATCCTCTGTTTTTCGGATTTTAATGGCTCCAACAATGTTAATCTAAAACTGAAATGCACGTCCTAGGTTTAGGCGATCACTAAGGAAGTTCCTTCCTTGAACCTCTCATTCATTGTATACTTACCTCCAACTCAACAGAGTATGGATACCATGAAGGAAATAAACACATTTCTAATCTAGGTTTGACCTTTGTGTTTTAAGAGATAAGTATTCCTATCATTTTTTTCTTGAAAGAAGAGTTTGCATACAAATTTTATTATGGTGTTGGAAAAGATGCATATTAATTTTATTGTATAGCCTAAGCATAGTAAAAGATAAGTAATTTAGCTTATATATATATATATATATATATATATATATATATATCTTATGTGAAAAAGATAGGTTGCTTTTTTTCTTTTAAAATGGATTTGGTACATGTGTATGAAATGAAAACTAAATCCAAGTTATTTTCTTGAAAATGAATATAGATTAAAGAGGGTAATTCCAAAATATATTTCATCGGTTGGGAGATAAGTTAATGAGTTTTTTATGGAAGAGAAGTTATGAAGAACCCATATTAGTTTCACATAATTGTTTATTTGGGAAAGATCATGTTGGATCTTGTGTGAAAATAATAATTTCTGCTTGGGGAAAAGATTATGTTGTTTTATATATGTTGTTCTTACTTAAAAAAGAATAAATTCTTGAAAAGATTGCATGGCTAGATGAATTGTGTCAACCTTTTGATCTAGGTGTATACAAGGTTAAGCTAACCTTTTTATTGTTTCCTAATGTTATGCATAAAAGAAGGTTATCTACGATAATTTCTTGAAAGGGAAGCATGAGAAACTACATGTAGAAAGAAGGTTATATTAGCTTCTTTTTGAAGGAGTAAATATTTGTTCACATGAAAATAATAATGATGGTAGAATTCTAAAGAAGGCAATATGTTGTGCATACATTAAAGAAGAGATATTATGATAAGCTCTTGCATGCACAAATAATAGTCATTGTGTTATAGAGATATGTTTGTTGCATGGATAGAAGAAATATTGAGTTATAATATTTCTTTAGGAAGAATTATATGTGAGTACTTTATGCTATCATAACTATTATGTTAGTTACTTTTGGAATAAGATCATGCATATGCATGCAATATTTGTATTAGCTTTCGTCAAAAAGAATATACATATTTTTATGTGGGAAAAGATAGCATGTTGTGTTAGACTACATTGGAAAATAATGTTAGTATAATCTTTGAAAAAGATGAAAAGCATTTGCATGCTTTATTACATTAGTCTTATAGAAAAGAAAACATCCGTTTGCATGCTCTGTTGTGTTAAGCATTCCATTAGGAAAGCTCTTTTGGAATCTATATGCATTTGCATACATGGGAACAACATTTCTTGTGTTATATTTCGTTTCATGCACCAAAAGTAATAGCTTAAGGGTTAATTATTTTGATTAATTTTATGTAATTCACATGTACGAAGATTGCAACTAATATATTAGTTTATTTTAAATACATGCTTAGATAGTTGTAGCAATTTGTCTTGCAAGAATGTGTGCTTATGCGAGGGAAACAATAGTTAATATTTTATAGACATTCTTTGATGGATTACATTCTTATATCTAGTGCATAGGCAGTGTTGTTAAAGGAAGCATGCCATGATATTATGCTTGCATGTCATGACTCTATAAGAATAGATGGAGAAGAATCGCTAATATACATTTGTGAATGTGTTGATTAATACTTTATGAATCCTCACACCAATGTATGTCGAAGGTCACAACATTAACATAAAATGATGATGACTTTTGCAAAGGAAATATTATCTTAACATGGTGGCAGGTAAATGATTAATGGTTCATGCAGATGAGTGCAAGCTGCAGGATGGTCCATTGTACAATAGTACATTGTAGGTACATCCATGCCACCAAGATATGAAGATGTGAAGATTAGTGGGTAAATGCTATCATAATTATTTTAATGGCTTTAATCTAGATATTTGTATATTTCCTTGTAAGATTTATAACAATGGTTAAGGGATGGTCTCTCTTATAAGCCATTGAGTGAGGGGTGAACATCGTCATGAGCGTTTAATAATAAAATTAAACGTTTGCTGGTTTTCACCCTATGGGGTTTCCAGGGTATATTGGTGTTCAATGATGTGTTTAATTATTGTTTCAAATTGATGATGTTGATTCCTTTCTTGTTGTGATGTTCATAATGTCAAGTATGTGATGGCTACATGAATAATGAAATGAATGCAAGGATTACATCATACAATTTTATGTTAATGTAATACATCAGTTCTTGTTAATGGTTAAGAAACTTACTATTATTATACTAAGGTTACACTATGAAATGATGAACATTCTATCTTAATGATTAATGAGGAATAGTTAATAGTGATTTGGATAGTTACCATGTGAGGATATCGCAGTATGTTACAAGTGGTATCAGAGCTAAAGGTTGTAGCACATGCACCTTTGTGATTTGTTAAGCGAAAATAAAATTGAGGTATGCTACTAATGGACATCAGTTAAGGTATGATTCTATCAATCTCCATATTGATTGATATATGCAGTAGTCTACTTTTGACATGAGATGTGTGATTCATGTTTATAACTACATTGAAGAGTAATAATTAATAAATGCTACTGAAAAATGCTTTTTCATAACATTGGAATCCTGTTGAGGATAAAAGACATTAAAACCTTTGTTGTACTTATGAACAACCTGAGTACTCATTAGTGAAAGTGAGAGTTGACTATTGAAAGTGTGAGTTGACTATTAACATTTGGGTATATGACATATTGCTCATACATTTAGTGAAAATAACCAAAGTTACCATACACTACTTGAAAAATATGAATGTGCATAGTGATGGTGTGTGAAACTAATGCATTAATACAAAAGATGGGGAAAGTCCTTGAAGAGGATGATAGAGTGTTTTAAAATGAAATTGAATGAACCCTTTCAGATGTTAAACATACACAATGGGTCAAGTAGTGAGACTTGACTATAATGTCTAGTTGTTGAATGAGTCGTGTCATGGATGCATTAAGATTATTAGTGGCATTGATTAGTTAGTGTTGTATGACTAACTAATAAACTTATATGCATGAACTGGTTTTGATTAAAGATTATTGCAAGGGATTATGGTAGTCACTTCATGTGTCAAACTGTTGGTAACAATACACTATTGGAGTTGGAAATGTTGGACTGTTACCCTAATCGTTATTGATATATACATATTAATGAATATTTGTATATAATTTTATGCATGACAACATTGCATGCATGAAACTAATTTTTTTTTGAAAGTGAATATTTTTTTTAACAATGCATATTTATGATTAGTGTCGTTGATGAGATTAAGCATGGTTAGCTTAATGGCAACAAGAAAACCTGTGAAACTAAAATGTTGCAGTGAAAATTGCAACGGTAATTGATAAAGTATCATGTTATAATATGCATGATTGTGTTATTTGGGAAATAATAATGTATAACACAAGTATGTTATTCATGTTCCCTGTTAATCTAGATATCATTAGACCCATGTGGAGGGCCAAGTATGATGTATGATGTACATAAAGTTTATTTTTCTTTATGTATAATGTGCATATAGTTCATTATGTAATTTACTATGGGAAAGAATGCTAAAAGATAAATTTAACATGCCAGACAGTTGTCAACAATTGTGAAAGGCTAGAATGTCTTGGGTTGACGGTGGTTTCCTACCCAGAGGGGTTGACGGCGCTTACCTACCCGGATTTCCTCTCCCTAGAGATAGATGATCTCAGTAAGGGAAAAGAGTTGGCCAAGATGGTGAAGAGGGAAAAAAACTGAGGCAACTTTATTGATTTTGGAGCCTGTTGGAGGAGGTCCAAAATTCCTCATAGATGGGGCGCTGTCAGAGGAATAGGCATGATGTTGCAAAGAGGAATCCTATACTAGACCTTGAGTGGTCATTGAAATTCTTGAACTGGTTTTCTAGTGGAATTCCATAATATACCTGGAATGGTTTTTTATCAAATAACTGTCTCGATGTGAAAATGACTCGATTTGGCTGTGGAAAACAACTCCCATGGGTTGGGAGGAGATTTGTTTTTATCATTGTGGTTCTCATAGAAGAAAAAATTAAATAATCAATTATTTGTTGTATTAAAATTAATTTTTATATGATTGTGTAAATATCTTATGTAGATATTGAGAGGAAAGGAGCTTAATGCTCAGAAAGGAATTACAGAAAGGATAAGTTCCTTTTATTGTATTACTACTATTTTGAATGTCTTAGCAGAGGCTAGGAAAATATGCACTTGGTGCATTGATTGAACATTTGTACTGTTATAGAGCTAGGTGCTCTCTGAGTACTTTTTGAAGTACTTTGTGGATGTCTTTAGCAGGAGAAAAGACAATGTGCATGTGGTATAGTTATTTATAATTTTGATGACTAGAGTATTGGTGCTCTCTAAGTACTATGATTAAAAATTCACTTGACGTTGCATAAATAATTGATAGCTAAATGTATTTCATTTCGTTGAAAATTTTGTGACTAATGTTATTATTATGGATTTGCTGATCATAGATTACATGGTGCTTGTTGTTGGGTTTTTAAACCATTGGAGCGCTTATGTAAAAGTGACCATGAATTCCAAGAGTAATTGGTAAGTTGGTCTAGAGATTTTGTTTTGTTTCTATAAAATTGAATAATGGATAGGTGATGGAAAGTAGAAGTTGCTTATTTTCCAATTGTAAATCCTTATGGCTATTGATCAAACTTTGTTGTTTTTGCCAATGAGTATTTTCCTAGAAATAAAATTCCTCATTTTGAAGGGAAAGAGTCCCTTTTTCGTTGTTTCGAAATACATGCCATGAGTAAAGAAATAATGATGAACACCAAGGACGGTGTTATATTTAAGAGGGGGAGTATGTAACACACCTACCTTAGAAGCTTCGGTAAAAATGATATAATTACAAGTTTAAATTTTATTACTGTTTCCACCAAGAATAGCTATAATAAAGATTTGGTTGGATGTAAAATGAACTCTTGATAACTGTGTATTGATTCTTGCCATAGATTGGTGAAAATAGGTAAGAGATGGGAGACTATGAAAAAGGGGCGGAAAGCTAAAATCTTACGGCTGGAGGGAACTCATGTTTTTCTCCTCTCCTTCTGTGCGCTAAGGTATTCTATTTCCAGAGATGGTCAATATGGGTTATTGGGCAGTAATTATTACAGTCTCCACTGTAATTTTGTAGCCATGCCTTCATATAGCGGATGTGGAGGAAAAATCAAAATTAGGGCGGGAGAAGATAAGCCACCTACATTTCTATTTCCACGACTTGTTGGTGGGTAAAAATGTGGTGGCTATGGAGGTGGCATCAACTCCCACCATAAAATAATCCTTTACTCAGTTTGGTTTGCTGAGAGTTATGGATGACTAGTTGACAGAATGACCTGAAGCCAAATCCAAAATGGCTGTAAAAGCTTAAGGGTCAAAACAAAACATGGAGGAAAAGTTTCTACGATGGGGGAGATCTGAGAAGAGAAGAAAGGGTATATCATCATCCTCTGTTTTGTGGATTTTAATGGCTGCAATAATGTTAATCTAAACCTGAAATGTGCATCTTAGATTTAGGCAATCACTGAGGCAGTTACTTCCTTGAACCTCTCGTTCATTGTATACTTACCTCCAACTCAATAGAGTATGGATACCGTGAAGGAAAGAAACACATCTCTAATCCAGGTTTGACCTTTGTGTTTCAAGAGATAAGTATTCTTATCATTTTTTTCTTGAAAGAAGAGTTTGCATACAAATTTTATTATGGTGTTGGAAAAGATGCATATTAATTTTATTGTAGAGCTTAAGCATAGTAAAATATAAGTAATTTAGCTTGTCTATATATATATATATATATATATATATGCATCTTATGTGAAAAATATAGGATGCTTGTTTTCTTTTAAAAGGGATTTGGTACATGTGTATTAAATGATAACTAAATCCAAGTTATTTTCTTGAAAATGAATATGAATTAAAGAGGGTAATTCCAAAATATATTTCATGGGTTGGGAGATAAGTTAATGAGTTTTTCTTGGAAGAGAAGTTATGCAGAACCCATATTAGTTTCACATAATTGTTTCTTTGGGAAAGATCACGTTGGATCTTGTGTGAAAAGAATAATTTCTACTTGGGGAAAAGATTATGTTGTTTTATATATGTTGTTCTTACTTGAAAATAATAACTTCTTGAAAAGATTGCATGGCTAGATGAATTGTGTCAACCTCTTGATCTAGGTGTATACAAGGTTAAGATAACCTTTTTATTGTTTCCTAGTGTTATGCATAAAAGAAGGTTATCTACGATAATTTCTTGAAAGGGAAGCATGAGAAACTACATGTAGAAAGAAGGTTATATTAGATTCTTTTTGAAGGAGTAAATATTTGTTTACATGAAAATAATAATGATGGTAAAATTATAAATAAGGCAATATGTTGTGCACACATTAAAGAAGAGCTATTATGATAAGCTCTTGCATGCACAAATAATAGTCATTGTGTTATAGAGATATGTTCTTTGCATGGATAGAAGAAATATTGAGTTATAATTTTTCTTTAGGAAGAATTATATGTGAGTACTTTATGCTATCATAACTATTATGTTAGTAACTTTTGGAATAAGATCATGCATATGCATGCAATATTTGTATTACCTTTCGTTATAAAGAAAATACATATTTGTATGTGGGAAAAGATAGCATGTTGTGTTAGACTACATTGGAAAAGATTGTTAGTATAATCTTTGAAAAAGAAGACAAGTATTTACATGCTTTATTACATTAGTCTTAGAGAAAAGAAAACATGCATTTGCATGCTCTGTTGTGTTAAGCATTCCATTGGGAAGGATATTTTGGAATCTATATGCATTTGCATGCATGGGAACAAAATTTGTTGCGTTAGCTTTCCTTTCATGCATCAAAAGTAATAACTCAAGGGTTAATTATTTTGATTAACTTTATGTAGTTCACATGTACAAAGATTGCAACTGATATATTAGTTTATTTTAAACAAATGTTTAGATGTAGCGATTTGTCTTGCAAGAATGTGTGCTTATGCGAGGGAAATAATAGTTAATATTTAATAGACATCCTTTAATGGATTACATGGTTATAACTAGTGCATAAAAAATGTTGTTAAAGGAAGCATGCCGTGATATTATGCTCACATGTCATGAATCTATAAGAATAGATGGAGAAGCATCTCTAGTATACATTTGCGAATGTGTTGATTAATACTTTATGAATCCTCACGCCAATGTATGTTGAAGGTCACAACATTAGCAAAAAATGATGTCAACTTTTGCAAAGGAAATATTCTGCTTAACATGGTGGTAGGTAAATGATTAATGGTTCTAGCAGATAAGTGCGAGCTGCAGGATGGTCCATTGTATGATGGTACATTGTAGGTACATCCATGCCACCAAGATATGAAGATATGAAGATTAGTGGGTAAATGCTATCATAATTATTGTAATGGCTTTAAGCTAGATATTTGTATATTTCCTTGTAAGATTTATAAAAATGGTTAAGGGATGGTATCCCTTGTAAGCCATTGAGTGAGGTGTGAACACCCTCATGAGAGTTTAATAATAAATTTAAATTTTTGCTGGTTTTCACCCTACGGGGTTTCCAGGGTATATTGGTGTTCAATGATGTGTTTGATTATTGTTTCAGATTGATGATGTTGATTCCTTTATTGTTGTGATGTTCATAATGTCAAGTATGCGATGGCTACATGAATAATGAAATGAATGCAAGGATTACATCATACGGTTTTATGTTAATGTACTACATTAGTTTTTTTTAATGGTTAAGCAACTTACTAGTCTTCTACTAAGGTTACACTATGAACTGATGAACATTCTATCTAATGATTAATGAGGAATATTTAATAGTGATTTGGATAGTTACCTGTGGGTAATTTGTATAAAAATTTTATAACTCCTTGAATTTCCATGTTAGGATATCGTGGTATGTTACATGTCACCAGTGTATTTATTTGGTGCTTGCTTCATCTCTTCACAAAGGAACCTTTCAACTGAATTCCAAGGTATAACTCGGATAATTTTCCACTTAGTTTTTGTTTTTTTGGCTTTTTCATTCAGTGTCTGTGCATTATGAAGGTGATATTAACATAAATCTCTCTGTCTAGTAGAGGTAATCAGTAATGAGTTTTGTGTATCAAAGGTGCTGGGTCGACTGCGATGTTGCTATAGACTTCTGGCTTCTTCATCAACTCAGGTATTTTCTAGATTGTTTGATGATTTAATTTTGTGATTCACCTTTATTCTACTGGTTTTTAAGTTTAACTCAACAACTATACCCTTCTTATGTGTTTTGGAATGCAGGACTACTTGCTCGCTTTGTCAATGGCAAAAACCATCTTGGCATTTTTCCGGCAACTTCTGGTAAGTTAGGATATCTTTCGTCGCTTGTTAATGTGTGAGTTGGCTGGTTATTTGTGAAATCACAGCCACAACCTACCCTCTGTCTCCTGCAGGGACATAGGGGTTTTTCCGGCATGATTTCATTCCAACTCTTGGCTGCGAACATTGGGGTTCCCTTTACTGGTTAATGTTTAGAAAGAAATTTTTGTTCTGGGGAACGACCCTCTTCTCGATTTTTAGATACTATGTTTGATAGGTTATTGAAATAGTCTTTCTCTAAAGAGCAATGTAATTATATTCTGTTTTAATTCGAAGTCCCTCAGTTCTATATTCTGATTTCTGAAATTACTACGACTTCTAGTTTTGTTTTTGGTATTTCATACATGCAATACACTGTTTAATTCTTCAGTGTTATTTCAATTTTCGATTTCTAGTTACATAGTCAAGAATGGTTTAAAGAGTATATGGGTTATATACCAATGTATGAATAATTATATATATTCTTGTCCAGTTTTTACAATTACTTCATTTACAAAAGCTATCGGCTCTGTTTTGCCCTGCATGCTATTGGGTTCAGAATGTTATTATTTTCTTTTTTTGCCATTGCACTCTCTTACTTTTTTGTAGGTTTCTTGCACTAGCTTTCTCTTGAAATTTTACAGTTAACTATTCTGTTCCTGATTACTGGCTCAAGGGAATTGAGCTCAAACCCTACTCCTCGGTTTGGGTACTAAACCTGCAGGCCTAGAACTTTTCCTTTCCACAGTTTATAAATCCATACAGTCTATATTTTCTTCTTCATCTTGTGCGTTTAATTTTGCTACATTCTTTGTCATGGTAAACTCACAATTTTTATGGTCAAGATATTTGTTTAACTAGCCATACTATCACCTGTATTAGAACTGTAATGTTTCTTTTTTTTTAGAATTGTGTTATATATTCAAGTGATTGCATTTATCTGAATTTTACTATATTTAGACAATATGTTTGAATTTTCTTGTTTCCATCATATTATGTCTCATTACTACTTACAAAGGTTTCCTCCTATAATTCTTTATAACAGAAATTAGTTTTTATAGTGGGTCCCTACCGTACCCTGCTTAATATGTTTTAGTACAATGAATACATATTAAATCTTAACTTCACAGAAATCATCACCTGCAACATTTATAATAATAAAAAATTAAGGTACTCTTTGTTAAAAGACTAGAGACCCAATATATATAAATACCTATTTCAGAAGATTCTTTTTAGTAACTAGTAATCCTCCCAAACTTGAGCGAGGCAATCACGTTCTCTGCTCCCCCCTTGCTCCTCACTAGGGCTTACGAGTTTCTCTGAGACAAGAAGTGATACCTCAAGATAAAATAAAGTCTCTACTTCACTTGGGAATTCTTCAGCTCCATTGGTCTCCTCACTAGCCCTGGACAACCCATAGCAACAACCTGTTTCTAAACCCCAACTTCTTTTTGCACATAACCTCTTCCCACCTTAGGATTTTGCTCTAAATCCTTTTGGGAAGGTAACTGTCAGAACTGTCTCCACCCTTTTTTCCCTGGTTCTTGGAATTATTTACCAATCATTTACTTCCTTCTTTTACTCAAGGTAATTATTAAATTAATCTCTTTTATTTGAAAAGACAAAATATTATGTATTAAAGTATTGTTAACGAATATCCTTATTCGTTACTCAATTAGAATGTACCATAACAAGTTTATATACCAAAAATTAAATTAAAACAGGGTGCTACATCTTCCCCCACTGAAACAGACACCGTCCTCGGTGTTATTTGTTAAAAAAGAACAAATTCGGATAGGGCTCATGAATAACCTGCTCGTCCTCCCAAGTAGCCTCCTCCAGGCCAAAGATCTTCCACTCCACTTTAACTTGGGGGATGACTCACCTTCAGAGCATTATTTCTCTCTGATCTAGAATATGCTACAGTTCTACTAGGAACACGTTGTTCGGTTCTACCTGCATACAAAATAATCTTAAGCAGTTTAAATCAGAAATATAATTTTGATAGAAACGTAATACATTTTTGAGTTACATGTATACCTTGCCAATGTATTACATGTTTGGGATCGCGTAAATAACGATTCAGTAGTGATACATGAAATACGTTATGTACTAATATATGGCTTGGAAGAGCTAGTTGATAGGCCACCGATCCTATCCTTTCCAAAATCTCAAATGGTCTACAATATCTAGGAGCCAATTTGGCACAAGCATTCCACCTCAATGTGCTCTTCTTTGGTTTAATTCTCACATAAACACGGTCCCCTACCGCAAACTCCCAGAAAGTTCTTTTCCTATCCGTATAATATTTTTGCCGGTCTTGAGCTTCCTTAAAGTTCTTTCTAATATTGTTTACTTCCCGTTCCATTTCTTCTAGCATTTCCGACCCAAGCATCATCTTGTTTTCCAGACTGCTCTAATTTATAGGAGTCCGGAATTTTCTCCCGTACAATGCTTCAAAGGGGCTTATCTTAAGGGATTATTGATATCCGTTGTTGTAAGAAAACTCAACCAAATGTAGATACTCCTCCCATTTCATTGGTTGTTGCATTACATACATGCGCAACATGTATTATAAAACTTGATTCACCCTTTCTGTTTTCCCATCTGTCTGCGGATGGTAGGTGGTACTAAATTGTATTTGTGTCCCCAAGCCACTAAATAGTGTCTTCCAGAATTCTGATGTAAATTTTACATCACGATCTAAAATGATAATTCAGGGAATACTATTCAGTCTAAAAATCTCTTTCATGAAGATGTCAGCAATTTTTACTATCTTGTAAGTTGACTGGATGGGAATGAAATGAGCCACTTTGATGAGTCTATCAATCACCACCATAATCAAATCATTGTTCCTTTTGTTTCTAGGTAGTCTAGTGATGAAGTCGAGGGAATTGACTTCCCACTTCCATTCTGGCACCGAGATAGGCTGAAGCAATCCTGTAGGATGATGATGCTCAATCTTAATTTGCTGACACTCCAAGCACTTAGTAAAGTTTTCTGCAATATCCTTTCGCATTCTCAACCAGGAATAGTCTTTCCCAATTGCAGTTAAAATTTTCTGATACCTTGGATGTCCTGCATAGGAATTCATGTGATATTCATCCAAAATAATTCTTTTCAAATTATTTTGATTAGGGATATATATTCTTTTCTGGTAGACTAGGAACTGCTTATCATTGAGTTCATATTCTGGTGGTTTCCCTTACTCTTCATATTCTTTTGCTTGCTTCCATAAGAATTGGTATTCAAGGTTCTTCTGTGCTGCTTCCATAATCTATTCTTGAAATTTGAATTCAATTTTATTAAAGTAACGTTCATAGATGCCATGCAGTTTCCTGCTTAAGGCACCAACCTCCTGGTTCTCTTTACCTTTCACATGTTTAATATCAAAGTTGAACTCACTTAAGAATGCATTCCACCTTGCTTGGCGAGTGTTCAGATCAGATTTTTTAAAATAGCTAGTTAAACTGCTATGGTCAGTTTTTAGCAAAAATCGTTTCCCTAACAGATAATGTCTACATATGCGCAAGGCATGCACTATCATAATTAGTTCCAAGTCATAATTTGAATACCTTTGCTCATGATCCTTCAACTTCCTAGATTCATATGCTATGACTCTTCCTTCTTGGGTCAATACTGCTCCTACACCTTCTTTACATGCATTAGTGCACACTTCAATTTATTTACTCAGATATGCTCCTTTCAAAATAGGGGTGGTAGTTAACAGTTCCTTCAATAAATCAAAACTGTTATGGAATTCCTAATTCCATTTAAAGACTCGTACTTTTTGCTGTAATGAGGTAATGAGAAAGGCTATTTTAGAGAATCGATTGATAAATTGTCGGTAGTAGCCAACCAAGCCCATAAATGAATGTATGTATGCTATGTTCTTTGGGACCTTCCACTCCATGATTTTTTTTTTATCTTTTTTGGGTCCACAACAATTACCTCAACAGAAATTACGTGTCCCAAGTATTGGATCTTCTCCTTGAAAAAGTCACTCTTACTAAACTTAGCATCGAGCTGATGTTCTCGTAACATTTTTAGCACAATGCGCAGATGCTCCTTGTGCTCTTCCATATCTTTGGAGTAAATTAGTATGTCATCAATACAAATTAGAACAAATTTATCCTAGTATGAGTGAAAAATTCCATGCATTAAACTCATAAAGGTTGCTGGTGCATTGGTTAGTTTGAATGGCAACACCACAAACTCATAATTTCCGTACTTGGTATGAAAGGTTGTCTTGGATATATCCTTGTCCTTGATTCGGATCTGGTGGTACCCTGACCTTAAGTATATCTTGGAAAACACCGTAGCTCCTTTTACTTGATCAAACAAGTCATCTATTCATGGTAATGGATACTTGTTTTTAACTAGCAGTTTTTTGAGCTCTAGATAATCCATACACATTCACAAAGTTTCGTCCTTCTTTTTTACAAATAGCACTGGTGCTCCCCATGGGGGCACACTTGGACAGATGTACCCTTTATCTATTAATTCTTGTAGATGCATTTTTAATTTCGTTAATTCATGCACACTCATTCTGTAAGGAGCTCGAGATACAGGTGCTGCCCCAGGTATTAATTCTATGGTAAAGTCTATATCTCTTTTTGGTGGAAATCTTGGAATTTCCTCAAGAAATACGTCTCGAAAATATTTCACTATAGGAATGTTTTCCAGCATAAGAGTCTTGTCCTTAGAATTGGAGAATCCAACCTAAATTGCATAGAGTTGACACCCTTTCCTCATGCATTTTCTTAGTTGAGATGCAGTAATGGGTCGTAACTGTAAGGGATTTTTAATATCCTATAGTTCTTGACTTGTCCCATCACTTGATTTAAAATAAATAACTTTATCCTTTTAGTACAATAATGACCACTGCCTCTCTAGCTAATCCATCCCCAATAAAGTATCATATGATCCCAGAGGTAGAATATTGAGTTCTACAGTTATGTGCTGATCCTCAATACTCAATTCACAGTTTGATACTTTGGCATTGACTCATCTTCTTGCTCCTGTATCCAATTGTACTAACCAAGAATTTTTAAATTTCTGATTATGAAGTTTACAGTTTTCAACTACACAGGGGTGGATATAGCTCAAATTGGCCCTTGGGTCAACTAAAATAGAAACAGATTGGGTTTGTAGCTTACCTTCAAATTTTATCATAGTTGGCTAAAAGTCTGCTTGCCGATCCTCTAGGGTTGCATTGATTGTAGGGATGTTTCGAGCTACATCCCCCACAATCAATGCTTTTTGCAGATTTTCTGCCACATCATTTCTTCCTCGATGCAGACAGTTTTTGAAATAATGTGCCTCCCCACACCCCCAACACTACAACTGGGTTTTTGGGAATGTACATTTTCAGGTATGCTAGAAGCTTCTGTATTCCATTCCTCACCTAACCACTTGGTCTTTGATTGACTCTTTCCATTTATTTTACTCAGTGGATTCCTTGCAGTGCTCTTATAATTTCCATATTTTTTATTTCTACTATTGGTAAATATTTTCTGACCTTTTCAGGGCTGCCAACGTTTTCCAGTTCCTCCCTTAGCTTTGGATTGCTGATAGCACATCCGTGCTTTCCTTATCGCTTCATCCATGGTTTTTGGGTTCACAAAATCAATTCTCTCTTTCATGTGTAATGAAAGGCTGCTAAAAAAAAGTTGTACTTTTTCCTTCTCATCGCGAAAATAAGGTACATATCTTAATAATGAAGTGAATTTTGTAATGAATTCATCCATAGATATTTGCCCCAATTTTAGATAATAAAATTGTCAGGATTTTTCATCATAGAATCGTTCAGTCAGATACTTATCTTTGAAATATTTCTGAAACTCATCCCAAGTTACATTTTGATCTTCAACTCCACAAACGTTCTTAACTTCTTCCCACCACAATGTAGCTTTCTCCCGTAGTTGGTAAATGGCTAAATGAGCCTTGAGCTTGATTTTGTATTCATACACATGAAAGTACTTGTTCATGTTTATTATCTAGGCTTCAGCCTCTCCATCGAAGGTAGGAGGCTTGATCTCCCAGAATTCACCCTGTAATTCCACTTTTTGTTTCTTTAGTTCTTGTTGTTCTAAAGTATTTCCAGATTTAGCTTCATTGTAGGTTCAAATTTTATTAATCTGGTGCATTCGACTGCCTTTAGGATTATCATGCATTAGTTTCCGCTATTCTCCTTCTCCATGAGTGTCCCTCTCAGGATGGGTTGTGCAGTGGGATGATTTGGTTTATTCGAAAGGCTTTTTAATATCCTTTCCTGCTCCCTCATTAACCTTTCATTATCACTGCGAACCCTGAGCATATCTGTCTGAAGTTGTTGCACATTATCAAGTAATCTATTTGTTTGATGTTGTTGCTCTTCCAACATTCTGCTTGTTTGCTGGTGCTGGTCTACGCTTAAATGTACCCACATCTCGGGGTTGACACTAGGATTAGTCATAGGATGGGTTTCCCCTGTGTTTCTGGGTGTCTAATGACTAGATCCTCTCTTCATGGTAGCTTAATGCTAATATTTTCCTGTACTATAAACAATTTCAACATTAAACTTACTGAGAAAAATATCACCCATGTTATTGTGTTGGCCCATCTAGCCCCAACATGTAACTACACTCTGATACCACTTGTAACAACCATAAAACATTCATGTATTTTTTTTTTTTTACATACTACTATTGTCATTAAAACTTCTAAGCATAAATTACATGGTTTCTTATCATCTATTTCACATACATATGAAAACAACTCTTATGCAATCATATTGATATAATAACTTGTAACCATCATGCTTGTACAATACATCATTTGTTATATTTTATCCTAAAGCAAATAAACATGTGAACATTAAAATAATTGTTACCTTCTTACTAATTGTTCACTTATTTAGTCATTTTAACCTTACCCAAAGTTTTAAATAATTGTTTGGATCATTGTCCGCATTCTAAGTCGGGCCATCCCATTAGGATTTCCCATTATATAATCGATAAGATTTATCCGTATGACATAACCATATGAAATTAAAACTTTTACACAAATTATGCTAGTCCTTAATATTTTCTACAACATCGAGTATCATTTCAATTTCGATTGCTGGTACTAAGGGTTATGAGGGTTATAATTACATTTACTATTTGCATGTTTTCAATCTTTGCGATTCCTCCACCCGTCCGCATCCATAGTTGTCATCTGTACCACGCTGAGTCTTGGTGGATTGATCTCGTGCGTCGAAATCTTGTCTTCCGAGATCGATAGTAGATACATCAAGAGGAATAGTTAGGGTAACTAACTCCCCCTATCCTCCTACCAGAAAGTCATTTTCTCTACTGTTAAGCTCCGAGCTTCGTCTCTGCAACTTGCTTTTCTTCTGCGTGAAATCTCGAGTGTTTCTCTAGCACGATGCTGTTGTCACCAGTGTATTCATTCGATGCTTGCTTCAACTCTTCACAGAGGAACCTTTCAACTGAATACCAAGGTATAACTCAGATACTTTTCCACTTACTTTTTGTTTTTTTTGCTTTTTCATTCAGTATATGTGCGTTATGAAGGTGATATTAACACAACCCTCTCTGTCTCGTAGAGGTAATCGGTCATGATTTTGGTGTATCAAAGGTGCTTAGTCGACTGCGATGTTTCTCCGGACTTCCGGCTTCTTCATTAACTCAGGTATTGTCTAGATTGTTTGATGATTTAATTTTGTGATTCACCTTCATTCTACTAGTTTTTAAGTTTAAATCAACAAATTTACCCTTCTTATGTGTTGTGGAATGCATGACTACTTGCTTGCTTTGTCAACGGAAAAAACAGTCTTGGCGGCCTCCCGGCTACTTCTGGTAAGTTGGCTATCTTCTGCCGCTTGTTAATGTGTGAGTTGGTTGGTTATTCGTGCAATCACAACCATAACCACCCTTCTGTATCCTGTAGGGACATAGGGTTTTTTTTTGACATGAACACATTCCAACTCTAGGTTGCGAACATTTGGGTGCCCTTTACTAGTTAATGTTTAGAAAGAAAGTTTTGTTCTAGGGCACGAACCTCTTCTCGATTTTTAGATACTCTGTTTGATAGGTTATTGAAATAGTCTTTCTCTAAAGAGCAATGTAACAGTTATAATAATAAAATAGTAAGGTACTCTTTGTTAAAAGACTAGAGACCCAATATATATAAATACTTATTTCTGAAGATTCTTTTCAATAACTGGTAATCCTCCCAACCTTGAGTAAGGAAATCAAGTCCTCTACTCTCCCCTTGCTCTTCATTTGGGCTTAGGAGTTTCCCTGAGATAAGAAGTGAGACCTCAGGATAAAATCCAGTCTCTACTTCACTTGGGAATTCTTGAGCTCCACTGGTCTCCTCATCAGCTCTGGACAAACCATAGCAACAACCTGTTGCTAAACCCCAACTTCTTTTTGCACATAACCCATTCCCACGTTAGGATTTTCCTCTAAATATTTTTGGGAAGGTAACTGAACTGTCTCCACCCTTTTTGCCCTGGTTCTTGGAATTATTTACCAATAAGTTACTTCCTTCTTTTACTCAAGGTAATTATTAAATTAATCTCTTTTATTTGAAAAATACAAAATATTATGTATTAAAGTATTGTTAACCAATATCCTTATTTGTTACTCATTTAGAATGTATCATAACAAGTTTATATACCAAAAATTAAATTAAAACCATTTATGCATTCAAAAATACAATTTAAAACATGAAAATAATACACACACATATAAAACCATGGATCTATCACCCCGGAGACAACTAAATCTTTGAGCAAAAAACTTTTTTGAAAATTTTGTATTGTAAAAAAAGTTTGGAACTCAAATTTTTTTTTTTAAATTTTATATTGTAAAAGAAGTT
The DNA here is from genome assembly GCA_034641835.2 of Pinus albicaulis. Classification (NCBI taxonomy): domain Eukaryota; kingdom Viridiplantae; phylum Streptophyta; class Pinopsida; order Pinales; family Pinaceae; genus Pinus; species Pinus albicaulis. The sequence goes on from CM076580.1 coordinate 1,491,628,766, forward strand.
TGCAACTAGAAAATTTGAACTTTTAAATGCTTGTTAAATCCATAATTAAGATAAATCTATATTTGTATAATTAAACAATATTATAATATAAACACATAATTAATTTTTTAAAACAAATAATTAAATAATTACATTTTTAAAATAAAAAATTATTTAAATTAAACATTAATTATAAATTTATAGAAATTTTTTTATCTTAATTTTAATTTTACTATAATTATAATTAATATCTGAAAGACACACTTGTTTAATTAAATAATGTTATAATACTATCTTTCATCGTATAAATAACTTAGTGGAACACTAGTATGGGAAGCCACTTCAATATGGGAAGCTATCTTTCATCATATAAATAACTCACTGAAGCACTAATATGGGTTATTTAAGAGAAAAGAGATGAATAGAAGTGTGAGTATATTTAAAAAAATTAATTAAATAATTACTAATAATTTAATAATTAATGATCAATATAGTTAAAAAGATATATTGAAAATATATAAATGTAATGAATATAGTGAAATACGTATGAATGTTAAATTATTTGCAATGAATATAATAAAAATATTTTTGTATAAGGTGGGAAGGGATGTTTCTCCTCTTATAGAAGATGATATGTCATCACCTCATTCAATGAGCCAAGTCAATGTGCCTCCATATGCTACTTTCATGTAGAGATATGGAGGTTATCATAACATAGTGATGGTTATGGTACTTAATGGGTTGTATTTGGGCTTCAATTTTTTCTTGCTACTTCATGTGAGTGGAAATGAGTTGGGTCTTTTCTCCATTATGCATTGGGTATGTTAGTTCAATGGAATTTGATTCCACCATTCCCAATCCGCCCAATAAGACTCAAGGCATAATATATGACATTTTTCCCTCTCCTTTTGAACACCCCAGGTTTTCTTTACTTTATGTGGTCACTCCTAACGGTGGTGAAGTTTCTTCATGTGTGACTTAGCTCAAATTTTTAGCTTGTATTTGTCGCTCCTTTTACTAAAGTCTATTCTTGATTACTTCCCCTTGCTCACTAAAATGGTTCAACATAAAATGAATTTTCAGAGAGGACATGAAGGCCATGGATTTTGATAAGGCTTCCAACCTCACATAAGGGAATATGCCTTAGTGAGGTTAAACAAAAAGAAATTATCATCAGAGGTTAGGGAAGAGTTGACAGAATTGGAAGAAGACATTGCTACAAAAAGCTAGTGATTGTCAAATTTAGAAGTGATTGCAAATGTACATGAACATGGGTGTTGGAAAATCCCTTTGGCCACTTGGATTATGTAGGCAACTCAACTTAAACTTGTAGTTCCAACAAATCTATTCTAGGTTTCACACAAAATTCACAGAAAAATATACTTGAATTTTTTTTGGTTGTTTTATCTAATCTATATACCCATATCTTAATTTCATATTAAGAATTAAATGGATTATATTGATCTAATTATTTTTATTAGGAACAATTTTTTTTGTTTTTTTTTTTTTACTTTCAATTTTTTAAGTTATTGAAATATTTTATTACAATATACATACATACATACATACATATACATATACATATATACACATACACACACACACACATAGATATATATATATATATATATAGGATCATCCAACTCAACAATTTTATTGTAATTTAGTAGATAGAGGGGGTTTTGTGTTTTAAAGGAAATTAGATTTTTATGTAACAAATTAAAATAATTTTAGAGTTTGAGTGATTTTAATGAGAGATATTAATTAATTAAATATTGTGAGGAATTTTGTAAATGTTCTCGAATGTTGGAGAACATGAGAGAATTAGGTTAGTTGAGAGATCATAGGGATTGAGAAATTTAGGAATTAATTGTAAATCCTAAACTAGAATTAGTTTCATGAATTTATGGGTTGAGAGAGGATTCTTAGAGGTTTGTTGAAATTATTAAGGATTTGAACTAGAATTGGTTCATGGAACCATTTTGTATAAATTGTAAAAGGCTCAAAATGTAGAGAGCAGTAAGATTTCAGGATTTAGAGAAGTGGGTTTTTGGATTGGAAGCCTACGAGCATTATGAGTAAAGTGGCCACTGATGTGAATATGAGGCCAGAAAAGAAAATTACTATGTAAATATTGAGTATTTGTATATAGACTCGATTTCTGAGTTTGTTTTATTCAGTTAGAACTCTGTTTAAATCAACTCTTGTGTGTATGTATTCACTTAATTCCCTCATCATATTGAAAGAAAAATAGTTTGTTGGGTTATTAAGCATGCATTGTTTGAATGAATCATAATTGTGTGATAAATTAGAGTTTGAAACAATATTTTTGTTTGTAAGTGAAATTGGGAAGAATTAAATGGATTTCCATCATTGTACATCTAGGTTATAGTTTTCAAGAAATTCCATTCTGAATTGTGGAATATTGGGGCAAAATGTCTGATTAAATGACATCATCTATGGAAACTGTAATAATTAGTTTGAAATCGTCAAAGTCTCTATGAAATGAATAACCATCTTGAAGCTGCGTATGTGTTTAAATAAATTCTTGACTGTTACTCCAGCTTTAGTTTCTGGAAAGGAGTATACACTTCATTTTTTTTGAATAATATACGCTGACTTATTTATATGGACCGAGATTTTATATGCAACATTTTTATGGAATCTGTGAAACAAGTTTTGATGATACAGATATAGAGCCTATTCCTTCTCGGTGAAAGGGCTTCTACAAAGAGTGAACACAATTCGGTCCAGAACACTGTAACAACAAATTGATTGGGGAAATATATTTCATTAAGGGAGTGATGCTGAAAATGGTCCTTCGAATCTTTCTGAAACAAGAGAATTTCATGGAAAATGAAAGCATATATCGACATGCAAAAGGGAATGAAAAGGAGGAAGCTATGTGAAGGCGGAAATCATAAATTGATAGCTCAGAGAATAGTGGAATCGTGGGTTTATGGCATAAAGGGATAGTAAGTGGTTTTTCTAACTAGTAAGTGGTTTTTCGAACAGCTTAAACCAAGGTAAGAAGAATTTAATTGTGGAATGTGTTAAATGGATGAAGCGAGATTTAAATTAATATTGAAGGAATTACGCATTTAAGGATTTGATTGCAAATCCGTGTGTTTAAATCTGAAACAAGTGTAGAGTTAGAATCATTTTGGGTAATTCAGGTTAAATTCTGATTGCTGTGTGAATGTTTTTCCTAAAAAAATAATCTGTGTCCACTATGAAGGAGAAATATTCCAGTTGTAAAGTTCAATTAAAGATTAACAAATGCCGATGTTTGAAGACCGTGGTTCTTTATTAAGGGATGTCAACGTTGACGAATATGAATAAGATAAAAAATGGAATGTGTAAGGAGTTAAGTGAAATCGAAATATTTTGAAATCAATCCAATAGCCATCACATTTTATTAGTAGGGAGTCTAATATTTAATTAGATCTGGAATTATTAACACAGGAATTGAGGTAATGCGAAAAGAGCTTCCGCATATAGTAGAAATTCAAATAGTTTCCTGGATAAGGAAATTTTAGAATCAAGATATATGAACAGAGTTTAAAATTTTGTTATAGAAATGTTTTCATTAAATATTGGAAAGAAAACATCCTGGGCATAATCGAAATAAGAATTTGTATGCGTATTGTGAGCAAATGCAGCTTTGGTTGCATCATTTTGGTATCAGAGCCGGTAAAGCTCTTTTGAAGATTAAATTATTTTTTTGTAAAGAATGTATGCGTGATGAAGGAAATAAGGGAAGTTTAGAATTTAATTTTTATTGACAACAGTTGTAGATTGGACAGATATGCAATGAAAGCATGATAATGAGGAAATTCAGATTGGCAGAATCTGGGTTAAAAACAAAAAGCTAATGTGCTTTGAAGATTTAAAAGTTATGTTTTGAAAGATGTGATTACAGGTACAATGGTGATGGTAGAAAGGAAAAAAGAGATCAAATTTGAATCTGACAGACATCATGCAGTGTAGAAGAATATTGGAGAAGAAATTGCTGAAGCAAGTACAAATGAGTGTTGAAACAAATCTTGAAAGTGAGGTATTTTAATTTTTTATGAAGATTATGTTTTCAAAATTCAGGTTGCAGACGATTGAGGATAATCTCAGCAATAAGTTCACAACTTTAAGAGCAGTGATTAAGGAAACCAATTAAGGTTTCTAAGAGAAAAAGGAATGTGGCAGAACCTTGAAGAATTCCAATAGAGGTTGGATAAAAAAATGATAATTGTGTTATTAAAGGGTGCAGATGAGTTGAATCCTAGAAGGAGCATAGAGGAATGCTCAAGAGGTTCCGGAGAACAGAGAACCGGTGCTTGAAAAAAGACCAAGTGCAGAGGAAAGCTTGGTGAGGTAAGTGATAGCAGGGAGGACTTGCTAGTGTAGAGGCTTTAGTACAGCTCATGATAAATGAGTGAGGAACTCATGAATATAAAAGTGGAGAAGAAGATGACTACTGATAGTCATAGTAGAAATGGAAAAGGTTCTAAGAGAGACCAAAATAGAATAAAAGTGAAGAAAGAAGATGCCAAGGAAAATGGCATACAAAGATTGTTAAGTAAGGAAGACTATGAGGGAGATAAAGTTGATATAGCAATCCAACTTGAAGTGTTGCTGGATTTGTTACAGAGGAAAGAGGAAGACCAGAGGTGTGGTTTTCTTGTAAGAAGAAATATAAGGTGGCATAAGATACAGATGAAGAAAGAACAAATGAGAAATTCTCGGCTGAAGGAAAAATTACCCAGAATAAATGAGTATTTGGGGAAAGACATGAAGACTGAAACTTCAATTGAGACCAAGAGGTCATATGATTTTAAATCTGATAAATTTTGTATGTTTGTAGGAAGAAAATTTGAAGAAAAGAAAACTGCTGATATTGTCATGAAGGAAGAAAATGGATAGCCATATCTCATGTAAATGTCCATACACAGCTGCGGAAATTTTTTACTTTTCAACATATTAAAAGTAGAGGAATTTTAACTCATGATGATGGCCAAAAGTAGGAAGAAATGGAGAAGAATATCAAGCAATCAATTGAAAGGTTTAAGGAGATTCAAGAGAAGACCATTGAAGAATTTCTGAATCATATAGAGGAATTGGAACAACAAGAGGATTTGGTGATTAAATCATCAAATGAGGCCATGAGGTCTTATGGTTTTAAAACTAACAAGTTGTGTGTGAATGCAGGTATTGCATAAGACAAAGCATCTTATGGAACTGTATTGAGTGAAGCTGAAATTTTCCAAGAAAAATATGATGATGACTGTCTTTCAGATGAATATCAAGTTGAGTTATTGCAACAAAAGGAGTTCATAAATTCCTTGTTCAAAGAAAGAAATTGTTTCAGTGAAGATGTGAAAGTTATGTCTGATGATGAGAAATTTGTTATTGGTAATGAAAATGAGAATTTGATTTTATTAAATGGCCAAATGAAGAGTGATGGACAGAAAACTAAAACTATTGCAGAGATGGAGGACCATAATTCTATTCTGATGAAAGATGAAGAGATAGTGTCACTAGGAAACTTGACTTATGACAAGGAAGAAGATAGTGAATATTGTACAAAGTTCTTTTTCAGATGAGATGACAGATTTGTGGCATGAGTTAGGTATTCTAGATAAGAGTCTAGAAAAACAAAGGATAAGTATTCAGGTTGCAAAGTCAGAGCTGAATGAGAATGAAAAATTTCATTTTTATGAACCAGAGCAAAGAGACATCCTTGAAATGGATGATGTGGAAGAAAGACTAACTGATAGTCTTGAGAGTTCTTTGAAGAATTGGAATCAGCATACTGATGTGCTAATAAAGGAGGAAATGTGAGAGAAACAAATTGAAATGTTTCCAGAAGAAGAAGAGACGCAAAGGTCTTATAATTTTGATGATTGTTTTATGATTGCAGGTACTTTTGAAAAGACTAAAGAATGTTTGGTCCAGGTGAAAAAATTAAAGCAAAGAAAAGGAGAAGGTAGTGGATGGCAGACTAAGTACCATTTCAAGAAATTGCTGAAGACAGAAGACAAAGAAATTGTCATAAGTAACAATCAGGAAGAAGTTACCAGTTACGATAAACAAGAGGGTCAGGATGGAAGGGCAACAGTAAGAATAGAAGTTCAGAAATCAAGAGGAGAAAGTAATCAATAGTCAGAAGATATATTAGACAAAGAAATTGAATTGATAAGAAGGCTAATGGTGAAAGTGTCTCAGAAGAAAACAACAGCAGGAAAGTGAAGAAGTAGCAACAACAAGAAAAAGACAAGAACAGACTGTGAAAGTATAGCAAGTGGAAAGATGCAGAATAAAATATGGAAGCCCATAAAAGTGTAGTTGAAGAATGATGAAGACAATGCAGCTTATGGACAACAGAAAAACAGAGTATGGGATCCAGGAAGACAAAAATTAAAAGCACATGATCAGGAGATCATGATAAATTTCTACTTTGGGAGTCTGATGTAGGAGCATCCGACTCAAATTTTTTATTGTAATTTAGTAGATAGAGGGGGTTTTGTGTTTTAAAGGAAATTGGATTTTTATGTAACAAATTAAAATAATTTTAGAGTTTGAGTGATTTTAATGAGAGATATTAATTAATTAAATATTGTGAGGAATTTTGTAAATGTTCTCGAACGTTGGAGAACATGAGAGAATTAGGCTAGTTGAGAGATCACAGGGATTGATAAATTTAGCTGTTAATTGTAAATTCTAAATTAGAATTAGTTTCATGAATTTATGGGATGAGAAAGGATTCTTAGAGGTTTGTTGAAATTATTAAGGATCTGAACTAGAATTGGTTCATAGAACCATTTTGTATAAATTGTAAAAGGCTGAAAAGGTAGAGAGCAGTAGGATTTCACGATTTAGAGAAGTGGGTTTTTGGATTGGAAGCCTACGGGAATTATGAGTAAAGTGGCCACTGATTTGAATATCAGACTAGAAAAGAAAATTACTATGTAAATATTGAGTATTTGTATATGGACTCGATTTCTAAGTTTGTTTTCTTCAGTTATAACTTTGTTTAAATCAACTCCTATGTGTATGTATTCACTTAATTTCCGCATCATATTGAAAGTGAAATAGTTTTCTGGGTTATTAAGCATGCATTTTTTGAAAGAATCATAATTGTGTGATAAATCGGAGTTTGAAACAATATTTTTTTTTGTAAGTGAAATTGGGTAGAATTAAATGGATTTCCATCATTGTACATAAGGGTTATAGTTTCAAGAAATTCCATTCTGAATTGTGGAATATTGGGGCAGAATGTATGAGTAAATGACATCCTCTATGGAAACTGTAATAATTAGTTTGAAATCGTTGAATTCTATATGAAATGAATAACCATCTTGAAGCTGCGTATGTGTTTAAATAAATTCTTGACTGTTACTCTGACTTTAGTTTCTGGAAAGGAGTACGCACTTCATTTTTTTTGAATAATATAAGCTAAATTATTTATATGGACTGAGATTTCATATGCAACATTTTTATGGAATTTGTGAAACAGGTTTTGATGATACATATATAGAGCCTATTCCTTCTCGGTGAAAGGGCTTCTGTGAAGTGTGAAAATAATTCGGTTCAGAACACTGTAACAACAAATTGATTGGGGAAATATATTTCATCAAGGGAGTGATGCTGAAAAATGGTCCTTCAAATATTTCTGAAACAAGAGAATTTCTTGGAAAACGCAAGTATATATCGACATGCAAAAGGGACTGAAAAGGAGGAAGCTATGCGAAGGCAGAAATCACAAATTGATAGCTCAAAGAACACTTGAATCATGGGTTTATGGCACAAAGGGACAGTAAGTGGTTTTTCTAACCAGAAAGTGGTTTTTCGCATAGCTTAAACCAAAGTAAGCATAATTTAATTGTGGAATGCGTTAAATGGATGAAGCGGGATTTAAATTAATATTGAAGGAATTACGCATTTAAGGATTTGATTGTAAATCTGTGTTTTTAAATATGAAACAAGTGCAGAGTTAGAATCATTCTAGGTAATTCAGGTTAATTTTTTATTGCTGTGTGAATGTTTTTCCTTAAAAAACAATCTGTGTCCACTATGAAGGCGAAATATTCCAGCTGTAAAGTTCAATTAAAGATTAACAAATGCTGATGTTTGAAGACCATGGTTCTTTATTAAGGGATGTCAACGCTGGCGAATATGAAGAAGATAAAAAGTGGAATGTGTAAGGAGTCAAGTGAAATTGAAATCTTTTGAAATAAATCCAATAGCCATCACATTTTATTCGCAGAGAGTCTAATATTTAATTAGATATGGAATTATTAACACATGAATTGAGTTAATTTGAAAAGAGCTTCCGCATCTGGTAGAAAGTAAAATAGTTTCCTGGATAAGGAAATTTTAGAATCAAGATATATGAACAGAGTTTAAACTTTGGTTATAGAAATGGTTTCATTAAATATTGGAAAGAAAACATCCTGGGCATAATTGAAATAAGCATTTTTATGCGTATTGTGAGTAAAGGCAGCTTATATATATATATATATATATATATATATATATATATATATATATACATATACATATACATATATATATAGAGATATCTACATATACATATACATATACATATATATATACATATACATATACATATATATATATACATATATATATATACATATACATATACATATACATATACATATATATATATATATATATATATATATATATATATATATATATATATATATATATATATTAAACAATTTATTTAACTTTTTTGAACTATTTTTAAAATGTATAAGAACTATACATCTTGGTCACGGTTATAAAAGTGAAAATATAAGATTTTTATTTTTTATTTTTAGTTACTTTATTTATCTCTAAAATTAATAAAAAATTAACATGGATATCGGAATATTTTATTTATCCGTGAGAGTGCGAATGAAATATATTTACCATGTCTCTTACACACCAAATATGTTTATTCATTTTTGTTTTTTAATTGTAGTTGACATTATTTTTCTTATTTAGATAATATTTTAATTTTATTTTAAAAGGGACACATGTCTTAGAAACTGATGAAATCACATATTACCCTCATATTTAACTGTATAATACACCCGTGGACTTAACAAAACAAAAACATTGAATATTTAAAAAAGAGCAAAACAATATAATAAAACTTTTGACATGAGAAAAATAAATGTTAACTTTTATTTTTTAACATCCATGTGAGCTAATACACATCACAAGGTAATACATCAAACAATAAAAAAATAATTATCATCATTGAAGCATAGCTAACATGGAATGGTCTACATCAAGACCATGTAATTTAAGAAAACACAAACACCATGATAACTAAAGGGAAAAAAACCAAGAAAAACGTAAACAAATGTTGAAATTTGCAACAAGAAACAGTGAAATTGGCAACGAGAAAGGACAAAAGTTGACCACATACTAGTGTGAGATTCCAGTCACACACTGGTGAGGAATTCAGTTACACAATAGTGAAAAATGTGTGTGTCTAATTTATTTTTTCCCTTAAATAGATTGGACAATAAATTGTAATTTCATCTCATAACAACTTGTATCAATTAACTAAGTCATGAAGACTGAGTTAGCTCAATAATTTCGAGTTGAGGGTCTAAAATGAGGCATGTAGAGTGATTCTAATATTTTTGGGGCCTAGTTGTAGTTGTAGCACTATGGTGAGATTATAATAAGTTAACTCAAATTAATTGAGTTAAAATCAGTTTAACAAGTTCTAACTGAGTGATGAGCTAGTAAGAGGTCTAGTGAATTAAATGAGATTTAATTCACAAATAGTCTTCAAAAAAATAACTGATGATTCACTATTAATAGCTGCATGCATATCAATTCTGATGAAGACCCAGTTGAGACAGAGGCTAAAGGTAACTTAACTATCAATTGTATTATTATCAAATTTCTTGGGTGCAATTATAAAGTCATAGGAAGGCCATGATGGATTGCACAATCAAGGATTGTTAATTATAATCTTTGATATGGCTTAATTACCTAGGGATTGCATGAGCAAGGCTGGGCTTATTAGGGGCTGAGAATTGGCTAAGTGTTTTTCAATTTTCCCTGAGCATTGCAGGTCAGTTTTGAGTAGGATCAGAGTGAGACAGTCAGGAGAGTGCAATATTTTCTCGGTGTGAGAAAGCATTGTATTGTTTCATGATTCTTTGATTTTTTATAAGATATGATAGATGGGTTTTGAACAGTTTATTTCCCCAAGAAAATCTTGTGTTGTGTGATTGATTTACTTCTGTCTCTTACTTGCATGTGATTGAACGATTGTGCTTTATATTCCGCAAATATTGTAGAAGGATTCAGTATCTTGTTTTAGTACATACATGATCGGATTGAATCCATTGGTTTAGAATTTCTATATAATTTCTACATGGTATTAGAGCTTATATATAATTTCTACAACAAAAACCTTGAGTAATTAAAAAATAAAAAAAAATAAAAATAAAAATTTTGACATGAGAAAAATAAATATTAACCTTTATTTTTTAACATTCGTATGAGCTAATACACATCATAAGGTAATAAATCAAACAATTTAAAAACAATTATCATCATTGAAACATAGTTAACATGGAATCGTCTACATCAAAACCATGCGATTTAATAAAACTCAAACACCATGATAACTAGAAGGAAAAAAACAAAAAAAAACATATATGCTTATGCAATTCTCCAAATGCACCATGCCTCCACTTTCCAACTTGATACCATGGACTTATGTGATGAATTATAATTACTTTCAATATTTTAGGATAAAACCTTAATATTGTTGAAGGCAAGGACAACAAAGGAGATACATCCTTGGGAGTTTGCTTCCATCTCTAAGTGCTTGAAGTTGCAGTATCACACTTTACAATAAAACTCAAAAATCTTAAAATAAATCCAAATTTATAGGGAGATTTTTACTACCTTAATTTCAATTCATTTTATAATTAAAATGATAGGATAGCATTCGTAAGTTTAATTATATTTTGATATATTTATTTGTAACTTTTTTAAAGTTAATTTAATTATAAATGACTAATAGAGATTTATTTTTTACATAATATTTTTATTAGTAGCCACAAATTAAAGGTTGAGATTTATCTCAAAAGTAGCATTCTTTATATATTTTTAATTAAATTGATTAATTAAAATGTTATGTTAAAATGAATTATGATTTTTTCAGCACGTATTATTTGGAAGCCATGGTATTTTTTCGTGTAACAAAATCTATTTGTAAATTAAAAATCCTCATACCAAACAACAGGTGAATCTGGATAATTATGAATCTGGATCTTGGCACCTACGATGATACACAAATAGGGATTTTGAGGTATGTAATCCAAGATTCTTATACTTCATGAAGAGGTATTTCTTCCATATTTCTTGGGGATTGATAAAAATAGTTCTTCATATGGAAAAAGATCGGGATTTGACATCATTTGCATGGATGTGACAAATTGATGTGCAAAAGATTTCCCTAGCAGATTTGACAATTTGTTTGGCAGAAAATTTTTATCTTGTTGACAAGACATATCTACCTAGACTTGGTAACCAAGTCTAGAACAAAAAAAGCAAACACATAGAAAAAATTCCTACAAATCATATATGTAATATTAGATAAATGGTTTGTACATTTTTCGAAAAGCTTTTCCTCATTGTTGTTTGATGTATCTTTCAATCTCGTTCTCAATGCTCCAAGAGGATATCTACAAAGGTACAAACTTAGAAATTACCGAGCATATGATACATAAATGATTTAACATAAAATATACAAGTGATCAAGAAATATTATAATAATCATCATCACAATTAGTGTGGGAAAGAAATATATTTTTTTATTAAGAATGAATAAAATAAGAAAATTACAACCAAGCCTTGATGTTGAAATCTTCCTCCCATGATCCTCAATTCCAACCTTCTAATAAAAAATTCTCCATTCATGGTCATGTGAATGGGGTCAGCCAGTTAGGAGAAGAGGTATTCTCCTATGATGAAGTAGCCATGAAATTTATGCGTGTAAATTCCATTAATGTCCGTTTGGATCCTCAGTGGGATCTTCTAATAAATATTGGAGGAGAGATTATTTGAACGAGTTAGAAGTGTTGAGACATGTCACTGTATATGCAACTGAAGCATGTCGATGTCTTGATGAGTTTGTGGAAGACATACCACCTAGATAGGCGATCATGATTATTATGAGCCCTTCCTCTAACTACTATATATATAATCTACCAGTAAAATGTATTATCTACATGATGATAACTAAGGGATTTTTGTGGTGTAACAGTGTACTTTTGCATGTAACAGTTTCATGAGCTATTGGAATTTTGGTAAAGGAAAGAAAGAGAAACTCTAAAGAGAGAAGATAATGCAACTTGAGTTCAACACTCCTATGGTAAGGTCATTGTCGCTATATACCTTCTAATTTAGGTGAGTGTTAAGGTATTTGTTGCTATATACTTTCTAATTTATGTACTTTTGATTAAATTTATTAATGCAATTGGTCAATAGTTGAACATTGACATGTGGGTTCTAAATAATAGGAGATTCATCCCATTGTCTCATTTTGAATGCAAGGATTTTAAGATATCTTTGTAAGGTTGTACATCATATTATCAAACTATGCAGTTTCTTAACCTCATTGGTGTATCTAACTATATTTTCACTTGAAGAGTACAAACCATTTCGATATAATTGAAATGGAAGTATTAATACCTTTGATGTATCCTTATTTCATTATCAAAAGTATGGAGGATTTTTTTAGAGTATTTGATATATTTGATTGAGAGTGGGAAAGAAGTATAATATTGTTTTATATACTTATTTTAATTAAAATAATAATAGGTGATTAGGTGATTTTTAAAATAATAAATAAGTGATGCATTAGAGATTGAAAGAAGTATAATTATCTCGGTTTGGAGTATGTCTTAAAATTGTTTTAGTTTGGTTAGGGGTTTGTCTTTTTTTTGGATTTAAGTAAACAAGATGATATAATTGAAATGGAAGTATTAACACCTTTGATGTATGCTTATTTCATTATCTAAGTATGGAGGATTTTTTTGAGAGTATTTGATATATTTGATTGAGAAATTAGGGTGAGATAGAAGTATTACATTATCTTATATAATTATTTCAATTGAAATAATATGTGATTTTTAAAATAATAAATAAGTGTTGAATTAGTGATCAAAAGAAGTATAATTATCTTAGTGGGTTTGGCGTATTCCCTAAAATTGTTTTTTCTTTGTCAAGGGTTTGTCTTTTTTGGAATTTAAGGAAACAATACACAAAGACATTTGGCACTAGTGAAATCCTTGAATAAAGGTGATGAGTGAGCCCACATTCACTGATAGCAATAGCAGCTAATGACGTCTCTCAATTTTAATTTGACAATTGAGTTATGATAAGTTTTCCCACCATATGAAAAGTTTCATTATCTTATAAATAATTATTAAAATAATAAATAAATGATAAAACTTTCACTAGAATTGTTTTTTTTTTTTTATACTTTTCCCACCATATGAAAAGTATAAGTTTGTATAAGCATCTCAAGAATGATTAGATAACAAATAATTATAAAAATAATAAATATTTGATAAAATGCTTACTAGACTTGTTTTCTTTATTCTTACATGTTTTCCAATAATTAGATAATAAATAATTATTAAAATAATAAATAAATGGTAAAAAGCTCACTAGGATTGTTTTATTTTTTATTTTTTACTTTTCCCACCATATGAAAAGTATAAGTTTGTATAATCATTTGAAGACTTATTAGATAATAAATAATGATTAAAATAATAAATAAGTGATAAAATGTTTATTATGCTTTTTTTCTTTATTCTTACATATTTTTTTCCATACATAAAAATTCTAAGTTCATGTATAAATGCCTAATACGAATTGTAAGTTCACATAGAATTTAATATAATTTTTATTTAATAAATTTTTTAGAAACTAAAAGTGTGTAATAGGAAAATAATAAATAACATTTAAAATTAGCGATGAAGTAGAGATATACTTATAATAAGTAACATTTAAAATAAGTGATGAAGTAGAGATATAAGTGATTGTCTTATGGATTATTAAAGTAATAAGTGACCATTAAAGTAATAAATACGTGATGGAATGCTTTAGGCTTGTTTTCTTTATTCTTTTGCTAGCGTTATTAGTTGTTTAATATATTCACATTTTTTTTGTAATTTATTTATGTGACAGCCTCATTAAAGATAACTAGTGTTAACTAGTTAAAAGAGAATTTCTATTATTATGTCAGGAAAAGACTGAAATTATTGTTATTTTTCTGGAAAGTTATTTTACTAATAATTAGTTATGAATAAATCAGTTGAGAGAATTTCTTAAGGAAAGTAAACGCTGATGGTAAACTATTTCCAAGAATTGGTAAGTGGTTGGGGACAGTTGGAAATAGTTTCCTGCTCCTCTGAGATTAAAAGATTTATCCCAGTGAGGATTAGGGGTTCTGTGCTAGTTTTGAGGAAGGAGTGTGGAATTTCCAGAGCTGGTGGAGACCAGTGGAAAAACACACAACAAACTTGAAACTAATTTCTGGTACTGATTGGACTGGGTGTCCTGAGGTCACCGTAAATCCACCGGCACCGTACCAACCAAGATCGGGATGGGGACGCACGCCTCTTGATGGTTGGGTGGACCACAGCTTAAAGCAGCATAATTTAGATAAGTATAAATGGGTTATTTCTTTTAGTGATTAAATAATGTAATACTGCGATTTTATATAGGTACAGATGTTTATTCCTCTGGTAATAGAACTAGTGAATACCTTATGAATCATGTAAGGGATGAATGAGAAATAGACAATTTACCTATGATAAATTCTTTCTTTACAAATTTTTCTATAACATTGATTAGCTTGCTATGATGAACAGTAATAAATGAAGAAAGAAAAGTATGTTTAAACTGTGATTTACAGTTCTGTTGGTTTAAAAAACATACGTGATAAGATCACAAAAAAATAGAACCATATTAATGACCTACCCAAGACACATCGTTCAATTACAATCACTGTATACTATACATGGACTCTAGAAAACGGTGGTCCGAACACCCCATTATTAAAAACTACTACCAGAATTACAATTAAAATGATCAAAACCTCAGTATGAGAAATAGCATTGAAAGAAGAAGAAGTTGCTATGCAAGGAACTTCAGGTTCCTATTAGTAGAACCATCATTATTAGAATACTATTAATATTGAAATAGGAAATGCATTGTATAGCTAAATAGCAGAAAGTTGGTAAAATACATGCTCAAAATAAGAATATGGTAGACAAAAAATTCCATAAATAAAATAAATACCAAATTTGCTAATATCTTGAAAGAGCTAAACTCACACTGGCAATTTGAACATATATTACCTTGCAGAGTAAATATATATACTAGTAAAAAAAATATGCATGTACAGGTATGAAGGCATGAGTGAAAGAACCCAGCATAGAAATAACTAAAAATTCTTTAATAGTCGATACCACTGTACAATACTGCGCATAAATGGTAAACCAAAAATAGAGTCCTCTGAACCCAAATGCATGTGCACAGGCTTTCATCATGTATAGTAATTAAATGAACAAAAGGGTGTTTACAACAAAAGAATGCATTACAGACTTAAACAAGCAGAGAGTTCCATAAAGACTATAGAAATTATATAACATATGCATGTATATATCCAAATTCTCCTGATCTAACAATATTTATCTTCTTGCTAAATACATAATCCTTCCCCTATTAATCTTTTTGCGCAAATTTAAAACTCAATTGCAAACACATGAAGCAATAAAAACAATCGCACATAACATAGTTGTTTAATGGGAAAGCCTAAAGCTAAAAACCCAAACTATCATATTATGTATATTATGGATATCATGTAACAATCTCATACAAAGCTTAGTACATCAAGCTCTCAGTACAATCAATCGTCACACACTAACATGAAGAAATCTACAAATCCATGCACTGATTTCTTGCCACCTGGTAGCCTGCCTCCACTGCGCAATCCCTGCTGAAGAATAACACTGAATGAGTTCGAATTGGCCTTGCCTTGATTGTGCAATCCTCATTGTAAATTCCAATGTGTGTCAAAAGCATTGGATGCATCACTATAGTCACAATGGATAGTCCATCTCACCCTTTCACCTATCTCTCCACTGGGTCTCCACTGGAACTGACATGCACTGTAGTTAACTGCTGTTTCTGTTTAGTTGTTAGTCAGTTATTAGTTGTGAATTAATTAACTAATTAATTCACTTAACTCTCACTAGTGTATCTTTCAGTTAGACTAGATACAACTAGCTCAATTGAGTTTAACTCCATTAACTAGAGTTAAACTGAATAAAAAATCCTGTAGCTACTCTTCCAACTTTGTCATAACTTTTCCACTTCAGTTCTAACTGAGTCCTCATGCATGAGCCACCAATAAACCCTAGGAATTGCGTAATTCCTTCAGCCCACTGATTTTCCAAATCTATTCACTGAAATAAAGTGCTCCAAGAGAATAAGTTGATGTTTATTGTCAGATTATTATTAAGAGCTAATAATAATCGACATGCATCTATTTTTAGATTGACGATCTATAAATAGATTTCGCCCAATATTCTAAAAATAGAATTTCATATATTTTTCCAACTTGACCAACCATCCACAAATATCATCCTGTAACTTCTGAAATATGATCATCATGTCTAAAAATAGACTTGCACCTAAAAATAGCTCGCGGGCCCACTTAGTGAAGGTGACAGATTTTCACTAAGCTTCATCATCTTGTTGAATCTCAACACTCCCTCTCAACAAGATAGGGATTATCCTTCACCCCGATCCTGCCTCTATGGTATTTGAATTTTCTCCTGCCGAGCGCCTTCGTCAGAATGTCTGCATCCTGATCCTCTACAGGAATGTACTGAAGCAACATGATCTTCTGCTGCACACAATCTCTAATATGATGATACTGGATATCAATATTTTTAAATCTATCATGAAACACAAGATTAATCGAGAGTTTAATGAAACTCTAATTATCACAATGTATCACTGTAGGATCTAAATGTGAACCGAATAAACCAACCGGGATCTTCCTCATCCAGATAGCCTCACATGCAGCTTGACTTGCTGCCATGTATTATGCTTCCGCTGAACTGAGTTCCATGGATATTTGTTTCCTGCTGTACCAAGAAACTGTTGTAGATTCGATACTAAAAACCCCTCCTGATGTGTTCTTTCTGTCCATTGCGCTGCCTGCCCAATCTACATCTGTGAAGCCATGCAACTTCACTTCATCCGTCTTTCTGTACCATAAGCCATACTTAGATGTGCCCCTGAGATACCTTAGGACATGCTTGCCTACCTTCCAAAAGAGTTTGGTAGGCTTAACTATCGCTTGTGAAAGCTGGTTCACTGCATAACATATGTCCGGCCTTGTATTAACTAAATACATGAGCGAACCCACCAACTATCGATAAACAGTGACATCCACTACCTCTACCGATGTAGCATCCTCTTTCCTCCAATTTCCCGAAAGAGGAGTGTTGATAGGCTTGTAGTCTTCCATGTGAAACTTCTCCAGTATCTCCCAGGCATACTTGCCTTGAGACACAAACAATTCATCTTCCCGCTGCCATATTTCCAATCCAAGGAAATAATGAAGGAGGCCCAAATCCTTCATCTCAAACTCCATTAAGATTTGCCTTGCATGATTGTATCAACTGATTATCACCCGGTAGTATTAAATAATCAACATAAAGAAAAATGATTAAAAACTTACCCTCCACCACAATTTGGTATAGGTTTGCATCCGCCTCACTCTTGGTGAAGCCAAGTCATTAGGGGAATTTTGAGGTCTAAAATGGGCCTCCTAAGAAAAATGTAAAACCAAAATGAAATTTATAAGAACCAATAAGATTCAAGATGATGATTTCAACCATGGGAGATGATTCACCATTTTTTAAGTAAAAGGGTACAAAGATTAAAAAATAATAAAATAATAAAACTACTTTTTCAACTCATATTTTCAACTTATTTCCCAAATTTTTTACTCAAATTTCGAGTGGGAGTACTCGTTGGATGAAAAATTTAATTCTTCATCCAAGGAGTACCCATGTTGCATACTTTTGATGGACCCTAGTACACGAAAAATGAGAAATACATGAAAAAACATGATTACAATCACGTTTTTCATGTATTTCTCCTTTTTTGTGTAGCAGGACCCATCGAAAGTATGCAACATGGGTGCTATTTGAATGCAGAATTAAATTTTGCATCCAAAAAGTACTCCCACTCAAAATTTGAGTAAAAAATTTGGGAGATAAGTTGAAAATAAGAGTAGAAAAAGTAGTTTTTTCTTTTTTCCCTCTAAAATTTGATGATGTAATCAAATCTTATTTTATTATTTCCACTATTATTTTATAATTTCCTTAGGAGGCAAATTTTAGACCTCAAAATTCCCCTAATGCCAGTGAAATAGATGTCGATCCATGTGTACCAAGCACGTGGTGCTTGCTTCAGCCCATACAATGCTCTTTTGAGTCTGCACACATGCGACTCACTGCTGAAGATCTCAAATCCTTCAGGCTACTCAATGTACACCTCTTCCTCAATGATCCCATTAAGGAGTGTAGTCTTCACATCCATCTGATGAATGTGCCAACCCATCTGCACTGAGAGAGCAAGGATGGTCCTTATGGAAGAATACCGTGCGACAGGTGAAAAGGTTTCTTCATAATCAATCCCCTTGATCTGTGAGAAGCCCCGGGCAAAAGATCTTGCCTTATACTTCTCGACACTCCCATTAGTTTCTTGATTTACTTTGTAGATCCATTTCGAATCTACCAATGATTTACCCACTGGCCTTGGAACAATCTCCCAAGCACTGTTTCTGACAATGGAGTCATACTCCTCCACCATGGCATCTACCCATGTGGGCTCCTGCGCTGCTTCTTCAAAAGAAGATGAATATATCATGACACACTTTGTCAAGAGAGCCATGTATCCAGTAAATCGGTCAGGTGAACATCTCTCTCTGTGCTGTGATGTAGGGACTCCTACATTCTGTGCCGCATCAAGCTTCAGTCTCTCATCTTCTGTGGTATGCTTTCTGCTAGTTCTGATGTTTGGTTATGCATGAGTGGACTCCTCCACTCCATGAATCTCCTCCTGTGGCTGATCCGCATCTAGAGGCTCATCGTTGGGAACAAGAAGTTCCTCCTTTGCATGCAAGTGTAGCTCCCTCTCAAGCAACAACTTCATGGCTTTCACCTCATTGAATTTTATATCCTGTCGCACCATAGTCATTCGACTGTTTGGAAAATACACACGATAATTATGGGGTGTTTCTGTGTACCCAAAAAAATCCAAACTTCTACAGTCGGCTCTAGATTATTCCTAGCGTCCTTTGTCACATAAATGTAGACAGATGAGCCAAAATTCTTCAAATGAGAAATATAGGGATTCTTACTAGTAAAAGCTTCTTCAGGTGTATTCATGCCAAGTACTCCATGAGGACAACGGTTTTGCACATAAACCGCAGCGTTGCATGCTTTCGCCCACAAGTGCATCGGTAGGCCCTGGTCATGCAGCATAGCTCGTGCAACACCCACAATCATTTTGTTATTCGTCTCCGCAACCCCATTCTGTTGTGGGTTATGAGGAGCTATGAGTTCTATTCGAATTCCTTCTTTGCTACATAAGTCTTTGAATTCGTTCGAGATATATTCACCACCATTATTGCTCCGTAGAGCCTTCACTTGCTTCCCCGACTCCTTCTCCACCAATGCTTTAAACTCATAGAACTTTGAGAATGTTTCTCTCTTCTTCTGAATGAAGAATATCCACCATCTACAATAATAGTCATCAAAAAATATAACATAATACCTGTGTTTTTCTATTGAAGCAACTAAGAAAGGTCCACACACGTTTGTGTGAATTCTCTCCAGGATCACCGAAGCACGGTTCTCCTTCTCATGAAAGGTGGTCTTCACAAACTTACCCATAGTACATCCCTTGTGCTGATCCGACTGTACAAGAGTACCCTTGGGAAGTCTAGTAGAAATCTGCTGCAAAATCTTCAAGGCACCATGGTGAAGATGGTCCAATCTCCTGTGCCATAATTCGCCCTCATCCTGGCTCACCACTTATTTTTCTTTGCCCATCATTGTAGCGTATCCATCTACCTCCAGCTTGTAGAGATTCTTAACTCGAATCCCTATCCTCTTGGTTTGACCTATTGTTTTATGTCGCAGGAAAGCTTTTCCCTCTCTGAAAACAATGTCATAACCTCTATCTTCCAACATTGCGACCGAGACCAAGTTCTTCTTTAGACTTGGAACATGCATAACATCTTTCAATAGAAATGGTTTACCTGACTCCCTCTAAAAGGTAATGGTCCCAATTCTGGTTGCACTGTATCGACCATCGTCGCCCATCTCTATATGCATTTGGAGATCCTTATCCTCCAAGTCACTAAACAACTATTTGTCTCCCGTCATATGGAAATACACACCACTATCAAGATACCACACCGATCCCATTGAGCTTGAAACTAGGCATGTGATCAAAGAGAAATCAAGTTCAAATTGCGAGGCTAAGGCCTCTGCAGCTGCAGCTCCAATAGCCTTCTTTTTCTTCTTTTTTTGTGGGCAGTTAGTGGCGAAATTCCCATGTTTGTTATAGTGAAAACACTTCACCTTGGACAAATCCTGCTTCTTTCCTTTAGCTTCGAATTTTGGATGGGATTTATTCCCCTTCCTCTTCCTTGCATTGGCAACCAAAGCAAAATTCTCTTCATCATAATTCTTTGTTGAAGAGCCATCCTTGGTACTTCACCTGATCTCCTCCTACACAAGATCCGACCAAAGTCGCTCCCAACTCGACAGTTTCTCCTGTCTATTGACAGAGTCTTCGTAGCTATGCAAAATCTTCAGAAGCCCAAGGAGATCCAAGCTCACCAATTCATCATCATCAATATTAATCCCCACACTTCACAGTTCATCCCTATAGTGGACAAACTTCGTGAGATATTTTGGAATACCGTCACCCTTCTCCATTTTTATTTTTCTGAGCTTATCTTTCAGTGCCAACTTCCTCTGGTTGCTGCTGCTTTGGAACAAATATGTCAAAGCCTTCCACATTGAAAATGGAGTGGCTTTCCTGTGAAGGCTGGACACAATATGGTTCTTCACACCTTCCAAAAGAATTCTTCTTGTCTTTGCTACCTTCTTTTGCCATGCATCAAGTAATACAACATTGCTAGAACTCGACTTAGGAACATCTTTATCAATGAACTCCTTCAGTCCATTATCTTCCAGAATTTCCTCCATCCTATCCTTCTAGGCTATGTAATTCGAGCTACCCTCAAGGGCATACTCCAATTGCAACCCATTGAAAGAAATTTCAATGAATACTCAACTGTCGCACCAAGAAATTTCTGCAGCAAATTCGAATTGTCCACTAGCACAAACTCAATAATTTTTCGCAATTGCAATCTTCAAGAATTAACACTACTTCGATACCATGTAGAAATTATATAAAATATGCATGTATATATACAGATTCTCCTGATATAACAATATTTATCTTCTTTCTAAATACATAATCCTTCCACTGTTAATATTTTTGTGGAAATTTAAAACTCAATTGCAAACACATGAAGCAATAAAAACAATCACACATAACACAATTGTTTAACGGGAAAGCCTGAAGCTAAAAACCCCAACTATCATATTATGGATATCATGGAGATCATGTAACAATCTCATACAAAGCTTAGTACATCAAGCTCTTAGTACAATCAATCGTCACACACTAACATGAAGAAATCTGCAAATCCATGCACTGATTTCTTGCCACCTGATAGCCTGCCTCCACTACGAAATCCCTGCTGAAGAAGACCACTGAATGAATTCGAATTGGCCTTGCTTTGACTGTGCAATCCTCATTGGCAACTCCAATGCGTGTCAGATGCATTGAATGCATCACTATAGTCACAACGGATAGTCCATCTCATCCTTTCAACTATCTCTCCACTGGGTCTCCACTGGAACTGACATGCACTGTAGTTAACTGCTGTTTTTGTTCAGTTGTTAGTGAGTTATTAGTTGTGAATTAATTAACTAATTAATTCAGTTAACTCTCACTAGTGTATCTTTTAGTTAGACTAGATACAACTAGCTCAACTGAGTTTAACTCCATTAATTGAGTTAAACTGAATAACAACTCCTGTAACTACTCTTCCAACTCTATCATAACTTTTCCACTTCAGTTCTAACTGAGTCCTCATGCATGAGCCACCAATAAACCCTAGTAATTACGTAATTCCTTTAGCCCACTGATTTGCCAAATCTGTTCACTGAAATAAAGTGCTCCAAGAGAATAAGTTGATGTTTATTGTCAGATTATTATTAAGAGCTAATAATAATCGACATGCATCTATTTTTAGATTGACGATATATAAATAGACTTCGCCCAATATTCTAAAAATAGAATTTCATCTATTTTTCCAACTTGACCAACCATCCACAAATAGCATCCTGCAACTTCTGAAATATGATCATCATGTCTAAAAATAGACATAGTCTAAAAATAGACTTGCACTTAAAAATAGCCTTCGGGGCCACTTAGTGAAGGTGACAGATTTTCACTAAGCTTCATAATATTTTTGAATCTCAATACTCCCTCTCAACAAGATAGGGATTATCCTTCACCTCGATCCTACCTCTATGGTATTTGAATTTTCTCCTGCCGAGTGCCTTCGTTAGAATGTCTACATCGTGATCCTCTGTAGGAATGTACTGAAGCAACATGATCTTCCGCTGCACACAATCTCTGATATGATGATACCAGATATCAATATGTTTAGATCTATCATGAAACACAAGATTAATCGAGATTTTAATGCAACTATTATTATCACAATGTATCACTGTATGATCTAAATGTGAACTAAACAAACTAACCAATATCTTCCTCATCCAGATAGCCTCACATGTAGCTTGACTTGTTGCCATGTATTCTGCTTTCGCTGAAATGAGTGCCACGGATCTTTGTTTCTTGCTGTACCAAGAAACTGCTGTAGATTTGATACTAAAAACCCCTCCTGATGTGCTCTTTCTGTCTGTTGGGCTGCTTGCCCAATCTACATCCGTGAAGCCATGCAACTTCACTTCATCCATCTATCTGTACCATAAGCCATACTTAGATGTGCCCTTGAGATACCTCAGGACATGCTTGCCTGCCTTCCAAAAGAGCTTGGTAGGTTTCACCATCGCTTGTGAAAGTTGGTTCACTACATAGCATATGTCCAGTCTTGTATTAACTAAATACATGAGTGAACCCACCAACTGTCGATAAACAGTGGCATCCACTACCTCTGCCAGTGTAGCATTCCCTTTCCTCCAAATTTCCTGGAAGAGGAGTATCGATAGGCTTGTAGCCTTGCATGTGAAACTTCTCCAGTATCTCCCGGGTATACTTGCCTTGAGACACAAACAGTTCACCTTCCCGCTGCCATATTTCCAATCCAAGGAAATAGTGAAGGAGGCCCAAATCCTTCATCTCAAACTCCTTTGTAAGATCTGCCTTGCATGAGTGTATCAACTGCTCATCACCCGTTAGTATTAAATTATCAACATAAAGAAAAATGATTAAAAGCTTGCCCTCCACCACAATTTGGTATAGGTTTTCATCCACTTCACTCTTGGTGAAGCCAAGTCTAGTGAAATAGTTGTCGATCCGTGTGTACCAAGCACGTGGTGCTTGCTTCAGCCCATACAATCCTCTTTTGAGTCTGCACACATGCGACTCGCTGTTAAAGATCTCAAATCCTTCAGGCTACTAAATGTACACCTCTTCCTCAATGATCCCATTAAGGAACATAGTCTTCACATCCATCTGATGAATGTGCCAACCCATCTACGCTGAGAGAGCAAGGATGGTCCTTATGGAAGAATGCCATGCGACAGGTGCAAAGGTTTCTTCATAATCAATCCCCTCGATATGTGAGAAGCCCTGGGCAACAAATATTGCCTTATAATTCTCGACGCTCCCATTAGTTGCTTGCTTTACCTTGTAGATCCATTTCGAATATACCACTGATTTACCCACCGACCTTGGAAAAATCTCCCAAGCATTGTTTCTGACAATGGAGTCATACTCCTCCACCATGGCATCTACCCATGTGGGCTCCTGCGCTGCATCTTGAAAAGAAGATGGCTATGTCACGACACACTTGCTCATAAGAGCCATGTATCCAGTAAATCGACCAGGTGATTGTCTCTATCTGTGCTGTGATGTAGGGAATCCTACATTCTGTGCTGCATCAAGCTTCAGTCTCTCAGCTTCTGTGGTATTCTTTCTGTTAATTCTTATGTTTGGTTCTGCATGAGTGGACTCCTCCACTCCGTGAATCTCCTCCTATGGCTGATGCACATCTAGAGGCTTATCTTTGGGAACAAGAAGTTCCTCCTCTGCATGCTGTGTAGATCCCTCTCAATCGACAACTTCATGGATTTCACCTCATTGAATTCTATATCCCGTCACACCACAGTCATTCGACTGTCTAGAAAATACACACAATAATTATGGGGTGTTTCTATATACCCCACAAATATCCCAACTTTTGCAGTCAACTCCAGCTTCTTCCTGGCATCCTTTGTCACATGAATGTAAACAGATGAGCCAACAATCTTCAAATGAGAAATATCAAGCTTCTTACTAGTAAAATATTCTTCAGGTGTACTCATGCCAAGTAATCTATGAGTACAATGGTTTTGCACATAAACCACAGTGTTGCATGCTTCCGCCCACAAGTGCATCGGTAGGCCCTAGTCATGCAGCATAGCTCGTGCAACACCCACGATCGTTCTGACGTTCTTCCTCTTTGCGACCCCATTCTACTGTGGGTTATGAGGCGCTATGAGTTCTCTTTGAATTCCTTCTTTGCTACAGAAGCCTTTGAATTCGTTCGAATATATTCACCACCATTATCACTCTGTAGAGCCTTCACTTGATTCCCCGACTCCTTCTCCACCAATGCTTTAAACTCACAGAACTTTGAGAATGTTTCGCTCTTCTTCTGCATGAAGAATATCTAGCATCTATGAGAATAATCATAAAAAAATATAACATAATACCTGTGTTTTTCTGTTGAAGCAATCGAGAAAGGTCCACACATGTTTGTGTGAATTCTATCGAGGATCACCGAAGCACAATTCTCCTTCTCATGAAAGGTGGTCTTCACAAACTTACCCATAGTACATCCCTTGCACTGATCTGACTGTGCAAGAGTACCCTCAGGAAGTCTAGTAGAAATCTGCTTCCAAATATTCAAGGCACCATGGTGAAGATGGCCTAATTTCCTATGCCATAATTCGCCCTCATCTCGGCTCACCACTTCTTCTGCTTTGCCCATCATTGCAGCGCAACCATATACCTCTAGCTTGTAGAGATTCTTAACTCAAATGCCTATCCTCTTGGTTTGCCCCATTGTTTTATGTCATAGGAAAGATTTTCCCTCGCTGAAAACGTCATAACCTTTGTCTTCCAACATTGCGACCGAGACCAAGTTCTTCTTCATACCTGGAACATGCACAACATATTTCAACATAAATGGTTTACTTGACTCCCTCTCAAAGGTAATGGTCCCAATGCCGGTCACACTGTATCGACCATCGTCGCCCATATCTATATGCATTTGGAGATCCTTCTCCTCCAAGTCACTAAACAACTCTTTGTCTCCCGTCATATGGAAAGGCGCACCACTATCAAGATACCACACCAATCCCATTGAGCTTGAAACCAAGCATGCGTTCAAAGAGAAATAAATTCCAAATTGTAAGGCTAAGGCCTCTCCAGCTGTAGCTCCAACAACCTTCTTGTTCTTCTTTTTTTGTGGGCAGTTATTGGCGAAATGCCCATGTTCGTGACAGTGAAAACACTTCAACTTGGAAAAATCCTGCTTCTTTCCTTTAGCTTCGGATTTTAGATGGGATTTATTCCCCTTCCCATTCCTTGCTTTGGAAACCAAAGCACAATTCTCTTCATCATCATTCTTCGATGAAGAGCCATCCTTGGTACTTCGCCTTATCTCCTCCTACACATGATTCGACCAAAGTCACTCCCAACCCGATAGTTTCTCCCGTCTATTGAAAGAGTCTATGTAGCTATGCCAACTCTTCGAAAGCCCAAGGAGAGACAAGATCACCAATTCATCATCATCAACAGTAATCCCCACACTTCCCAGTTGATCCCTACAGTGGAAAAACTTCATGAGATATTTTGGAATACTGTCGCCCTTCATTTTTATTTTTCTGAGCTTATCTTTCAGCGCCAACTTCCTCTGGTCGCTGCTGCTTTGGAAAAAATCAGTCAAAGCCTTCCACATTGAAAATGGAGTGGCTTTCCCATGAAGGCTAGACAAAAATATGGTCCTTCACACCTTCCAACATAATTCTTCTTGCCTTTGCTACCTTCTTTTTCCATGCGTCAAGTAATGCAGCGTCGCTAGAACTCGGCTTAGGAATATCGCTATCGATGAACTCCTTCAGTCCATTATCTTCCAACACTGCCTCCATCCTATCCTTCTATGCTATGTAATTATAGTTTCCCTCAAGGGCATACTCCAAACACAACCCATTGAAAGACATTTCAATGAATTCTCAACTGTCGCACCAAGAAATTTCTGCAGCAAATTCGAATTGTCCACCAGCAAAAACTCAACAATTCTTCACAATTGCAATCTTCAAGACTTAACACTACTATGATACCATGTAGAAATTATATGAAATATGCATGTATATATCCAGATTCTCCTGATATAACAATATATATCTTCTTTCTAAATACATAATCCTTCCACTATTAATATTTTTGCAGAAATTTAAAACTCAATTGCAAACACATGAAGCAATAAAAAAAATCGTACATAACGCAATTATTTAACGGGAAATCTTGAAGCTAAAAACCAAAAATATCATATTATGCATATCATGGAGATCATGTAACAATCTCATACAAAGCTTAGTACATGACACTCTCAGTACAATCAATCGTCACACACTAACATGAAGAAATTTGCAAATCCATGCACTGATTTCTTGCAACCTGATAGCTTGCCTCCATTGCGCAATACCTGCTGAAGAAGACCACTGAATGAATTCGAATTGGCCTTGCCTTGACTGTGCAATCCTCATTGGCAACTCCAATGCGTGTCAGATGCATTGAATGCATCACTATAGTCACAATGAATAGTCCATCTCACCCTTTCACCTATCTCTCCACTGGGTCTCCACTGGAATTGATATGCACTGTAGTTAACTGCTGTTTTTTTTCAGTTGTTAGTGAGTTATTAGTTGTGAATTAATTAAATAATTAATTCACTTAACTCTCACTAGTGTAACTTTCAGTTAGACTAGATACAACTAGATCAACTGAGTTTAACTCCATTAATTGAGTTAAACTGAATAACAACTCCTGTAACTACTCTTCCGGCTCTATCATAACTTTGCCACTTCAGTTCTAATTGCGTCCTCATGCATAAGCCACCAATAAACCCTAGTAATTGCATAATTCCTTCAGCCCACTGATTTTCCAAATCTGTTCACTGAAATAAAGTGCTCCAAGAGAATAAGTTGATGTTTATTGTCGGATTATTATTAAGAGCTAATAATAATCGACGTGCATCTATTTTTAGATTGACGATCTATAAATAGACTTCACCCAATATTTTAAAAATAGAATTTCATCTATTTTTCCAACTTGACCAACCATCCACAAATAGCATCCTGCAACTTCTGAAATATGATCATCATGTCTAAAAATAGACATAGTCTAAAAATAGACTTGCACCTAAAAATAGCCTACAGGACCACTTAGTGAAGGTGACAAATTTTCACTAAGCTTCATCATCTTGTTGAATCTCAACACTCCCTCTCAACAAGATAGGGATTATCCTTCACCCCGATCCTGCCTCTATGGCATTCGAATTTGCTCCTGCTGAGCGCCTTCGTCAAAATGTTTGCATCTTGATCCTCCGTAGGAATGTACTGAAGCAACATGATCTTCCGCTGCACACAATATTTGATATGATGACACTGGATATCAATATGTTTAGATCTATCATGAAACACAAGATTAATTGAGAGTTTAATGCAACTTTGATTATCACAATGTATCACTGTACGATCTAAATGTGAACCGAACAAACCAACCAGGATCTTCCTCATCCAGATAGCCTCACATGCAGCTTGACTTGCTGCCATGTATTCTGCTTCCATTGAATGGAGTGCCATAGATATTTGTTTCCTGCTGTAGATCTGATACTAAAAACCCCTCCTGATGTGCTCTTTCTGTCCGTTGGGCTACCTGCCCAATTTTCATCCATGAAGCCATGCAACTTCACTTCATTCGTTTGTCTGTACCATAAGCCATACTCAAATCTGCCCCTAAGATACCTCAGGACATGCTTGCCTGCCTTCCAAAAGATATTGGTAGGGTTTACCATCGCTTGTGAAAGCTGGTTCACCGCATAGCATATGTCCGGTCTTGTATTGACTAGATACACGAGAAAACCCACCAACTGTCGATAAAAAGTGGCATCCAGTACCTCTACCAATGTAGCATCCTCTTTCCTCCAATTTATTGGAAGAGGAGTGTCGATAGGCTTGCAACCTTGCATGTGAAACTTCTCCAGTATCTCCCGGGCATACTTGCCTTGAGACAGAAACAGTTCACCTTCCCGCTGCCATATTTCCAATCCAAGGAAATAATGAAGGAGGCCCAAATCCTTCATCTCAAACTCCTTTGTAAGATCTACCTTGCATGAGTGTATCAACTGCTCATCACTCGTTAGTATTAAATCATAAACATAAAGAACAATGATTAAAATATTACCCTCCACCACAATTTGGTATAGGTTTGCATCCGCCTCACTCTTGGTGAAGCCAAGTCCAGTGAAATAGTTGTTAGTCCGTGTGTACCAAGCACATGGTGATTGCTTCAGCCCAT
The DNA here is from genome assembly GCA_034641835.2 of Pinus albicaulis. NCBI lineage: Eukaryota > Viridiplantae > Streptophyta > Pinopsida > Pinales > Pinaceae > Pinus > Pinus albicaulis. Next base: position 1,491,657,785 of record CM076580.1, read on the forward strand.
ACAATGTTCTTTTGAGTTTGCACACATGCGACTTGTTGCTAAATATCTCAAATCCTTCAGGCTGCTCAATGTACACCTCTTCCTCAATGATCCCATTAAGGAATGTAGTCTTCACATCCATCTGATAAATGTGCCAACCCATCTGTGCTAAGAGAGCAAGGATGGTCCTTATGGAAGAATACCGTGCACCAGGTGCAAAGGTTTCTTCACAATCAATCCCCTTGATCTGTTAGAAGCCCCGAGCAACAAATATTTCCTTATACTTCTCGACGCTCCTATTAGCTGCTTGATTTACCTTGTAGATCCATTTCTAATCTACCACTAATTTACCCACCAGCCTTGGAACAATCTCCCAAGCACTGTTTCTGACAATGGATTCATACTCCTACACCATGGCATCTACCCATGTGGTCTCCTGCGCTGCTTCTTCAAAAGAAAATGGCTCTGTCATGACACACTTGCTCATAAGAGCCATGTATCAGGTAAATCGATCAGGTGACTGTCTCTGTCTGTGCTATGATCTAGGGACTCCTACATTTTATGCCATATCAAGCTTCAGTCTCTCAGCTTCTGTGGTACGATTTCTGCTAGTTCTGATGTTTGTTTCTACATGAGTGGACTCCTCCACTCCATGAATCTCCTCCTGTGGCTGATCCACATCTAGAGGCTCATCTTTGGGAACAAGAATTTCCTCCTCTACATGCAAGTGTAGCTCCCTCTCAAGCGACACCTTCATGGCTTTCACCTCTTTGAATTTTATATCCCGTCGCACCACAGTCATTCGACTGTCTAGAAAATATACACGATAATTATGGGGTGTTTCTGTGTACCCCACAAATATCCCAACTTCTGCAGTCGGCTCCAGCTTCTTCATGGCATCCTTTGTCACATGAATGTAAACATATGAGCCAAAAATCTTCAAATGAGAAATATCAGGCTTCTTACTAGTAAAAGCTTCTTCAGGTGTACTCATGCCAAGTACTCTATGAGGACAACGATTTTGCACATAAACTACAGTGTTGCATGCTTCCTCCCACAAGTGCATTGGTATGCCCTGGTCATGCAGCATAGCTTGTGCAAGAGCCACGATCATTCTGTTCTTCCTCTCTGCAACCCTATTTTGCTGTGGGTTATGAGGCGCTATGAGTTCTCTTCGAATTCCTTCTTTGCTACAGAAGTATTTGAATTCATTTGAGATATATTCACCACCATTATCACTCAGTAGAGCCTTCACTTGCTTCCTCGACTCCTTCTCCACCAATGCTTTAAACTCACAAAACTTTGAGAATGTTTCGATCTTCTTTTGCATGAAGAAGATCCAGCATCTACGAGAATAGTCATCAACAAATATAACATAATACCTGTGTTTTGTTGTTGAAGCAACCGAGAAAGGTCCACACACGTCTATGTGAATTCTCTCCAGGATCACCGAAGCATGGATCTCCTTCTCATGAAAGGTGGTCTTCGCAAACTTACCCATAGTACATGAATTGCACTGATTTGACTGCAAAAGAGTACCCTTGGGAAGTCCAGTAGAAATCTGCTGCAAAATCTTCAAAGCACCATGGTGAAGATGGCCTAATCTCCTGTGCCATAATTCACCCTCATCCCGGCTCACCACTTCTTCTGATTTGCCCATCATTGCAGTGCAGCCATATACATCTAGCTTGTAGAGATTCTTAACTATAATCCCTATCCTCTTTGTTTGACCCATTTTTTTATGTCTCAGGAAAGCTTTTCCCTCGCTGAAAACAACGTCATAACCTCTGTCTTCCAACATTGCGACCGATACCAAGTTCTTATTCAGACTTGGAACATGCATAACATCTTTCAAAAGAAATGGTTTACCAGTCTCCCTCTCAAAGATAATGGTCCCAATTCCGGTCGCACTGTATCGACCATCGTTGCCCATCTCTATATTCATTTGGAGATCCTTCTCCTCCAAGTCACTAAACAACTCTTTGTCTCCCGTCATATGGAAATACGCACCACTATCAAGATACCACACCGATCCCATTGAGCTTGAAACCAAACATGCAATCAAAGAGAAATCATGTTAAAATTGCAAGGCTAAGGCCTCTCCAGCAGCCTTCTTGTTCTTCTTTTTCTGTGGGCAGTTAGTGGCGAAATTCCCATGTTTGTGTAAGTGAAAACACTTCACCTTGGACAAATCCTGCTTCTTTCCTTTAGCTTCAGATTTTGGATGGGATTTCTTCCCCTTCCCCTTCCTTTCTTTGGCAGCCAAAGCAAAATTCTCTTCATCATCATTCTTCGATGAAGATCCATCCCTGGTACTTCGCCTTATCTCCTCCTGCACAAGATCTGACCAAAGTCGCTCCCGACCTGACAGTTTCTCCCATCCATTAACAAAGTCTTTGTAGCTATGCCAACTCTTCGGAAGCCCAAGAAGAGCCAAGCTCACCAAGACATCATCATCAACATTAATCCCCACACTTCCCAGTTCATCATCTATAGTGGAAAAACTTCGTGAGATATTTTGGAATACTGTTGCCCTTCTCCATTTTTATTTTTCTGACCTTATCTTTTAGTGCCAACTTCCTCTGGTCACTGCTGCTTTGGAAAAAATATATCAAATACTTCCACATTGCAAATGGAGTGGCTTTCTAGTGAAGGATGGACACAATATGGTCCTTCACACTTTCCAACATAATTCTTCTTGTCTTTGCTACCTTCTTTTGCCATGCGTCAAGTAATGTAGCATCGCTAGAACCCGACTTAGGGACATTGCTATCGATGAAATCCTTCGGTCCATTATCTTCCAGCACCACCTCCATCCTATCCTTCCAGTCTATTTTATTTGAGCTGCCCTTAAGGGCATACTCCAATCGCAACCCATTGAAAGACATTTCAATGAATACTCAACTGTCGCACCAAGAAATTTCTGTAGCAAATTCGAATTGTCCACCAGCACAAACTCATCAATTCTTCACAATTGCAATCTTCAAGAATTAACACTGCTTCAATACCATGTAGAAATTATATAGCATATGCATGTATATATCCATATTATCCCGATCTAAAAATATTTATCTTCTTGCTAAATAAAGGATCCTTCCACTGTTAATCTTTTTGCAGAAATTTAAAACTCAATTGCAAACACATGAAGCAATAAAAAAAATTGCACATAACACAATTGTTTAACGGGAAAGCCTGAAGCTAAAAACCCCAACTATCATATTATGTATATCATGGAGATCATGTAACAATATCATACAAAGATTAGTACATCAAGCTCTCAGTACAATCAATCGTCACACACTAACATGAAGAAATCTGCAAATCCATGCACTGATTTCTTGCCACCTGATAGCCTGCCTCCACTGCGCAATCCCCGTTGAAGAAGACCACTGAATGAATTCGAATTGGCCTTGCCTTGACTGCGTAATCCTCATTGGAAACTCCAATGTGTGTCAGATGCATTGAATGCATCACTATAGTCACAACAGATAGTCCATCTCACCCTTTCACCTATCTCTCCACTGGGTCTCCACTGGAACTGACATGCATTGTAGTTAAATTCTGTATCTGTTCATTTGTTAGTGAGTTACTAGTTGTGAATTAATTAACTAATTAATTCACTTAACTCTCACTAGTGTGTCTTTCATTATGACTAGATACAACTAGCTCAACTGAGTTTAACTCCATTAACTGAGTTAAACTAAATAAAAACTCCTGTAAATAATCTTCCAACTCTGTCATAACTTTGCCACTTCAGTTCTAACTGAGTCCTCATGCATGAGCCACCAATAAACCCTATTAATTGCGTAATTCCTCCAGGCCACTGATTTTCCAAATCTGTTCAATAAAGTGCTCCAAGAGAATAAGTTGATGTTTATTGTTGGATTATTATTAAGAGCTAATAATAATTGACATGCATATATTTTTAGATTGACGATCTATAAATAGACTTCGCCCAATATTCTAAAAATAGAATTTCATCTATTTTTCCAACTTGACCAACCATCCACAAATAGCATCCTGCAACTTTTGAAATATTATCATCATGTCTAAAAATAGACTTGCACCTAAAAATATCCTGTGGGCCCACCTAGTGAAGATGGCAGGTTTTCACTAAGCTTCATCATCTTGTTGAATCTCAACAAACCAACGGAGCGGTGAGCATGAAAATGGGAAGCCATTAAATCTTAAACCCAACAATATTTTTGTGATTAAAAATAATAATGCACGTACTGTTCTTAAGGCATAACTTGAAATGTTGTTATTCTCAGAAATAGACTTTCCGATAAGCCCTAGGATTCTGCTTGGAATAAGGACCTATGAGTGGAGGCATTTTTCCATTGAGGTACCCAGCAGAAAGAACCATCGTATTAGCTTGAGGCTGACGGGGGCTTAGTAGAAAACGCCCAAACATAGGATCATGTGCCAAATGTAACTAAGTTGAGTATACTGACCTGCCATTACGAGAAGCATGTAAGAAAATTAATTAGCAATGATATTTTCTTAAAAACTAAAAGGAAATACTAAATGCGAGGAAGAAAAGAAATTTGGTAAAAGATGGAAAGATTTTTAACCTGATAAGGGTGAATTTATCCAATGCTTTAGTCTACAGCATATTCAAAAGAGGAATCAAATAAACAAGCTAACAATCACTCTTTAGACTCTATAAAATCCCTTACACTAAGGACCCAACGATGGTTAAACAGTAAACTTAACAAAATAAGAAATCCCTCCTTTACCTGACTGTATACGAGAAGTGTAAATTATCCATGTGGAAAGGAATCCATGTTAGAGACGGAAGACTTGAGCTTTTCTGTCGGAGCCTCTCATCTCAGAATAGATGGTGAGCCGAGAGTTAATCTTCCATAGAGTATCTAAACCCTAACGCTTAAACATGTCTGTGGCGTCGTATGAACTGATCAAGAGCCGAAAGCTGGTCTCAGAATATAAACGTTAACCTCGAGGACACAAGGATTAACAAGAAAATGAGGTTACAGTAAAGCCGAGTAATGGAGGAAAAATGAGTTATGAGTTAGGGTTGGCGTGATTAACCAGGTATTCCCACCGAAATGATGAACCGTTGATCTGAGACTAGATCGACGGTGCTGGATGATGGAGTACCATCGAAATCCGCATATCAATCCGCAAAATCAATGTAGATGTTAAGAGGAGTAAATGCCCAATACAGTGGTGATAAATACCTCTTCCACGCCAGCTAATCCACATTCGAAAAGAAATCGAATAAGATTCATGTATCAAGATTCAAGTATCATGGTTATGGTGGGTAACTCACATTGGGTTCCATCCCTCCAAACCTTAATATAAAAACCACTTTGCAAAATCAAACGTGAATATATATATATATATATATCAATGTCTTATTGTTTGCTATGAAGTAAAGAGTGGACCTTGGCAAATGAGCTTATGAATAATGGTTAGTTAAGATTTTGAGACTTGTTGTATATTAGAGAATACTTTTTTCTTTTGGTGATTAAGATTAACGAACAAAATAAACTGATCATGAGAATCTTATTCTAAAGAGCAATCCGGAGCTACATTTAATAGCATTTTGAGTATAGATTTAAAAGAATAGTTTTTTTTTTTACTAGGTAGGTTTAGATGTTACAATTTATATTGGTTGTAAGTTCATGTAGGAGTGTAATACAAAGCTCATTTTGTATTGGTTGTAAGTTTGTAAGTTTATGTAGGAGTCTAATACAATTTCATTATAAGTTTATATGTATCGATGGTAAGTTTACATAAATTTTATATTGAGATAAATTTAAATTGTATCAGTTTATTTGTATTGATTGTAAATTCATATAAGAATTTTTAAATTTTATTTGATTTTCTTGTAATTGTAATTAATATTTACAAATATATTTGTTATATTAAAGTGTACATTTTATTGACAAATATGGAGAGGATGTCTGATTTTATTTTTGTTTGTATTTAAAGATGTGTTTTTTTTAAAAATAAAAATAAAATACTATATAAATAAGAAAAATATTATCCAATATATTAAAAAACAAACATGAATAAACATGTTGGTGTGTAAAAAATGTTGCACTAAGAGGTACATTCTACATCCCAAAATGAATAAACATGTTTGGTGTGAGAGATGTGGTAAACATATTTCACTTTCTCTCACCCATAAATAAAATAGTAGGATAATGTAAATAAACATAATTTTATATTAATTTTAGAGAGAAAAAGTATCTAAAAGTAAAAATAATACTATATTAAAATCAATAAACATGATTTTATATTAATTTTAATTTTTTGGGGCATGTGGTATTGATAAGCCATGGTATTTATTTATAGATTAATGATTTCTATAGTAAAGTGGGGGTAAGAATCTCCAAGGTAAAATAAGATTAATTTGTATGGTTAATAGTCTTATTTCATATTTTTTAAATATATGTTTAACTTATATATTAATGGCATAGTCTAACTTATAGACGAAATGACCTTTTTCACTAGCATTTTTCTCGTTATTTTAATCAAAATCTAATAGAGATTTTTAAAAACTTGAGTTTAAATTGTTTAACTTGCATATCTAGCACCCTTAGGGTTTTTCAAGGTGCTTAATACATTTATGCATTCAAACCTATATTTAAACAACAAAAAATCTTAAAATTGTAGTGGCAGATTATGAATTCTGGTGAAAAAAACCATTTCATTTATAAATTAAACTAATACTACATTAATTATTTTTATAATTAATAATAAGTGTAATTCATCATTCTCCTCATGATGAATTACACTTGGTAGTTCGAAAAAAATAAACTCTATGATCTATAATGTGATTTCCCAAAAACATTTATTTAAAAATAATTGAAAAATTGATAATAATAATAATAATACAGTTAAATTTTATAATTTATTATTTTAACGAACTTTAAACCTATATTAACTTATTTTTTATAATTGTTATGAATTGATATATCTATATATATATATATATATATATATATATATATATATATATATATATATATATATATATATATATATATATATATATACTTCAGAATTTATATGGCTTTACTATTAACTAACTAGCCTAAATCACCATTTATTTTTTTAAAAAAAATTCCAGGTTAAGATGAAGATGGGTGTGGAGCCCATACACATAGAAACCGCAATGGTGATGATAGGTGGTGAAAGAAATCGATCGACATGATCCCAAGTTGACACTAACCATTACTTAATAATAGCTAATAATGCCCGTTGTCAGAGGCTCAAGGCATAACATGGCATCACTCCAATAATTCCGATAAGGATGACCCTACACATATTGCATATGCTATGGCTTGACACCATATTTATCGTTTTCAGGCCTTATTGAGCAGTCTGGGCTTTGACTTTGAGAAGGGAATGCCTAGTCTCAGGTAGGATTTATGAGTATCATCACTTCAATTATTTTGAAGAAATACGTTCAGGGAGATCACTTCAATTAATTTTTCGACGGCTAAGACTATACCAATAAAAATTTCCACAGATGGAATGGAATAGATTTGAGTGTATTTTTTTTTAGTATATGGGATGGATTTACAATACATTATTCGATGAACTCAATTGATAGCTATAGCTGTAGAGATTTTCATTTTATGTTTTCTATTTATAAGATTTTTTGCAATGTGTTTGTGTACCTTTGGAGGATTTTTTGCGATTCTTTTGGCATTATTAGTTCTCCATTTTTCTTTCCTCTTGCAACTAGAAGCCTTGACACCTGCAGTTGTGAAGCCATTATTGGGCTTCATTGCTTGGGTTCTCCATTTTTTGTGTAAAATCTCAGGCTTTAATGGCCAACTAGAGAACAAAGAAAGGTTAAGTAATGGTGACATGATAAAAAATTGAATTGAATAGAAAGGACAACTCTAAGGTGAGCACTACACCTGGAGACTGCACACAAATGGAGAGTACACTCTACCTTCATTTATCAAATGATAAGACTATAAGTACATCACAAAGGAGTAGGAAGTTGTAAACAAACTCCTATATCCTAGGAACTAATCCTAACTTAAGGAGCTATGTTACAACAATGTAACCATTTTTCCATTAATACAAAATAATATTAATTATTTTCAACTCTCTCCTTAATGGAGAAAGGATTGTCCTGAATTCATAACATCCTTCTAAACAATTCAAACTTAATTTTTCCAAGAGGCTTAGTAAAAATGTCTACCATATTGTCACAAGTTTTACAATATTCAGTAAATATTTCTTTTTACTGGACTTTTTCTCGAACAAAGTGAAACTAAGTATCTATGTGTTTCGTATTCTTGTGGAATACTAGATTGTATGATAGCTTGATGGCACTCTAGATGTCACATTTGAATGGTTGCTTCTTTTTTCTTTTCTCTTGCATCACGGATAAGCCTTCTCAACCAGATAACTTCACATGTAGCTGCACACAGTGCTTGGTAATCGGCTTGAGTTGAAGCTAACGCCACAATATTCTGTTTTTATTGCTCCATGTTATGACCCCAGATCCAATAATATATGCATAACCTGTGATGGAACTTTGGTCATCCAGATTACCTGCCCAATTTGAGTCTGAAATACCAGCTAAAAATAACATCAGACGTGTCAATGTATAAAATACCATAATCACTAGTACCATGAAGATACCTCAACACAATTTTTGCTATCGTCCAATGAATTTCAAGTGGATTAGACATGAATTGGCTCAACACACTAACAGAGTATGCTAATTCTGGTCTAGTTATAGTTATATATACTAGACTACCAACTAGTTGTCTATACAAAGTGACATCCACCTCCTTAGAACCATCGTCACTGCATAACTTTAGATTCTGCTGCAAAGGTGTTGATGCTTTCTTACACTACTCCCTCCAGAACCTTGTGAGCAGACTTCTTGATCCAAAATGACTGTATTAGTTTTGCTGTGCTAAGTGTCTTTTCAGTTTATAAACATGTGCATACTCATCTCATTAGTTTTCTTAAGGATTGAGGTTTTTGTCCATGAAATGTAGATGATTTTTAGTGAATTAGAAGCATGAAATAAGCACAAATAACACTGAAAAATAGTGTAAAATAGAGAAATAATTCACCACATGAAATTTACATAGCAGGCGTGATGAATAAGTTCACCCCTCCTGGGCTACATCTGCTGGTCGAGCTCTCAATGGCATGTCCATATTTCATTATGCTCAAAATTTTGCATATAAATGTAGTTCTAGTGCTCTAATGGTTCTTTTATCTGCAGAAATGGCTCCATAATGCTCCAATTAGTCAAAAATGACTCTTCATTCACCTTGAATGGGCGAAAATTGAGTATCCTACTCTTTTGCCCAGTTACACCTAGAAAAACTCCACTAAAAGTGGAGGAATCCACTTATCTAGAGTTAAATTAGGAAATTTTGCCTTTTTGGGCACGCTTTTCAAACTTCCACCATTTTAAACTGAAACATAAAGTGCTAGTGGTTGGGGTGGCCACAAGCGCACCCCAAACCCCGTTGTCACGACTGTAACGGAAGGTGAAACCCCAGGCATTAACTAAGGTGATAAGATCAGAACTCCGGGTTTGATGGTTGGTTAGCTCTGACTGTTGTATAAACCACGTGGTGTAACATCGCCATGTGACAACAGTTGCAAATAATGTTGGCAGATACGGTTTAACGTGACGGGTTTCATAACTGTGCAGTTGGAGTTTACGTAACATGTGCCATGTGAACACTCCTCCGGGGACCGCTGGCGAGTTGGGACTGCTGGCAGTCCCCAACCCCCAAACATGAATCTTGTACAACATAAGTAAAAACCGTGACCCAATAGGTTAAGAAATACTTATGTAGCTCGGGCAGTAGAGACTTGTGCGTGCCCATGAGAGGTCAAGAGGTCGATTCTTGCGGCCTCCACAAAAATTTTGATATGCCATTTCGGGGACACGTGGAAGCCTCAGGGCTGGCCACGTGTCACCCTATGATTGGCTCTTCAAACAAAACATACAAACTCATTTGACCAATAAATAAGTGACACTTGTCAAACCCCAATTAGTTCAGAGGAATGGAATATTCCCCTTTTGCTGATTGTACCTCCACCTTGTTGACTGTGCATCCCAGTCAAACTTGTCGCAATTTTGCCTATTTGGAATTTTGATCGAACACGATATCTCCCTCATACAACATTGATTTTTCGAACCATTCATGGCGCTAGAATCAAGAAGATGAGATATACGCAACCATTCTGGTTTCAACCCAATCCTATAACTTTTAATTTTGAGAAAAATTTATGAACTCCTGATCACTCCTCCCCATTGGGAAGCTTTTGGACCCCAAAAGACTTGATTACCTATTCAGTAGATGAGGGTACAACTCCCTCACCTTTCCAACCTCCATCTATTTTTCCTTTCTTGGTTTAGTGCCTTTGAGCCCAACTCGAAGGTAGTCAACACTTCCCCTCTTGGATGCTCTTGTCCTCCTGTCAAGAATTGTATCTTCTTTGAGCTCATCCAAAATTTTGGTGAGAAATATTCAATATAAGGTAGCTGAACATCACTTCCTTGATCATCAATCAAAGGTGGCTCATACAAATGTAATTTTTCAACATTAACAACTGAATACATTTTCATATAAGAAGGCAAGTCAAGTTGAAATGCATTATTACCAACTTATTTTATGATCTTGAATGGACCATATCGAATGGTTTTGAACTTTTTACCTTCCCCTTGCATCCTTTCTTTGCTAATTTGCAACCATACCTCATCTCCCTCTTGAAACTTGTGATCAACTCGATTTTTATCATGCCTCTCTTTGTATTTGCTTTGAATTTTCTCAAGCTATTCTTGAACTTGTTGATGTATAATCTGAATTTGCTCAATGAAATTTCCAACCTTATCAATTTCACTATGGCCATCAATTGCAACATCCTTCCCAGAGATGAAGTCTAATGGAGATTTTGGCAAATACCGAAAGCATACTTCAAAAGGTGATGTTTGTGTAGAAGAGTGCTTTGCCCGGTTGTAAGCGTGTTGAACATAATGCAATTTCTCATCCCATAACTTAGGATGTTTGCTGCAATATCCTCTCAATAGATGCACGACGGTTTTTTTCACCACCTCGGTTTGTCCATCTGTTTGTGAATGAAAAGAGGTACTCTTTTTCAACTTTGTATCCATCATTCTCCATAGATTTGACCAAAAATTCCCAATGAACCTGGAATCCCTGTCACTAACAATAGAAGTTGGAAATCCAAAATGAACCCAAACATGTTGAAAATAAATTTTAGCATTAATGGTTTTCTTACATGGCATAAGTATACACATTTTACTGAATCTATCCACAACTACATAAATATAATCATGTTGTTTTCTTAACAAATATAGACCTCCAACAAAGTTCATGGATACACTCTCCCATGGATTTGATGGTACCAGTAGTGGTGTGTACAACCCAAGCTTCCTATTACTAGGCTTACTTGTTTCACACATAGAACAACCTCTTATAAAACACGACACACTATCTACCATGTGAGGCCAATAGCAATACCTCTGTAGATGCGCCACTATTTTTCTTACCCAAAAATGTCTAGCAATAAGAAATGAATGAGCTTCTCTCATGACACTTAGTCTCTCTCCTTTTGGTATACATAGTTTTCCCAAATGAAACAAAAAATTGTTATGCATGTGATAATATTTTTCTTCAACTTGATTCCCTTCACTCAAACTAGCATACACATCTTGAAAATCAATGTGATGTGCATATTTTTCTATGTAACTCTCATGTATAACAAAATAATTTTTGAGTAAAGTAGACACACTAATGATTGGTCTTGAAATCAAATCAACAACTTTATTGAAAATACCTTTCTTATACCTTATAACCAAGTGAAACTGTTGAAGAAACCCATCCACTTGAAATGCCTTGATTGTTGCAATTTTTTTTGCGACTGCAAGTACTGTAATGGTTGGTGAACAATATGCACAATAGTCTCTTTACCCATCAAGTAGTGTTTCCACTTCTTGACACTTTGTACCAAAGCATATAGTTATTTTTGATATGTAGGATAATTAGTCACAACACCACTAAATGTTTCAAAATGAAAAGCGATAGGCTTACCATGCTGCAAAAGTACTGCGCCCATGGCATAATCACTAGCATCGGTTTGAATCTCGAATGGCTATCTCAAATTTGCTAATGGAAGGAATGGAGCTGAACTGATCTTGTATTTTAAAGCTTCGAAAGATTGCTGTTTTTTTCCTCCCCATTGGAAGCCTTTCTTCACACTTGTCACTTCATGCATAGGAGTTGCGATGGAAGAAAAGTTAGCAATAAACTTTCTCCAATATTGAGCTGCACCTAAGAAACTTCTTACCTCGGTAACTATTTTGGGTGTGGGCCAATTCACAATGGCTTCCACTTTATAAGGATCAATTCTCAACTCTCCTCCTCCTATAATATGTCCCAAATAGACCAAAGAAGTCTTTCCAAAATCACACTTTGACATCTTAAGAAACAATTTCTCTTTCTTCAAAATATCAAGCACTCTATTCACATGCAAGACATGATATTCTCTTGTTTTGTTGAAAATCAATATGTCATATAAATACACAATCACAAAGTCATCAAGGAATGGACGCCAAAAACTATCCATAACATGCATGAAAGTTGCTAGTGCATTACAAAAACCAAATGGCATAACTAGCCACTCAAATAGTCCTTGTTTGGTTTTGAATGCAGTTTTCCATATATCGTTTTCTGCAATTCTTACTTGATGATATCCGCTTTGTAAATCTAAGTTAGTGAAAAATTTTTCTTCTTTCATCTGATCAAGAAAATCATCTATTCTTGGGAGTGGGTAATGATTCTTTACTGTAATCTTGTTCAAATCTCGAAAATCTACACACATGTGCCAATTTACATCTTTGTTTGTTATCAAGACTATGGGTGAACCGCATGGCGAGGTGCTTGGCCTTATGATCCCTTTGTACAACATATCTTTGATTTTCCTCTTTATTTCAGCATTCTCCATTATCGACATATGATACATACCGATGTTTGGAAGAGGAAAATCTTGCTGCAACTGAATCTCATGTTGAATCTCTCTTTTTGGAGGCAATCCTGTTGCCTCCTAAAACATCTCATGATGTGCATTAACTAGATCACATAAATCTGATTTCAACTTAGGATCACATCCCTCAAATGATTCATGATTAACATCAGCTTTAGGCTTAATCATAAGAAGAAAAAAATTATTTCTTGAATTTACCAACCTCTTTACCTATCCAGCATTTACCATAGCAATGTTTGTCTTCTTGCGATGTAATCTAACAATAAAATCCTTTCCATCTTTGAATAAATGATATTTATTCACATGGCAATGGAAGATCGCTTTCCTGTCATACAAGTAAGGACTCCCCAACACAATACCTATTATGTCAAGAGGAACCACATCTAATTCAACTGTGTCAAAAAAATTTGCAGTGATTGCAAACCACAATATGCATTTCTTTGAAGCCTGTAAATTTGCATCCTTACAAATACAACCCAATGGATATGGTTTTATATGTGGTATGGTCTCAAGGTTAAGTTTCTTGACCAATTATTTATAGATTAAGTTTTCCTGTGAACCACTGTCAAACAATGTGTCAATCTTGGTATGTTTGGATATGACCCTCACATGAAACAATTCTATTCTTTCTTCTTCATTTGGAGTATGTATGTGACAGTTTGATGTACTAGTACTAGGTTTAGTTTCAATTTCTTTTCCCTTAATGTTCTTCAATCCCATGGCTGTAATCTTAGATTCATCACCTGAATCATCTCCTAAATCATGTTGAGTTGTAGCAACAGTTTTCTGTTTCCCTTTGTTATTGGGTTTCTTTGGCCTCATTTCAAGATGTAATTTCCAACAATGAGTTTCATCATGGCATTCTTTTGAACAATTTTAAAAACTAAATTTTCTCCCTCTTTCTTAATAGATGCATTATTTTTGCTTTTACCTTTTGATGTATTCTCTTTGTTTTTACCCTGAAAAGGTTTCTTTCTACCCTCTTTAGAAATGTTCTTCCCTCTAGCTTCTAGATGTGTGGCTTGAGCAGATACTTCATCTAGACTGGTGGGGTTAAACTTGAAAATAATATGTTTTAGGTAGATATGTAAGCCTCCTATGTACTTGACCAAAGTATCTTGGTTCTTCAAATCTACCCCTAATAAGAGAGCTCTTCTCCTAAATTCTTGGGTGTATTCTTGCACATTTTGTCCCTTCAATTACCTGAAGTTTTTCCAGTTCATTATGGATTTTTGCATATGAGATAATGGACAAAACTGGTTTTTTTATAGCAGTAATGAAATCTGACCATGATAGAATAATCTTACCATGTTTCTTTATTTCCTCCTTTGTCTTGGCTTCCTACCAAACAAGTGTTGCACCTTCCATTCTCAATGAAGCTAATTGGATTTTGGTATCATCATCTTGAAGGTTCTGGATTCTCAAATAGACCTCCAATTGCCTAATCCAACTATCAATATTTTCTGCATTGACTTCACCATTAAAAATTGGAAATTCAAACTTAACATCAAGTTTTAAAAAAGGACTTTTACCAGTGTTCTTTGACTTGTGTGGCTGATGTACTGGAGAAGAAGTAGAGGATGATGATGATGATGATGAGGGTGAGGATGATGGCTCTAGATTGCCTCTATTTTGTTAGTTTCCCTTCTTTGACTTATCTTCATCATTGTGACCTCCTGAAGATCCTTGTCCTTCCTTGTGAAGTTTGGATCCTTCTCTTTCTAGTCTCTCATTCCTTTCTTGATAAAGGATTCTAACCATCTTAGTCATGTCAAGAAATGCTTTCCTGAACGCTCTTTCTTCCTCTTTGGGATCAAATTCTTCATGGATTTCTCCTTCTTCATGAGGCATGCTTAAAGTAGCTTCTGCTTCTTTAGGAGGTGAACTAGGTGGTGGAGATTGTGTAAATCTTGCTCTCCTTTTCTTTGGCTCTTCTTGAGACCCTTCTGCTTCCACCAATTTTCCTTCTCCTCTCTTGAGCTTGAGCCTAGTAAGCATCTAAAAACTTACAAATAGTTAAACAATTCTTTGCACTAAACAACACCAGAGAATAAACCCTAGCTCTGATATGAATCTAATCTAAAATGACTGTATTAGTTTTTCTGTGCTAAGTGTATTTTCAGTTTATAAACATGTGCATACTTGTCTCATGAGTTTTCTTAAGGATTGAGGTTTTTGTCAATGAAATGTAGATGATTTTTAGTGAATTAGAAGCATGAAATAAGCACAAATAACACTGAATAGCAGTGTAAAATAGAGAAATAAGTCACCACATGAAATTTACACAACATGCATGATGAACTAGTTCACCCCTCCTGGGCTACATCTGCTGGTCCAACTCCCAATGGCATGTCCATCTTTCATTATGCTCAAAATTTTTCAAATACATGTAGTTACAGTGGTCAAATGGTTGTTTTCTCTGCACCAATGGCTCCAGAATGCTCCAAGTAGGAAAAAATGACTCTTCATTCACCCTGAATGGGCGAAAATTGAGTCTCCTACTCTTTTTCCCAGTTACACCTAGAAAAAATCCACTAAAAGTGGAGGACTCCACTTATCTGGAGTTAAATTAGGCAATTCCGCCTTTTTGGGCGCGCTGGCCAAACTTCTGCTGTTTTAAACTGCAACATAAAGTGGTAGTGGTTGGGGTGGCCACAAGCGCACCCCAAACACTGCAGTCATGACCATAACATAAGGCAAAACCCCAGGCATTAACTGAGGTGATAAGATCGGAACTCCGGGTTTGATTGTTGGTTATCTTTGACCGTCGTATAAATCACGTGGTGTAACATCACCATGTGAAAATAGTTGCAAATAATTCTAGTGGAGATGGTTTAACGTGACGGGTTTCACAACTGTGCAGTTGTAGTTTATGTAACATGTGCCATGTGAACACTCCTCTGGGGACCACTGGCGGGTTGGGACCGTCGGCGGTCCCCAATCCTTTGTACAACATAAGTATAAATCATGACCCAATAGGTTAAGCACTACTCATGTAGCTTAGGCAGTAGAGACTTGTGTGTGCCTGTGGGAGGTCTAGGGGTCAATTCCTACGACCTCCAAAAAAATTTTGATATGCCATTTCAGGGACACGTGGCAGCCTCAGGGCTGGCCATGTGTCACCCTATGATTGGATCTTCAAACAAAACATACAAACTCATTCGACCAATAAAAAAGCCACACTTTTCAAACCCAAATTGGTTATGAGGAAAGGAATATTCCCAGAATATTCTCCTTTTGCTGATTGTACCTCCACTCCGCTGATTATGCATCTGAGTCAAACCTGTCGCAATTTTACCTATTTGGCATTTCGATTAGAATGTGATATATCTCTCATACGACATCCATTTTTCAAACCCTTTGCGGCGTTAGAATAAGGAAGACGAGATCTATGTAACCATCTTGTTTTCAACCCAATATTGTAACTTTGAATTTTGAGAAAAATTTATGAACTCCTGATCACTTCTGACATACTGCCATTGAGTAAGAAAAGTCTGTCTAGAGTCTCTCCATACTTCCAGACCTAAGCAATAATGTATAATTTCAAGATCTTTCATTTCAAAAACTTGTGACATATCAATTTGAGTTCTTTGATCAAAGCATCTTCATTACCCGTTATAATCATATCATCCACATACAAAGAAGTCAAAATAATCTGCCTCTGTTTATTATACATGGTATACAGATTTGGATCATTCATGATCCTAGGAAAACCATGCTGTAATAAGAATGAATCAATCTTCTCGTACCAAGACTTGGGTGCTTGTTTTAAACCATATAATTCCTTTTTCAACCTACACACTAGACGTTCCTACCCTTCTTTGATAAACCCTTTAGGCTAGACTAAATAAATCTCTTCCTTTAAATCACTATTCAGAAATGAAGACTTAACATCTAGCTGGTGTAGCTTCGACTGATATTTTTTTGCTAATGAAATTAACATTATAATGGTATTCAGTTTGGCTACAGGAGCAAAGGTTTCTTCAAAGTATATTCCCTCTTGTTGCGAATAACCCTTTCCTACCAATATAGATTTAAACTTTTCTATATTCCCTTTTGCATTAAATTTATGTTTGTAGAGCCACTTACAACCTATGGGTGTTTTTCCTTTAGGTAGTTCTACTAGATCCCAAGTATGGTTTCTAATAATCGATTCTATTTCTTCATTCATTGCAGCCCTCCACTCATCATATTTACTTGCCTATCTATAGTTTGTGGGCTCTATAAAATTTAAAATATTTGACAATAAAGCATAGTCTTTCAATCTGGATAGTAATTGAGTTTTCCTACCTGATCTTCTCAGTAGAGGACTCACCTAAAATCTGTTTGCTTTAGACCTATGCGGGCTTGCCTTGTTGACTACATCACCTGTTTCTTCATCTTTCTGCTCCTGCTGTTGATTATCCTCACTGATTTCCTCCATCAATAATGGAGTGTGTGATTTTTTATGAATGCCTTCTTTTCCTTCCTTAACCTGCTCATTAAATATAACATCTCGACTTGCAAATATTTTATGAGTCACAGGATTAAACAACTTGTAGGCTTTAAAAGCAGTGAAATATCCTACAAAGATACATTTCATGGCCTTCGGATCTAACTTCTTTCTATCCTCCTTGGGTATGTGGGCAAAGGCTTTTGACCCAAAAACTCTTAGATGACTCATTGCCGATTTAAATCCATAAAGTGCTTCAAACAGAGTTTTAAAGTTAAGACATTTAGTAGGACTCCTATTCTTTAAATAAACAACAATGTTAGCTTCAACCCAAAAACCATTTGATAGACCCTTACCTTGAAGCATACTTCGTGCACACTCCACTAGGGTTCTGTTCTTTCGTTCTGCAACTCCATTTTGTTGTGGAGTGTGTGGCACTATGAATTGTTGAAAAATCCCATGATATATGCAAAAAAATCATGAAATCACCCAACCTGTATTCTCCCCCTTGATCGGAGCGGAGAATGTTTATGCATTTCCCTGTCTGCTTCTCCACTAGAGTCTTAAATTCTTTAAAAAAATTGAAAAGTCTGATTCTTTTTACTTAAAAAATATATCCAAGAGAATATAGTGCCGTCATAAGTAAACAATAGAAATTAATATGCACCACCTAGCGACCTAGTTTGCATAGGTACACCTATGTTTGTATACACCAACTCTAGAATATCTCTTTCCTTCCTATCATCATGCAAAGGAAATTATTCTCTATGCATTTTTCCTAAGGCACATCCATCAAAATCTAATTGAACACTATGAAAAGCAGGGAGGAGTCCATCGACCATACCTTTTCTTTGAAGTAGCATGAGGTCTTGTAAGTTAAGGTGACCGAATCTCTGGTGCCAGAGATTTTCGGCTGTCAATCCTGTTGAAACCAGAGCTTGTTGTGGCATGCTCTTAACATTCAATCTATACAGGCTCCCCACACGCACTCCTGATGCAACTGGTTCCATATTTTTGTCCTTTATGATACAATATGTCTTGAATAATTCAACTTGTAGGTCCTGATCAATTATCATTGATACATTGATTATGTTATTTTTAATCCTGGACACATACATCACATTCTTAATATGTCTGATGTTACCTTTAGGAAACATTACCGGAACATCACCGTACCGTTTGATCTCATAACCTTTGTCATCTCTTAGATAAATTTTAGATCCGCAAAAGGTTTCTTCAAAAAACTCAAACCAATTTCTCTTACCTGTCATATGTGAGGATGTGCCAGAATCAACATACCATATGTTGTCCTCATCCTCCTTAGAAGTTGAAAGAGCATAATCAGCTACAAACAGTCGAGGATCATGATTGTGACCTTCATTAGCAAAATATCTCGTGTGCTTACTCTACTTATTCTTGGCCTCATCTATCTGCCTCTTAAAGTAGAACTTAGCTTGATAACCATTTTTTCCACAGTAAAAGCATTTAATGCCAGAAAGATTATTTGCAGACATACCTTTAAAT
Organism: Pinus albicaulis; assembly: GCA_034641835.2. Classification (NCBI taxonomy): domain Eukaryota; kingdom Viridiplantae; phylum Streptophyta; class Pinopsida; order Pinales; family Pinaceae; genus Pinus; species Pinus albicaulis. Next base: position 1,491,676,755 of record CM076580.1, read on the forward strand.
GGTCTCTTTTGAAAAGTGATTCCGACTTTCTGTTGTTGCTGTGGCTGAGGTTTTTTCACTTTGTACGAATTTTTATTCGCCATTAGAGAAATATCGGTACTCTGAGGTCTTAAACTCTATTGCTACTCTTCTTCTTGTAGCAAAATTCCTGTCAATTATTCAAATTTAGGGGCTTTATCCCTTGGTACCAAGCCTGTGATGAACATCTGATATTCGTCCTTCATTCTGTTAAACTTTATTGTGACTAGATTGGAATCATACACCTTCTCCTTGATGTCGCCCAATTTGTCCTTTAGGTCTTTAACCCTTGCAACAAATCCAACACCGGATTCATTCTTCTCCGTCCTCATTGAAAAAAACATGCTCTTGAGTGAGAAGATGCAATTTTAGTTTTGTGTCTGGTATAAGTTCTTGAGAGTCATCCAGATCTCAGTGGATGATTTTCCATCTCTGATGTGTGGGATATTATTGTATTTAACTGACATCTTCAGTAAGAATTTTTCCTTGTTCTCCCTTTTATCCCAGTCTTGTATAAGTGTAGTTGTCCCTGTTACAATATTCGATTTCTGCTCATCACCGCTGACAATCGACCATGCATTTTCTCCCTCAAGAAGTGTCTGTAGCCTTAATTTCCGATTGGTATAATTGGACCCATCGAGTTTGCTAGACTCATTGAGATATGTTTCTATAAATTTATTCATATTGGACTGATCGGATTACTAATCCTTCGATTAATTCTAACCAATTTAATAATTACAAGCTACACTAAAAAAAACTAAATACATACCAGAACCTAATCACATATCTTCCACCGTTCCAGCACAATCTCTGTGACTGCAACTCAGATCCACCACCAATTTGAAGAGTTGTTGTGTTTGCGACTCAGATCCACCACAAATGGGAAAATCCCATGTGCAGAACCAAAAAAGATATGTCTGTGACTAAGATCCACAACAAATGGGAAAATCCAATGTGCAGAACCAAAAAAAGGAGTCAGCGCCTTTATGTGTAGAAAATCCGCGCCCGTAAAGAATTCTCTAAGTAAACCCCAATCAGTGCAAGTATTGACCAAAAAACCGCGCTGATTTTCCAAAGCCAAGCGCCGATTGCGCTGATCAGCACGACTGTCATGCAAAAAACTGCGCCGACTCGTCTTGTGTTTAAAACAAAATCTGAGACCCTGTGAGGAACTGTGTTCCTCCTGTGAGTGAGGTGTTTTTTGCGGTTCACCTACTCCTCTGTGAGCGTTGAAGCTCCCGTGTGCACCGTATCCATGAAGTCTATGTAGCCATGAAGGCTCCGTAGCCGCGAGGACTCTGTAGCCACTTAGGGCTCTAAAGGAAATTAGGCTCACCTGGTCTGAGCTCTCATACCATGATAAAAAACTGAATTGAATAGAAAGGGAAGGTCTTGGGTGAGTACTACACCTGGATACTTCACAAAAATGGAGAGTACACTCTAATTTTCTTAATCAAAATATACAACTATAAGTACATCACAAAGGAGTAGGAAGTTGTAAACAAACTCATATATCCTAGGAACTAATCCTAACTTAAGGAGCTACGTTACAACAATGTAACCATTTCTCTATTAATAAAAAATAATATTAATTATTTTCAACTGACATCATGTTGCAGGATATCATTTGAAGAGGGGACTTCAACAGTTGAGTTGGAACACTCGAAGGGACCTAGTTCCATGGACGATATAAACGAAGTGGGAGCTGAAAAATTTGAGGCTTCTTACAAATACAAGATTGGAACTATTTGTAAACACAACAAATATGAGAATACTTTGGATCCAAATTTTGTTGATAAAACTTATAATGAAGAAAATATATTAAATCATGTTGTGAGGAATTCATACTTTGAGAATTCTAGAGATCAGAAACATAAAGAGGCATTTAGTGTGCAGTTCAAAGACTCTAATTCGAAGCAACGAATTCAGCCTTCTCATTGTCATGTGAATAGGGTCTGCTTGTTAGGAGAATAGGTATTTTCCTATGATGAAGAAGCCATGAAATTTCTGCATGTAAATCCATTAATGCCATTTAGATCCTCGGTGGGGCGATACTCATCACTATTGGATGGAGGAGAGATTATTTGAGGGAGTTAAAGCTTTGAAACATTCTCAAAGGGTTGCATCCATTTATGCATTCAAAAATACAATTTAAAACATGAAAATAATACACACATATAAAACCAAACCATGGATCCATAGATCTATCACGCTGGAGAGAACTAAATCTTTGAGCTGGAAACTTTTTTGAAAGTTTTGTATTGTACAAAACATTTGCAGCTCAAAATATTTTTGAAAGTTTTATATTGTAAAAGAAATTTGTAACTCAAACAATTTGATCTTTTAAATGCTTGTTAAATAAATAATTAAGATAAATCTATATTAATATAATCAAATAATATTACAATATAAACACATAATTAATTTTTTAAAACACATAATTAAATTTTTAAAGTAAAAAATTATTTAGATTACACATTGATTGTAAATTTACATAAAATTTTTAATTTTAATTTTAATTTTATTATAATTATAATTAATATCTGAATAATTATATGTGAAAGACACACTTGTTTAATCAAATAATGTTATAATACTATCTTTCATCGTATAAATAACTTAGTGGAGCACTAATATGGGAAGCCACATCAATATGGGAAGTTATCTTTCATCGTATAAATAACTTACTGGAGCACTAATATGGGTAGCCACATCAATATGGGAAGCTAGTTATTAGAGAATATTTCATAATTTAGTTAAATCCAATAGCCTTTACAATTTAGGAATATATTTCTGAGCTAATAAATAATAATATTTATATATTAATGTGAATTAGATTGAAATTATGAAGAAATCTTTCGGTAATAATTACATTAGATTGAAATTTTAATTTATTATGAAAATGAAAATGAAAATAAAAAGAAATGAAAAATGAAAATAAAATGAATAAATTGAAAAAATAAAAATAAAATAAATTTAGTGAAATAAATAAAAATATTAAATTATTCTATGAAATGTCAAATATCTCCATTATTACAATTTAGGAACATATTTCTGAGCTAATAAATAATACGAGCTATATAATAATGTGAAGTAGAGTGAAATTTTAATTTATCATGAAAATAAAAGGAATTGAAAAATGAAAACAAAATGAATGAATTGAGAAAATGAAAATAAAATGAATGGAGTGAAGTAAATAAAAATATTAAATTATTAGAATAAAACAATAAATTTAAAATAAAATAAATAATAGGAATTTAAAAGAATTAAGTATTAGTAATTTAAATGAATAAAATAAGTCAAATAATAAACTAAAAAAAAAATGTAATGCAAGGAATTTAAGAGAATTAATTATTAGTAATTTAAGAACATAAAGTAAGTAGAGTAATGTAAATAGCACAATATAGTAAAAATTTAATAAAATAAAAGATGTAAATAGAGGGAGTAGATTAATTAGGAAAAATTAAAATAATAATTATTTATGGATTTTTAGATATTAAAGAGAAATAAATAATTTTTGTTTTTTGGAATTTAAGAGAATAGAGTGAAATAAATAAAATTTTTAAATTATATTCATATAATAAGTTTGATTATTTTTATAAAAGAAGTGATACTTCAAGAAAATATAAATTTAAAGATAAAAAGTATGAAAAAGTGATTTAAAATTAAGAATATGTAATCATTGGTTTAATCATTAACAATTTGTTAAGCAACTGTTAAGACTTTTTAAAATTTTTTTGGTTTTTTTGTTAATATGAGTTTTATATGAGGAACATAAATTTAATTGATAAATAAAAATGATTATGGAATTGGTTCCATAAGGTAAAGACTGATGTTAAAATAATTCAAGATTATGAGTTAGTTGAACAGAATCAGTTCAAACAGTTACCTCACCTCTAGGCATAAAAGGGTAATCTCATAGAGGTAGGGGGGTTTTGTTCGGTAACTGAGATAAGAAGGCTGAAGAAGATTCCTGAGACTGTTATACAGTGGAATACAAAACTTCTGTCATTGCTAGAATTGGAGACTGGACCGGATTGTCCCGTGGTCTCTTCCAGGACATTCTGTCAACTGAAAAGCTCGGATTTGGAGCATGGGGGAGAGTGAGGACGTCATTGCCTCATTCGTGATAGGGTGGAAACATCATCAGTCCGAATATTGAAAGACAGATAAGTATTTTACTTCCTGTTATTTAAAATTATGGAGAATACAGAGAAAAATCATCTGCAGAAGTAATGCGAAATAATATGTGAGTAATGGGTAAAAATCTGTTTATGTATTATGTTCTTGTTTATGAATTAGATAACAGTTAATTTTAGGTACTGTTAGTAATGGTAATGCAAATAACCGTTACCACAGAACCCTCGAAGGAGGGCTCTGTGTTGGTTGCTCTCTACTGCCTATGATAATACACGGACATGAATGGTCTGGTCATAGCTCTCTATATAGATAAAGAACGAACACTAGAACTTTTAAAATAAAGAAAATAATGTAGAAGTGGTCCTGATGAAAGAACTATGAATTAAGGTATTCATAAACACAGTTGTTTATGTAATATTTTCTACAAATCTATACATTTTAGTGCATATTGAACAAATTCAGGAAGCTGAAAAAAGAAAACATTATAGGAATTAACTGATTGTAGTAATTGCATTCTAGACAAACAAGAACAGGAAAAACACTGTGAAATGTGCTATTATCATTTTCCTTATCCTTATATCCGTAGCACTATAATGTCAAGAAAAATATACAACAGAAAGATTTCAACATGCAACTGGGAAGCCAACTTCTTGTGAAATGCCAGTAGCATATTCTTGAACATATAAACAGAGAAGTTTATAAAAAGGACTATTGCTATGATAGAATGCAACAAACCATACATAACTCTTAGGTAGTAAATAAAAAAAAATTCTAATTCATTATTAAACAAAAGACTAGTATAGCCTTTGGAAAAAAAAATGAAAATCTGAAGCATTTACACATATGTAATTTTTATTACTATAATACAATAGAAAAGATAAGAGTCTCTGTATCAATAAAAAAACATTGGTGTGACTCAAATAATTCAATTACAGAAAACTTTAGGTCAACATTTTTACACAACAGAGATTAATAAGGTATGTCGGCATGCATCCTCGACATGGAATGAACTCCGAAATTTACAACTAAGAGAATGTATAAGAACTTTTAGAGTAAATCCAGGGTAATCAACCCAAGGGTTGGTTTTTGATCCCAACCAAAAAATAAAGAGGTACCTGTGGAACGAGAGGGAAAGCATTAGCCGAGGTTGGAAACAACCAATTTCGCCTAGAACCTTTGTTTATTACAGAAGTCTAGCCATGAATATGGTACCTACAAGGAGGGTCTGGCCAAGATTAACCTTGTAGAAAATGTAAATAAAAGGAATAGAATCCCCGGAACAATTATCAGTAAATAATCGTATGTAAATATACAAGCTCAAAGGGTTGCCAATAAATTACCTGTGAGGGAGTGCGGGGTTCATAGTACTGCAATCTGCACACAAAATGGGTTGTGTGATAATCAATAAAAGTAATTTTAGATGAAAATAATGCCTCAGCATCTATGCACAAAGATAATAACATGAAGGTTGGGTTTACCTTAGTTTTCTGTTGCATCTACCTAAAGCCAAGAAAACTCGCTCAGTCAAGAGAGCTCGCCATGAGAGCAGCTAGAAGCAAGGATTCTTGGTAAATAAAACTTAAAAAGTACCAAAAGAAAACTAGTTGATCTAAGAAACTTCTGCTAAAATTAAAATGTGTCGAGATGTCAAAAGAAAATATGTTGCATACCGATGAAATGACGCAGAGTTCATATACTCCTTCAGGAAGAAAAGCCGTGTAGAGACATGACTGAGAGTAGGTCCTCGAAGGAGCTGCATTTCTAGGAGCTCGATAAGGGTAAATGCAGGGATAGAGAACCCTTTTGTAGAGTGCAGAGATAGAGTTACCAGAGAACAATGAAAGAAAAATGGTTAGCGGGGGTAAGAGAAAACCCCAAAACCCTAAAAGTATGTTCACCATTGGATGCTGGGAATTAAGATCTACGGCGAACATGCTACCATCTATCTCTGATAAATACAAGCCAAACGATTATTAAGATGTCAAGTACTAAGTATTATTAACCCTTACATCGAATGGAATTACTGTGTGGAAGATTTGAAAGAAAGGCAAGAGATTAGATCGCCATAAAGGCTAAGTACTGTAACTCTTTAATACGAGATGACGGTGGTTTTTACAGCCTCGACAAAATAAGAGCCCGCTGGACCTTTAAGTATGGGTTAACACCATTTGGTGGCACCCAACTTAAATTCCATAAAATGCATTAGTCATATTACCAAGTACTTCTATAGTTTATGATAGTTATTTAACTAGAAGAATTAGTTTGACTATTGTAAAGAATTTATAAAATGCCACTCATAAAGGTTTATTATCAAGTTATGTGATTAAATCTCATGTCATTTATAAAGCATATGACTTAAGGTAATACATAATTACAAGTAGTATGGTAATTTTTTTTTTTTTTTAGTCATGCATGTCACAAGTGGTATCAAAGTAGCGTTGTGACGCTGGGACCCTATGGGTCGACTAGCATTTCAGTTGTGTACTATTGATGCAAATTGATAGCGAAAGGTTTAAAAATAGTATGAGGAGGGTATTGACACAACAACCACCTCTGAATGTTGGGGAGACACAACCCCAATCCAAAATAAATCCTGAAATGTGGATTCAACTGGGTGTGGAACAGCACCAGCAAACCAGTCGGTTGTTGGAGGAACATCAGCACCAAAATAGTATTCTATTACAACCTGTGCAAAATATACAAGAAGAAATGGAGAAAGTAAGAGACGATAATGCACGATTGATGCAAGAGCAGGAGAGTATATTGAAAAGTCTCTCTGACACGCAGAATCCAGGAATTGAAAAGCCAAGTACTGATAGAGATTTTCAGGAAAGGAATGAAGAAAAAACCAGAGATCATGATATGGGAAGAATGGAAAGAAGTCATTCTCAGCATAGTAACCAAAATAAGAATTATAATGAAGCTGAATCTGATAATATATTAGACCAGAAAGAAATAAAAAGGCAGAAAGTAGAACTGCAAGGTGAATTTAGGAAAATAAAACCCCCTACCTTTGATGGGGTAGAAGAAGAAGTAGCTGAAGCATGGTTGATTAATATGAATAAATATTTTCAAGTATATGAATACAGTAGTAATCTCAAGGCTAGATTGGTTATTTACCAGCTAAGGGAGAAAGCCACTTTATGGTGGGAGGAAGTGAAGAATGTTCGTTGTATAGATGAACAAGATGTAACTTGGGATGCATTTCAACAATATTTTAAGGATAAATACCTAGCAGGGTGCTTCTATGATGGAAAATCTCAATAATTCCATGATTTGAAGTTAGGACAAATGACTATGGAAAAATATATCACTAAATTTACGTCCTTACTGCGTTACGTGCCTTACTTAAGAGATGAGAAGGCTAAAGTACAGAGGTTCCTCAGTAGTTTGCCGACTCATATGAAGGAACGTATAGAGTTCGTAAATCCTAAGATGATAGATGAAGCCATCAGAAAAGCCAGAATGTGCTACCAGCAAGAAAAAGTCAAGGTGGAGCAAGGTAAAAGCTGGCAGGCAAGGAAAGAACATAAAGGCAGCTCGGGGTTTAAAAGAAAAAAAACCAGTAATTCTAGAGGTACATCTAGAAGTTCAGTTAGTAAACAGTTTGGTAAGAATCATCAAAGAACAAGGTGGCTTGCAGAAGATAAAACCGCATAAGCTTCCAGTAAATCGGAACCAACTCAGAACCAAAAGCCACCTTTATAATGCTGGGGATGTGGAGAGGCACACTATTACCGAAACTGCCCAAAGGGAGGTAGGAGCGAATAAGTGACCAATTTACAAGAGGCCTTAATAGTGGGTGATGTCAATAAAAACATACCCAAAATTAATGCAGCATTAGAGGACCGGCAAGCTGACTACTAGCCGACAATGATTGAATTGGAAGGTAAACTGCTATCTCAACCTGTTTCTATTTTGGTAGATCCAGGTGCAAGTTTAAGCTATATAAGTCCCAAAGTAGTAGAGAGCTATAAATTACAAAGTCAAAAATTTAGAAAAATCATGGCTAGTACAATTAGCTACTGGAGCTAAGAGGAAAGTTAGTGCCAGAATAACAAATTGTGCACTAAAAATTAATGAACAACAGCTAACTGTGGACCTGAATATTCTACCTCTGGGGTCTTATGATGTACTACTTGGTATGTATTGGTTGGAACAAAATTGGACACTAGTAGATTGCAAAGAAAAGATTATTTACTATAGAAAACATGATGATACTCATCAGGAGATTCAAGGGATAAAGAAACCTTTACAGTTGCGTCTGATCATAGCATCTCAAATGAGTAAGTGCATGAGGAAAGGATGCCAACTGTATGCTATTCAGGTGGGATTTACTAATTCTAAAGAAAATACTCCTATGTTGGAAAATATACCAATAGTGCAGGAATTCAAGGATGTCTTTCCAGAGGAAATACCATGATTACCACCTAGAAGGGACATAGATTTTACAATTGAATTGATGCTGGGAGCGTTGCCAATTTCAAGAGCACCCTATCGGATGAGTGTACCTGAATTAATTGACTTAAAAATGCAGCTATAGGAATTATTGGATAAGGGATATATACAACCCAGCATGTCTCCTTGGGGAGCACCTGTACTATTTTTGAAGAAAAAGGACGGAACCATGAGAATGTGCATGGATTACCATCAGCTGAATAAGCTAACTGTTAAGAATAGATATCCCTTATCGTGAATTGATGATTTGTTTGACCAATTAAAGGGAGCCACAGTATTTTTCAAGATAGATTTGAGATCGGGATACCATCAAATCCAGATTAAGGATGAAGACATACATAAAACTGCCTTTCGTACAAGGTACGGGCACTATGAATTTGTGGTATTACCTTTCGGGTTGACCAATGCACCAGCAACATTCATGAGGCTAATGAATGGTATATTCCACCCTTACCTGGATAATTTTGTATTAATTTTTATTGATGACATTTTATTTTATTCTAAGAATGCAGAGGAACACACAGAACACTTGTGGATAGTGCTAGAGATGTTAAGGAAGCATCAGTTGTATGCAAAATTCAGCCAAGTGTGATTTCTTCAGGGAAGAAATCCAATACCTTGGGCATGTTATTACTGCTGAAGGTATCGCAGTGGACCTTGAAAAAATCAGAACAATTATGGAATGGAAGGTACCTCAAAATGTGGTAGACATACGATCATTTATGGGGCTGGCCAGTTATTATAGGCGGTTTATTGAGGTTTTTTCTAAAATTTATTTTCCTATTACCTCTTTACAAAGGAAAGGAAAAATATTCAAGTGGATAAGGGAATGTCAGGACAGTTTTGAAAAATTGAAACAGTTATTGACTACAACTCCGGTGTTAAGAGTAGCTGATCCTACTAAATAATTCGAAGTCTGCACAGATGCTTGCAAGGAGGGTGTTGCAACGATTTTTTTCGCAAGAAGGAAAAGTGGTCGCGTATGAGTCTCAGAAGTTAAAGGAACATGAGCAACGATATTCAACTTATGATTTAAAAATTGACCGCAGTAGTGCATGTGCTCCGGGTATGGAGGCATTATTTACTGGGAAAAATATTTGTGCTTAAGACTGATCACAGTAGCTTAACCAACTATTTTAAACAAGCTGATCTCAATTCTCGCTAGGCCAGATGGAATGCCTTCCTTAGCGAATTTGATATTGAGATGCAGCATGTAAAAGCTAAGAAGAACAGAGTAGTGGATGCATTAAGCAGAAAATTGCATGGTATTTATAAACGATATATTAATGAAGCTGAATGCAGATTTTTAGAACAAATAAAAGAAGAAGTATATAAAGATATTGAATATAAATTTATATGGCAGCAAGTAAAAGAGTTCAAAGACCAAGGTAAATATGCAGATTATGAATTGATAACAATGAATTTCTGATTTTAAAAAAGAATATTTTCATTCCTAATAGAATAAAGTTGAAGGAAATAATTCTGGATGAATATCATCGTAGTAATTATTCGGGACATCCTGGATATCAAAAGATGATAACAACAATAATGAAAAATTATTTCTGGCCAAGAATGAGAAAAGATATCGCAGAATATCTAAAAAAGTGTATAGAATGTCAGCAAGTAAAAGTAGAGCACCGACATCCAAATGGACTTATGCAACCTATACCAATACCTGAGTGGAAGTGGGAGGTGATATCGTTAGATTTTATCATCGGACTGCCCAAGTCAAAAATGCATAATGATTCAATTGTGGTAGTAGTGGATTGTTTAAGCAAATATGCACATTTTATACCCGTTCAGTCTACTTACAAAACAATACAAATAGCAGACATCTTTATGGCGAAATTTTTAGATTGCATGGTATTCCAAGGACTGTTATATCCGACAGGGGTGTAAAATTTACATCACAATTCTGGAAAATATTTTTTACTGGGCTGGGGACTCAAGTTAACTTCAACACCGCCTACCATCCATAGACGGACGGGAAAACGGAGCGAATAAATCAAATTCTTGAAGATATGTTGCGTATGTACGTCATGCAACAACCAACTAGGTGGGAAGAATACATACACCTAGTAGAGTTTGCTTATAACAACGACTATCAGGAGTCACTCAAAATGAGTGCATTTGAAGCCTTGTATAGGCGACGGTGTAGAACTCCTATTAATTGGATTAGCCCAGAAAACAAGATGATGTTGGGACCTGACATGTTAGCTAAAATGAAGATGGAAGTAAAGAAAATTCGACAAAATTTGAAGGCAACTCAAGATAGGAAAAAAGTGTACGCAGACCAAAAAAGGACTTATCGTGAATTTGAAGTGGGGGACCATGTGTACGTAAGGATTAAACCAAAGAAAAGTACCTTAAGGTGGGCCTCATGTGCCAAGTTGTCTCCCAGATTTTGCGGTCCATTTCAAATATTGGAACGAGTAGGACCGGTGGCTTACTGATTAGCCTTGCCTATTCATATTCAAGTACATAACGTTTTTCATGTATCATTATTGAAAGATACATACACGATTCAAAACACATAATACACTGGCAGAATATTCAGGTAGTATATGAATACCAGATCTATTAAAATTTTTAAGGGTTTTGTGTAAATTGATTCAAGATTATTGTTTGTAGGTGGAGTCGGACAAAGAATTTCTGGTCCAACCTCACAGTATAATCGATCAAAGGGAAATCATGCTCCAGAAGCGAGCCATCGCCTAGGTTAAAGTGCAATGGAAACACTTTGGCCCGGAAGAAGCTACCTGGGAGGATGAAGGTTTTGTTCAGGAAGCCTATCTTGAACTTTTTTCTGGAGTAGAATGAGAACATCGGGGATGGTGTTCACTTCCAGGGGGGAAGTTGTAACCACTGGTTTAATCATTAACAATTTGTTAAGCAACTGTTAAGACTTTTTAAACATTTTTTTTTGTTAATATGAGTTTTATATGAGGAACATAAATTTAATTGATAAATAAAAATTATTATGGAATTGGTTCCATAAGGTAAAGACTGATGTTAAAATAATTCAAGATTATGAGTTAGTTGAACAGAATCGGTTCAAACAGTTACCTCACCTCTAGGGATAAAAGGGTAATCTCATAGAGGTAGGGAGGTTCTGTTCGGTAATTGAGATAAGAAGGTTGAAGAATATTCCTAAGACTATTATATAGTGGAATAAAAAACTTCCGTCATTGCTGGAATTAGAGACTGGACCGGATTGTCCCGTGGTCTCTTCCAGGACATTCTGTCAACTGAAAAGCTCGGATTTGGAGCACGGGGGAGAGTGAGGACATCATTGCCTCATTCGTGGTAGGGTGGAAACAACATCAGTTCGAATATTGAAAGACATATAAGTATTTTACCTCTTGTTATTTAAAATTATGGAGAATATGGAGAAAAATCATCTGCAGAAGTAATGCGAAATAATCTGTAAGTAATGGGTAAAAATATGTTTATGTATTATGTTCTTGTTTATGAATTAGATAACAGTTAATTTCAGGTACTGTTAGCAATGGTAATGCAAAGAGCCGTTACCACAGAACCCTCGGAGGAAGGCTCCGTGTTGGTTTCTCTCTGTTGCCTATGATAATACACAGACAGGAATGGTCCGGTCATAGCTCTCTATACAGATAAAGTATGAACACCAGAACTTTTAAAATAAAGAAAATAATGTAGAAGTGGTCTTGATGAAAGAACTATGAATTAATGTATTGATAAACACAATTGTTTATGTAATCGTTTCTACAGATCTGTACATTTTAGTGCATATTGAACAAATTCAGGAAGCTGAAAAAAGAAAACATTACAGGAATTAACTGATTGCAGTAATTGCATTCTAGACAAACAAGAACAGGAAAAACACTGTGAAATGTGCTATTTTCGTTTTCCTTATCCTTATATCCGTAGCACTATAATGTCAAGAAAAATATACAACAGAAAGATTTCAACATGCAACTGGGAAGCCAAATTCCTGTGAAATTCCAGTAGCATATTCTTGAACATATAAACAAAGAAGTTTATAAACATGAATATTGCTATGATAGAATGCAGAAAATCATAGGTAACCCTTAGGTAGTAAATAAACAAAATTTCTGATTCATTATTAAACAAAAGACCAGTACAACCTTTGGAAAAGAAATTAAAATCTGAAGGATTTACACATATGTAATTTTTATTACTATGATACAATAGAAAAGAGAAGAGTCTCTGTATCAATAAAAAAACATTGGCGTGACTCAAATACTTCATTTACAGAAAAATTTAGGTCAAAATTCTTATACAACAGAGATTAATAAGGTATGTAGGCATGCATCCTCGGCATGGAATGAACTCCGAAATTTACAACTAAGAGAATGTCTGAGAAATTTTAGAGTAAATCTAGGGTAATCAACCCAAGGGTTGGTTTTTTATCCCAACCACAAAATAAAGAGGTACCTATGGAACGAGAGGGAAAGCATTAGCCAAGGTTGGAAAAAACCAATTTCGCCCAGAACCTTTGTTTATTACAGAAATCTAGCCATGAATATGATACCCAAAAGGAGGGTCTGGCCAAGATTAACCTCGTAGAAAATGTAAATAAAAGAAATAGAATCCCTGTAACAATTATCAGTAAATAATCATATGTAAATATACAAGCTCAAAGGGTTGCCAATAAATTACCTGTGAGGGAGCGCGGGGTTCATAGTACCGCAATCTGCAGACAAAATGGGTTGTGCGATAATCAATAAAAGTAATTTTAGACAAAAATAAAGCCTCAACATCTATGCATAAAGATAATAACATGAAGGTTGGGTTTACCTTAGTTTTCTGTTGCAGCTGCCTGAAGCCAAGAAAACTCACTCAGTCAAGAGAGCTCGCCATGAGAGCAGCTAGCAGCAAGGATTCTTGGTAAATAAAACTTGAAAAGTACCAAAATAAAATAGTTGATCTAAGAAACTTCTGCTAAAATTAAAATGTGTCGAGATGTCAAAAGAAAATATGGTTCATACTGATGAAATGGCGCAAAGTTCATATACTCCTTCAGGAAGAAAATCCGTGTAGAGACATGACTGAGGAGAGCAGGTCCTCGAAGGAGCTGCATTTATAGGAGCTTGATAAGGGTAAATGCAAGGACAGAGAACCCTTTTGTAGAGCGCAGAGACAGAGTTACCATAAAACAATGAAAGAAAAATGGTTAACAGGGGTAAGAAAAAACCCAAAACCCTAAAAGTTATGTTCACCGTTGGATGCTGAGAATTAAGATCTACGGTGAACATGCTGCCATCTATCTCTCATAAATACAAGCCAGTCAATGATTAAGATGTCAAGTATTAAGTATTATTAACCCTTACATCGAATGGAATTACCGTGCGAAAGATTTGAACGAAAGGCCAGAGATTAGATCACCATAAAGGCTAAGTACCATAACTCTTTAATACAAGATGACGGTGGTTGTTACAGCCTCGAGAAAAGAAGAGCCAGCTGGACCTTTAAGTATGGTTTAACACCGTTTGGTGGTACCCAACATAAATTCCATAAAATGCATCAGTCATATTACCAAGTACTTCTATAGTTTATGATAGTTATTTAACTAGAAGAATTAGTTTGACTATTGTAAAGAATTTATAAAATGTCACTCATAAAGGTTTATTATCAAGTTATGTGATTAAATCTAATGTCATTTATCAAGCACATGACTTAAGGTAATACATAAGTACAAGTAGTATGGTAATTTTTTTTTTTTAGTCATGCATGTTACAGAATACAATGTATTTAAGAGAAAAAAGATGAATAGAAGTGTGAGTATATTTTAAAATTTTAATTAAATAATTATTAATAATTTAATAATTAGTTATACTGACTATATTAAAAATATATAAATGTAATGAATACAGTGAAATACATATGAATGTTAAATTATTTGCAATGAATATAATAAAATATCTTTGTATAAGGTGGGAATAGACATTCCCCATAATATAGGATGGGAAGGGATGTTTCTCCTTTTATAGAAGATGATATGTCATTACCTCATTCAATGAGCGAGGTCAATGTGCCTCCATATGCTACTATTTATGTAGATATATGGATGTTATTATAACATAGTGTGTGTCATTTTTCATGGTTTAAATTGTATTTTAAATGCATGAATAGATTCAACCCATTCAAAATCCCTTTGGCCATTTGGACTATGTAGGAAACTCAACTTAAAATTGCAGTTCCAACAAATCTATTCTAGGTTTCACAAAAAATTCACAAAAAATATACTTGAATTTTTGTTTGTTTGTTTTATCTAATCTATTGTAACATCCATATCATACAAGCTCTTGTAAAATTTTAATATAATTACCACGTGAAGATATTTAAAATTTAATGAATGTCAAGAATCAGTTAATTAATATTCACACTTTTGATTCATCATAGACCTATGGTATATATATATATATATATATATATATATATATATATATATATATATATATATTAAGTATTCATAGCAGTATTAGTTTTACCAAGATTAATGTCTCATAACTCCATGGTTACGATGCCGTTAGCATCAAGAATTAGTTAGAGGTTAAACGAATTCTTGATCCTTCCATATTAATGACCAATGCAAAAATTGCAAAAACATTATATTATACGTATTCGAAAAATTTAAGGGATGTTGGGGGAGGTTTCGGAAGTAGTTTCAAAGGTCTGTTACACTTGTTCCATTTTCCATCTAATACTTATGGACATCATGGGATATCGATAGAACTCTGAAAAACCAAGGACTCAAAGGTCCACGTCCCTAATCTGTGATCGCAAATATATGGTGGGTTACTAACTTGGAGTAGCACGAGATATGCGCAGAGCAGATTTTGTTGTTGGAGCTCACGAGATCGTATTTGTAGGCAAGGGGGTTATATTTGACTGAAAATGACTTGACAACTGAGATAACCTTAGGCTATAGTGATACACATGAACTCAATTCTCAGGGGCTATAAGCCTAGAAGCTGGGTGACATATACTCCTTGTTGGTCTCAGTCTCCTCTTCACACTGGGTCAAGCAAGAGCTACCAATCGTAATTAAAAGTGTGTGGCCTTCGAAATCAGGGACTAGTGAAAGGAATCTTGATTATAGAAGGGATGGACAAGATACATTTTATTAAATATATAAGTAACTACATTTTTTTTTAGAAGAATATGTAGTTCTTGAGATGATTTGAAGTATATAATGGTGTTGTGATTTGTTACATATGTCATTATTGCATGGAAATATTAAGAGAATATGATATATTTGTGGAAATAAATATAACTATATATAACTATATATATATATAGTTGCATGCAGTAATGAAAAATACATATAAATGATAAGGAATCCATGAAATTGAATGCACTTGAACATTCCATAAAAAGAAGATAAAGAAAATATATGTATATGTAATAGATAAAAGATAACTTTGTTTGTATTTATAAAAAATAAGATAAAGAAAATATATGTAATAGATAAAAGATAACTTTTCTTGTCTTTACACACACACACACACACACACACACACACACACACACATACACACACACACACACACATGCATCGTATTTAAGCAAAGATAAGATGCATGCTTTTTTTTAAAAGGGATTTCATACTGGTGTATGAAATGATAAGAAATCCAAGTTATTTCTTGAAAACAAATACAGATTAAAGAGGGTAATTAGTGAATATATTCCATGGTGTTGGTAAGGATTAGTTAGTTAATACAATCCATGGATAGATTACCATGGTGTTGGAAAATATTAGTTATTTAATAAATCCATGGATAGATTACTATGATGTTTTTTTTTTTTTTTTTGTGACTAGGAGAATCGGCAACTGCACCGGTATCGTACTCGCGTTACATGGGGTCAAATCCCGCTGGCTACCCCTATACTCCTAGGAGGAAACTGCTGAGCCTGCAACAACAACCCCTCGGGTAAGACGGGATTTGAACTCGTGACCTGCACCACGGTACGAACGCCTTAGCAGCACGCTCGCTTGCCACTAGACCAAACCCCGACGGGCTAGATTACTATGATGTTGATAAAGATTAGTTATTTAATTAATCCCTCAATAGAAGAACTATTTAGTTATATTTCTTTAGAAAAAACTATGTGATTATCTTTATGCCATCAAAACTATTAAGTTAGTTTATGTTAGTTTCTTTTGGAATAAGATCATGTATATTCACGCAATATTTGTATTAAATTTCATTGGAAAGTATATACATATTTATGTGGGAAATGATAACATGTTTTGTTATCCTACATTGGAAAATAAACTTTGGAAAGAAGATGAATTACATGTACAAAAACTAAAGTAATGTTTTGGTTTCCTTGAAACATATATATGGGTAATGTTGGTATAGTATTTGGAGAATAAGACATGCATTAATATGCTTTATTCCATTAGTTTTATGGAAAAGAAACCATGTTTTTGCATGCCTATTATGTTATATTTCCTTTAAAAGGAAACATGTGTTTGCATGCTCTATTGTGTTAGGTATTTCTTTTGTAAAAATTATTTTAGAAACTATATGCATTTCATGCATAGGCACAACATTCATCGTGTTAGCTTTTGCACCAAAAGAAATAGTTGAAGGAATAGTTCTTTTGTTAAAGTTTAAGTAACTTGAATGCACATTATGTCATTTTCCATTAAAGGAATTCCTCGACAGTTATAGTGATTTGTCTTGTACGAATGTGAGCGTGTGCGAGAAGTGTCATAATAATGTGTGGATTATTTAGACATGAATTGATAATTACTTGCTTACACTAAGGTAGAGATGTTCGAAGAAAGCATGTTGTGATATTGTATTCACATCTCATGTATGCACATGAATAAGTGTTAAAGGACTGCTTAAAGATTGATTATTTATTGATTGAGGCCTTATCTAATAATGATATAAAAGCTTTTTGATAACATCAATGACAGGAAATGATGGTGACTTATGAAAAGGAAATATTATGCTTAATATGGTGGTAGGTAAATGATTAATGGTTCATGTAGATGAGTGCAAGCTACAAGATGGTCCAATGTATGATGGTCCATTGTTGGTACATCCATGCCACCAAGATATGAATATATGAAGATTGGTGGGTAAATGCTATCATAATTATATTAATGGTTTTAAGCTAGATATTTGTATATTTCCTTGTAAAGATTTATAACAATGGTTAAGGGATGGTCTCTCTTATAAGCCATTGAGTGAGGGGTGAACACCCTCATGAACATTTAATAATAAAATTAAACGTTTGCTGGTTTTCACCCTACGAGGTTTCCAGGGTATATTGGTGTTCAATGATGTGATTGATTATTGTGTCAGATTGATGATGTTGATTCCTTTCTTTTTGAGATGTTCATAATTTCAAGCATGTGATGAATACATGAATAATGAAATGAATGCAAGGTTACATTATACAATTTTATGTTAATGTACTACAATAGAGGTTTTTAATGGTTAAGAAACTTACTATTCTTATACTAAGGTTACACTATGGATTGGTGAAGATTATATCTAATGATTAGTAAGGAATATTTAATAGTGATTTGGATAGTTACACATGGGTAAATTGTATAAAATGTTTTAACTCCTTGCATTTCCATGTGAGGTTATCGATGTGTGTTACAAGTGGTATCAGAGGTAAAGGTTGCAACACTAGTGCCTTTGGGATTTGTTAAGTGAAAAGAAATTGAGGTATGCTACCAATGGACATTAGTTAAGGTATGATTCTAGCAATCTACATATTGATTGATATATGCAGTAGTCTACTTAATTTTGACATGAGATGTGTGATTCATGTTTATAACTACATTGAAGAGTAATAAGTAATAAATGCTGCCACAAAACGATTTTCATAACATTGAAATCCCGTTGAGAATAAAAGATAATAAAACCTTTGTTGTACTTATGAACAACTTGAGTACTCACTAGTTAAAGTGAGAAGGAAATAAAACCTTTGTTGTACTTATGAACAACCTGATTACTCACTAGTGAAAGTGAGAGTTGTCTATTAACATTTGGGTATATGACATATTACTCATACATTTAATGAACATAACTAAAGTTACCATGCACTACTTGAAAAAGATGAATGTGTATACTGCTGATGTGTGAAACTAATGCATGAATGCAAAAGATGGGTAAAGTCCTTGAAGAGGATGATAGAGTGTTTTAAAATGAAATTGAATGAAGCCTTTTAGATGTTAAAATTACATAATGAGTCAAGTAGTGATACTTGACTATAATGACTAGTTTTGAATGAGTCATGTCATGGATGCATTAAGATTATTATTGGGATTGATTAGTTAGTGTTAAATGACTAACTAATAAAACCTATATGCATGAATTGGTTTTGATTAAAAATTATTATAAGTTGTGAAGAAGTAGTTACTTCATGTGTTAGACTGTTGGTAACAGTACACTATTGGAATTGGAATGTTGGAATGTTACCCGTGGGACTGTTACTCTAAGTTTTATTGTTATATACACATTAATGAATATTTGCATATAATTGTATGCATGAAAAAATTGTATACATGAAACTAAAATTATTTTGAAAATGAATATTTTTTTAACAATGCATATTTATGATTAGTGTCATTGATAAGACTAAACATGGTTAGCTTAATGGCAACAAGAAAACATCTGAAAGTAAAATGTTGCAGTGAAAATTCCAATGGTAATTGATAAAGTATCATGTTATAATTTGCATGATTGTGTTATTTGGGAAATAATAATGTATAACACATGTATGTTATTCATGTTCCCTGCTAATCTAGATATCATTGGATCCATGTTGAGGGCCAAGTATGATGTATAATGTACATAAAGTATCTTTTTCCTTATGTATAAAGTGAATATGGTTCATTAAGTAAAATAATGTGGGAAATAATTCTAAAAGAGAAATTTAACATGCTAGACAACTGTGAACAATTGCGAAAGGCTAGAAGGCCTTGGGTTGATGGCGGTTGCCTGCTCGAAGGGGTTGATGGTGCTTTCTTGCCTGGATTTCCTCTCCCTAGAGATAGATGATCTCAGTAAGGGAAAAGAGTTGGCCAATATGGTGAAGAGGAAAAACCTGAGGAAACTCTATTTATTTTGGAGCCTGTTGGAGGTGGCCCAAAATTCCTCATAGATGGGATGCTGTCAGAGGAATAGGCATGATTTTTCAAAGAGGAATCCTATAATGGACCTTGAGTGGTCATTGGAATTCTAAAACTGGTTTTCCCGTGGAATTCCATACTGGACATAGAATGGTTTTTTTTCAAATAACTGTCTGGATGTGAAAATGAATCGATTTGGTGGTGGAACCAACTCCCATGGGTTGGGAGGAGCATTTTGTTTACCATTGTGGTTCTCATAGCGGAAAAACTTAAGTAATCAATTATGTGTTATATTAAAAAGAATTTTTATATGATTATGTAAATATCTTATGTAGATATTGAGAGGAAAGGATCCTAGTGCTTGAAAAGGAAGTAATGAATGTATAAGTTCTTTTATTTTATTACTATTTTTTTTTAATGTCTTAGTAGGGGCTAGGACAATATGCACATGGTGCATCGATTGGTCATTTGTACAATTATAGAGCTAGGTGCTCTCTGAGTAATTTCTAAAGTACTATGTGGATGTCTTTAGCGGGAGCTAAGACATTGTGCACGTGGTGTAGTGATTTATAATTTTTATGATTTATCATGAATAGATGGTTGGTGCTCTCTAAAGACTAGGAAGAGTAATGTGATTAAAATATCACTTGAAATTGCATGAATGAATGATAGTTTAAAGTATTTCATTTTATTGGAAATAGTGTGACTAATGTGATTGAATTTTATAGTCATACATTATAGGCTACTTTCCATGGAGTGTTGATGGGTTGTTCAACCATTCTCAGAGAGCTTGTGTAAAAGTCATAATTACTTCCAATAGTAATTGGTAAGTAATGGTAAGTTGGTATAGAGATTTCTCTATATTTTTATGAATTTAAATAATGGATAAGTGGTTAAAAATGGAAATGGAATATTTTTTTGAGCTATACATGCTTATCAATATGGATAAAAACATTATTGTTTAAATTAATAACATTTAAGGAAAATAAGTGTTTCATTGTGAAGGGGAAGGACCCCTTTTGGGTTGTTTATATTATTATATCATAAGTATAAGTTTAAGTTTCAATGAGAGAAGCACACCAAGGACGGTGTTCTCTTTAAGGGGGGGAGTATGTAACATCCATATCGTACAAGCTCCTGTAAAATCTTAATATAATTACCACATGAAGATATTTAAAATTTAATGAATGTTAAGAATCAGTTAATTAATATTCACGGTTCTGATTCATCATAGACTTATGGTATATATATATATATATATATATATATATATATATATATATTAAGTATTCATAGAAATATTAGTTTTATCGAGATTAATGTCTCGTAACTCCCTGGTTACGATGCCGTTAGCATCAAGAATCAGTTAGAAGTTAAACGAATTCTTGATCCTTCCATATTAATGACTAATGTAAAAATTCCAAAAACATTATATATTATGGATTCGAAAAATTGAAGGGATGTTGGGGGAGGTTTTGGAAGTAGTTTCAGAGGTCTATTACACTTGTTCCATTTTCCATATAATACCAATGAATGTCATGGGCTATCGATAGAACTCTGAAAAATCAGGGACTCAAAGGTCCACGTCCCTGATCTGTGATCGAAAATATATGGTGGGTTACTAACTTGGAGTAGCACAAGATATGCACAGAGTGGATTTTGTTGTTTGAGATCACGGGATCATATCTGCAAGCAAGGGGGTTATGTTTTACTAAAAATGACTTGACAGTTGAGATAACCTTAGGCTATAGTGATACACATGAACTCAACTCTTAGGGGCTATAAGCATAGAAGCTGGGTGACATATCCTCCTTGTTGGCCTCAGTCTCCTCTTCACACTGAGTCAAGCAAGAGCTACCAATCGTAATTAAAAGCATGCAGCCTTTGAAATCAGGGAATACTGAAAGGAATCTTGACTACAGAAGGGATGTACGAGATACATTTTATTAAAGAGATAAGTAACTAAATTATTTTTTTAAAAGAATAGGTATTTCTTGAGATTCTTTGAAGTATATCATGTTGCTGTGATTTGTTACATATGTCATTATTGCACGGAAATATTAAGAGAATATGATATATTTATGGAAATAAATATAACTATATATAGATATAGTTGCATGCAATAATGAAAAATACATATAAATGATACAAAATCCATGAAATTGAATGCACGTGAACGTTGCATAAAAATAAGATAAAGAAAATATATGTATATGTAATATATAAAAGATAACTTTGCTTGTCTTTATAAAAAAGAAGATAAAGAAAATATATGTAATAGATAAAAGATAACTTTTCTTGTCTTTATACACACACACATTGTTTGTAACCAAAGATAAGATGCATGTTTTTTTTAAAGGGATTTCATACTGGTGTATGAAATGATAAGAAATCCAAGTTATTTCTTGAAAACGAATATAGATTAAAGAGGGTAATTAGTGAATATATTCCATGGTGTTGGTAAGGATTAGTTGGTTAATACAATCCATGGATTGATTACCATGGTTTTGGAAAAGATTATTTATTTAATAAATCCATGGATAGATAACTATGGTGTTGGTAAAGATTAGTTATTTAATTAATCCATGAATAGAAGAACTATTCAGTTATATTTCTTTAGAAAAAACTATGTGATTATCTTTATGCTATTAAAACTATTAAGTTAGTTTAAGTTAGTTTCTTTTGGAATAAGATAATGTATATTCATGCAATATTTCTATTAGATTTCATTGGAAAGAATATACATTTGTATGTGGGAAATGATAGTATGTTTTGTTATCCTACATTCGAAAAGGTTCCTTTGGAAAGAAGATGAATTACATGTACAAAAACTAAAGTAATGTTTTGGTTTCCTCAAAATATATATATATGGGTAATGTTGGTATAATATTTGGAGAATAAGACATGTATTAATATGCTTTATTCCATTAGTTTTATGGAAAAGAAACCATGTTTTTGCATGCCTATTATGTTATATATGCTCTAAAATGAAACATGTGTTTTCATGCTCTATTATATTAAGTATTTCTTTTGGGGAAATTATTTTAGAAACTATATGCATTGCATGCATATGCACAACATTCATTGTGTTAGCTTTAACACCAAAAGCAATAGTTGAAGGGCTAGTTCTTTTGTTAAAGTTTAAGTAACTCAAATGCACATTGTGTCATTTTCCATTAAAGTAATTCCTTGAAAATTATAGTGATTTGTATTGTACGAATGTGAGCCTGTGCGAAAAGTGTCATAATAATGTGGGGGTTATTTAGACATGAATTGATAATTAATTTCTTACACTAAGGTAGAGATGTTCTAAGAGATCATGTTGTGATATTGTATTCACATCTCATGTATGCACATGAATAAGTGTTAAAGGATTGCTTAAAGATTGATTATTTATTGATTGAGGCCTTATCTAATCATGCTATAAAAGCTTGTTGATGACATCAATGACAGGAAACGATGGTGACTTATGAAAATGAAATATTATACTTAATATGGTGGTAGGTAAATGATTAATGGTTCATGTAGATGAGTGCGAGCTGCAGATGGTCCATTGTTGGTACATCCATGCCACCAAGATATGAAAATATGAAGATTAGTGGGTAAATGCTATCATAGTTATATTAATGGCTTTAAGCTAGATATTTGTATATTTCATTGTAAATATTTATAACAGTGGTTAAGGGACGGTCTCCCTTATAAGCCATTGAGTGAGAGGTGAACACCCTCACGAGCGTCTAATAATAAAATTAAATGTTTGCTGCTTTTCACCCTATGGGGTTTCCAGGGTATATTGGTGTTCAATGATGTGATTGATTATTGTGTCAGATTGATGATGTTGATTCCTTTCTTGTTGAGATGTTCATAATGTAAAGTATATGATGACTACATGAATAATGAAAGGAATGCAAGGTTACATTATACAATTTTATGTTAATGTACAACAATAGTGGTTGTTAATGGTTAAACAACTTACTATTCTTATACTAAGGTTACACTATGGATTCATGAACATTCTATCTAATGATTAGTAAGGAATATTTAATAGTGATTTGGATAGTTACACGTGGCTAACTTGTATAAAAAAAATTAACTCACATTTCCATGTGAGGTTATCGGTGTATGTTACATATATATACTCATATCTTAATTTTGTATTAAGAATTAAATGGATTATATTGATCGTATTATTTTTATTAGGAACCATTTTTTTAATTATAATTATAATTATAATTTTAAGAAATTGAAAGTAAAAAAAAAAATGGTTCCTAATAAAAATAATACGATCAATATAATCCATTTAATTCTTAATACAAAATTAAGATATATATATATACACACACACACACACACACACACTCTGTATGAAAGATTGATCTTGCAATAATATTAAACAATTTATTTAAATTTGTTGCACTATTTTTAAAAAGTATAAGAATTACACATCTTGGTCAAAGTTATAAAAGTGAAAATATAAGATTTTTTTATTCTTAGTTACTTTATTTCTCTCTAAAATTAATATAAAATTAACATGGATATGGGAATATTTTATTTATCCTATCTTTACTAGGTCTCTTATACACCAAATATGTTTATTCATTTATTGTAGTTTACATTATTTTTCTTATTAAGATAATATTTTATTTTTATTTTAAAAGGGACACATATCTTAGAAACAGATGAAATCACATTTACCCTCATATTTAACTGGAGAATACACTCTAGACTTAACAAAACAAAAACCTTGAATAATTAAAAAAGAACAAAACAATATAATACAAATTTTTACATGACAAAAATAAATATTAACTTTTATTTTTAACATCCATGTGAGCTAATAACACATCACAAGGTAATACATCAAACAATAAACAAACAATTATCATCATTGAAACACAGTTAACATGGAATCATCTACATCAAAATCATGTGATTTAAGAAAACAAAAACACCATGATAAGTAAAGGGAAAAAAACCAAGAAAAAACTAAAAAAATGTTGAAATTTGAAACACGAAAGAGTGAAATTGGCAACTAGAAAGGACAAAAATTGACCACATACTAGCGTGGGATTCCAGTCAAACATTGGCATTGGTGAGGAATTCAATTACATATTAGTGAAAAATGTGTGTGTCTAATTTATTTTTCCTTTAAATAAATTTGACAATAAATTGTAATTTCATCTCATAACAACTTGTATGAGTTAACTAAGTCATGAAGATTGAGTTAGCTCAAGAATTTTGAGTTGATGGTCTCAGATGAGGCATGTAGAGAGATTCTAATATTTTGGGGGTCCAGTTGCAGAAGTAGCACTAGTGTGGTGTGAGTGTTATTTGTTAACTCAAATTAATTGAGTTAAAACAAGTTTAACTAGTTCTAACTAAGTGATGAGCTAGTGAGAGGTCAGTGAATTAAATCAGATTTAATTCACAAGTAGTGATAAATCAGATAATTGATGATTCAATATTAATAGTTGCATGCATGTCAGTTTTGATGAAGAACCAGTTGAGACAGAGGTTAAATGGAGCTTAAATATCAGTTGTACTATTAGAAAATTGCTCAAGCGTAATTATAAAGTCACAGGAACGCGATGATGGACTGCACAATCAAGGAAGGCTAATGATCCTATTTAATAGGGCTTAATTACCTAGGGATTTCATGAGAAAGGCTCAACTTAGCAGAGGCCGATAATTAGCTAAGTGATTTTCAATTTTTCCTGAGCATTGCAAGTTAGTTTTGATCAGGATCAGAGTGAGACAGTCATGAGAGTGTAGGATTTTCTCGGTGTGAGAAAGCATTGCATTGTTTCATGATTCTTTGAATTTGTACAATATATGATAGAGGGGTTTTGAGCAGTTGTTTTCCCCAAAAACATCTTGTGTTGTGTGATTGATTTACTTCTTTCTCTTACTTACATATGATTTTGCGATCATGTTTTATATTCTGCAAATATTGTAGAAGGATTCAATATCTTGTTTTAGTACATTACATGATTAGATTGAATTTATTGGTATAAAATTTCTATATCATTTCTACATGGTATTAGAGCTTCTATATAATTTCTACAACAAAAACCTTGAGTAATTAAAAAAGAACAAAATAATATAATAAAAATTTTTGACATGAGAAAAATAAATATTAACCTTTATTTTTTAACATCCATGTGAGCTGATACACATCACAAGGTAATACATCAAACAATAAACAAACAATTATCATCATTTAAAGATAGTGAACATAGAATCGTCTACATCAAAATCATGTGATTTAAGAAAACAAAAACACCATAATAACTAAAGGGAAATAAACCAAGAAAAACATATATGCTTATGCAATTCTCTAACAACACCATGCCTCCACTTTGTAACCCCATACCATGGACTTATATGATGAATCATAATTACTTTCAATATTTTAAGATAAAACTTAATATTGTTGAGGGCACGGACACCAAAGGAGAGCCATCCTTGGGAGTTTGCTTCCATATCTAAGTGCTTGAAGTTGCAGTATCACACTTTACAATACAACTCAAAAATCTTAAAATAAATCCAAATTTATAGGGAGCTTGTTACTACCTTAATTTCAATTCTTTTTTTAATTAATACGATATGATAACATCTGTAAGTTTAATTAGATTTTGGTATATTTATTTGTAACTTTTTAAAATTAAATTTAATTATTAATGAATAATAGAGATTTATTTTTTACATAATATTTTTAGTAGTAGCCCCAAATTAAATGTTGAGATTTATCTCAAAAGAAACATTCTTTATATCTTTTTTATTAAATCAATTAATTAAAAAATGTTATGTTAAAATGAATTATTATTTTTTAAGCATGTATTATCAGGAAGCCATGGTATTTGTCCATGTAACAAAATCTATTTATAAATTAAAAATCCCCATACCAAACAACAAGTGAATCTAGATCTTGGCACCTATGATGATACCCAAAATTAGGGATTTTGAGGTATGTAATCCAAGATTATTATACTTCATGAAGAGGCATTTCTTCCATATTTCTTGGGGATTGATGAAAATAGTTCCTCGGATGACGAAAGATCTAGATTTGACATCATTTGTATGGATGTGACAAATTGATGTGTAACATATTACCCCTAGTGGAGTCGACAATTTGTTTGGAGGAAATTTTTTATCTTGCTGACAAGACATATCTTCCTAGACTTGGGAACCAAGTCTAGAACAAAACAAACAAATACATAGAAAAATTTCGTACAACTCATAAATGTAATATTAGATAAACGGTTTGTACCTTTTTTGAAAATCTTTCCCTCATTATTGTTTGATGTATCTTTCAATCTCGTTCTCAATGCTCCAAGAAGATATCTACAAAGGTACAAACATACAAATGACCAAGCATATGATACATAAATGATTTAATATAAAATATACAAGTGATCAAGGAAACTTATAACAATCATAATCACAATGAGTTTGGGAAATAAATATGCATTTTTATTAAGAATGAAGAAAATGAGAAAGTTACAACCAAGACTTGATGTTGATATATTCCTCCCTTGATCCTCAATTCTAACCTTGGAATAAAAATTTCTCCAGTCATGGTCATGTGAATGGGGTTTGTCAGTTAGGAGAAGAGGTATTCTCCTGTGATGAAGTAGTCATGAAATTTCTGCATGTAAATTCCATCAGCGGCTGTTTGGATCCTCAGTGGTGATCTTCTAATAAATATTGGAGGAGAGATTATTTGAGCAAGGTAGAAGCGTTGAGACATGTTGGTGTCTCTGTGACCTAAGCACGGAAATATATCGATGAGTTTGCTGAAGACATGCCACCTAGACAGGCGATCATGATTATTATGAGCCCTTCCTCTAACTACTATATATATATAATTTACCAGTAAAATGTATTATCTACATGATGAGAACTAAGGGATTTTTGTGGTGTAATAGTGTGTTTTTGCATGTAACAATTTCATGAGCTATTGGAATTTTGGTAAAGGAAAGAAAGAGAAACTATAAAGAGAGAAGATAGTGCAACTTGAGTTCAACACTCCTATGGTAAGGTCATTGTCGCTATATACGTTCTAATTTAGGTGAGTGTTAAGGTCGTTGTCGCTATCTACTTTCTAATTTATGTACTTTTTATTAAATTTATTAATGCAATTGGTCAATAGTTGAACATTGACATGTGGGTTCTAAATAATAAGAGATTAATCCCATTGTCTCATTTTGAGTGCAAGGATTTTAAGATATCTTTGTAATTGTACATCATATTATAAAAATATGCAGATTCTTAACCTCATCGGTGTATCTAACTGTATTTGCACTTGAAGAGCACAAACCATTATGATATAATTTTAATGGAAGTATTAACAACTTTTATGTATCCTTATTTCATTATTGAAGTATGGATGACTTTTTTAGAGTGTTTTAGATATTTGATTGATAAATTAGAGTGGGATAGAAGTATTATATTATTTTATATAATTATTTCAATTAAAATAATAATAGGTGGTTAGGTGATTTTTAAAATAATAAATAAGTGATGAATTAGAGGTTGAAAGAAGTATAACTAGCAATTACACCAGGGTGCAAGGGAACACCGAAAGGAGGAGCTGTGAATTATGTTGTGCTACATGTAAGGGTGCATAATGAATGTGAACTTATGGGGTGCGAAATATCACATTGAAGAGGAAAACATATGAAATGGACATGTTATTGATTACATGGATTGTTGGCTTTTAGACTAGGAAACATAATTATTTGTACTATCCCAGTTATCCAATCTGAAGTTCTTATGCCATGAAGATGAGTCCTAGTTGATATTAACTTGTTTTGGATCGAAGCACTGCCATTTGGGAAACTTTTAGGTCCCACAATAGGTTAGTGGTGAGAGAAGGTGGGAGGTCATATCGCTTAACTCCAGAGAGACATCGCTATCACTTGCTGGTTTGTGCTCAAGACCTTTTACATGTGGATATCCTTAACCAAAACAAAAGACAAGGGTGAGAAGAAAATTTACATAATATGGTAAATGTATAGCAGAACATCATTTTCTTGGTATTTTAACTTGTTAAAATAATTACACGCGCATCATCAACCTTTTATTCGAGCGAAAATAAGTCGACTCTACCACAAAAAAGGAATTCACATAAATATGTTAAACGGGCAGCAGAACATCATTTTCTTGGGATTTCAAAGTTTTCAAGATAATTCCAACCATGTCGGTGTAAGTATTCTCGGAGCTTAGCTACGAGAGTACACAAGGAAATTAGAGAGATAAAAGGCGCTTGCTCTGAAAGACCGGGTTTGATGCAGAAGTTTGTACAGTCGCCATTTAATTCCAAAAGACTTCAGTCGAAAACGGTGTTCTAATTTTAAGGGGAGGTCAGTTAATCACAAAAAACCCTCTAGTTCTTTTTAACAATAGGGTAGAGACAAGTAGAGGTGTTTCTTGCTATAAAGAGAGGGTTTATTGCAGAGGTTCACAGGTCATGGGTTTAACTCCCGCCGACTCTATTCATAACAATAATAAAGTTAATTGTAAGATCAATTTCATATCCAGTTATATGTACAAATGTTAGGCAGAATCAGAAAGAGGATTTAAAAAAAACATAGTTGGGTTATAGGTTTTATAAAACGTTTTAATTTTTACATCATGTTAGAATCAGTTTCAGGGCACTGTAGAGGCCAAACGAGGATTTAAATAAAAGAGAGAGACCGACTCATCTGCTATTTGGTAACGGCACGATAAAAATAATTTGAAAGCGTATTCCACTATCTTTTAGATTTTGAAGTAATTAATAGTAAAAATATATAGACACACGTGTTTTAGGAATTATATATAATGTGTCTGTCAAGTATCATCACCAACAATAATTGTGGAGAGAGTAGCGAGCTATGCTTGGACACATAAAAATTGACGGGTTCGTGAAAAATTTGCTCGAACAGTTGCATCTACTATCAGTGTTTTTGCTATCACCGAGCTTCCTTTCCAGTGTTTAGTGCTTCCATCGGTATGTAGATTGTCCTCCATTACTTTTAGAATGACATTACACAGTTCTCTTTATCAAATCAACAAAACAAAACAAAAAAACAGACATAACTCAGTGCTTTTGTGTACTTATACTACTTGTGTGAAATTGTTAGTTAGTGTGGTCATTAGTTGTCATTTTAGTGTTGTGTCATATGATAATGCTTTACTCTCGCATTATTATTTCAGTTTTTACATTTGCTAGAAGACTCTAACAACAATGCTAGGGAAGCAGCTATTTTATGTTTTGAGGTACGTTCACATATAAACGAGGTGAGGTTATATATATCAAAAGTTGTGTTTGCAAATCTCTATCATGAAGTACAGTGCCAGTCATTTTGCATAAAAATTATTGTGTACCCTTTTCCTGGGCAAGA
Source organism: Pinus albicaulis (assembly GCA_034641835.2). Taxonomy (NCBI): domain Eukaryota; kingdom Viridiplantae; phylum Streptophyta; class Pinopsida; order Pinales; family Pinaceae; genus Pinus; species Pinus albicaulis. The sequence continues at coordinate 1,491,706,860 of CM076580.1, forward strand.
ATGGACTATAACTTTGATAGGTGCCTCTTTGTTCTGTAAAAATGTTGAAACCCTTGTCTTTCAGGAAATGTATCATCAAGAAAGACCTCAGTTTCAGGAGGAACTTCAACACCACGGCACATCCATCTATATAGATTCATTTTTCCTAAAACATATTGTAGCTAATCCATTAATAACATATGAAATAGTCATATCTTTTGAAATTATTGATTTTCTAAAAATTCTAATTCAACATACTTTAAAAAAATAATAATTAACCTCTTAAGATCAATATTTAAAAAAATAGGATCTCAAGTTGAAAATAAAATAGATATATTACATGATTCGAGTAAGTATAATTACTAAAAATTTCAATAAATTCAAAAAAACACACAAAAGGTTAATCGAAAGAAGACAAAAACTTTTGAAAATTATCCAACCCTCCTTTTATTGTCCACGCCAGTGTTAATTACATCACGAACCAAACTTCCATACTTGTGGTTCGGTTACAAAGGGATCTCATGAATGCACTATCTTCTCTATCTGCACCTCTACCTTCTTTTTTGAATTAAAATGTATATACTCTTGACTTCAAATTTATAGTTAACCTTATGGGTAGGTTTGTTCTTAGACACAAAAATATGCGATTCAAAATGAATTTACACACACCCGCTGTAAAATTTATGGGAATTTTAGCTAGCCACGGGAAAATAATCCCCGACCACGAATATTATGAAACGATCCCAACAATCCCAAACATATATGACATTCCTGATGTCAACCAGACTAAATCCTCTGTCTACAAATTAACATAAGCTCTCAACGTTATAAAAAAAAAAAAAAAAAAAAACAGACATTCGTATGGCTCTAGGTTTGAAAATATGTCTGCGAATTAGAGAATGGCCAAATAATAATTCCCCTGCAATTGACGGGAACCGGGGCACTGTGTTGGACCATCGCACGTGTTAAAAATGACAAAGATAAGGCATTTACGGGATCCAAAGGCCAGAATGTTCCCAACTAAACATTTAGTTTTACCCTCCATTAGTGGTTCATTCCTCATAAAATCATGAAAGGATCAATATTGTCATCGAGGAAAACCCAAGTAGCACCAGAGATAACCCAATATTGAATGGGAATTTTGACCTACCAAATTAATATATTCTGTGTCAATAATTCTTTTGATGGTTTCTACTTGTCGAGGTGTTTCCGTTGATATATGACACGCTATGTAATTCTTCACGGTTTGAGAGATATTCATGTTTGAAGTTTGTAACCCCAGTTAGTGGGCTAAAACCCCATGGGGTTGTGGCATGGGTCATTGAAAATTCATAATTAATATTTTTTAAGCTCCTAAAATCCCTCCCACATTCACTTGTTGAAGCCTCTCTCAACCTAAGAATTTATATAAATTGTGATCCTTATATCCTCCTTATGGAAGGGATTTTACCATCTGAAACAGGTCATCATGGAATTTTCGCTCTAACTTTTTTTCTACGAAGGTTCAGAAGCTGAAATATTTATGAGTCGAACCGAAATCCTGAGGAATATCTTGTGAAAATTTCAGTTCAAGGTGCGCAATATTTTCGAAGATATGATCTGTGGAAGTCAGTGTTTTTGCAGGCTCCTGAAATTCATCACAAAGAAGTGACCTTGGGAAAATCGTCATACTGGTCTCTAGTACTGATTGAGTTTCAGAAATTTTTAAGATAGTGCACAGTGTTTAGTTTTATCTCTATCAATTTCAGAGCCAAATGAAAAAATAGGGATACGTGGCATGTCGTACAAGTTCGCTTTGCTGAAACAATCCATAATTAGGGCATTGTGAGATATTGGGTATAACTCCCCCTTGAAGAATCCAAATTGGGTCAAGCCTGTGGCATTGGAAAGAAGACTTAGAGGACTACTACAAGACAAAAAATCAGATATTGGGGATTTGAAATAACAGAGATACACCAGATTCAATATCGAGCTCCTAGAAGGCAAAGAAAACACTAGATCATGTGTTGTCAAGGATTGCAAAGGACCATAATTTCTACGGCAGAAAAGCAAAACAAGGTGCAGAAGAGGGTAGCATGACAAGAGCAGCAACCAAGGTGCATAACAGCAGCAAGAAGTTCATCATATGAAGTCTTCAAGTGGGCAGCACTGCATACAATCATTGTAAAGGTATCATTGTAAATACATTATTGTACAAATTGTACTAGTATCTATCTGCCAAGGGTTGAAGAGGTAGTGTTGGGAGGTCTAGGATCATCATTAGGTGGTTGTGTCAAAGTTGGGGTTATGGTCTAGTATATATTCTTCTTCTACATCATTCTATATCATTGTAAAGTGGACCATTTTCCCTGGTACAAGAGTCCATTCTTATTTTATTCTTCTATAGGGTGGTAGGGTGGTGAGGTCTAGGATCATCATTAGGTGGTTGTGTCAAAGTTGGGGTTATGGCATAGTATATCTTCTTCAACTACCCTCATTCTATGTCTTTTATAGTGGACCATTTTCCTGGTAAAGTCATTCTTCTTTTATTCTTCTATAGGGTGGTAGGGTGGTGCTAGGGTGAGTTGTAGCTCATTGGGTATTTGAGCATCCCCATTAGGTGACTCTTCGAAGAATCGTAGGTGAAACATCCATCGATGTGGTACCGGAAAGAATGCTTTTCTAAATTCTAGGAAGTTGGAGCTTTATTTTCAATTGGAGTTGAAAAGAATTATTAGAAAAGCATTAGGTGGTTTTTGTCCCGGAGTGGGTTTCCACCTTAAAAACTGTGTGCATTTGTGTTCCTCTTGTTTTCTACTATCATTGTACAAAAATTGATAATAATTGAAGATTAACTAATGCTCTGATTGAAAGAAATACTGATTCAGCCCCCCTCTCAGTATTAACAACAACTGCACATTTAACAGAGTGAGGACATTTTGAGGCTTACACTTGTTCCTCACCATCACCACTGAGTCCTTCCGCTCCTTTTCATCATGAGAAATCCCACATATCTGGATGTAAGTGTTTCCGTTACCACCATCACACTGGAATGAACATAGCATATCCTCTTGCCATGTGAAGATCAAGTTGCTGTGAAGATTGGTAGCTTGATTTTAACTAATACACTGTAAGCACCACCTCAGGCTGCACCGCATTTCCACCGTCTTCACCACTTGCCCATTGTATTCCCCTAAAATTTCAGGACTAATCCTTCTACATCTCTGTGGCATCAGGATTTCTGTTCGTTGCATACAATACCTACCACCAGATATTTTGATGGTGAATAATATTGAAATTTTAGAGATAGACCAGTGTCCAATAAGGGAACTACCAATTTAAACGATGTAAGAAGAAGTGAGAGGCTTGATTCAGCTGAAGCAGTCACATCTGTTACACTCTGTCCATGGTATCATTTCCTGTGAGTGTTTGTCCCAACATTTGACATCTCATGATGGACTCATGTAAGAATCTGGTGGAAGTGGTAACCTAGGATATTGAACAAAGTTACAGCTCATTCCATATTGAGCAACCAAAAAAGAGAAAAATAAGGAAATAATACCTCCATGAGATCCAACAAAAGCCTACGAGCAGCATCGCGCACGGGCTATTTTCCATCTCCTAACCTTTCGAAAATGGTTGGCAGCAAGGCATTGAAATGCAAATTTAGATGTTCCCCAGACAATGATGCCGCAAATGCAAGCTACTCCCTCCTACTGTGGCTGTGGGCATTGCAACGTGACACGAACTTGCCATGGCTTCGGCCGGAGGAGGAGGAGAAGGCATCTTGGGAGACCATCCAGGCCAATCCCTCCTCTTGGGGGTCATCATCTTACCCCAAAGAAAATGCAGAGCTCTCAGCAAGAACCTCTAACAATCTAGAACACGATGACCTGATTGTTGCTGTTGCTCTGGCTCTGTGGAAGGGCGTCAGGTTGAGGGCGGGACTTGGGATGCGGGCACAGAGAGGCGTGTTGCAGTGGTGCGGCTAGGAGTCAAGCAGAGCCGCGATGCTACAGAGGCATCAAAGTACACAAAAATGAAAAGGAAAATAATAGCTGGTAACAGAGTCAAATGGAAAATTTTAATTGGTTGGAGGAGGTGTCAAATGTCAAAATTTTACTGGCTAGAAGGGTGTTCAGAAAGGCTTCTCATTGGCTGGGGTGAATAGTGTCTGCTCACCCCAAGCCAACAAAGAGGATGCCTTTAGGTATAATTATCTTAGCAGGTTTGGAGTATGTCCTATAATTGTTTTTGTTTGGTTAAGGGTTTGTCATTTTTTTGGATTTAAGGAAACAACATGATATAATTGAAATGGAAGTATTAGCACCTTTGATGTATGATTATTTCATTATCTAAGTATGGAGGATTGTTTTGAGAGTATTTGATATATTTGATTGAGAAATTAGAGTGAGATAGAAGTATTACATTATCTTATATAATTATTTCAATTGAAATAATATGTGATATCTAAAATAATAAATAAGTGATGAATTAGAGATCGAAAGAAGTATAATTATCTTAGTGGGTTTGGAGTATTCCCTAAAATTGTTTTTGTTTTGTCAAGAGTTTGTCTTTTTTTGAATTTAAGGAAACAATACACAAAGGCATTTGGAACTAATGAAATCCTTGAATAAAAGTGACAAGGCAGTGCACATTTACTGATAGCAGCTAAGGATGACTTCCCTCATGATGGTTTGACAACTGAGTTATGATAAGTTTTCCCACCATATGAAACATATAATTATCTTAAAAATGATTAGATAATAAATAATTATTAAAATAATAAATAAGTGATGAAATGTTCACCAAAATTGTTTTTTATTTTTATTTTTTAGATTTCCCACCATATGAAAAGTATAAATTTGTATAATCATCTTTAAAATTATTAGATAATAAATAAATAATAAATAATAAATCATTCAAAAAATTCGTATTTTCTTTATTCTTACAAATGGTTTTCCATACTTACAAATTGTAAGTTCATCTAGAAGTGCGTATACAAACTGTAAGTTCGGATAAAAATTTAATATAATTTTTAGAAATCAGAAGTGTATAATACAAATTGTAAGTTTACATAAGGGTTTAATATAATTTTTATTTAATTTTTGTTAAATAAATATTTCATAAATTAAAATTTATTTGATATATTTGCTTGTTTTAGAAATGAGAGTAACATAGAAATATTATATCATGTTATGAATTAATAAAATAATAAATAATTAGTGATGAAGTAGAGATACAAGTATTTAATTATCTTATGAATTATTAAAGTAATAAGTGATCATTAAAGTAATAAATACGTGATGGAATGTTGTAGGCTTGTTTTTTTTAAATTTTTTGGCTAGTGTTAATAGTTGTTTAATATATTCACATTTTTCAGTGCCCTTTTGTAATCCATTTAGTTTCGTTGTAAGTTCATTTATAAGTAAGCTCGTTTTGTATTGGTTGTAAGTTTGTAAGTTTATGTAGGAGTGTAATACAATTTCTTTATAAGTTTATATGTATTGATTGTAAGTTTAAAATTTTATATTGAGATAAATTTAAATTAGGCAGAATGGTGAAAAGTAGGGTGTTTTTGACCCTTTTGGAGGACCAAAGCAACTCCAATTGATTTGAAACTTTGTGATCATGCTACATTCAAGCCGAGGATTCCAAAAATGTAAGCCTTTCTTCCTAAATATACTCTAAGAAAAAGCATAGCACCATGTGTGCTACCCCCTTGGCCTCAAAATTAGCAAAAAACCCAAACTTGTCAAAATTCTTCCAAATTTGGTGGATGTGTAATTCATAGGGTTTGGGAGACCTGTAGAAAATATTGAGGTAAGGTTCCAAGGTTTACTTGTTCTTTTTCTCTTTTTAGTGTTTTGAATTTGAATGAGGGCCTCTTTGATATGCCAATGAAAAAAGATGTGATGGTAGTCTTGTTGGTGTCTTTATCATGGCTGTGGTCTACATTTTAATTATCATCCTCTGCACTTTCCTTACTTTCATTTTTTTCATCACCATGAATGCTTTCATCTTTGTTTTCTGCACTAGCACTATCTTTCATTATCACTGAGGGGCTGATTTTTGTCATGACTGTTATAACAACTGTCATGAATGTCATGACTATTTTCCTCTTTGCTGTCTTCCCTCACTGTCTTCCTTATCATCTGCCTCTTTGTCACTGTCTTTTACCTCCTCCTCACTGTGGTCTATCTCATTAGTATCAATGATGCCTTTGGTTCCTGCATTATCCTTACTGTCTTCATCTTTGTCCTTGTCCTCTTCTTCATTTTCTGTTTCTTCCTTTTTATCATTTTTGTCTCTTATTTTTAATCATTTACTATCTCTGTCTCTTCTTCAAATTTACCTCTGTCTCTTCTTCTTTATCCCCATCCTCCTCTTCATAATTCTCTGTTGTCTTCTAGGCCTTTGGCCTCCCTCTCTACTGTCACTATTGCCTTCTCTTGACATTTTTTATTTTACTGTTGCCTTGAAATTAAAACCCTAAAACTCTTATAAAAACCTTCATGAGGTATCAAGAAGAGTGAAGAGTTTGGAGGCGTTTGGAGGCTTGCACAGGCATGGAGGGCTTCCTGGCTAAATGCATAGCACAAGAGCGTAGCAGTAGGGTCCCTGCATGGCTGTTGAGTCAGCTTTGAATGTCCTTGCGCGCAGTGCCTCAGCCAGTCGGGCTTCTTCACGTGCTGTTGGGTTGGCCCTGAACATCCCAGCACATAACGCTCGGGCCATTCGGGTTTCTCTACACAGTCTGTTGGGTCGGCTCTAAACGTCCCAGTGCGCAGCGCCTAGGCTAGTTGGGCTTCTACACAGTATCGGTTTCCTACCAGTTGTACACGCTGTCAAACGCGTAGCGCCTATCCACAAGCGCGCAATGCTTTGTTGAAATTTCAAAGGAGGGTGCACACAGGCATGTAGCAAGACTTTCTAGGAGCATAACATGGGGGTTTTCCTACCCGAAGTTTGCCATAAATCCCGAAATCTCTCTTTGAAAATATTTCACTCTCTTTTACAAATGACAAATGAGATTAAGTTATGAATGAGATACTTTTATACCCTTTGAGAAATAAATTAAGACTGGAAATCCACTTTTGATAATTTTGTTTCAGTTACTTTATGCTTTTCACTGATATGCTTTTGGCCTTTTTGCAGATGGCTTGAAAACCTTTCAAGGCAGCTTTTCTTATTCCTATGTTGATGGCTTGCTGAGGAGATGAAGATGTCCCCTTTTTATCTGCGAAGGTCTAGGCACTGTTGAACCTCTCTCATTACTGAGAAACTTAAGAAAAACATGATTTTAGACCCTTTTGAAATCTCTGAGTGTAAGTTATCCAAACATGTGCTTTCCTTACTGTTTTTAACAGTGATTCATTCACTTTGACAAGGACTACAAATTAGGTCTGCCATGTCTTCTCTTGGCCACTTCTGATCTTTGCAGGTGCCTATGACACAGTGATTTGGTCTCTTTTGTCATGGTTTGGAGTTTTGACAGTCTTAGTTACTCAACAATAGACTCATGATTAGCTTGGTTTTCCATTTTGAAAATTGGCTTTATGATTTCTTCCCTTTGACCATTTTGAGGGAAATTGACTGCATTTGAAGGCTTAGTCTCCCTTACACTGATACTCTTTGTATTTCCCTCCCTTGGATGCAGTGAAGTATTGTTGCCTTGATAAACCATGGAAGTGACCTTCTAATATCATTTTTCAAACTTCAGCCTGTTGTCATCATGGAGATTTATGATCTTCATTCCACTTCTTTGACTACCTTCTCAAACTTTAGGCTTTAGGGTTTTTTCCCTTCTTTATTTATAATTTCTAGAAATCTTCAATTCATGCTTGGTTGGGCTGATGTGCCTCTGTCCTTGTGGTCCTTTGCATTGGCTCCTTGATTGGCAACACCGTTCTGCCAATCAGTCATAAAAATATTGATTCTCTTTGAACTTAGGCATGCCTTTTCTTCTTTGCTTGTGAATTTCCTTTGTGATGATTTAGCCTCTTACCTTAATTATTTTCTGCTAATAGCCATCTCAATTATTCCTGTAGAAATGCTTAATATGGGCAACTGTCTTTTTACAGAAGTTGTGCTTTGACCAAGGAGGCCTTCCTTGAAGGATTTTTAAACCTTTTGGACAATCATGTGCTAACCCTCATTTTCATTTGATTTCATCTTCTTGGCACATGTAAAACAATGATTCAGAATACCAAAACAAACCTACAACTTGTGAAACCCTAAGTGACCTAGTGGGAGGATTTTTGGACTTGGCCTTTAGTTGAAAACTTGACTTGGGTTATTTTAGGTGTAAAACAGAGCTTTTGACAAACCTTATGCATTTTAGACCTAAAAAATGATGAATTTGATTTATCTAAAGAGCTTAGAAAGGTAGCTTGAAACCACCAATGCTTGAGGCACTCGGTGAATAGGGGAAAAGGTTAGGCAAGTCAAAACAGAGTGGTGAGGTTAGAGGTGGAAAAATATAGTGAAAATGAGTGGCATGAGCCCATGATGGATCTTCTGGGAGTGATAGGCTGGCCATGATATGATAGTATAGTAAAATAGTGAAAAATTGACCCTAAAGATAATGAAGGCAGTGAGATTTCTAGAACTCACAATATTCATGAATTTTGTTTCTAGAAATCTAGGATAAGTATTTAGTCATCTATGAAAAGGAAAAAAATACTGATGACTAACATAGAGGAAACCCAATAAACTCCATTAAAAATTAAATAAACTGTGACCATTACCAACATTACAGTAATTGAATAATATTGCAAGTAAGCCGAGTTCGGCATTCACAAGCCAGAAAAGAGAATAAACAAGCAACTTGACGATTCTATCTCTATGAGCCGAAACCTAGGTGGGTAATATGCTATTCATACCATGTAGAGATAGAAGTATCTAATGAGGAGAGCAGAATGTTACGAGGTACTTGAAAAGAGTAACATTTTATCAATATATTAAAGAAAATTTGAGCTTATTATTGGAGAAATCTCGCGGGAAAGAGTCCTCGAACTCCAGGTTAAGGATCTACCTGTAACCACAAACTGTGAAGTTCATTAGTGATGGAAAATAGTAAGAAGAATGCCTGTAAGTTAGAGATTAATGAGGAAAATAAAAAATTGAACTTGATTACCTGAACGACGATTTTATTTCAACATGATGAGCTTCGAGTTGAAGGAACATAGGACAAACAAAGAGATTCAAGTGTTATTCTTCACAAGGTAATTATATAACCTAAGGGTTCGAATAAAGTAACCCGAGAGCAAGAAGTCGGTAAACCTGAATGAAAGAAATTACCTGATGCTGAGGGGAAGACCTCTTCTAGGTGTGGGTTGAGGATTTGTAGCTAGATTGGACCCGGAAACCTATGACTAGAAATGACCATGAAAAACCAAAAACCTTCCCTAAATTCAGGAGAAAGGGCAAGAAGCATCTCTGTCACCAAAAACACAAAAACCAACAGAATAACCCTTTCCAAGCTCGAACCACGACGAGATAAATATGTTAACACATAAACCATGTTCTCCCATACCAGCTACAACACTGGGAGGAGAAGGGCGATGAGTTTGTAACACCAAATCACTGCAAGGGTCGCAGGTGAAACCACGATGTAGACAGTGTGAAATGGAGAAATTCGTTTAGGGTTGCAGGGGTAATACCTATGCAATTTCCCGCCGAAATCTTACCGTCGATTTTCCCATTGATAAAAAAGTGAATAGGAGGGTAGGTGGCCCCAATAATCATAGACACAGATCCAAATTCTCCAACAGTGGTGTGTCATTAAGTGTGAAGGACATGGCAGGTGATCAAACATACACAAACCTTATCCGAGAAATTTATTTAACTACACAACGAGTACCAAAAACTATAAATATTGCAATCAAGTAAATATCCGCATATATTTTCATAATATTAATTCACGTGAGAAAAATGAGTTAATCAAAACGCAAATGCAATGGTTTCCAATATCTATCCATAAACCATACTTATAAACATTGCATTGTATATGAGAAAACATGGGTTCCTCCTTAGGAGATTAATATTAGAGTAAGATATATATATATATTTTAATGTTGAATGTTACAAGTGGTATCAGAGTAGCGTTCACATGCTGGGACCCTAGAGGTCACCTAACAGGATAAATTGTGTGTATACTGATGCACAGAAAATAAGTAGTATTGAAAGGACAATATGAGAAGGGGATCAACACAACAAACACTTCAGAATACCAGGAACCTACACCTCAAGAAAAACCAGAAATGAATCCTAAAATGTGGATTCAGTTGAGTGTGGATCAGCACCAGCAGACCAGTAGACTGCTGGAGGAACAACAACACCAGACCAATATACTGTTAAGTACTGTGCAGAAGTTGCAGGAAGAAATGGTCTGAGTGGGAAGTGACAATGAACGCCTGATGCAAGAGAATGAAAGGATACTTAAGAGCCTTTCTGACAAACATAATCAAGGGGTGTTACAACCTAGTCCCGATAGGGATATGCAAGAAGAAAACGAACGACAAAACAAGGACCAGACCACTGACAGAATGGGCAGGAGCCCTTCATAGGGAAGCAACAAGAACATAAACTAAAATGAGGCAAAGTCTGTTAACGTGTTAGATTAGTAGGAAATTAAGAAACAAAAGGTGGAGCTACAAGGTGAGTTTCGGAAGATAAAACCACCTACATTCGATGGAGAAGCTGAAGAGGTGGCAGAGGCTTGGATGATTAATATGAATAAGTACTTTCAAGTCTACAAGTACAACAACAACCTTAAATCCAGATTGGCCATTTACCAGTTGAGAGAGAAAGCCACCCTATGGTGGGAGGAAGTAAAGAATGTTTGCAGCATTGAAGATCAAGATGTGACATGGGATACGTTCCAACAATACTTTAAAGACAAATATTTAACAAAACGTTTCTATGACAAAAAATTGAGAGAATTCCATGATTTTAATCTAGGTCAGATGACTATGGATGAGTGCATAACCAAGTTCACCTCCCTATTAAGATACGTTCCTTATCTCACGGATGTAAAGGCTAAGGTTCAAAGGTTCTTAAGTAGTTTTCCAACCCACATGAAGGAACGAATTGAATTCATAAATCCTAGGACCATGGAAGAAGCAATTCGAAAGGAAGGAATGTGCTACCAGCAATCCAAGGAAAAAGGGGAAATGGGCAAAAGTTGGCAGCCAAGAAAAGGATAGAAAAACAATTCAAATTTAAAGGGTACTAGAAATAGCAACTTTAACAATTATGTGCAGAGTTCTGTAAGCAAACAGTTTGGTAGAAATCATCAAAGAACTCTATGGCCTGCCAAAGAGAGGCCTATAGAGGATTCCAACAAACTTGGGCAAGGACAAGTTCCCAAACCACCTCTGCAGTGTTGGGGGTGTGGTGAGGTGCATTATTATAAAAATTGTCCACAATGAGGGAGAAGTGAAACAATTGAAAATATGTAGGAAGATATTACAATGGGATATGTAGCCCGAAATAAACCCAGAATCAACGCAATTTTGGAAGATCATTAGGTGGATTATCAACCAACAATGATAAAGTTGGAAGGTAAGTTACTCTCACAGCCTGTTTCTATTTTGGTAGACCCAGGTGCAAAGTTAAGTTTTGTAAACCCAAAATAGTAGAAGTATGTAAATTGAAAAGTCAGAAATTCAAAAATCCTTGGCTAGTACAGCTAGCCACATGTGCAAAAGAAAGGTAAGTTTCAAAATTCCAAACTGTACATTGGAAATTGGAGACCAGCAGTTAAATGTGGACCTGAACATACTACCATTAGGATCCTATGATCTACTGCTGGGCGTGGATTTCATAGAGAAACATTGGACTTTGATGGACTGTAAAGAAAAGATTATATATTATAGAGTTCAAGATGGAACACGCAAAGAGATTCAGGGAATCAAGAAACCGCTACAACTGCGTCCTATTACAACATCTCAAATGAATAAATGTATGAGGAAGGGATGTAAGATTTATGCCATCCAAGTGGGATATGCCAACTCCAAGGAGAAGAATCCTATGATGGAAAACATAATGACAGTACAAGAATTCATGGATGTATACCCGGAAGATGTACCAGGATTACCCCCAAGAAGAGATATTGATTTCACCATTGAGTTAATGCCAGGAGCATCACCAGTTTCAAGGGCTCCTTACAAAATGAGTATTCCAGAGCTAACTGAATTAAAAATACAATTGCAAGAGCTACTGGACAAAGGGTACATTCACTTGAGTGTGTCCCCTTGGGGAGCACCAGTGTTTCTCATAAAGAAGAAGGACAAAACCATGTGGATGTGCATGGATTATAGACAGATCAATAAATTAACAGTAAAAAATAAATATCCCTTACCTCAAATTGATGACCTGTTTGATCAGGTGAAGGGGACCACTTTATTCTAAAAAATAGACTTAAGGTCTGGATATCACCAGATCCAGATTAAGGATGAGGATTCCCACAAGTCTTTTTTTTGTACCAGGTACATGAATTATGAGTTTGTGGTACTACCCTTTGATCTAACCAATGCGCCAACAACATTTATGAGGTTGATGCATGGTATATTTCACCCCTTCCTGGATAACTTTGTGCCAATATTTATTGATGATATTTTAATTTATTCCAAGATTCAAGAAGAACATAAGGAGCACCTAAGAATAGTGTTGGAGATGTTAAGAAAACACCAGCTGTAAGCCAAGTTCAGCAACTGTGATTTCTTCAAAGAAGAAATCCAGTACTTAGGCCATGTAATTTCAGCTGAGGGGATAATAGTTGATCCAAAGAAAATTAAGACAATTATGGAATGGAAAATTCCCCAAAATGTGGTAGATATCTGATCCTTTATGGGATTGGCTGGGTACTACCGACGGTTCATTGAAGGGTTCTCCATAATTTCTTTTCCAATCACCTCCTTGTAGAGGAAGGGAAAATTATTTAAGTGGACTAATAAATGCCAGAACAATTCTGAAAGGTTAAAAAATTTATTTAACACTACCCCAATGTTGAGGGTAGCCGACCCCAACAAATAATTTGAGGTTTGTACAGACGCCTGTAAGGAAGGGGTTGGGGCAGTTTTATCACAAGAAGGAAAGGTGGCTACCTATGAATCCAGGGAGTTAAAAGAGCATGAGAAAAGGTATTCAACCTATGATCCGGAGCTAACAACAATAGTACATGCACTCCAGGTATGGAGACACTACCTGCTGGGAAAGAGGTTTGTATTAAAAATTGATCATAGCAGTCTAAATAGCTACTTTAAGCAAGCTTATCTAAACTCTTAATAGGCAAGATGGAATTCCTTCCTAAGTGAATTTGACATTGATATTCAACATGTGAAGGGAAAAGAAAACCGCGTGGCATATGCTTTAAGCAGAAAACTGAATTTTGTTTATGAACTTTGCTATAAACAGATTGAATGCAAATTTCTAGATAAAGTAAAATAGGAAGCCCTGAAGGATCCTGAATACCAATTCTTATGGCAGCAAATGGAGGAGGCCAGAAAGCAAGAAAAACCTTTTTATGGAGTTAGAAAAGAACAGTTGTTAACCTTTAAATAAAAAATATATATACCAAATCGAATGGATCCAAAGGAGTTGATAATGAATGAATATCACCATAGCAATTATTTAGGACACCCAGGATACCAGAAAATGTTGACCGCAATTAGAAAAATTTATTTCTAGCCTGGTATGTGAAAAAACATTGCTGAATACTTAAACAAATGTTTGGAGTGTCAATAGGTTAAGGTGGAGCATTGACATCCAGCTAGACTACTGCAACCCATACCAATACCCGAATGGAAATGGGAGGTCATCTCCCTAGACTTCATTACTGGTTTACCATGATAAAAAAGGCACAATGACTCGATTATGGTGGTGATTGATAGAGTGAGTAAGGAAACACATTTCATACCCATACAGTCTACTTACAAAACTGTATAGATAGCAAACATTTTTATGAGAGAAATCTTCAGACTGCATGGCATTCCAAAGACTGTTATTTCAGACAGAGATGTGAAGTTTACTTCAGCATTCTTGAAAACTTTCTTTACAGGTCTAGGGACCCAAATAAATTTCAGCACTGCTTATCATCCTTAGAAATATGGATAAACTGAGTGGGTAAATCAAGTCCTGGAGGATATGTTGCGCATGTACATGATGCAACAACTGAAAAAATGGGAAGAATATTTACACTTAGTTGAATTTTCCTACAACAGTGGTTATTAGGAATCTATTGGATGAGTCCTTTCAAAGCTCTATATGGACGACAATATTGCACCCCCATTAATTGGAGTAGCCCCAAGACTAAGTTAATTCTTGGACTAGAAATGATGACTGAGATGGAATCAGAGGTAAGAAAGATCAGGAAAAACTTGAGAGCTACTCAAGATCGACAGAAGATATACGCGGATAAGAAAAGGACTTATCGAGAATAAGGATCAAACCAAAGAAGAGCACCTTAAGATGGGCCTCTTGTGCCAAGTTGGCTCCTAGGTTATGTGGACCTTTCTAGATATTGGAAAGGGTGGGGCCTGTGGCATATCAATTGGCTTTACCCAGCCATATTTGGGTACACAATGTGTTTCATATGTCCCTACTAAAGAGATATGTACATGATCCAAAGCATGTAATCCATTGGCAGAACATTCATATAGGATAATATTATGAATTCCTAACTTGAACATAAATTTTTATGAGAATTTAACAAAAAAATTTGTTGATTGAAGGTAGAGTCGGATGACAAGATTCTGGTCGAACCTCAACATATACTTGACCGAAGAGAAATCATGCTTCGGAAGTGAGTCATCACCCAAGTTAAAGTGCAGTGGAAGCACTTCAGCTAGGATGAGGCTACCCGGGAAGATGAGGGATTTGTACATGAGGCTTATCTAGAGTTATTTTTTGAGCTGGAGTGAAACATCGAGGACGGTTTTTGCTTCCAAGGGGGGAAGTTGTGACAACTGAATTAAGAATTAACTAGTTGTTTAACTAGTATTATGTCATTTTAGTTATTATTTTGAAGAAACTAAAACATTTATTTTTCTGGAAAATATTATTTGAAAAACATGAATTAATTTTGTTCTATGGGAAATAAAATTAGTTATGGAAAATTAGTTCCATAAAAGTAAAAATACTGATGGTAAAAATCATTCCAAGAACTGAGAAGTGGTTGGATAGTTTTGGGAAGTTACTTCTCCTCTGAGGATAAAAGGTACATCCCAGTGAGGAAAAGGGGTTCTGCTTAGTAACTAAGGAAGGGAGTGAAGAGTTTCCTGAGCTGGTAGAGACCAGTAAACAACACTCAACGTTCTTGAAGATTTCTGGAATAAAATGGACTTGGGGTCCTGAGGTCTCTCAAAAATATCTGTCAACCCAAAATTCTCAGGTGGGGAGCACGGGGGAAGAGAAGGACATAATCGCCTCTCTTCATGGTTGGGAGGACATCATTAGCAAGGTTCAAATTTAGATAAGTGAGAAGAGTTATTTGTTCAGTTAATTTAGACAAAACAGTTATTATGGAAATGCACTAAGTAATGTGTTTAACTAACATTATGGAAAATAGCATTGTAATGGATGAATATGCGAAAATAATGAATTGAATACTGTATATATATGCACATGTGGAAATAATGGAATACTGAAGGAAAACTGTATTTACAATAAAAGAGAAAGTACAGGAAACTACTATGAAAAAAATTTGTTGCAAAAATTTTCATGTGTATCTTTCTCTATAAAGATTTAATTGATTGTAAAATAGATAGGCTAACTCAAAACAGAAGAATTTATAACATGTGGTTGAAAACATACTGTATGATAGGAAATAATGAAGTATAGTACTAGATTATAAACCCTGTAAATCTAGAGCTAACTGGGGGTAAACTGTCAGTCGAGGGTTCAAAGTGGAAACCTTAACCCAAAACAAATCATTACCCCTTACTTAATTATACATGGAAACAGACATGGACAAAGATGGTTCGATCACCTTCATAAAGAAAAAAGAAACAAAACTACTTTGCTAGTATATATAAAAACGGATAAAACTCTGAAATTAAAATTATTATGCTAATTGTTACATGGTATGAAGATACCAATCCAGAGAATAAGCTGAGCAAAAGAAGTGAATAACAGAGAAATTTAAATACAGTGGAGGAAAAAATCCACAGTCTGGCCAAGGGGCTCGGATTTACCAATGAAATTCAAATATCATGATATATACTTATAAACGAATAAATGAACAATACTCTGAACAAGAAAACAGTTCCATTACGTTAATGAGTTCCACAAAACTCCACAGTAACATTGGAAAGAAAAACCCGTAGGGAAAAGCTCTATGTTTGAAGACAAAAGTCCATGAGGTTTTATACAAAAGAACCATAAATTTTACAAAATAGAGTCGGGAAATTTTTATTCAAGACTCCAATAATCAAAAGGAACAAGTTCCGAGGAAACCCAGTAAACTCCATTAAAAACTAAAGAAATCGTGACCATTACCAATGTTACAGTAATTAAATAAGATTGCAAGTAAGATGAGTTTGACATTCACAAGCTAGAAAAGAGAATAAACAAGCAACTCAATGACTCTATCTCTATGAGCCGAAACCCAGGAGGGTAATATGCTATTCATGCCGTGTAGAGATAGAAGTCTCTAATGTGGAGAGAAGAATGTCACGAGGTCCCTGAAAAGAGTAACATTGTATCAATATCTTGAAGAAAATTTGAGCTTATCCTTGGAGAAATCTCACGGGAAAAATTCCTCGACCTTCGGGTTAAGGATCTACCTGCAACCACAAAATGTGCAGTTCATTAGTGATGGTGAATAGTAAGCAGAATTCCTGTAATTAAGATATTAATGAGGAAAAGAAAAAACTGAACTTGCTTACCTAGACGACGATTTTATTCTGACATGCTGAGCTCCGAGTTGAAGGAACAGAGGACAAATAAAGAGATTCAAGTGTTATTCTTCACAAGGTAATTATATAACCTAAGGGTTCGAACAAAGTAACTTGAGAGCAAGAAATCAGTAAACTTGAATGAAAGAAATTACCTAATGCTGAGGGGAAGGCCTCTTCTAGGTTGGGTTGAGGGTTTTGCAGCTAGATTGGACCTAGAAACCTGTGATAGCCAGAACTGACCATGAAAACCCGAAAACCTTCCCCAAATTCCGGAGAAAGGGAAAGAAGCAACTCTGTCACCAAAAACACAAAAACCAATAGAATAACCCTTTCCAAGCTCGGACCACGATGAGATAAATATGTTAACACATAAATTGTTCTCTCCCATACCTACTACAACATTGGGAGGAGAAGGGCGACGAGTCTGCAATACCAAACCACCACAAGGGTCGCAGGTAAAACCATAGCGCAGATAGGGTGAAATGGAGAAATTTAGTTAGTGTTGCAGAGGTAATACCTATGCAATTTCCTGCCAAAATCTTACCGTTGATTTTCCCATTGATTGAACGGTGGATAGGATGGCAGGTGGCCCCAATAATCATAGACACGATCCAAATTCTCCAATAGTTGGTATGTCATTAAGTGTCAAGGACATGGCAGGTGCTCAAACATACACAAAACTTATCCGTGAAATTTATTTAACTATATTATGAGTACCAGAAAGTATAAATATTAAAATGAAGTAAATGTCCGCATAGATGTGCATAATATTAATTCATGCGAGAAAACTGAGTTAATAAAAACGCAATGGTTTCCAATATCTATCCATAAACCATACTTATAAACATTGCATAGTATATGAGAAAACATGGGTTCCTCCTTAGGAGATTAATCTTAGAGTAAGATTTATTTATTTTTTATGTTGAATGTTACAAGAAGAGACACATGTAAAATCCACATTAGAAATGGATGGAATCACATATTACCCTCATATTTAACTGCAAAATGCACCTCTAGACTTGACAAAACAAAAACCTTGAGTAATTAGAAAAAAAACAAAACAATATAATAAAACTTTTTACATGAGAAAAATAAATATCAACATTTATTGTTTAACTTCCATGTGATCTAATATACATCACATAGCTAAACTACAAAGTAATACATAAAAAATTAAACAAACAATTATCATCATTGAAACATAGTTAACGTGTAATCGTCTACATCAAAACCATACTATTTAAGAAAACACAAGAACCATGATAACTAAAGTGAAAAGAACCAAGAAAAACCAATATACTTATGCAATTCTCCAACAACACCATGCGTCCACTTTGCAATCTCATATCATGGACTTCTCTGATGAACCATAATTACTTTCAAAACCTTAATATTGTTGAGGGCAAGGACAACAAAGGAGAGATGTCCTTGGGAGTTTGCTTCCATCTCTAAGTGCTTGAAGTTGTAATATCACACTCGACAATACAACTCAAAAATCTTAAAATAAATCCAAATTTATAGGGATATTCTTACCACCTTAATTTCAATTTAATTTTTTTAATTAATATGATAACATCCATAAGCTTAATTATATTTTAGTATTTTATTTGAATTTTTTTAAAAGTTAATTTAATTATTATTGAATAATAGAGATTTAATTTTTACATAATATTATTATTAGTAATAGCCACAAATTAAAGGTTGAGAATTATCTCAAAAGTAATGCTATTTATATCTTTTTAATTAAATTAATTAATTAAAAATTTTTATGTTAACATGAATTGTCATTTTCTAAGCATGTATTATTAGGAAGCCATTGTATTTGGTCATGTAACAAAACCCATTTATAAGTTAAAAATCCTCATACCAAACAACAAGTGAATCTGGATAATTATGAATCTCGATCTTGGCACCTTTGATGATACCCAAAATTAGCGTTTTTGAGGTATGTAATCTAGGATTCTTACACTTCATGAAGAGGTATTTATTCCATATTTCTTTGGGATTGATGAGAATAATTATTTGGATGGCGAAATATTGAGATTTGGCATCATTCGCATTGATGTGCCAAATTGATGTATAACAGATTGCCCCTAGCAGAGTCGTCAATTTATTTGGAGGATAAGTTTTATCTCGTTGACAAGACATATCTCCCTAGACTTGGGAATCAAGTATAGAACAAAACAAACAAATACATAAAAAAATTGTCTAGATTACCATCAAATCATAGATGTAATATTGGATAAATGGTTCATACATTTTTTCGAAAATACTGTCCTCATTGTTGTTTTATGTAGCTTTCAATCTTGTTCTCAATGCTCCAAGAAAATATCTACAAAGGTACGAACATATAAATGATCAAAACATATGATACATAAATGATTTAGCATAAACTATACAAGTGATCAAGGAATCTTATAAAAATCATCATCATGATGAGTGTGAGAAAGAAATATGCATTTTTACTAAGAATGAAGAAATGAGAGAGTTACAACCAAGCCTTGATGTTGAAAGCTTCCTCCCATGATCCTCAATTCCAACCTTGCAATAAAAAATTCTCTAATGGATACTTTGGTAGCATGAAAGTATAGTCTCAAGAGTAAAAAAACCCAAACCCTTTCTCTTTGATTGTACTGCTTTTAGAGGCTAAAGATGAATTTTTGAGATCCATTAAGGTAGGAGCTAGATCCATAATGGATGGGATGGGATCCACTATAGTAGGGATGGGATCCATAATGGTAGTAATTCGAGCTCATTATCTTCATCACTTGGAATAAATACCTTCACGAGGCGTCTAGAATGGAACCTTTGTTAGCTTTTTAATTTTTTACCCATGTAAGAAGATTGTCACACATTTAATGAAGCAAGTTGTGACAATATTGATACACATTTACTTTTCAAGGTGCGACATCACAGATTGTGATCTTGGCACATGCGAAAATCTCCAAAATTAGGGTCTTTGAGGTATGTAATCAATAATTATTATACTTCATAAAGAGGGATTTATTCTATATTTCTTGGGGATTGATGAAATTAGTTCTTTGGATGGCAAAATATTTGGATTTTGCATCATTTGCACGGATGTGGCAATTTCAAGTGTAACATTATTCATTAATGAGAGCTTAGCTTCAAGATCGACATTACATATTTTTATTAGCATATTTACTACATTTACATATTGTAATTAAAGACATGTAAAAAATCAAAATTAAAATATTACAATATATGTCTCTAACTTTCTTTTTAAATTAAAAATATAAATCAAAGAAAAATACAAATATTGAAGCACCATTAATTTTTTTATAATAATAAAAAATAAACATGAAATGTCTCTAGAGAATATAAATTATGTAGACGAGGAAGTAAACCCGCTAGATAACACTTGAGATATCATCTTTTGACAAATATCAAATTTCAATACGAGCTACAACCATGTCAACATTTTTAAATTTCAAACTACTCAAAATACTAATGAATGGAATTTAACCTTCTCTATAAAGAATGATCGCTAGCTAACACTATCATCTTTTGACAAATATCAAATTTCAATACTAGCTACAACCATGTCAACATTTTTAAATTTCAAACTACTCAAAATACCAATGAATGGAATTTAACTTTTTCTATAAAGAATGACCTTTTCTTTCTAATTATGTGTGTGCAATTATTAGGTGGATGGTGGGGATTTAGAATATTATTAGTAGTAGTCATAAATAAAATAATGAGATTTATCTCCAAAGTACTTATGCCCTTTTCCCACTTTTAATTAAATTTATTAATTAAAAAAATGTCATGTGAACATATGCAATATGAACATGAATTATGGTTTTTTAGGCATGTGGTATTAGTAAGACAATGTATTGGCTCATGGTATTTTTCTAGAGAGCTGATATTAATAACCCATGATATGTTAACAAAGACTATTTACAAGTTAAAACTCTCCATAATAAAATTAGATTAAATATCCATGATGAAGCATATATATATATATAAAATTCTATTTCACTTAAAATATTATATCCATATTTTTTTTAATTACATTTCTAAAATCGATAAAATGTAAATATTTTGAGAAAAGAAACATATATACATGTTGAAACAATGTTAGACACAGTCAATTTTATTATGATGATAATGATTAACGTCTATTGAGACCAATGCAATCTATCATACCTTAAGAAGAAAAAGAATCCAATTGTAATTCTTTAGTATCTTATTTCTATATTTAAAAAAAGAAAAAGAAAAAACTGCACCAAGATCACCTTTATCCTTTATTTTGTTTCCTTACATATTCTTATATTCTATTCTAAAATAGATTTATTTTGCAAAATTGAATATGTTAATCCAACCTATGTTTGGAAGCCACTTTTAAAATTTCTTTGCTTATAATACATTTAGTATAATAATTTAATATAAAAATAATATAAATAAAAATTATAATTTAAATATAAAATTTTAGCTATTAATTATTATTATTATTGTTTAAAAATGTTTTATATAAACTTATATATATATATATATATATATATATATTTTTTTTTTTTTTTTTTTTTTTTGTAAATAAATAAATTATTTAAAAGAAAATGTTTATGAAAAAGAATATCACAAATTTTAAAATAAATAGTAATTTTAAAAATCATTGATAAAAGGATTAGGATGACGTATTTGAGGCTACCCAAAGAATTGGATATGGATTTAAAGATGACATTAATTAAAAAATGTACAAATAGATTGTGTCAAAATTTCATTAATATTGAAGGTGAAATTGTTAGATTTTTTGAACTTTAAATTTAATGTTTGCTAAGATTTATTGAAACAAAAATAACACTAATTTCTTCTTATTTAAAAATTTATAATAAAAAATATTCAAGGTTTTTGATTCAATTATGCATAACAAAAATAAAATAAAATACTAAGCACATAAAAATGATTTGATACCATTTTTATCCTAAACACCATAATTGGGGAAAAACAACAAATTTGGGAACTTTATTCAACTTTAGAAAATTGATTACAACAACCCTTTTTAGGAATTTTACAACAACATATTACTAAGAAATTTCAATCCTTTAACATAACAAAAAATGGTTGTACGGTCTAATGCAAATAAGCTTGTATGGCCCAATCAATAAGTCCACATTTCATCCTTTTTCAACACACACGAATTTCCCAAATTGGGCCTATCAGACCGACCTAATCTCTACCCAATCAAATCCACCTATATGGCCTGGTAGCTTGACCTCCACAATTTTTTTCACCGCTCTTGAAAGATAGCCTCTTCACTGATCCAAAGTCTATTGTTATTGTGATATCTTGTCATTGTTGAATTTCAAACTCTTGTGCCAAATCAAACTAATATCTCCAAAAACCTCTTTACCTATTTTATAATTTTCTGACCTAATCTCCAAAGTGATAGAGGGTTGGGATTGCACCTTCACATTTTGTTTTGTAAGTCGATTTTTTTCTATTATGTCATAATAAATATACATCGTGACAATCTTGGATAAAAAAACATTCCTTCCTTATTCCTACCTAACTTGTTGGTTAGGAGGTAATGGAAAAAGGACCATGACAACAAAAAAAAGAAACTTAAAGACCATAAGCAGATTTCCCAAAGTAACCAAAAAATCCAAAGAACTAAAAAAAAACCCAAAATCATCCTTAATCAACTATATTACCCAGAGCAGGAACATCTAGGCCATTTCCAAGTGGCGAAGGAGGACGAAAGGCTTCATGCACGTGCTCTTCCATATAAGCTAGTCTTCCCTAAGGATAGTTTAGATTCTCCTGCAACCTCTTATGACCTCGATGAAAGGAGACTAACCTATCCACCATATGCCACTGGTTGTGTTGGAGGTCATTCAAAAAAAAAAATTCTCATTACGATCATCATGTCGGTCCTGGGAAAAATTCTCTACCAATGCAATAACCTAATGAATTTTCACTTCCAGGGAATCAAATGGATGGGTCAAGTCTACTCTCCCAGACGAGTTGGTGGGCTGATGATATATTTCTTCCCCATCATCTTGGTGGTCCATGGGTCTACAGTCAGTTGAATATTTTTCGCCAAATGCACAATCTCAAGCAGAAAATTTATGTCTGTAAAAGAACATACAGCAAAATTTTATAAATTGAGTATAAGATCTAGAAGCAGATGAAGAAAAGTTATTAAGGTATATTAATGGCCTATAATTTGAAATACAAGATGAATTGAATGTTTTGTATCTAAAAATTGTTGAAGAAGCTTACCATATAACCCTTAAGATTGAAGAAAAATTGGCACGGAAGCAAAGTCAAAGAGGAAGAGGATAATTCAACACCGGATCATCAAGCAGAGGAAGTTTTAATGGAAGATTTCAAAGAGAATAAGGCAACTGTTCACAACAGGCAGAATCATCAACAATATATTTTTAGAGGACGAAGACCATATCAAAGAGGTAGAGGTCAATATTTTATGGTAAGATGTTATATATGTAACCAAGTTGGTCATAAAGCTAATGAGTGTCCAGAAATATTTTCTAATCAAGGAAGCACACATATAGCAAAAACTGATACAAAAAGTGTACAATCCTCTACACCTGAAAATGCACCTAAAACTAGTGAATATTTGTTGATGAAAATAGATTTATTAAAGGATGTTGACGAAGTAAAGGAACACACACAAAGAAAAACATTGTTCAAAACTATTTGTAAATCAGGAGGAAAATATTGTAAAGTTATCATTGATAGTGGGGGTACTGATAATTTATTATCCACAGAAATGGTAGAAAAGCTGAATTTAAAGAAAACTAAACATCCCACTCCTTACAAAGTTTCATGGTTTCAAAAATGACATCAAATATTAGTTAATGAACAATGTGAAGTGGAGTTTCAAATAGGATGTTATAAGGATAAATTTCTTT
Source organism: Pinus albicaulis (assembly GCA_034641835.2). Taxonomy (NCBI): domain Eukaryota; kingdom Viridiplantae; phylum Streptophyta; class Pinopsida; order Pinales; family Pinaceae; genus Pinus; species Pinus albicaulis. The sequence continues at coordinate 1,491,730,624 of CM076580.1, forward strand.
GTGATGTTACGCCTATGGATGTGTGTCCTATCTTGCTTGGAAGACCATGGCAATTTGATAGGAAAGAAATTCATGATGGAAGGAAAAATACTTACAATTTTGAGAAGGATGGTATAAAGTACAGGTAAATTTTCCTTTGAATAATGAAAATCATCTGAAGAAGACCAATCCAAGGTAATGTTACTTAATGGGAAATAATTTATTCAATAGATCAAGAATGAGGAAATACATTTTGTCTTGATTGGTAAGCCAAAGGTAGTTCTCACAAGTACAAATTTGAATGATCTTCGAGAAGAAATTAAAAACATGTTGAATGAATTTATTGATATTGTAGTGGATGACTTGTCTGATGAATTACCTCCCATTAGAAGTATAAAACATCATATTGCTCTCATTCTAGGTGCTAGCCTTCGTAACAAGGAATCTTACATAATTAATCCAAAGGAGAATGAAGAAATAAAAAAAACAAGTGCAAGAATTGTTGGATAAAGGTCTCATTCAAAATTTTTTAAGTCCGTGCGTTGTTCCAACAGTGTTAACTCCAAAGAAGGATTGCGAATGGAGAATGTGCACAAATTCTCAAGCAGTCAACAAAACTATTGTAGTTTGGTTTTGTAATTTCAAGAGAAGGCTTAAATATGAATCAAGAAAAAGTGAAGGCCATAATCAATTGGCCAATTCCAAAAAGCATTTCGGAGGAGCTTTCTTAAGTCAAGAAGGAAAAACAGTTGCATACTTCCGTGAAAAAATTAATAAGGTCAAGAAAAAATACTCTTCTTATGATAAATTTTTTTATACCATCATAAAATCTATAAAAAAATGGAGATACTATCTAATTCCAAAAAATTACAAAATCCATGCCCGGATTAGTGGGAGAAACAACAACCTGTAGCACCAACAAAGCATATTGAATCCATCATCGATCAAAGGGTGGCTAAAAGGACTCGAAAGAAAGAGTATCTTCAATACTTAGTCAAATATAAGAATCAACGAGTCAAAGATGCTATTATTTCTTATTAATTTAAAATGTTATTCTTTTTAATTTATTTTCATTGATGGTAAATTCATGTGAGAGTGTGATACAATTTGTATTTAGTAAGTTATAGAAGATTTCTTAAATTTTATTTTTGATTGTGCTGATTTTTGAGGTGAGATAAATCTAGAGAATTTTTTTTTATTTTTTTATTTGTATTGGTCAGAAGTTTATAAAGGATTTTTTGAATTTTTTGAATTGTGCCTACTTATATAACCTTTCAGTATGCATAGGTGAATCAGAGGGTTTTAACTTAGAAACTCCTAGCACATAAGACTTCATTTTCATGACCATCACCAATTGAGCTTATTATTATTATTTTTATTGATAAAAATAATCAACATAAAGGTTTGTTATATGACATTTTTTCACATCTGGTCAATAGGCCTATTAGCTGGATCAATAAAAATCCATCAAAACCTTGTCATTCCATACTTTTAAGGCCCTATGCTTCATTCCATACTTTTAAGGCCCAATGCTTCCCTTAAGAGACTGTGCTTAGTGCAGGTTTCTCCACTCTACACCTACACTGATCATTAGCAGGTTGTCCCTTTCTAGGGGTGCGTTAATTCTATAAATTTAGGAAAAATAAAAATAATACCGAAGCTTCCTCTTCCAGAAGCTTCCAAGATTTGTTTCAACCATTTACCTTGGATAATACCTTCGAATCCTGTCTCATCCTACCTTGGAGATTTCACCCTGTTAATTTTGGGCAACTAGGTCCAAACTCCATGTTTCACTGCTCATATGATGGTGGTCATATTTTTATTGGATTCCTCTTTCAGAGAGTTGCAAGATTGATCTAAAGATCATCTTGTTTGGATGGGAAGCACATATATTTTGAATTTATTTTCCACACATGTGCGAGGTCGGCCAAATTTGTAATGTAGGCTCACAAGCCTAACAGATGTTTCACACACCTTCACTGATGGATATAAATTAGAGAGTCTTGGAGGTCATTTTCTCATAAAATCATCACACATTCTCTCATTGTGATCTGATTGGTTCATTAACCTTTGGAGGCCTCTTTCCCTCACACGTGCAGAGTTGAAGCTGCTGATTTTTTGCAGATCTTTTTAGGGTTGTTTTGTTTAGCGTTGACCAACGTTGACCATGGTCAGACCTTGACTGTTTAATCTTAAAATTTTTCTGAAATTCCGATATCTGAAGGCCATATAGCGGGGCACAAAAATATAGGGAAAAGGAGCAGTTTGGTCAAAGCCCTAATCTGCAACATTGATTTTCTGTTGACTGTCCTGCATTGACTTTTTTGTGTTGAATTTTGGTTGACCAACGTTGACTTTTGATGAGTTGTATTTGATGGATGTGGGTGTGAGACTTGGAGGGTTGGCTGATCTAAGAAAGACTTTGTGTTGAAGCATCCTGTTGACTGTCGTAATGCACACTATCCTATATCTTTGCTGGACACGAAGATTTTTAAAATCTAATCTATATTATTGACTTGTCTTATGTTTATCTATTATTGTGTTCTATCAAAATTTTACTTCCATGTTTATGTGATTTCTATTTTGAATCGGGCCTAATAAAGATTGAAGTAAATTTTCATTGAGCATAGCACACACCATGGTTATCTAAATTTAACATGGTATCAGAGTTGAGGTGAAGACAAAGTCCAAGCTAGTGTGAGAAGCAATCATCGAAGAAGAAATCATATCAAGGACCAATGGCATCCTCAACCTATAAGGGTTTCAAGGATGATGATAATTTGACTGATAAGTCTAATTATCATGCATGCAAGTTGTCCTTGGATTTGGCATTAGAAGGTCAAGATGTCATGGACTATGTGCAGGGGAAGATTTAAGAGCCTCCATCAAATGCATATTCTTCCACAAAGACAAAGTATAGAAAAGGGGAAATCAAAGAAAAGATGATTATTCGGGATTTTATTCATAAGCACTTGGTTGCTTACATTTCTGAGTTGAGCACATATAAAGATATGTATGATAAGTTGGTGAGCACGTTCAGGGCTAGCAATGATAATCAAGTTATTTTATTCAAGAATCAATTGAATAATATCAAGAAGGGCAAGGATGAATATATTCAATCTTGTTTTATGAGGCTCACTGAAATCAGAAACAATATTCTATCTATTGGAGAAGAAATAGTTGATTGAGATATGGTTATCATTGCACCTGGAGGTCTCCCTCATGATTGGTATGTATTCAATACCACTATTCTTAATAATAATGTGATTCCTTATTTTGATGAAATATTGATGAGATGCACTCAAGAGGAGACAAGAATGATGGAGAGAGATCGTCCCTCTAATGGAAATGGAGGTGACCTTATTGCCTTCACTTCTCATACAAAGAAGAGGAACAATGGAGGTCCGAGAAATCAAAACCATGGAAGAGTGGGGCCGAAAGGAAGGAAGGGAAGATGTTACACTTATAAGAAGTTTGGTCACTATGCAAGAGAGTGCCCTAATAGAAGGAACTCTCCCAAGGATGATGACAACAAAAAATCTAGAGGGAATGGAAATCAAAGGAACAACAAGTTCAAAGGAAAAAGGAAGGCTCCCTATGATTGTAGTGGAAATGGGAAAAAGAGGTCAAGAAATTCCAAGTACGATGACTCTAATGTTGTTGATAATAAGAGAAATGAATTTATTCTTGTATCTTCCCTCTCTGCTGCATCTCCTCCTGACACCTGGATGTCTGGTTGATTGATAGTGGTGCTTCAAGGCACCTCACTGGTTCTAAATAATCCCTCTCTAATTTTATTGAGAAGGATACAAATATATAAATTATCCTTGACATAATGCCACCTTTCCCGTGAAAAGGGAAAGGGATTGTGAACCTTCATCTATCTCAAGGTCAAGTCCTTCACTTACAATATGTGTTGTATGTACCTTATTTGAAGAAGAACCTTGTGTCTATTTCGGAAATGGAAGAGAAAGGATTCAAGGTGGAATTTGTTGATGGAAAGGTATGTATCTGGAAGAATAAATTCAAGGAATCTCTTACTATTGGTTTTAGAATTGATACACTCTACTAGGTTGGAGGAAGTCCATTTAGGGCTATGTCATGTGATACAACTCTTCAAACAAAGCTATGGCACCGGAGGTTTGCACACATTCATTACATAGCCCTTCCCAAAGAAAGGAAGGTGGTGATAGGGATGCCTGGATTTAAATATGATCATGAAGGTATATGTTAGGGTTGTGCCGAAGGGAAGCATAAAGGGGACCATTCCCCTAAATTGTCACAAAGACAACTGATATCTTGTAGTTGATACATTCTGATTTATCTCGTATGCTTCCCGTGACATCCTTGGGAGGATGTTCCTATTACATGAATTTTACAGATGACTTCTCCTGCAAGACTTGGATATATTTCTTGAATAAGAAGGATGGAGAATTCAAATGGTTTCGTACCTTCAAGGCCTTGGTGGAAAATTAAACCGAGAAGAGAATCAAAGTTTTTAGGACCGACAATGGGACCGAGTATGAGTCAAATGAATTCAATGAATTTTTCAGAGAAGATGGCATTCAGGGGGAGACCACAATTGTGTATACTCTTGAGAAAAATGGTGTTGCTAAGAGAAAGAACATGACCATCGTGGAAGCTACCCATGCCATGCTATGTGACCAAGGTCTTCCAAAGTTTCTATGGGGAGAATCTGCAAACATTGTTGTGTAGGTTCAAAATAAATGCTCACATTATTATTTGGACTCCAAAACTCCTAAATAAGTCTTCTTTGGTAAGAAACCTGATGTTTCTCATTTTAGAGTTTTTGGTTTTCCTGTTTACTTTCATGTGTCGAAAGAAAAGAGAAGCAAGCAAAATGCTTCTGGAAAGAAGGGAATGTTTGTGGGCTATAGTGAAACTTCGAAGGAATATAGAATCTATGTTCCTGGTCAAATAGAAGTGGAGATATGCCATGATTTGATTATGCCCTCAAGAAAGTGAGAAATATTCCTAGCTTCGAGGAAGAAAAAGAAGATGAAGAAGTAGGGAAGTAGGAAGAGACGAAGGATGAACTGATGCCTGATGTCGAAAGACCTATGGATCCTATTGATCCACCTCCTTCAAATAAGATAAGACCCTCATGGCTCAGGGATAATTTCGTAGATGCCGAGAGACATATTTCCTCAGGGGGACATTCTGTGAAAGCAAGAAGCTGAATAGATACCAAGGGTATCTAGCAGCCATGAGTACAATAGTGCAATATAAGCATGGATCATTTAAAGAAACTGTAAATCATCAAGTTTGGAAGGATGCTATGCACAAAGAATATGAGTCCATTATGAAAAATGATGTCTGGGAAGTGGTCCCGAGACTAGAGGACAAATGGCTCTATAAGATGAAGCATGGATCTGACAGTGGTACTGAAAAGTATAAGAAGATATTTTTTTCTTGAGGCTTCTCTAGAAAAGAAGGCATATATTATGATGATATATTTTCACCTGTGGCCTGCTATGCCACCATCCAATCTATCATTGCACTTGATGCAACACAAGGATGGAGTCTCCATCAGATGGATGTGAAGACCACTTTTCTGCATGGTTCTAGAAAGGAAGAGGTGTATGTGGAGCAACCTTTGGGGTTCGAAGTTCGAGATAGAGACACCTATGTATGCAGGTTTAATAAATACCTCTATGAGTTGAAGAAAGCCCCCAGGGCTTGGTATGAGGGGATAGATAGCTACTTGATGAAGTTGGGCTTCACTCGAAGTAATGCTGATCCAAAAATTTACTTTAAGGTTGATAAAGAAAGGCCTCTCATTTTGGTTCTCTATGTGGATGATCTCTTCTTGATAGGTGTTGACCCTCGCATTCATCAATGTAAGAGGGAGATAGATTCCAAATTTGAGATGAAAGACCTAGGACTGATGCACTATTTCCTACGCTTGGAGGTCTGGCATAGGCCAAGCGAGATTTTCCTCTCTCAAGGAAAATATGTCGTGAAGTTGCTGGAGAGATTTGGTATGGTAGATTGTAAGTATGTGTCGACATCGATGGAACTCAACTTTAAAAAGTTGTGTAGAAACACTGTTGGGCCCGCGCTGTAAAATCCTACTGAGCATTAATAATTCGTGGAGGCCCTGATGTTCCTAGTGAACTCCCGTTTGGACGTATGTTTGCCGTGAACAATTTGAGTCAACATATGGTTGATCCTCATCACATTCACTAGATTGGTGCCAAGAATATATTGAGATATCTTTGGGGCACAATCAACCATGGGCTGAGATACACTACGAGGAGTTTGAGACTCCATGGATATACTTATGCCAATAGGGCTGGCAGTGTGGTGGATCGCAAGAGCACATATCGAAGTTTCTTCACCTTGGGTTTTGCTTCGATATCTTGGATGAGAAGGAGGCAGAAGTTGATGGATTTGAGCACCGCTGAGGCCGAATACATTACAACAAGTATGGCCTATTGTGAAGCTGTTTGGTTGCGAAATCTCTTCAGTGAGCTATTTGGGAATGTTCTATATACCACCATTATCCTTTGTGATAACCAATGGGATTACTCTTTCTGAGAATCCCGTGTTCCATGATCGATCCAAGCATATTTATATCATGTACCAGTTTATCCAGGATATGGTATAGGGAGGCATCGTAAGGCTCGATCATGTAGGAACTTATGAGCAGGTCGCGGATATTCTCACGAAGTACCTCGGGAAGGTCAAGTTCCTAACCTTCCGTGAGAAGCTTGGAATCGTGGAAAGATCCTATTCTGAGGGTCCTTCTAAAGTTGGACTATGAGCTCTGGGAGCTCCAGAGGCTTGGGGATAGCTTCTTGGAGCTATAAAGCACACATGGGGCTAGGCTTTCCGAACCTTGTTGTGTTTTTGCCCCACCATTATGATATTGAGTTGGTTCACCTCTCTTTGATCTATGCCCCACACACATCCTACCCATGGAGTTTCAAACTCATGGGAAGTACCTTTGATTTATCTAATGAGGTGGGAAATGTGGATAGAGACCCATAGAAAGACCGATGGGAACATCAAATATTGTCATACTCTTTATGTCTAGGATGGCACGTGTCCAACACCTTGATCTAAGATCAAGTATGATGAGGTTATTACCCCTAAAATGACTTTAGGCCAGTAAACTAACTTCGGGTTAGTATGAGACTCTTTTGAGTCCAAGAGAGGTTTTAGCCTCTAAGCTGACTTCGGGTCACCTGAGTGTTATGTCTTTGTGACTCACTGTTTGTTCTATTTTAGAAGAAGAGTCAGCAAATAAAGTTACGACAGGATTACGCATGATGCTAGGTGATGGTTCACGATGGTACTGATGGATGGCACTTGTGGACAGATGGAGTTCTCCCTAGATGAGAGGGAGTGTTAATTTTGGGAAACTAGGTCCAAACTCCATGTTGCACTGCTCATATGATGATGGTCATATTTTGGTTGGATTGTTGTTTCAGAGAGGTGCAAGATTGATCTAAAGATCATATTGTTTGATTGAGCAGAACATATATTTTGAATTTAGTTTCCACACATGTGCAAGGTCGGCCAGATTTGTAATGTAGGCTCACAAGCCTAACAAATGTGTCACACACCCTCACTGATGGATATAAATTGGAGATTCTTGAAGGTCATTTTCTCATCAACTCATCACACATTCTCTCATTATGATCTAATTGATTCGATAGCCTTTGGAGGCCTCTTTCCCTCACAAGTGCGGAGCTGAAGCTGTTGATTTTTTGCCAATATGTTTAGGGTTGTTTTGGTGAGCATTGACTAGAGTTGACCGTTTGACCTCAAAATTTTGCTAAAATTTTGATTTCTGAAGGTCGTACAACTGGGAAAAAAAATTGAGGAAAAATGAGTAGTTTGACCAAGGCCCTAATCTATAGTATTTAATTGCTGTTGATTGTCGTACGTTGACTTTTCTATGTTGACTTTTGGTTGACCGATGTTGAATTTTGATGAGCTATCTTTGAGGGCTATGGGTGTGACCTTGGAGGGTTGGATGATATAAGAAAGACTTTGATGGCTGAAGCATCCTCTTGACTTCTATAATGCACACTATCCTATATCTTTGTTGGACAAGAAGAATTGTAAAATCTGATCTATATTATTGTCTTGTCTTTTGTTGATCTATTATTGTGTTATATCATCATTTTACTTTCATGTTTATGTGATTGCTATTTTGAATCGGGCCTAATAAAGATTGAAGTAAATTTGCATTAACCATATAACACACCATGGTTATCTAAATTTAACACACCGCTTAGCCGTTGAGCTCATCTCTCATCAAGAGTGGTTCTCAAGTTGAGATTGTCATCCACAATCTAAGGGTTGGCTTTTGGAGATTGATTACCCTCAAGTTGTTACCTTGAATCTAAGGAGAGTCATCATTCCATGCATTGAGGTGGAATATAGGTGTATTTTGTGGCAAGGTAGGAAAAGTCAGCTTGGGGAGTTCTCTACATTATCAGCTCCTATATTTGGTTGTAACTCACTTCATTTCTATTAATACAAGGAGTACATTGGTTTCATATATATGATTTTTATGTTCATATGTTTCAACATTTTTTTCGATCCTTTGATTGAAGTGATTATATAATGCTACATGGATATCATAGATATTTTCCTTGTTGTGTTTGTATGTGAAAGTTCTAATTATAGCAATTAGAGCTAGGATTGGAGTGTACAAGCCAAGAAGAGAGTGAACATTGCGTTAGAATCTAGGTAAGCCTCATCTTATTGTTCAATTAATTTAAGGGAAACAACATATTATTTTTCTTATGTTGTTCTAAACCAGGCCACTAGGTCTAGGAAAGATACTTTTGTCTACAGTCGTAGATTATGCATAATAAATTAGCTACTCCACTGGGGAATGTTTCAATCTCTTGGTGGTTTCCTTATCCTTAGTACTTGTTTTTCCTATTTTTTAGACCTTCATTGTCTCATGAAGTTTGAATTGACCCTAGGAAGACATTTCATTGAGCTTCAATTATTTTTTTTTGTGTCAGAACTTGACATTCCTTGATCAACACTCCCCCTAATCTAGAGACAGAGCATTGCAGTGCACCCTATCCCTCTCTACTCATGTGTTGTAGAGAACTCGTGCCCTTTCAACACATGCACTGACCTTGTTTGATACAAAAAAATACTTTTTTTTTTCTTTTTGTTTTATCTCTCATTAAATTTTTTCCAATTGGTCCTCCCTGTGTCCCAGAGTGTCTTTTGGTCTCTTAAAGTATCCATAATGTTTTATTTTGGTTTTGAGTTCCTATGATAAGAATTTTTTTATATTTTCCTTTGTTCTTGTCATCAGGTCATTAGAAAACTGAACTATTTGATCATTGAGTGTTTGAAATAATTGGTATCTCAGTCATCGTTCTAAATAGTTTCTTTTATCATTGCTTATGAAAATATCTTAGTTTTCATCTGAAAATTAAGTGGAATCCAAAAGAAAAATACTATGCATCATGCATTGCATATAGGGCTTTGATATTGAATGGAATAGTGAAATTGAGGAGATGGATTATTGTATCACTTGTTTGTTTCATTATTGATTTTTTTCTTCTTTCACTACTTATTTAGGCCTTTGATATGAATGGGAATATTATTTTTGTTGTGCTAAGATCCAATTCAGAATATAAATAAATTTCTTTAGGATTATAACGATAATTGCAAGTTTAACATGTGTTTTAATGTGAATTTCATGAGAAAATTAACATTAAAAAAACACTGAACAACAACATCTAACAGACATGAACATCACCATAAATAGTAACACACTAGCACATGATGAAGGAGTTCACCCCGCCTAGGCTATGTCTCCTTAGTCCAACTTCCAATGGCTTGGCCCTCTTCTATTATGCTCAAAAGTGTGATTACCTGTGTTTACAATGCTCAAACAACTATGAAACCTGTTCCATCAAATCCAGAATGCCCAAAAATGTCTGTGTAGCCTCCTTCTACATCGAATTTGGCCAAAAACTCATCAAGTTATTATTTCCCCTTGTTTCTCCACTATTTGTTCCACATTTTCCCCAAAATCCGGCACCGAACCCACAATTTCTCCCCAAAAGGGCTAATAGAGCACTAATTCTGCCAAAATCAGGGAGAAATTGTGAGGGAATTAATTTTTCCTCTAACGTCTAAAATATGGATTTAAAACCATATTGAATATGGTTAAATAATTTTTTTTTATATAACAAAAAACCCACGTGGTTAGGCTAACTAATGGACTTGGCATTAGACATGGGCACATGCCACAGTTTCCATTGGGGGTTAAAGTTGACAGTTCCAGCTTTGTTGATTAAGATAAATCACGGTCTTACGCTCTTCCCCAGTCACATTACATCTCTATTGTGGTTATGTTAGATGCTACAATTATGCAGGGGGCATGGGGCTAGCCTCCCGCCTATGGTCCTTGCCCCCAGCGTGGTGACCAGAGTTGGGGCTATACCCTGACCACTTCCCCCCAATGCACATTGTATATTACAATAAAACCAAATGGAAATACATATATAGCAAGGAGCATAGCGCAATGTAGTGGTAAATCATGACTGTGGTTTGGGGGAGTTTGTGGGTTTGACACCCGGTGCCTCTGCTCAACCTCCCACATAAATTTTGGTGGCCCTTGGGCTGCCACGTGGAAGCCTCTGGCCACGCCACGTGGTAGCATGTGATTAGCCACCCTATTAACCAATCAAAACCTACCTTATCCAACCAATAAAAATGTGCCACTTGGCACAATACCATTCACCGTAGAAGACCATTGACCAAGTCAACCTGCATAGTCACCTTACCACATAGGCATGCCCAGTTAGCTATATGGACTGATGACTGGGTTGCCCTGCAATTTTTTTTTTAATTTCATGTTTTACAAAGTGCATAAAGCATGTTTTTGGGAGAATACGGTGTTGGTTTTTTGTGAAACGAGTTTCACCAGATTTAGAATGATAATATCTACTTGGTCTTTTAGGTTCCACACAATTTCAAAAACTTTCATTTTTGAGCATAATTTTGAGCACAATTTTGAGCACCTGATCAACCCCTGTTAGCACTCAAATCTACCTCAGGCTGAAATGAAGTAAAACTCAAGGCTACATCAAACCACGCTCAGCCTCGTAGCTAGCCCTACGAGGACAGGAGAGGGCTCTCTCCGTCAATCTCGAGAAAATAAGCAATGGAATGCGAGATGACTTACAATAAGAACTGATTTTAGGCTAGTAAAGAGATAGGTATGTTTGATTTTTTGGTTTTTTGGGTTTTCGCTGGAGTAATGGGAAAATAAAATTTTGGGTTCGGGGATAAGGTCAGACCTTTGCAGAGTTCAAGCTGGGGCGAGGTAGGTGATGATCTTGATGTTTTGAATTGGATTTATGGAGAGATTAGACCGACGAGGAGCTGAAGAGGGAAAAGAAGAACTTGGATCCTCTCCAAACAGCTGAAAACATATAGAACTAACTGAATTCAAAGGCTAAGCACTGTAAACAATGGATTCAACCTTAATCACTCATTCAAACTTAGTTCAGAAGCATAATGAAAGGATGGCAACATCAAACATGAAGAAACTTACAGTAAACAAAGGAGAAACATCATCAAGAACAGAACACCACAAGGATCCCAACAAGTGCCGCAAAACCCCTGATCTTTCCTTAGCCAAAATATGAAAAATATGTACAATGATATCAAAAGTATCCCAAGAGTCCAACTCTCCAACCTCTGAAAATGATTGAGAAATTACAATATATAGATCACTCTAACACCTTTCCCCACCTCTAGGGGTCGAATTCCCTCTTCAGGGATCAGTTTCAACCAATTCTAATCATGGAACTACAATCTAGGCAGCTAACAACTTGCCTCTAAAAGAGTGGAAACTGATCCATTACATGATTTTTTACTCATTTGAGAGTGAATCTTCTAGAAGAGATAAAAACAAGCCAAAGTTACATGCCAAACATGAATTTACATCATAAAAACCCAAAAATTCTATCCATAAGCAAAACTGGTCCATAATAGGCGAAATACTGAGCTGGCAGCTGAAAACTCAGAAAAATCTCTAGGTGGGTCGCTCCTGAACTGCGTGGGTCGCTCATGTTCCAGGCTGATTTTGAGGTAGTTCCCGACATCCAAATTGAGCTCATGATAGCTCGTTGGAAAGCCCTGGATGTCTACTTTCCAACCCAAGTGGAATTTCTGAATTTGGAGTTGATTTGACCCCTCAAAACTTCATTCTCCCAGAGGTACTTTCTGCTGGTGCAAAAGGTGGCAGCAAGGTGTTTTTTATGGTGTTTTTGAGCTGTTTGACCATCCAGATTTTGTTGAAATGCTAAGTTGACTTCAGAGGATGCATATTTAACCATGAAAAATCCAAAAATGTAAAAATATCCTCCAGCAAGTGCCTCAAAAAAATGCGAGCGCAAGAGCGCGCGACCCACCTAGCCACAAAACCTGTTTTTTAGACCAAAAATTTGGAAATGACAAAATTTTCTCCGAATTTGCCCAAATTCGGAGCGGAGGTCCTCCATCATGTGTCTTGTACCTGTACCTGCACTGGAGAAGAAAGCGAGACCCTTTCCACATCACGTGGAGATAATACTCGCCGTGTCGATGAAGTCGGCAGGACCCCTTCCACCTCACGTGGAGATAGTACCCGCCGTGTCGCTGCAAATAAGGCCCCGTGGCCTCGCTGATATGTCTGAACTAAAGGAGTGACGATATGCTCAACCTCAAGCATGTCCGGCTGGTGTGAGGGCTCTCCTGCATCATAAACTGCCTCGGGAGGCTGCTGTGGCACTCTGAAAAAGTCTCTAGAAATGAAGTCCTCCCAAGTGATGCCCTGCTCTGCCAACTGATGTGACACCAAGATTTTGATCAAAGCGAAATGATATATGCTCCTGTACTGCTGCACTGGGCTCATCTTCTTCTGCACAAATGTAACCATCTTCTCTATGTTGCGGTATATGAAATAAGGAATATTCATCATTCGCACCCTTGTGAAGTGCATCAGCAAACGAACATGATATGAGAAAAGACGAGCATACCTGCCCTCACAACTGAAATACTCAATAATGAGCCTCATGAGTGGTGCATACTCATCTCTCAAGAATCTGAATGGAAAAACTCTGCTCAAGTAAGCCACATATCCAGTTTTAACGTATGGCTCATAGTGAAATTTCTCTAACTGCTTACCCTTGCTCCATTCCTCGCCTATGTTAGGTATGCCAGTGGCTTGAGCAATATTCAAAGGCGAAACAATGAAATCAACACCAGCAAGGTTTACCCGATTACCCCGTAAATGAAGAACAAACAAACGTGCTAATTCACGATGAGGTCGGGTTTGTACAACCATCTCACAAAATCTGAAACATGACAAGAATCGAAAACAATCCATAGCTAATGGACATGCCTGCAACCGAGCCAAAGAGGTAGGCTCCTCTCTGCGATGATCACCACTTCTGTTTTCTCTGCGGGAACTCCGTGGCACATTACCTTCAGCCACCGAATCACTGCCTGACCCTGGCTCATATTCTGACTCTGTCTCTGACATATCTCTAATCAAACCTTTGGCAATGTGTATGCTGATATGAATGCAGTGAAAGCAAAATTAGGATGTATGTTTAACACTCAACCAATATCCCACCGCCAAAGCACCATCAAGGAATCAAATTATGGATAAAATCTCTGTTTCAAATGGACTGACAGGCAGCATCTCTGTTTTGAATGCAAATGAAATTTTGACAAAATAGGAGTAGGCAACCTTCAAAGTTTGGACATATCTAGTCAAAGGAGAGTATAGTATAATCAGTGATAGGTTAGCCTACGAGTTTATGACCATAAAGGCTTCAATAGGTCATTTGAAACAATGCTAACATTGGGCAAACAAAGACATGAGCAAACACTAATATTGGGCAAGATGACTTATTACAAACATGAGAGATGTGCTCAAAGGGTTTAATCATGGCATAACAATAACAATGGTGACAGTGATATTATAGGTATGAGAGCAAAGTGATTTTCATGTTTTATGAAAGGCTGACCATATCACTTTTTCAGACATCAAACCCATTTTTACACCATTGATTTTCATTTTAACCCTGAAAACAATAATCTCATAACAGCGGGGTTATAAATCCTTCATTAGCATATTAGAAACATGTATGATGACACAAAAACGTTTGCAAACCCCAAATGATTGAACAAAACCTGCTTTGAAGGCAACTGGAGTCAATTCTGAGCAAATCTGGGCGCTCAAACACAATTCCGGAACGCTGTCTCTGCGTGGGTCGCGCAGGCTCAGTTTGGGTCGCGCAGCCCAGGTGGGTCGCGCAGGTGCAAACCCACTGTGCTAAACCCGTTCTGTTTGGGTCGCGCAGCCCAGGTGGGTCGCGCAGGCTCAAGTTGGGTCGCGCAGGCTCTAAAACACTGTCCACGCCTTCCAAAAATCCAAAATCGGCCTTCAATCTTGCAAATACGTTTTGGGAGCGATGAAATCGGTTCAAATGAACTTGTTTGGCCTTTATACACTTCACAAATATCTTCCCAATCAGATTTCATTTCAAATCTAACTTTAAACCCACATTACAAATGTTTTTGTAATTTTCACTTTGGCTTTTAAATACAAACTTTGCTTTGGCTTCTCTGAGGTCGATACTGATGATTTTATTGTCTTTTTGCAGGGATATGGCTGTCTTAGCTAGAGGAAAGACCAGGGGTCTGCTTCTACAATGTCTTCATGGTGGAACAATTACAAATTTATTACAAAATGATAATGACAAATTTCTAGTTCCAAAACAGAGTTTTGGACTAGAAATGTATTTTTGTTTTTAACATATGTTGATGATAATAAAATAGAAATCACAAGTGCTGGACTTTCCTCACCTTGCAGGCTTGATGACTAGTGTATAAATGACTCAGAAACCCTAGACACCAAGACCTAGGACACTTATTGACAATTTTAATGACCTCATGTATCATGATAATAACTATGAATAATTTTTTGAGAATTTTTTTTTAAAATAGCGCTGCAGGTGTAATATGAGGAAACACAAGATGACACAACCCTTCGTCAGTTCATGGCATGATCCTAGTGATATGCAAAGAAGTGAAACAAGTGAGACACCTAATAATGAAAATGAAAAAGACGAAATGATCATCGATTTTATGCGCAAGGGCCGATTCTAACAGACCGATGACCGGGTTGCCCGCAATTTTCTTTTTTAAATTGCATGCTTTACAAAGTGGACAAAATGGATTTTTGGGAGCATACGGTGTTGGTTTTCTACGAAATAAATTGTGTCATATTCAGAACAACGAGATATATTCGTTATTTTAGGTTCCACACCATTCTGACAACTTTCATTTTTTAGCATAATTTTGAGCACCTGATCAACCTTTCATTGTTATAAGGAAAATGAAAAGAGTTTTTTTTGTCATATTAGTTGCATCATAGGTGTGTTCAGGTGACATCAAGTTTTTATGCTTGAAATCAAAATATAATTTAAGAAAAACTCTAAAATTCACCTAAATTAACGTAAGGATCATTTGAAACTTAACGACATACATAAAGGTTTAGGCTAGAGATGCGTTCCAACGTCTTTAAACATAGGAGATGCTCATTTTTTCCAGCATTGTATCTTGAGGGTGAAATATCGTTCCATGTACGTAAGTGTTTTGAACCGTTCTCCATGTACCTTTGGGTATATTGGATGATACTACACAGATGAAAATTATATGGGAACACTCTCATCATACAATTACGCATTAGAAAACACTAAACTTCCACGTACCATTAAGTATATTTTGGAAGTCCAACATAGGTTGTTATCCCCACCATAGGTAACCGATTTGGTCACCTTGCACACTGTGATACACTGAACACAACATTCAGGGAGATTTCCTGCTCATACGTAAATCCTTGGTTCTCCAATGTTGTATATTCAAATTCAAAGTTGCTTGCTAATCCTTATTATCCTAGTTACCCCCTTTTTTAATTTTGTTTCTTTAATTTCTAAAATTAGTTAATTGACTGTGGAACAACATACTCACTGTGGAACACCTCCTTAGTGGATCTTAGGTTGAGACTAATGGAAATTATTTAGGAGTCTACCAATCAAGGAACCCCCCTCTGATGGGAATCCTAGGAATTTTCGTTCTTTTGGAAATATTGGTGCTTCTTATATGGAAACTTTATCCCTTCCCAAATTTACTATTGGTTTTCCACTTTGGTTATTTTCAACCTCTTTGGTTCTGAATGTCCAAATTTCTTCTCAACCAAGTAGTCCTCCACCTGAACAAAATTAACCTCAAGTTGATGTAGAAATTATATAACATATGCATGTATATATCCAGATTCTCCTGATCTAACAATATTTATCTTCTTTCTAAATATAGAATCCTTCCACTGTTAATATTTTGTGGAAATTTAAAAATCAATTGCAAATACATGAAGCAATAAAAACAATCGCACATAACACAGTTGTTTAACAGGAAAACATGAAGCTAAAAACCCCAAATATCATATATTATGTATCATGGAGATCATGTAACAATCTCATAAAAAGCTTAGTACATCAAGCTCTCAGTACAATACAATCGTCACACACTAACATGAAGAAATATGCAAATCCATGCACTGATTTCTTGCCACCTGATAGTCTGCCTCCACTGCGCAATCCCTGCTGAAGAAGACCTCTGAATGAATTCGAATCTACCTTGCCTTGACTGCAAAATCCTCATTGGAAACTCCAATGTGTGTGTGATGAAATCAATGCATCACTATAGTCACAACAGATATTCCATCTCACCCTTTCACCTATGTCTCCACTGGGTCTCCACTGGAACTGACATGCACTGTAGTTCACTGCTGTTTCTGTTTAGTTGATTAATGAGTTATTATTTGTGAATTAATTAACTAATTAATTCACTTAACTGTCAAGAGTGTATCATTCAATTAAACTAGATACAACTAGCTCAACTGAGTTTAACTCCATTAACTCAGTTAAACTGAATAACAACTCCATGAACTACTCTTCCAAATCTGTCATAACTTTGCCACTTCAGTTCTAACTAAGTCTTCCATGCATGAGCCACCAATAAACCCTAGGAATTGCATAATTCCTTCAGCCCACTGATTTTCCAAATCTGTATACTGAAATAAAGTGCTCCAAGAGAATAAGTTGATATTTAGAGTTTGATTATTATTAAGGGCTAATAATAATCGACACATCTATTTTTATATTGAAAATCTATAAATAGACTTTGCCCAATCTTATAAAAATAGAATTTCATATATTTTTCCAACTTGACCAACCATCCACAAATAACATCCTGCAACTTCTGAAATATGATCATCATGTCTAAAAATAGGCATAGTCTAAAAATAGACTTGCACCTAAAAATAGTCTGCGGGCCCACTTAGTGAAGGTGACTGATTTTCACTAAGCTTCATCATCTTCTTGAATCTCAACACTCCATCTCAACAAGATAGGGATTATTCTTCACCTCGATCCTACCTCTATGGTATTCGAATTTGCTCTTGCCGAGCATCTTCATCAGAATGTCTGCATCCTGATCTTCTGTAGGAATGTATTGAAGCAACATGATCTTCCACTGTACACAATCTCTGATATGATGATACCGTATATCAATATGTTTAGATCTATCATGAAACACAAGATTAATGGAGAGTTTAATGCAATTTTGATTATCACAATGTATCACTGTAGGATCTAAATGTGAATCGAAAAAACTGACCAGGATCTTCCTCATCCAGATAGCCTCACATGCAGCTTGACTTGCTGCCATGTATTTTTCTTCCGATGAACTGAGTGCCACGGATATTTGTTTCCCATTGTACCAATAAATTGCTATAGATCCGATACTGAAAACCCCTCCTAATGTGCTCTTTTTTTTCATTGGGCTGCCTGACCAATCTGCATCCGTGAAGCCATGCAACTTCACCTCATCCGTCTGTCTATACCATAAGCCATACTCAGTTGTGCCCCTAAGATACCTCAGGACATGATTTCCTGCCTTCCAAAAGAGCTTGGTAGGATTAACCATCGCTTGTGAAAGCTGGTTCACCGCATAGCATATGTCCGGTCTTGTATCAACTAAATACATGAGCAAACCCACCAAATGTCGATAAAAAGTGGCATCCACTACCTCTACTGATGTAGCATCCTCTTTCCTCCAATTTTATGGAAGAGGAGTGTTAATAGGCTTGCAGCTTTGCATGTGAAACTTCTCAAGTATCTACCGAGCATACTTGCCTTGAGACACAAACAGTTCACCTTCCCACTGCCATATTTCCAATCCAAGGAAATAATGAAGGAGGCCCAAATCCTTCATCTCAAACTCCTTTGCAAGATCTGGCTTGCTTGAGTGTATCAATTGGTCATCACCTGTTAGTATTAAATCATCAACATAAAGAAAAATGGTTAAAATCTTACCCTCCACCACAATTTGGTATAGGTTTGCATCCGCCTCACTCTTGGTGAAGCCAAGTCTAGTGAAATGGTTGTCAATCCATGTGTACCAAGCACGTGGTGCTTACTTCATCCCATATAGTGCTATTTTGAGCTTGCACACATGTGACTCACTGCTGAAGATCTCGAATCCTTCATGCTGCTCAATGTACACCTCTTCCTCAATGGTCCCATTAAGGAACACAGTCTTCACATCCGTCTGATGAATGTGCCAACCCATCTGTGCTGAGAGAGCAAGGATGGTCCTTATGGAAGAATACCGTGTGACACGTGCAAAGGTTTCTTCATAATCAATCCCCTCAATCTATGAGAATCCCTAGGCGACAAATATTTCCTTACACTTCTCGACGCTCACATCAACAACTTGCTTTACCTTGTAGATCCATCTTGATCCTACAATTGATTTACCCACCGGCCTTAGAACAATCTCCCAAGCACTGTTTCTAACAATGGAGTCATACTCCTCCACCATGGCATCTACCCATGTGGGCTCTTGCACTAATTCTTCAAAAGAAGATGGCTCTGTCATGATACACTTGCTCATGAGAGCCATGTATCTAGTAAATTGGTCAAGTGATCGTCTCTGTCTACGTTGTGATGTAGGGACTCCTACATTCTATGCCGCATCAAGTTTCAATCTCTCACCTTCTGTGGTATGCTTTCTGCCTTGTATGATGTTTGGTTCTGCATGAGTGGACTCCTCCACTCCATGAAATTCCTCCTATGGCCGATCCACATCTGGAGGTTCATCTTTCAGAACAAGAAGTTCCTCCTCTGCATGCAAGTCTAGCTCCCTCTCAAGCATAGCTTGTGCAGCACCCACGATCATTCTGTTCTTCCTCTCCGCGACCCCATTATGTTCTGGGTTATGAGGTGCTATGAGTTCTCTTTGAATTCATTCTTTTCTATAGAAGTCTTTGAATTCGTTCGAGATATATTCACCACCATTATCGCTCCGCAGAGCCTTCACTTGCTTCCCCGACTCCTTCTCCACTAATGCTTTGAACTCACAGAACTTTGAGAATATTTCGCTCTTCTTCTGCATGAAGAAGATCCAACATCTACGAGAATAGTCATAAACAAATATAACATAATACATTTGTTTTGCTGTTGAAGCAACCGAGAAGGGTCCACACATGTCTCTCCAGGATCACCGAAGAACGGTTCTCCTTCTCATGAAAGGTGGTCTTCACAAAATTACCCATAGTACATCCCTTGCACTGATCTGACTGCGCAAGAGTGCCCTTGGGTAGTCCAGTAGAATTCTGCTGCAAAATCTTCAAAGCACCATGGTGAAGATGGCCTAATCTCCTGTGCCATAATTCACCCTCATCCCAGCTCACCACTTCTTCTGCTTTGCCCATCATTGCAGCGCAACCATCTACCTCTAGCTTGTAGAGATTCTTAACTCGAATCCTATCCTCTTGGTTTGACCCATTGTTTTATGTCGCAGGAAAGCTTTTCCATTGCTAAAAACAAAGTCATAACCTCTGTCTTCCAACATTGCGACTGAGACCAAGTACTTCTTTAGACCTGGAACATGCATAACATCTTTGAACAGAAATGGATTACTTGACTCCCTCTTAAAGGTAATGGTCCCAATGTCGGTCACACTGTATCGACCATCGTCGCCCATATCTATATGCATTTGGAGATCCTTCTCCTCCAAGTCACTAAACAACTCCTTGTCTCCCATCATATGGAAATACACACCACTATCAAGATACCACAACGATCCCATTGAGCTTGAAACCAATCATGCAATTAAAGAGAAATAAAGTTCAAATTGTGAGGCTAAGGCCTCACCCACTGCAGCTCGAAAAACCTTCTTGTTCTTCTTCTTCTGTGGGCAGTTATTGGCGAAATTCCCATGTTCGTGACAGTGAAAACACTTCACCTTGGACAAATCCTGCTTCTTGCCTTTTGAAGGGAATTTATTCCCCTTCCCTTTCCTTGCTTTGGCAGCCAAAGCGTAATTCTCTTCATCTTCATTCTTTGATGAAGAACCATCCCTGGAATTTTGCCTTATCTCCTCCTGCACAAGATCCAACCAAAGTCGCTCCCAACCCGACAGTTTCTCCTGTCCATTGACAGAGTCTTCGTAGCTATGCCAA
Source organism: Pinus albicaulis (assembly GCA_034641835.2). Lineage (NCBI taxonomy): Eukaryota > Viridiplantae > Streptophyta > Pinopsida > Pinales > Pinaceae > Pinus > Pinus albicaulis. Next base: position 1,491,751,202 of record CM076580.1, read on the forward strand.
CTCTTCGGAAGCCCAAGGAGAGCTAAGCTCACCAAGTCATCATCATCAATAGTAATCCCCACACTTCCTAGTTCATCCCTATAGTGGAAAAACTTCGTGAGATATTTTGGAATACTGTCGCCCTTCTCCATTTTTATTTTTCTGAGCTTATCTTTCAGCGCCAACTTCCTTTGGTCGCTACTGCTTTGGAAAAAATCTGTCAAAGCCTTCCACATTACAAATGGAGTGGCTTTCCCATGAAGGCTGGACACAATATGGTCCTTCATGCCTTCCAACCTAATTCTTCTTGTCTTTGCTACCTTATTTTGCCATGCATCAAGTAATGTAGCATCGCTAGAACCAAGCTTAGGAACATTGCTATCAATGAAATCCTTCAGTCCATTATCTTCTAGCACTACCTCCATCCTATCCTTCCAGGCTATGTAATTTGAGCTGCCCTCAAGGGCATACTCCAATCGCAACCCATTGAAAGACATTTCAATGTATACTCAACTGTCACACCAAGAAATTTCTGCAGGAAATTCGAATTTTCCACCAGCACAAACTCATCATTTCTTCACAATTGCAATCTTCAAGAATTAACACTGCTTCGATATCATGTAGAAATTATATAACGCATGTATATATCTAGATTATCCTGATTGAAAAATATTTATCTTCTTTCTAAATACAGAATCCTTCCACTGTTAATATTTTGCGGAAATTTAAAACTCAATTGCAAACAGATGAAGCAATAAAAAAAATCGCACATAACATAGTTGTTTAACAGGAAAGCATGAAGCTAAAAACCCTAACTATCATATATTATGTATCATGGATATCATGTAACAATCTCATACAAAGCTTAGTACATCAAGCTCTCATTATAATACAATTGTCACACACTAACATGGAGAAATCTACAAATCCATGCACTGATTTCTTGCCACTTGATAGCCTGCCTCCACTGCGCAATCCTTGCTAAATAAGACCTCTGAATGAATTTGAATCTACCTTGACTTGACTGCAAAATACTCATTGGCAACTCCAATGTGTGTGTGATGCAATCAATGCATCACTATAGTCACAACAGATAGTCCATCTCACCCTTTCACCTATCTCTCCACTGGGTCTCCGCTGGAACTGACATGCACTGTAGTTAACTGCTGTTTCTGTTCAGTTGATTAATGAGTTATTATTTGTGAATTAATTAACTAATTATTTCACTTAACTGTCACTAGTGTATCATTTAGTTAGACTAGATACAACTAGCTCAACTGAGTTTAACTCCATTAACTGAGTTAAACTGAATAACAACTCCATGAACTACTCTTCCAACTCTGTCATAACTTTTCCACTTCAGTTCTAAATGAGCCCTTCATGCATGAGCCACCAATAAACCCTAGGAATTGTGTAATTCCTTCATCCCACTAATTTTCCAAAGTTGTATACTGAAATAAAGTGCTCCAAGAGAATAAGTTGATATTTAGAGTCTGATTATTATTAAGGGCTAATAATAATCGACACATCAATTTTTAGATCGACGATCTATAAATAGACTTCGCCCAATCTTCTAAAAATAGAATTTCATCTATTTTTCCAACTTGACCAACCATCCACAAATAGCATCCTGCAACTTCTGAAATATGATCACCATGTCTAAAAATAGACATAGTCTAAAAATAGACTTGCACCTAAAAATAGCCTGTGGGCCCACTTAGTGAAGGTGACTAATTTTCACTAAGCTTCATCATCTTGTTGAATCTCAACAATTGATCCTAGTGTTGACCCTTTGTCTTCTTCACTTATTCGGTCTTCTTCCTCTTCATCTGATGAAAGACCCAAAGATATTAACTAGGTGGATAAGAAGAAGAAGAAAAGGATGAAGAAGTAGATGCAAAATAATTAGGGGGAAACCAAGAAACCATTGATACTGATGCGACTAGCATGGAGAAGCCTTCTAATCAGCCCTGCAAAGTGAATTTCCCTTGCAAATTATGTAAGGGTGACCACCTTCTTAGATATTTTCAAGGTATTCCCAAGGTATTAGAAGTGTGGTCCACAGGCTCAAATCAACCTTTTCCATCAACCTTTGGAGATCATGTTGGTGATAAATCTTCAAGTAGTGATGGTAAGGTTCACGGGAAAAAGGGTAAAGTTAAGTTTCCCTATAGGTTATGTGAAAAGAATAATCCTATTCACCTTTATCCTTATATGGATGAAGCCTCAAAAGTGTTGGAAAACCTTACAGCTTCTCAACCCCATCTTTTGGCTGGTTATCAAAAGTGTTCTCTCAATCCTCCACTAATTCATGAAGTGATTGATCAGAATCTGAATCTAATCAATCCCACTCTCTCAGAATGATAATCCCATGAGACCATTCATGACCAAAAATTGTTTGAGAAAATGGTTGATTCGGTTCCACCTTCATTGATTGTACCTTTCCCGTAGAGTGTGAAATTCATTCCACTCATATTCTTCTTGTTCCTTCTTATTCTACTAGAAAAGGGGGCATTTCTCTTGTTCCCACGAAACCCACTCCAAGAAAACAGGTAATTTCCTTTTATTGGAGTTGATTGAAAAAACTGTGTCTCCCTTATTACATGCATTTTAATACCATGGTAAAGGATTATGATAAGAAAATACATTGTATAAAATCCACATATATTCAACAGATCTTGTAAAAAGCTAAAACAAAATACTTGAATCTATTCTAAAAATTGTGGAAACCAATTACGATCACACAATGACACGAATAAAAAAGATAAAGAATTTCAATCGCACAACATAAATATGTATCTGGGGAAAGCCTTAGCTAAAATCCCCACTATTTGTATATTTCATAAAGTCAAGAACATGAAATAATACAATGCTTCTCGTAGGCTTGAGAGCTCTCTCCACTATCTCTGACTGTTTCAGACTGATCTTGGAAATTTTGGTCTAATACTTAACCAATTACTTGCACATGTATCACCATCCTTGCTCACGCATTCTTGAGGGAATTGAGCTCCTATTAATTAGGAAATTACAACTAATTTATTGTGCAATACATCCAAGGCGTCCTCATGACCTCATACATGACTTGTACAATTTTCTAATTATACAACTAATACTCTACTTCCCTTTAACTCCAGTCTCAATTGGTCCTTCCTTAGAAATGATATGAAAAATCTATTTAGAGTGAATTATCAGTTATATGATCGATCACTACATGTGAATTAAATCATATTTAATTAACTGGACCTCTCACTAGCTCATCTATTAGTTAGAACTAGTTAAACTGATTTTAACTCAAACAGTTAAGTTAAACAATTACAAATAAAAATAAACTGCAACTAGACCCCCTAAAACTTATAGTGAACTCTACATGCCTCCATTTTGACCCCCAACTTGAATTTATTGAGCCAAATCAATCTTCCCAACTCAGTTAACTTGTACACGATTTCGTGTGATGTGCAATTACAATTTCACACACGAGAGAAGTATCCACGACAAATGACTTCTAGGATTCAACTGTTGAAATTTGCAACAAGAAAGAGTGAAATTGGCATCTAGAAACAACATGACAACACCTACACTAGTGTGGGACCACAAGTCATGTAGTGATGGGTCCTAGTGATACATTAGTGTGAAATTCACTTTATTTAATAAATTGGAAACATGTCTAATTTAATTTTCCCTTAATTAAATTGGACAATAAAATGTAATCTCATCTCATAATCACTTGTAATAGTTAACTGAGAGTGATAAACTCAGTTAGCTCATGAATTTTGAGTTGAGGGTGGTTGGTGAGGCATGCAGAGTGGTTTTATGTGTTTTAGATTTCAAGTTTCAGTTAAGTGCATTAGTTTAATTCATGAGTAATCAGTTAACTCAGTTAAGTGAGTTAAATTCAGTTGAAATAACTGTAACTGTTTGTTGCACTAGTAGGATATCAAGTGAATTAAATCAAATTTCATTCACATGCAATGATATTCCATGAAACTGATGATTTACTATTAATATATGCACGCATGTCAGTTCCAGTGGAGACCTAGTTGATACAAAGGTTAAAGGGAAGTTGAGTATCAGTCATATTATTAATGAACTGCCCAGATGCAGTTAAAACACCACAATATTTCCCATGATAATAGTGTAGTAAAGGAGGGATGAAATTCCTAAATAATAGGGATTGCATTCCATAGGGATTGTGTGAGAAAGGAAGGATGAAGGTAGGCTGAGAATTGGCTAAGTGTTGTCCCGATTTTGTCTAGATCATTGTGATATGATTAACAGAGTGCATGAGACTCTTGTGAGAAGAGTGCATTGCAATTGTTTCATGATTCCTTGGTGAATATAAAATATAAGATCGAGGGGTTCTGAGTAGCAAGCTTTCCTCGAGAAAATATTTGTGTTGTGCTTTTATTTGCTTCTTTCTTTACTTGTTGTGATTGGCAGCCGTGTTTATTTTCCGCAATTGATTTGTAGAAAGATTCAGTATATTGCTTTAGTAAATTGCATGATAAGATTGAATCCATTAGTATACACATTATTTGTATAATTTCTAAATGTTATTGGATCACAGGAAATCACTATAGTGGAGGAGAAGCTGATTTTGTGACTGAATATAATTTGAATATGCAAAAGTATTCTTGGTGCAACAGGCAGATCAGGATCGAAATAGATTTCAATGGCTTGATATTGGAGTATGCACTTGAGAGTGGTTCCAATTATATTGCATGGAAAGATAGGATGGAGGCAGTACTGGAGGAAAATGGGTTTAAATAATTCATTGACAATGACATTCCAAAAACCGTTGCAGCAGATGCCACAAATATTGATGCTTGGAAAAAGAAGGTTGCAAGGGCGAAGGGTTATTATTGGAGGGAGTAAGAGACCACGTTGTCTCAAATGTCCATGGAAAAGTGACTCCATATGCAACGTGAAGGCTTTGAAATATCTGTTTCAGAGCAACAGTGATCATAGAAAATTGGCACTAAAGGACAAGCTCAGGAAAATCATAATGGAGAAAGGTGACATTATTTTGGTATACTTGACAAAGTTTTTACAATGTTGAGATGAGCTTGGGAGTGTAGGAATTAATATCATGGATGATGACTTGGTGAGCCTAGATATTCTAGGACTTCCCAAGAGTTGGAATAGTTATCAGGACTCTGTCAATAGGAGGGAGAAGCTACCAGATTGGGAACGACTTTGGTCGGATTTAGTGCAAGAATAATTCAACTGGAATACCTGGGATGGATCTTCATCTAAGAATTATGATGAAGAAAATTTCATTTTGTATGGTAAGGCGAATAAGGGGAAAGGAAAGAAATCCTATTCCAAATCTAAGACCGGCGAAGAAGGCAAGGAGTGCGACATGTCCAGAGTGAATTTTTTTTCACTATCATGAGCATGGACATTATGCCAATAATTGTCCAAAAAATAAGAAGAATAAGAAGGCTCCAGGATCTGCAGTTAGTGAGGCTTTGGCCTCGCAATTTGAGCTTGAATTCTCACTCATTGCATGCATACTATCAAGTGGAATGCGATCAGTGTGGTACTTGGATAGTGGTGCATCTTTCCACATGACGGGAGACAAAGAACTTTTCAATAGCTTGGAGGAGAAGGACCTCCAAATGCATATCAAAAAGGGTGATGATGGGCGGTATAGTGCTACTGGGATTGGTACATTTACCTTCCAGAGACAGTTAGGTAAACCCTTCTTATTAAAATATGTAATGCATGTACCATGCTTGAAGAAAAATTTTGTTTCAGTCACAATGTTGGGGAATAAAGGTTATGCTGTAGATTTCAATGAAGGAAAATATTTCCTTTGACACAAAGCCATAGGAAAAGCTAAGAATATTGGGATTCTTGTGAAGAATCTCTGCAAACTTGATGTAGATAGCTGCGCAGCATTGATGGGTAAGGAAGACAAAGTGGTGAGCTAGGATGAGGGTGAGTTATGTCACAAGAGATTGGGCCATCCACACCGCAATGCTTTGAAGGTCATGCAATATATTTCTACGGGGCTTCCAAAGGGTACTCTTGTGCAGATAGACACATGCGAGGGTTGTACCATGGGGAAGTATGAGAAAGCCCTGCGATTATCCCTTGAGAGGGAGCTTGATTTTCATGTATATGAGGAACTCTTTGTTCCAAAGGATGAACATCAAGATGTGGAGCAGCCACAAGATGAGGATCATGGTGTGGAAAAAATCACTCATACAGAGACCTCCAGGAGGGGGAAATTTCAAGCCAAAAGGGCAGAGGCAGTACATGAAACTATACCTCCAAGTATGAGGTTTAGCGATGTGTAGAATTAATCCCAAGAAGAAATTTGGGTAGGGTTCATTGAGATTGTGTGTCTCATGGATCGAACATGGCTATGAGGGGCCCACAATACAACAGTAGCAGGATTGGTTAGATTGATACAGTCATATGTCACGAGGACAAAAATCAGAGTGACAGGGTTCAGATACTGGAGAGTATATCAGAGTTGGTAGCAGTGTAGAGTGCATGGATGAAGATGTCAACAACGCAGAGAGTCCAGTAGACATGTGAAATAGCTAGCTATAGTCAGAAGACTCTAATGACAGATGCATAATACTATTTTAGTTGTTTGGAGGCTATTCAGTTTCAAAAGTGTTGCATGCAAGATTTGCATGTGCGAACAACACTAGAGAAGTGTATGTGCAAACAACACTAGAGAAGTGTTGCATGCAATTGTTGCATGTGCACATGCAAGAACATTCCAAGGTACCAGATCAAGAAAAATTGATTCCTTTCTTGTTGAGAGGTAGTGTTAAAATTTGCAACAAGAAACAGTGAAATTGGCATCTAGAAACAACATGACAACACCTACGCTAGTGTGGGACCACAAGTTATGTAGTGATGGGTCCTAGTGATACATTAGTGTGCAATTCAATTTATTTAATAAATTGGAAACGTGTCTAATTTAATTTTCCCTTAATTAAATTGGACAATAAAATGTAATCTTATCTCATAATCACTTGTAATAGTTAACTGAGTGTGATAAACTCACTTACCTCATGAATTTCGAGTTAAGGGTGGTTGGTGAGGCATGCAGAGTGATTCTATGTGTTTTAGAGTTCAAGTTGCAGTTAAGTGCATTAGTTTAATGCATGAGTAATCAATTAACTCAGTTAAGTGAGTTAAAATCAGTTGAACTAGTTGTAATTGTTTGTTGCACTAGTAAGAGATCAAGTGAATTGAATCAGATTTAATGCACATGTAGTGATCTGCCATGCAACTGACGATTTACTATTAATAGTTTCATGCATATCAGTTCCAGTGGAGACCCAATTGAGACAAAGGTTAAAGGGATGTTGAATATCAGTTGTATTATTATCAAACTGCCCAGATGCAGTTAAAACACCATTGGATTTCCCATGATACTAGCACAGTCAAGAAAGTCTGAAATTCCTAAAGAATAGGGATTTTGTTCCACAGGGATTGCATGAGAAAGGTAGGCTGAGAATTGTCTAAGTGTGGGCCCTCTTTTTTTTTTTTTTTTCTGGATCAGTGTGAGACTATTAGCAGAGTGCAAGAGACTCTTATGAGAAGAGTGCATTGTAATTGTTTCATGATTCCTTGGAGAATATACAATAGAAGATAGAGGGGTTTTGAGTAGAAAGCTTTCCCCAAGAAAATATCTATGTTGTGGTTTGATTTTCTTCTTCCTTTACTTGTTGTGGTTGGTGATCATGTTTATTTTCCGCAATTGATTTGTAGAAGGATTCCATATCTTGCTTTAGTACATTGCATGATCAGATTGAATCCATTGGTATACACATTGTTTTTATATTTTCTACATCAACCCCTAGAGACTAAATCACCATAATAACAACTAATTAAGCCTCATAAAAGGGACACACATTTAATAAAATGCATGTGAAGCATGAAATATTAAAATGTAGTACAAATAACAAGTCTAATCATACACACTATGAAATATAAATTGATTTTTATGGTATGAAATAAACATAAATTTGTATATTCAGAGATGACAGTAGAGAAATCTATCTTTTAATTGAATACGATCGAATAAATTAATTTTACAATAACAATTTCCCCCCTAGTTTTAGGTATTTTCTACAAATCCCACTCCCTAAGTCAGTCTGTAAGGCCTATAGTGTAAAGGAAACAAGCTACATGGCTTTCTTTTTCAACCCAACAAATTTTCTCTCATGCTTAGATAATATTCTCATTATATAGCATTACAAGCATTTCATATAACCATCAATAGCCAAGGAGCTCTCTTTCACTACTCCACAAAACACAAGGCATACCCTTTCTCTACTCCACAATCTCTTTAAGTACCCTCCTCTTACAATACTCTTTAGTGTATGGATAAAGTGTTTAATCTACTGTGTGCTTTTTGAGAATGAAATACCAAGCAATAATTGGATCTAAAGCATTAAAATAGTAATAAATGCCTAATGGGTGAACGTTTTCTAATTTTCCTTGCCTTTATGCTCACCTACAACCTTACCCTTTTAAAAATAAATTGTGATTTTCTCTTAATGTTGTTTATTACACAATTTGCATATTTCTCATGGATAGAAAAATAAGTGCACAACATGAACATCATAGAGTCTAGTGAACTTGGTGTTTAGTCAATTTAATGTCTTAAATTGCTATCATAAATTATCAACCAAGGTTAGTAATCTAAAGAAGTGTGGTGCACTATATATGCTTAGATGCCCTCTTTCTTACTTCGTTGTGTATTTTTATATTTTGTTTTTGGGAGTTTGTATTTTGTGCCTAATGTTTAAAACTAAAAATTGATCTAAGGAATGAAATCAAAGCTCTAAAATGAAATCTTAAATGCTAAGAAATAACTGAATCTGAAAGAAATTAAATGATGAAAACCTAATCTTTAGAAGGAAGAAAATGAAATGTTATTTTTATTCTAAGAAATGAAATTGATTTACAAATTACTCTTAATAAAATGAATGAAATATAAAATCTAAAAGAAGGAAAAAAAGGAAATGTTAATTAACTAATCTATTTTTCATAAAAATAAATAAATCTTTCGATGGTTACATCTGAGCTATGTTAGACTATTTTATGCCGATGAAACATCTATAGAAAACATCTAATTGAACTTATTTTGCACTTAAACAAGGAATTATTCTAAATTCTATTGAATTCTATTGATCTCTGAATTATGTTCTATTTATCAATATAGCAAAAATAAAACCCTATTCTACCTTATCATTTGAGAATATTAATTCTATGAAAACATAGCATTTGATCTAATTTTAAATCTATCTAAAATGATCAAAGTATAATTCTAATCTAACTCTATCCTAGTTTTAAATCTATCTAAGAATGATAAAATTATTATTCTAATCTAACTCTATTCTACATTCCATGGAACGAAAGCATCAAATCTATTTGTACTGACTGTGCTAATTGGATTCAAATTTAACTAAGGAAAGAAAATAATGACAGAGTATCTATTGCGTAAAACAAAATGTCAAATCTAAATCCTATGGTTTATGTGTAGTCAAATGCGAGAATCAATCTCAATTGGAAGCTGACAGAGTCACGATAATGAAACAATTCATGACAGCAAAGGACATAATAATCAACTATGCGTAAATGTAAACAACTGATTCAGAAAAAAATTAGAAAATAATTGACATGGAATTAAACTATGAAATGATGAGAAATTAAACTACAATAGACAAGGAATTAACTAAGAAATGATGAGAAATTAAGCTATGAAACGAAAATAAATTGAAACTATGAAATGACTAAAAAAAACTCTTTTCCCTGCAGGGGCCCTCTGCAACAGAACGAGTGTAAATCTACTTAGGCTCTCTGCGCATAAATGGTCTGGAACTAGTCTTCTTCATTAACAAAACATAGTTTAAAAATGTATCACAATGTTATCACAAAATCAAAATTATTCCCGGTTTCGACAGACCGATATTTATACAAGGTTTTAAATTAACTATCCGAGACAATTTCGCCTATGGAAAGAAAAATAAATCTAAGAATAGTAGTCTAATAAGAAGCAAAGTCTTCATGGCTCTTTCTCAATTTTCTACGTAAGAGCAAATCGAGAATCTTCATCTACTAATCTCGTCCCTTATCTTGATTGATATTTGACTGCGAGTGTAGACATAATCCTTCTCGAAATTGAAAAGGTAAGTAGGATACGATCCATATATGGACCATTTCAAAGCTACCCATATGAATCGCTTCTTCATTTTCTTCTCGAAACCTGTCAAACAATAACGGTGGCTGCAGAAACAAAGGTTAGCTACAGAATTGCACGAATTCTATAGCTTATTACAAAAATTCATCTAAATAATAATAAACATTATAATATAAAATAAAGATCATCTAAATGCAGTTCAACATACCCCGAATAAGAGACCACTGCACATCCTCATGCAATTTCCAAAATTGTGAGCCTTCACCTTTTACTGCATTTGTTTTGATACCTCTACCAGTAAATCTAACTTCCTCTTCTTTCCTTTCCTTGAGGTGATTGTCATTCTTGGTTTCTACATGAGAATTTTGTACTTCAAACTAGTGACTTTTCTGTTCAAGTAGATATTCCTTTTCTAAATTTTCTTGTTCTTTTTATACCATGTCCCCAAATGTAAAATAGTATTGTCATTGATGACATTTTATAAGTGGTTTTGTTCCTTCTAAGATTCATTTTCTTGCTTGATGTGCCTATTCAGTATCTCTAGTTCATAGATTTCTTGCTTCAAAGTTTTTACTAGAGGCTCTTGTGGACTGGTAGGCTGTTCTTCAACACTTAGACTTCCCTCTACATGTATATTTTCTAAGGACCCAATCTAGTCATAAATTTCTTGTTGTGTTAGGTCAATTTCTGGGGTTCTTCTATTTGGACAGCGTATAGGAGAGGTAGTAATCGACGATGGTACTTGGGCCTCTTCATCTAAATCAACAAACTCTGATTCCTGTGGGGATGTATTATTAAACGGTTTACGAAGTATGGAACTTCTCCTTGGATGTGGAGGTATTAAGATTTCTGAGTTTATAACTTTTCCCTTTTACTTTACATTACCTCTCTTTTTGTAACCACTCTGTTTCTTATTCTTTAGTAGTTCCGCAATGGTGATTTCTTCTTCTTCTTCTTGTGGTTAAGGTGACGATTTGTCTTCAATGCAAGTATCAAGCTTTCTCCTTATTCTTCTTTTGGTTTTATCATCCTTAGGTTGCTCTTTTTCTTCTTCTTGAAAATGATACCTAATCAAGAAAATTTCCCAGGAGTCTCCTATACTCTTTAATTAAATTCAATCAGTATCTTTATTAGTCCATGATGATACATGATATTGTCTATGGATTGGATTCTTTTCTACATAGTTCATGACATTTTCTTTAATCTGTATAATAGGAAGTATGGGAGGTTTATTTCTCCATCCTCTAGGAAATTCATTAACATTCTAGCATGGTAGACAAACATACAACCAAATATACCCTCACAATTAACAAATTTTTGAATAATTAACAACATGTTCCTCCATTTGTTTTTGAGTGTTGTATTGGGAATTACCTTCTTAAAAATAGTAGTGTCCATACCTGGATTTTTCATAAAAATATTACATTCTTCTCCATGAATATATTTGTTTTTGAACCATATTTCACCAGTTTTCGGAAGTTTTGTGGATTTTGCTATGAAGGATTTTGTCACCGAAAAATTTGTGTCCCCAATTTCTACCTCTGCCCCATCGAAGGCTCTTGAGAGGGATTTGGTGACTTATTTGTGGAATCCATTGAACTTCTCTATGAACTAGAGCCGTTGTACCTTTTGTAGAATTTTCTTTATCCATGGATAACCTTCCATGAATTTTCCTCCCATAGGCTTAGTTCTTCCTATTAGACCCATGTCTCCGTTGTAAGGAGTTTTCGCCTTCAAAATTGTTCCTGTTTGACTAGGTGGATTGAGGGTTTGGCTTTGTGTTAATAATGTTGAAAGGAGATTGTAGAGACGTGTAGGTAAATAAGTAATTGGGTGAGGGTTTAGGAACGTGAGTAAGCGGGTTGTGGTATGAGATATGACCGTTAATAATTAATGAATGAAATTGGTCTTGATCATTAAGGGAATATGACACGAATGAAGTGGCGAAATATGGATTTGTGGTGTGAACTAATTACAATCAGTTTTAATGATGAAAATTTGAGGTGGAAACATATGATCATCTAGATTATATAACAATGTTTTTGAACCTTATTATTTAAACAAATTTTGTAACATACCTTGGAATTAGCCTTTGTTTTTCTTCTTTTTGTCTTGATTCCTCAGGTGTCTTTTCAGCATGATCTTCAACTGGAGTCTTCAGTTGCTTTTGTTTAGTATGTCCTGCTTCAAATAGGATGAAAAAGTGTATCATAGTTGCAGAATGTGATGACAGCTGCAGATTATTTTGAGAGCTGTAGAAATGTAGCAATTTTGTAGCTATTCTTTTATTGCTTCTAAAAAAGAAAGGGAACAAAGAATTTGGGATTTTTAGAATGGGAGAAAATATAAGATGTCAGAAATGAACTCTGATTTTCACCTTGTATTTTCTGTACGAGGATGCCAATCATTGATTAATTTTCATACTTATACAATTTTTTTTTTTCTCTCTCTCCTTTTTTTAATAATATATATATATATATATATATATATATATATATATATATATATATATATATATATATATATAATTTTCTCTCTCTCTCCCTCTCTTTTTAGATATGAAAAGTAAAAATAAGACTAAGTTGGGGAAGAAGAAGGATTATTCTTCACCAACCTCATATCAACATTGTCTTGAATTTTTTTAATAAATTCCTCTGTAATTGGTTTATGATAGACCTTTAGTCGATGTCCATTCAAAAGAAAAAGTACCTTTTCTTCATCAAATGTCCTTATCCTGACTGCCCCATTGTCAAATAAATTTTCGATCTCATAAGGCCCAAGCCAATGAGTCTGAAATTTTCCTTGTAAGTCTTTGAACTTCAAATTGAACAAAAGTGCCCAATCTCCTGCTTAAATTTTTTTTTCTTTTATGTATATTTCATGCCATCTAGACTTTTGTTGCTGAACTAGGATGGTATTTTGAACTACATCTTGCTTGATCTCATCAAGCTCATTGAGTTGCTCCATTCTATGCTTTTGGGCTTATGATAAATCAATTCCCAATATGATTGTTGTTTTGAAGGTTTTGATACGAAATTCTATTGGAAACAAGATTTGCTTCCCATAAACAAGTTCATAGGGATTATGTCCTATTGTATTCCTCCATGTATTCTGGTAGGCCCATAAGGCTTCAGGAAGCCAATCTGACCAATCCGTCCTATGTAGATGTACAATATTTGTGAGGATTACTTCAATCACTTTATTGGTAGACTCCACTTGTCCATTTCCATGTGGATGATATGGAGTAGATGTTCTATGTTTGATATTATATTCCTCCACAATCTTTTGCACCATCCTGGATGTAAAATGAGATGCCTGATCTGTCACAATTTCCCTTGGGACACCAAAATGAGTGAAAATATCCTAAAAAAGAAATGAAACTACAACATTTTCATTAGAAAAAGAAAGTGCTTTAGCCTCTACCCATTTAGTGACATAATCATTGCAAACCACAATGTACCTCTTTTGTTTTGATGGTGGATTGATTGGTCCAACAAAATCTAGAGCCCATTTTTCAAAGGGTTCAATGAGTACCTGTGGTTGTAAGGGAATTTCATCTGTAGGAACAAGTTTCCCAATTCTCTTACAACTGTCACAACTTTTGATATATTCCTTGGCATATTTAAATATGCATGTCCAATAATATCCTAAATGAAGGATTTTATAAGCAATCCTCTTATCAGCAAAGTTTCCTCCACAAGGTTCATCATGACATGCCTTCAGGATTTTAGGTATTTCATCTTCTCGTACACATCTCCCGATGATGAGTTCTGGACCTGTCTTGTAAAATTCATCATTTACCCATGAATATAATGCACTTGTTTGAATTATTTTTCTCTTTTCTATAGGAACCAAGTATGCTGGTAATTTTCTTGTAGCTAAGTAGGTAGCAATGTCTGCAAACCATGGAGATTTAGTAGATATTGCAAAAATATATTAATCAGGAAAATTATCCTCTACTGGAGTATCATTATTGTCATTTTTAATTCTAGAGAACAAGTCAACAACTGTGTTCTATTTTCTAGGCCGGTCTAGAATGGTGATGTTAAATTCTTGCAGGAGTAATAACCATCTTGTGATTCTTGTTGGGTATGTGTTATATTCTTTCCACGACTAGTCACGTGTGGGGGGTTCACAAGGGGGGCGATTGGCCCCCATGTACATTGCGCTGGGCGCAGCAGGGGGGTCACAGGGGGGCAATGCCCCGAGAAATTTTTTTTGGACCCTATTTTTGGTGGGCGGACCTGCCCATGGTTTTGTGCATGGGTTTGCACATGGTTTTGGGGCATGATAGTTTTCAACCCCTGGTATTTTGTAGATCCAGTCAAGGGAACTACAATTTTTTTGTAGGTTTTAACCTTGTATAGAAATTATCTGCAAATGAATCTTAAAAAATAGAAAATAAACAATAGCGAGAGCATAAAACATAAAACAGATATACACATAGATTTTCCCCTAGATCCCAAATCGGGACGACCAACTTGATTTTTCATTATATTCCTTTTAGTGTTACAACACATATATATACATACCGAAGCATACATAAACCCAAATCCATTAACCCTGGATTAGAACATAACTATAGTTCCCTTGACCGGATCTACAAAATACCAGGGGCCGAAAACCATCATGCCCCAAAACCATGTGCAAACCCATGCATAAAACCATGGGTGGGTCTGCCCACCAAAAAATAAGGACCAAATTTTTTTTCCCAGGGCGCTGCTTGGGACCTTGAATAGGGGGGGCTGCCGCCCCCCCTGTGACCCCCCTGCTATGCCTGGTGCAATGTACAAACTGCACTATCACCTCCACGCACATGAATAGTTGTGGAAAGAATACAACACATACCGAAATTTCTCCCACTTGTTGTTTTATTTCCACAGGGGGCCATAGGAGAGCTTAGTCATTAGCCCAGCTCTGCAACACCCATTGTTTCTCTACACCAAGAGAACTTATGAGTGCTCATAGAATTCGTCAATGCATCTAAAGCATTCTTCAAGGTGTCCACCTTTACCAGCAACACCCTTTTAGCCTCAACCATATCTCTCACAAATTGATATTGAACATCAATGTGCTTTGTCTTTGAATGATAAGCAGGGTTCTTAGCCAAGAAAATTGCACTGTACCTATCACAGTATATCCTTATAGCTTGTTGCAACAACCCCATACTTGAACACAATCTCTGCAACCAAATTGCTTCTTTGCTTGCATGAGTGGCTGCTATGTATTTTGCCTCTGTAGTTGAAAGAGCCAATACAGACTGTCTTTTACTCATCCAACTGACTGCACCTCCAAATAGGCTAAAAAAATACCCACTTGTATATCTTCTTTGGTCCAGATCTCTAGCCCATTCTGAATCAACAAAACCACAAATGTCCAACACTCTTTCCAATCCTAGTCTTCCCTGGTAGCACAAGCCATAATCACTAGTGCCACGCAAATATTTGAAACCCCTCTTCAGTGATGTCCAATGCCCCTTCCCTGGGTTTGAAATAAACCTGCTCAATACTCCCACTACATGTGTAATGTCTATTCTAGTACAGACCATTGCATACATCAGGCTACCCACTGCACTTGCATATGGAACACGGGACATATCCTCCTCTTCTTCTTGTGTCTTGGAACATTGTTCAGCAGACAAATTTTTACCTACAGGAATTGGAACATTCATCGGTTTACTATCCTGCATATTGAACCTCTGCAATATAGTCTCGACATACTTCCTCTGGTTTAACAAGAGCTTCCTCTTTTCCCTATTTCTCTTAATTTCCATGCCCAAAATATAGTTTGCAGCACCAAGATCCTTCATGTTGAATTTGGAGAACATTTGGGTCTTCAAATCTTGGATAATTTCTTTTTCATTTCCAATCAACAACATATCATCCACATACAAGACCAAATAAATAACACGATCACCAATTAATTTAAAATAAAAACAGTGATCCTCCTTTCTTCTGGTGAAGCCAAGTCCTCGTATATAGGTATCAAATTTCTGATACCACATCCTTGGTGACTGTTTTAACCCATACAAAGACTTATTTAACTTGCATACCAGTTATTTATTTCCCTTCACCATAAAGCCTTCAAGTTGTTTCATGTAGATATCCTCTTCCAGATCCCTGTAAAGAAATGTTGTCTTCACATCCATCTGTTCTACCTCAAAATCAAATGTAGCAGCAACAGATAAAAGTAATCTAATAGAAGTAACTTTGGCAACAGGAGAAAAAAATATCACCAAAATCAATTCTTGACACCTGGGAATAACCTTTTGCTACCAAAATAGCTTTGTATTTCTCCACCTTGCCTTCTACATTCATCTTCTTCTTAAACACCCATTTTCTCCCAATGGGCTTCCTTCCAGCCGGCAACTCCACCAGATCCCATGCCTCATTTTTATGCAAGGATGCCATTTCATCAACCATGGCCTCCTTCCAGAGTTTTACCTCCTCTAAACCTACGGCCTCCCTGATGGTTTTGGGACCACCATCAGTTATAGTTAAAGAAAAATTTGAACAAAAAGTAGATGGACTATACCTTTCTGGTTGTCTTCTTTCTCGAACTCAACTTCTCACAGCTGGAGTTTATGGCTCTTCCTCTTATGAGTCTTCTTCTGTTGTAGAGTCTGATCCATCCTCCTTTAGCTCAAACTCTATATATTCAGGTTCCTTTGGTAGGACTTCATGTTTAACAACTTCTTTCACCTCTCTAAAAACCGCATCTCGGTTGTACATAACCTTCCTTATTTCTGGGTTCCAAAGCTTATAACCCTTTAAACCATCCTTATACCCAATAAAGATGCACCTTTTAGATTTATTATCCAACTTGCTTCTTTTATCCTTTGGAACATGTACATATGCATCACATCCAAATACCCTCAAATGTGAAAGAGAGGGTTTCTTTCCAGTCCATACCTCATGTGGAGTCTTATCCTCCAACGCTGATGAAGGTGATATGTTAACCAAGTAACATGCAGTCTCCACTACCTCTACCCAGAATTCTTGTCCTAACCCAGTAACACTGAGCATGCTTCTTGCCTTTTCCATCAGTGTTCTGTTCATTCTTTCTGCGACTCCATTTTGCTGAGGTGTGTATGGAGTAGTCTTCTGCCATGCTATACCACACTTCTTACAAAACTCTTCAAATTCCTTCTTGCAGAATTCCCCACCATTATCTGTCCTCAACACCTTTATCTTCTTCTCTGTCTGGTTTTCCACCAGAGCCTTAAATTCTTTAAATTTGTCAAAGACTTCAGATTTCTTCCTCAAGAAATATATCCATGTATTCCTTGAGAAGTCATCTATGAATGAAACATAGTACACAGACTTTCCCAGTGATGGAATTGACACAGGTCCAAACACATCGCTGTGCACAAGTTCTAATATCTTGTTCGCCCTCTTAGCACCAGAAGGAAAAATCACCTCATTCTGCTTCCCATATACACAATGTTCACAGAAATCGAATTCCAGAGAGCTATTAGACATGCCTTCTACCACACCATTTCCATGCAGTATCCGAAGCCCCTTCTCTCTAATATGTCTAAGACTTTGATGCCATAGCATGGTATTTTCTCTAGAGGCCGCCAGGCTTTCTGCTCCACTTTCAAAAACCACAGAACTGTTGCACCCATAAATAACAATGCTACCCTGAAGCTTGTACAGAGTTCCAATCCAAACTCCCAGCATTAATACGAGTGCTCCCCGAACCATCTTACATGTATCTTTATAGAACACTGTATTTACACCTGCATCATCCATCTTGCTTACATAAATCATATTTTTGGCCAATGCAGAAATGTGCAGAACACCAAGAAGTGTTCTAATCCTTCCACCTTGTAGCTTCAGCTTGAATTTTCCATGTCTGACGATTCTGGCCTTCCTATCATCACCAAATAAAACATCACCACCATCATATTTATCATACTCGCAGAACCACTCCCTATGAGTAGTGAAGTGAATGGATGCACTTGAGTCAATCAACCATGACTCATGATCTACATGTGTATTTAAAGAAGAAGCCAAATACACATCACCACCTTCATCCGAGGTGGTTTTTGACTTTGCAGAAGGAGCATCATTAGATCCCTTTCCTTTCTTAGGAGCTTTATATCTACAGTCCTTTTTGTAGTGCCCTTCCTTTCCACATTTCCAACACACCTTTACAAAATTTCTAGGAGATTTAGATCTCCCTCTAGATTTAGATCTCCCACTTGAAACCTTATTCTTGTTTTTGTTCTAGGACCTTCCTCGTACAGATAAGGCATCCCCATTATGACCCTCCATATTTCTCTATCTCATTTCCTCCGACAGCAAGGTTGAGACAATGTTATCAAAATTCAAGGTAGTTGTATTGCTACCTATTACAATAACTAGACTGTCCCACAAGTCTGGTAGAGAATACAACAAACTGATGCACTTATCTTCATATGAGATTTTAATATCAAAAGATGAAAGCTGACTTACCACAGTATTGAAGGTGTTCAGATGCTCTGTCATCGAGTCTCCATCCTTCATCCTCAGGTTATACAACTTTTTTTGCAGAAACAATTTATTCACGAGAGACTTAGATTGGTACAAAGTCCCAAGTTTGTCCCACAAATTCTTTGCCATAGCTTCCCCAGAAACATTCAACAATACCGAATCTGAGACACACAATCGTATTGTGCTCTTCTCCTTCCGATCCAAATTCTTCCAGTCTTCATCTGACATTGCCGTTGGTTTAGTACCTAGATCTACCGCGACCCACTGATCTTTATCCACCAGCAGATCCTCCATCTTGAGATTCCACAACTCAAACTTTGACCATTAAATTTCTCAATATCTATCTTTCCACTGCTCACCATCTTCTTTCACCGCAAGAATCGATCTCGCAGATCTCCCACTGAATAGGGTCTACCATAGGCCTGAGAAAAAAACCCTCAACAGCAAAGGCATCCCCTTGAAGCCGAAATAGCTCTAATGCCAAATGTAGGTTTTAACCCTGTACAAAAATTATTTGTAAACGAATCTTAAAAAACATAAAATAAACAATAGTGAGAGCATAAAACATAAAACATATATACACAAATATTTCCCCCTAGATCCCAAATCAAGACGGCCAGCTTGATTTTTCATTATATTCCTTTTAGTGTTACAACACATATATATACATGTCGAAGCATACATAAACCCCAATCCATTAACCCTGGATTAGAACATAACTGTAATTCCCTTGACCGGATCTACAAAATACCAGGGGCCAAAAACCATGATGCCCCAAAACCATGTGCAAACCCATGCACAAAACCATGGGCGGGTCCGCCCACCGAAAAATAAGGACCAACTTTTTTTTCCTGGGTCACTTCCCCAGACCCCAAATAAGGGGGGATGCCACCCCCCTGTGACCTCCCTGCTATGCCCGATACAATGTATAAGGGGTACTACCACCCCCCCTGTGATCCCCCCCCCCTCCCCACCCCCCCCACACGTGACTAGTAGTGGAAAGAATATAACACATACCTAACATATGTTCTAATCCAAGGTTAATGGATTGGGGTTTATGTATGCTTCAACATGTATATATATGTGTTGTAACACTAAAAGGAAAATAATGAAAAATCAAGTTGGTCATCCCGATTTGGGATCCAGGGGAAATCTCTGTGTTTATATGTTTTATGTTTTATGCTCTCGCTATTGTTTATTTTCTATTTTAAGATTTGTTTGTAGATAATTTCTGTACAGAGTTAAAACCTACATTTGGTATCATAGAAATTTTGGCTTCAAGGGGATGCCTTTGCTGCTAAAGGGTTTTTTTCTTGGGCCTATGGTAGACCTTATTCAATGCGAGATCTGTGGAATCAATTCTTGCGGTGAAAGAAGATGGCGAGTAGTGGAAAGATAGAGATTGATAAATTTAATGGTCAGAGTTTTGAGTTGTGGAAGCTTAAGATGGAGGATTTACTGGTGGATGAAGACCAGTGGATCGCGGTAGATCCACATACTAAACCAACGACAATGTTAGATGAAGACTGGAAAAAGTTGGATCGGAAGGCGAAGAGCACAACACGGTTGTGTGTCTCAGATTCGATATTGTTGAATGTATCTAGGGAAGCTACAACAAATAATTTGTGGGAAAAACTTGGGACTTTGTACCAATATAACTCTCTGGTGAATAAATTTTTGCTGCAAAAAAAACTGTATAACCTAAGGATGAAGGATGGAGACTCGATGACAGAGCATCTGAACGCCTTCAATACTGTGGTAAGTCATCTTTCATCTGTTGATATTAAAATCTCAGATGAAGATAAGTGAATCAGTTTGTTGTGTTCTCTACCAGACTCGTGGGGCAGTCTAGTTATTGCAATAGGTAGCAATACAACTACCTTGAATTTTGATGACATTGTCTCAGCCTTACTATCGGAGGAAATGAGACGGAGAAGTATGGGGGGTCAGAATGGAGATGCTTTATCTGTACAAGGAAGGTCCAAGAAAAAAAACAAGAATAAGGTTTCGAGTGGGAGATATAAATCTAGAGGGAGATCTAAATCTCCTGGAAAGTTTGTAAAGGTGTGCTGGAAATGCGGAAAGGAAGGGCACTACAAAGAGGACTGCAGATCTAAAGCTCCTGATAAAGGAAAGGGATTTGATGATGCTCCTTCTACAAAGGAAAAAACCACCTCAGATGAATGTGGGGATGTGTATTTGGCTTCTTCTTCAAATACACATGTAGATCACGAGTCATGGTTGATTAAATCAGGTGCATCCTTTCACTTCACTCCCCATAGGGAGTGGTTTTGTGAGTATTAGAAATATGATGGTAGTGATGTCTTATTAGGTGATGATAGGAAGGCCATAATCGTCCGACATGAAAAATTCAAACTGAAGCTGCAAGTTGGAAGGATTAGAACACTTCCTGGTGTTTTTCACATTCCTGCATTGTCCAAAAATCTGATTTCTGTAAGCAAGATGGATGATGCAGGTGTAAAAAAAATGTTTGAGAAAGATACCTGTAAGATGGTTTGGGGAGAATTGGTATTAATGAAGGGAGTTCGGATTGGAACTCTGTACAAGCTTCAGGGTAGCACTGTTATTGATGGGTGCAACAGTTCTGTGGTTCTCGAAAGTGGAGCAGAAAGCCTAGTGGTCTTTGGAGAAAAGACCATGATATGGCATCAAAGGCTTGGACATATTGGAGAGAAGGGCCTTCAGATACTGCATGGAAATGGTATGGTAGAAGGTATGTTTAATATCTCTCTGGATTTCAATTTCTGTGAACATTGTGTATATGGGAAGCAGAATCGGGTGAGTTTTCCTTCTGGTGCTAGGAGGGCGAACAAGATATTAGAGATTAGAGCTTGTGCACAGTGATGTGTTTGGACCTGTGTTGGTTCCATCACTGGGAAAGTCTGTGTACTATGTTTCATTCATAGATGAATTCTCAAGTAATACATGGATATATTTCTTGAGGAAGAAATCTGAATTCTTTGACAGATTTAAAGAATTTAAGGCTCTGGTGGAAAACCAGACAGAGAAGAAGATAAAGGTGCTGAGGACAGATAATGGTGGGGAATTTTTCAAGAAGGAATTTGAAGAGTTATGTAAGAAGTGTGGTATAGCATGATAGAAGACTACTCCATAGAAAGCTTAGCAAAATGGAGTTGCAGAAAGAATGAATAGAACGCTGATGGAAAAGGCAAGAAGCATGCTCAGTGGTATCGGGTTAGGACAAGAATTCTAGGCAGAGGCAGTGGAGACTGCATGTTACTTGGTTAACATATCACCTTCATTAGCATTGGAGGATAAGACTCCACATGAGGTATGGATTGGTAAGAAACCATCTCTTTCACATCTGAGGGTATTTGGATGTGATGCATATGTACATGTTCCAAAGGATAAAAGGAGAAAGTTGGATAATAAATCTGAAAGGTGCATCTTTATTGGGTATAAGGATGGTTTAAAGGGTTACAAGCTTTGGAACCCAGAAATAAGGAAGCTTTGGTATTGTATGTGGATGATATGTTGTTGATTGGAAATGACAAAGAAATTTTACAAGATTTGAAGACCCAACTATTCTCCAAATTTGACATGAAAGATTTTGGTGTTGCAAACTATATTTTGGGCATCGAAATAAATAGAGATCTGGCAAAGAGGAAGCTCTGGTTAAAATAGAGGAAGTATGTTGAGACTATATTGTAGAGGTTCAATATGTAGGACAGTAAACCGGTGAATGTTCCAATTCCTGTAGGTGTAAAGCTGTCTGCTGAACAGTGTCCCAAGACACAAGAAGAAGAGGAGGATGTGTCCCGTGTTCCATATGCAAGTGCATTGTGTAGCCTGATGTATGCAATGGTCTGTACTAGACCAGACATTGCACATGCAGTGGGAGTATTGAGTAGGTTTATGTCAAACCCAGGGAAGGAGCATTGGACAACAGTAAAGCGGGTTTTTTGATATTTGTGTGGAACTAGTAATTATGACTTGTGCTACCAGGGAAGACTAGTATTGGAAAGAGTGTTGGACATTCACGGTTTTGTTGATGCAGACTGGGCTAGAGATCTGGACCAAATAAGATCTAGAAGTGGGTATGTGTTTATTCTATTTGGAGGTGCAGTCAGTTGGATGAGTAAAAGACAATCTATAGTGGCTCTTTCAGTTACAGAGGCAGAATACATGGTAGCCACTCATGCAAGCAAGGAAGCAATTTGGTTGCAGAGATTGTGTTCAAGTATGGGATTGGTGTAGCAAGCTATAAGGATAGAATGTGATAGCCAAAGTGCAATTTTATTGGCTAAGAACCTTGCTTATTATTCAAAGACAAAGCACATTGATATTCAATATCACTTTGTGAGAGATATGGTTGAGGCTAAAAGGGTGTTGCTGGTAAAGGTGGACACTTTGAAGAATGTTGTAGATTCATTGACGAAGTTTGTGAGCACTCAGAAGTTCTCTTGGTGTAGAGAAACAATGGGTGTTTCAAAAAGAAAACAACAAGTGGGAGAATGTTGGGTATGTGTTATATTGTTTCCACGACTAGTCACACGCAGGGGGGCGATAGCCCCCATTGTACATTGTGCCGAGCATAGCAGGGGGGACGGTAGCCCCCCTTGTTCGAGGTCCACAACAGCGCTCCGAATTTTTTTTTTGGACACTATTTTTCGGTGGGTGGACCTGCCCATGGTTTTGTGCATGGGTTTGCACATGATTTTGGGGCATGAGGGTTTTTGGCCCCTGCTATTTTGTAGATCCGGTCAAGGGAACTGCGGTTATGTTCTAATCCAAGGTTCATGGAATGGGGTTTATGTATGCTTTGGCATGTATATATATGTGTTGTAACACTAAAAGGAATATAATGAAAAATCAATCTAGTTGTCCCGATTTGGGATCCAGGGAAAATCTCTGTGTTTATCTGTTTTATGCTTTATGCTCTCGCTATTGTTTATTTTATGTTTTAATATTTCTTTGTAGATAATTTCTATATAGGGTTAAAACCTACAATTTTGCCATTAGTGATAGATTTATTCATCGAAAACCTAATTTCAGAATGATCTGTGTGAATAAAGGTTTCATATCCAGTGATGTAGTGCCTAAACTTGTTAATATCATGGACACTGGTTAGAAATTCTTTTTCAGTAACAGTGTAATTTAACTCAGCAGGAGTCAAAATTTTTCTTGTGTAGTAGATGGCATAGGGGGTCAAATATTTTTTTCATAATACAATTCCTAGAGCTGTATCTGAAGCATCTATTGAGATATGAAAAATTATTTTCCAATTTGGTCCTCTTAAGATGGGTGCCTCAGATATTTTTTTCTTTTAAATTTTCAAATGCTATTTGGCACTCATGATTCCAACTAAATTCACAACCTTTGTTAAGAAATTTGAAGAGTGGAGATGCAATTTTCGTGAAGTTTTATATAAATCTTCTATAGTATCCTGTAAAACTGAGAAAACTTCTAACATCTTTTTGACAATTTGGAATTGATAATTTGGAGATGACTTCAACTTTGGATGAGTCTACTTTAATTCCATCCCCTGAAATGTGGTGTCCTAAAACAATTCCTTCAGTAAACACCATAAATAATTTTTCATGACTTAATGAAAGAGTTTCTTCTTTATATCTTTTAAGAACTTTTTCCAAATTTTCAAGAGCCTCTTCAAAAGAAATTCCATAAAATGTAAAATCATCCATATACGCTTCCACACAATCATGTATTAAATCAGAGAAAATTCCTAATACTGCTCTTTGGAATGTTACAGGTGCATTGCACAATCCAAAAGGTAGTACTTGGTAAGAATAGGTTCCCCATGGACAAGTGAATGTGGTTTTGTCTTGGTCTTCAGGTGCTACTTGAATTTGATTGTAACCACTAAAACTGTTCAAGAATGAGAAATATTTCTTCCCTCCTAATGTATCCAAAGCTTGATCTATGAAAGGTAATGGGAAATGATATTTTAGAGTAGCTTTATTAAATTCTAGATAATCAATGCATACCCTCCATTTACCATTAATTTTAAGGACAATCACCAAGGGAGAAACCCACTGACCATCTAAAATTAGATAAATGAAGTTTTCATTCAACAATTTTTGCAATTCTTCTTTCACAATTTCCCTAAGATTTGGATTCATCCTTCTTTGAGGTTGTCTGATAGGTATAGAATTTTCCTCAATATATATATGATGTATGCAAGTCTCAGGATTAATTCCCTTCATGTCAGTGTACTTCCATGCATATGCAGAAGAATGTTTTTGCATTGTTTTGATTAAATCTTCTTGTTGGAGTTTCTCCAAGTTTTTTTTTTATGTTTAAATATTTTACTGGAAATATTTTAACTATAGAGTTACCAAATTCTTCGATAGAATATAAAGACATATGTCTGGATGAAAAGTATTCAATATTACATTGTTATTGAAAATTATGATCATCTTCACATTGTGAAGATGTTTCAAAAATTTCTATTGAATTTAAAATTTCACTTTCTTCACTAATATGAGAAATAGTAAAGAGAGGTTTTATATCATTTCCATCATCCATCCATTCTTCATTTTCTATTTCTGTAATTGTTTTTTATGGAGGATATAGAGTGAATTTATTTGTTGAATTACCATAAGAAATAAACATATCACTAGATCTACAACTAATGAAAGCATCAGTTGTAGCTAACCAAGGTCTTCCTAATATCAGTGGATGTCCCACTGGGTTGTACTTGCGAGTTAAGATCATAAAGTCAACTAGATATTCCCAAGAGTCTCAGGACATGTAAATGTCTTCTAATACACCATCTCGCTTGATTACTGATATGTCTGCTAATTGCAGTAATGTTGGTGTATACTGAAGGTTTGGAAGCCTAAGTTGTTCCATGGTTTGTTTTCTCATGATGTTTATGGCTACTCCTAAGTCGATCAATGTATTTGAAATATCAATACCTTTGATGTGTGTTTTTACAATTGGACTTCTTGGATCCAAATATTTTTGTATGACTATTTTTCCCATTATAATGTCTAAAATTTTTCCTACTAACTGAATCTTTTTTAATTCTTTTGTTTTTCTTCCATATTTTTTAATTCTCAACTCTCTTATTGTTTTAGCTAGGATAGTAATCTCTTTAATGGCCTGCAACAAAGGGATTTTTATATAGACATTTTTCATTTAATCTATAAAATCATAGTTAGGTAACATAATTTGTTTTTTCTACCCCTCTATTGATTTGTAATCTTCAGGGAAAGGAGGGTTAGATACAAATACTAAAGGTTTATCTATGATAGGAGTTGAGTTTTTTGGATTCTATTGTTTTCAATTTTGAGAATGTCGATTCTGTTGAAGGGATGTCCCTTCTCCAGAATTTTTATTTTGCTGTAGAGAAATTTTTTCATCAAGGTCATATTTTTCCTGAATAATAACAGAAGGCCTTTTCCTTTCTAATATCCTACCAGATCTAAGTCAAACATTGTTAATATCTGGTGGAGCAATCATATAAGTTGGAAAATTATGTCCTTCTATGTTATAACTAGATTGAGCATTTTTATTGTTCGGGTTTGGTAATGGCTGGGCAGGTAGTTGATTATGTTGTGGAAAATGTTGGGGAGGATAGTTTGGATAGGATTATGGATATTGGTGATATTGAGAGTATTGACCATAAGGATTTTCATTCCTTGTGTCCAAGGTTGTTGCCATGGCATTGATGAATTCTAAATTTTTTGTGGGGGATGAGTATACATTTGATTGTTAAAACATTGTGTTTGTGGCCCTTGCCATGGTCTTCTAGAGACAAAACAAAGAGGTTCTATTGGATCTGGAGCTAATTATTCTTGGAAAACGACCTTAAGACTTGGTATAGAGGGACATATTTTTGTTTCATGGTGTTCTGCACAAATAACACAGGTCTATATGACTTTTATTTCAAGAGGACATTCTCTTAAGGCATGTTTATTTCTACATTTAGGACAGAAAATAGTTAAGGCATCAGTTTCAACTTTCTGATTGTTTTGTAATTTTAGGATGTCTATTTTTTCACTAAGACTCCCTAAGATATCTGTTTTAAATTCATCAAGCATATTTCCAATATCTTCCCTAATTACTGTTCCAGTTTTAGATTTATTCACTCTGGATAGGATATGATCTCTTGCATTTTTCCCGGTTCTTGATTTTCCTCTCGAAAGATGAATGCATAATTCAACAATTTCAGATAATGATAGTTGAGAGATGTCTCCCTTTTCCACCATGTTAAGAATATCTATCCATTCATCTCTGATGGCTTTAAACAAAATATCTTTTAAAGTATCTTGATCTAAGTATTCCATTTTAACTCTTTTTATATTGTAATTGAATCTCTCAAATAAGTCTTCCAAGTTTTCATCCTCTCTTTGCATAATTTTAAATACTTCATCCTTACGATTAATAGGTGTGCAATAATACATATACCTTTGAAAAAATGAAATTTTCATCTCATCCCATGTCCTAATAAATTTTGTTATCAAGCCCATGAACCATTTTAAAGTTGCACCCTTGAGTGTTGTAGGAAATAGCTTCAATTTTTTAGAGTCTTGTAAGTAGTCATATGATCTACATAAAACCTCAAATCAAATAAAAATAATTTGGGATCATCATTCCTTAATCCATTGAAATTGGGAAGGATGGAAGGTGAAATATTCTTCATTGTGGTATTTGTATCCTCATCAACTATAGGAAATCCAACAGAGTTATGGTATTCTCTATTTTATCTTCTTCTATTCTCTTCACCTCTTCCTCTACCTCGTCCTACACCTCTTCTTCCTTCTTTTATTTTTAAGGCTTCCCCATTAAGAACTTCTCCTTCTCCTTCTCCTTCTTCGACCATTGTAGATTCCTCAGAGCTAATATAGGGTTCTAACTGTAGAGTTAATTGTTATTCCTCTGGTTCTTCTATCAATGGGATGTTGAAGAAGGTTTCTTATTCTTCCTCACTAGGGATTTCTAACTCTTGAGCTAGAATCTGTTCTCCTATAGAGGTGAAAAAGGTTACTCCTTCGATTGGAGATCTAGGATTTTCCTCTTCTAAGACTACCTTAGTAGATGAAGTTGGAGAGTCTCTTGGTTGGATTTCTGACCTTAAGACTTAAGGGAGCCTATGTCTTGTTGTGAGAAATGGAATATGAATTTTAGATGGTGGTGTGTCACTTCGTGGTCTTTGTTGAGAATTTGGAGGGCTGGTGATTAATTCAAATTCTCTTCTTGATAATTATTTGTGAACTTACTTGAGATACTTATGTCTTGTCTTATTTATCTTATTTATTATTTCATCAATTCAATTATAAAAATACACGAGACATAAAATTAGGCTCCTAGAGCCAAGGAAAAACCTCTCCCTCTTGAAGAGGAAAACCCGCAAAGAATTATTCTTATAGATCTTCAAATGACAAGTACCATGACCAAGACTCAGACCCTTGACCTAGGAATTCCTCCAAGACCTTGTCAATGCTTCTTTGTTTTCCTTCAATGTTGATCCTCCATTTCTACACTAGCTTACACTGATATGCACCATCCTTAGAGATCTATGTCTCTAATTTGATATTTGAGCTCATTTTCTTGCTCCATTTTTTCTTGACCTATATTCTCTTTGTACTGAATATAGGAAGTTAATGTAGAAATTTGAATAATAGATGAGTTATTCACCAAGATTATCCTGATTACACACTATTTGAGCTTCATGCATAATACATAACCTCTTCTACCATTGATCATCAATTTGCGGAATTAGAAGCAGTCGCATACGCACATTAAAACATAATCAAGCACACATATAACACAGTATGTAATGGGGAAAGCTTACAGCTGAAAACCCCCAACTATCTGTATATTATAATGATAGAGAACATGTAAAAATACATAGCACAAACTCCTCACAAGCTCTCAGCACTATCTCCAATTGTTACACACTAACTAGCTCAGATATGAACAAGTCACAAGTTCAAATCTCCTCCACCTGTTAGCTTGCCTCTACTGCGCAATCCAAGATGAATAATGATGAGATCCAAGTTCGAATCCCACTGGCTTGTACTGCGCAATCCTCATTTGCAATCTCAATCAATGTGTGTGCAAATCTCATGCACAGCTATAGTCACAACTGATAGTAGACTCACCCTTTCACCCACCTCTAACACTGGTCTCCACTGAACTGTCCATGCATTGCAGTTAACCGATGTATTCTTTAGTTGATTTATGAGTTAATAATTAGTGAATTAATTAATAATTAATTCACACCACTCATCACTAGTGTATTTATCAGTTAGACTAAATATAACTAGTTTAACTAAGTTAAACCGAACACAACTCCATCAACTGTCTCATCAACTCAACCAAACTCTGCCACATGAGTTCTAACTGAAGTCAACCATGCAATAGCTCAACTAAACCCTAGGAATAGTGTAATTCCTTCTGTCAGCTACATGTACACACGTACCGAATCGAAGTGCTCCAAGAGAATAAGATAATGTTTAGAGTCCAAATATTATTAAGAGCTAATAATATTCGACATATCTATTTTTAGATCGGTAGTCTAAAAAATAGACTCCGCCGCATGTCTAAAAATAGAGGTCCAACTATTTTTACCAACTTCGACCAAGTATCCATAAATAGCATCCTGCAACTCATAGACCATGATCCATATGTCTAAAAATAGACATAGTCTAAAAATAGACTTTGTGACAAAATATCACCTGTGTGGCCCCCACCTAGTTTAGGTGATCACTTTCCAACTAGGATCAGGAAAGATGTTTCAGGATGCCTCCTTCACTATTTCTTGTTGAAATCTTCAACAGTTAAATCATAGGTTTACCTTCCTTATATGCTTGTACTTTCGACTATCATCATCATGAGAGAGTTACTACTTCATTGTATCCATACTTCTTTCTATCCTATGTATGCACTGATTTCTGACCTATAGAATGCCTTAAAAAATATATTTACTTCAGCACAATCTGCATCTTTTCACTGCCCTTTACTTAAACCAAACTTATATATGCTATAACCATCACAGATATATTTTTACTGATCCTGTCCCGTGATCCGCATTGTTTTCAACCTTATAGTATGTCCCTTTATCCTCTTTGTTAACAACAGATATACCATCATTTAACCTTGTACTAAACCATTGAAATCCACACTTAAAATCTTCCTGAAAACCACATCTAAACCCTTTATGAAATATACACTATTTTAGAGTGATCTACATTCCTATACCTCTGTACCTCTGAAATTCGTATTTTTTTGTACCTCTGAAAATTCACATTTTTCTGTGTATTTATAGTGGTATTCATTCTTGATTTAGGATGACAATACAGTTAGCTATTAGGCCTACTTCTCCATAGTTTATAAGCTTACTTGTAGTGTATTTACTCCAACATTTAATGAGGCATTTATTCACTGTATTGAAGCTTATATTGAAGCATTGAGTGAGGGTTGTTTTGATCCATTCCTTCAAGGATTTGTGACAAGGTTTATGAAAAGGTCTGGTGCATATATTGATGACTAGACTCTTCATTTACTAGACACTTAATTACACATGTAACTAGAAGACAACCCTAATAGACATCAAGAAGAAGTTTATTGACCTATAATAAAATCTTGCTCATGAAACCTATCAAGCAAGTACAAAAAAAATACATTTTATTATTTTTGTCTTCTTCTTTAGATAAAATATATAATTACAGAGTCAATATGAAGATCGACCTAGTTACACTTTTCAACACTCACTCTTAAATATGAAGAAATTCATACAGGTACATGGTCACTTTCAAACTAAAGAATATCATAAGAAGAATCATATTGGTAATCACATCTGTATAGCATCATAATGACTGGCATTGTCCTAGTGAAAGGCCTTGACTAACAACCCCATATCTTAACGATACAATGGGCTACAATGCCGACGAGACACATGAATAATAGACACCATAGTCATTGTCTCTCCAAAGTACATACCACACCTAGGTTTTCCCAGAGTATGAACTTCTTGGACTATTCTTTTCTTGGGTAGCCAGCCCTCAAATAATATCAGTCCTTGACTACTCTTATCTTGAATTCCCTATCTCATTCTCAAAGATTATCAAATGCCAAATGATTACCCAATCCTCCATTCTGTCTTCCATGTGAAGACCATAATGATGTGTCTATCCATTCTCTTAACATGGACTTCACTAAGAATTACGGTTGTTAGTCTTGGTCTAGTTCATGACACATGTAATAGAGAATCACATACATCACTCCCTCTCAACACAGGAAGGACATACTTCAAGTTTCTTCCAAGCAAGAAACTTACCACCAGGTTTCCTCTCAACCAGGGTCATAGCAGCAATCTAGTTACTCATGAATAATTCCCCCCCTTGATGTCATGGATTTTGATATTGAGGAATCTTCAACTTTCGGCTTCATAGGGCACATATCATCCATAATTTTCAATCACGAGTCATGTCCACTATTGGAAAGTGATTCATCAATATTTCTCATCTGGTACACCGTTATGCCATGCTAATTTACTTCGAATCATATCCAAGGATCTTACATCCTTTATCATGATAAGAAAACCTGCACAAATTCATCCAGATAAACATATATATATGAGCTTTAAAAAAAAAAGTTACCATAGTGATGATCTTTCACCATGACATCTTCGTGTAGGCATCAACATCCTTTATTTAGATTGACACATATCCTAATGATATGTTTTGTCAAGGGTCTTCTTCTTTACCAAATTTCTATCAGAGTCTACATATCCTCCCTGGAGATCTCCTAGTCACATATTCTTGGTCTCTAGATGATAACTGCCTCTTAACGTGGTTACATTTCATGACCTCTTACTCTCTACACATTCTTCATTCCCATGATCTTACAAATTTTCCAATTTCTTGTTCATATACAACCACCTCATATTTCATGAGGATATATATATGTTGATTGCATCAGTCAGTGCACGAAGAGATCCTCCTTCGTAGATCATACTTCTAAATATCGATGTCTATTACCTGCAACCATATGACATGACTTCATAGCATCCAGTGTCAGCATATAAAAATATACATACCTCATACCATTATCATTTAAGTCATATTGTAGCAGTTTTACTAGAATGAAGAGCTCCATTCCCTTGACCTACTTCATTCATACGTCATCACATCCCAAAATTATGTTTCCATGATGACCCTTCATCTTGATGACTTCCTTCCATCACTGTTGTTATCAGAGAGGTTTTCCCGGAGCTCCTTCACCAAGAGCTCCTTCCATGCTTTTATCATGATGCTATAATATACATTTCTTATCATACTATTTTACAACCAACAAAAATATCTTAAAGGAGAGGATGATCTCAATCACAGAGGAGATCCCTCGCTTCTTCTTTCTTAGATTTATTTGCATCAGGTTCTTCTCTCATTTATGAGATATGGGCTTCTTCCCTATTTCTCTTGTCCTTTTCATATTTAGGACAATCTATTTTATAATTCCCAAGTTCATCACATCCAAATCATCGTGCTTTATCCATACTATTCTGAGGACCAAACTTATCGAATCTTCCTTTCTTCCTTAACGTGGCTGTAAAGGCTTGATTCCCTTCACTTGATCCTGTAACACCTTTGGATCTCAATGTTGTTTCCTCTATTTTACATAGAGACAATAAATCATGGAATGGAATGGATTCTTTCTTCTAGTATAAACTTGAAATGAAGTTTCACCATTATTTTTGCAGAGCATTCAACACCACTATAATCATCTCAGTGTTAGACATTACTTCTCCCAGTTCCTACAGTTGATCTCAGATTTATTCTCCTGCAGTATTCACAGAGAATAGCTCCATCAATTTATCATATATTCCTTTTTGATGATTTTAGATTTGATACATTGGGGATGAGAGAGTATTTAATGGATTCTATAAGAATCCTTTGGGCTCTTATATCTCCCTTCATGTATTTGGAATGAATTCATTGTCCTTGTCTTCCATGTAGGAAAGTCTGAAACCCTAACCAATTTATTGCTTTCTTTGCAAATAAAACATTTTTATAGATTCATATGAAGTCATAGAGATACTTACTTGAGTAGATTCTTTTCTTCTTCTATTAGCTTCTTTGTTGAAGATGATGGCAAGATATCCCTCTTAGATTGATTTCAAAGTAGGTGATCTTGGATCCTTGATAATCAAGGATTACTTCAGAATGAAGATGTCTTCAATAGTGTTGAGTGATTCTTAATGATGTATCTTCCAAAAATGTATTCAATATAAAGAATATTTGAAGTTAAAGATTTCCTCCTCGATGTGTGGATTCCTTCTATAAGGGTGAAATTCTTCTTGAGATTACTTGAGGCTTTCCTTGCAAACTGATTTTACCTTATAATGTAGACTTTGAATTTTGCTTTGATGCTTTCTAGAAAATTGAATTTTGATCATTGAGTGTCTTTTTGTCAAATAGTCCTTTGTCTTTAGCACCTTAGCTCTAATACCATGTTGAGAATTTGGAGGGCTAGTGATTAATTCAAATTCTCTTCTTGATAATTACTTATGAACTTACTTGAAATACTTATGTCTTGTCTTCTTTATCTTAGTTATTCATCAGGTCAATTATCAAAATACACGAGACAAAAAATTAGGTTCCTACAGCCAGGGCAAAACCTCTCCCTCTTGGAGAGGAAAACCCGCAAAGAATTCTTCTTATAGGTCTTCAAATGACAAGTACCATGACCAAGACTCAGACCCCTGACTTAGGAATGCCTCTAAGACCTTGCCAATGCTTCTTTGTTTGACTCCAACATTGATCCTCCATTGCTGCACTAGCTTACACTGATCTGCACCATCCTTAAAGATCTCAGTCTCAAATTTGATCTTTGATCTCATCTTCTTGCTCCATGTTTTCTTGAACTATATTTTCTTTGTACTGAAGATAGGAAGGTAAATCATAGATTTACCTTCCTTCTATGCTTTCACTTTCAAGTGCCATCATCATGAGAGAGTTACTACTTCATTGTATTCATACTTCTTCCTATATTATGTATGCACTGATTCCTCACCTGTAGAATGCCTTCAAACACATATTTAATTCAGGAAAATATGCATCTTTTCACTACCCTTTACTTAAAATGAACTTATATATGCTATAACCATCACAGAGATATTTTCACTGATTCTATCATGTGATCCACACTATTTTCAGCCTTATAGTCTGTCCCTTTATCCTCTTTTTTGACCGAAGATATACCATCATTTAACCCTATACTAAACCACTGAAATTTGCACTTAAACTCTTCCTGGAAATCACATATGAACCCTTCTTGAAATCTACACCATTTCAGAGTGATCTGCATTCCTGTACCTCTTTACCTCTGAAATTCATATTTTTCTGTACCTCTGAAAATTCAATTTTTTTTATGTATTTATAGTGGTATCAATTTTGGATTTAGGCCAACCATACAGTCAACTATTAGGCTGAATTCTCCACAATTTAGAATCTGACTTGTAGTGTATTTACTCCAACATTTAATGAGGCATTTCTTCACTGTATTGAAGTTTATATTCCAGCATTGAGTGAGGGTTGTTTTGAGCCATTCCTTCAAGGATTTATGAAAAGGTTTATGACAAGGTCTTGAGCGTATATTGATGAGTAGACTCTGCATTTACTAGAAACTTATTTACACATGTAACTAGAAGAAAACCCTAATAGACATCAAGTAGAAGTCTATTGACCTATAATAAAATATTTCTCATGAAACCCATGAAGCAAGTACAACCAAAAATACATTTTATTATATGTGTCTTCTTCTTTACATAAAATCTATAATTGCATAGTCAATATGAAGACCCACCTAGTTACACTTTTCAACAGTCTTGGTGGAGTGAGTTGTGTTGCTGGAATCAAACTTCTACCTCTAGCTATGAATCTACCCCTAGAGTCTCTTTCTCTACGCGTATCAATTTTTTTTAGATGTAAGAAATAAGGCTTCCTAATTACACTTCCCCAACAACGATGCTAAAATGTTTAGTCAATTTAATTTATTAAATTGCTATCATAAATTATTGACCGAGGTTAGTAATTTGATGAAGTGCATCTTACTTGCCCTTCTTTCTTACTTCGTTGTATATTTTTATATTTTTTTTGCGGGGGTTGTATTTTATGCCTAATGTTTAAAACTAACAATTGATCTACGGAATGAAATATAAGCTCTAAAATGAAATCTTAAATGCTAAGAAATTGTTAGGTCCCTATATTAATATTATAGTCCCTTATTGTTGTTAGTGTAACCCCCTTATTGTTGTTTTACCCCTGTAACCCTAATATTGTTATTATTGTGCCCTTACATTATTATTGTTAGGTCGGCTAGGATTATCTTGTGACCCCATCGAGTCCTATATATAGAAGGAGGTTTTTTCATTTGTATTATCCAAGCCTTGTTCATTTATGTAATGTAAAGGAGGTTTCCCCCTCGAAGTGGCTTATTTCTAAGGTGTTGATCTCTCTTTTCTTCTATTTTTGGAGCTGGCTTCATAACATTTAGTATCAGAGCTTTGGATTCTAGGGTTTCACTGCTCCAAACATGTCATCATGGAATTTTCGCTAAAATTTTTTTTCTACGAAGGTTTAGAAGCTGAAATTTTTATAGCGTGAAGCTGAAAGCTTGAGGAAAGTCGTGTAAAAATTTTAGATCTTGGTTTGCAATATTTTCGGAGATATGATCTGTGGAAGTTAGGGTTTTTTAGGCTCCCGAATTTAACCTAAACATGTCATCATGGTATTTTTTCTATAACGTTTTTTCTAAGAAGTTTCAGAAGCTGAAATGTTTACATAATGAAGTCAAAATCCTGAGGAACATCATGTAAAAAGTTGAGATCTTGGTTCACAATAGTTTCAGAGATATGATCTGTGGAGGTTATGGTTTTTTCAGGCTCCCAAATTTCATCTCAAAGAGGTGACCATGGGAAAATTATTATAACTCTCTCTCTGAGCATTGGATTGGAATTATGTAAAAAGTGGCCTCAAGTAAACAGATTGTAGTTTCTTGTGTATCAATTTCTGATCCGAAGGAGGAAACAATGACATGTGGCACGCTGTACAAATTTGCTCTACTGAACCAGTCTATAATTAGGTCATTGTGGGAGATTGGGCATAACTTTTCCTTGAAGAATCCAAATCAGGTTAGACCTGCGGGATTTTAAAGAAGCTTTAGAGGGATACTACAGGGAAAAATTTCATATATTAAAGATCCAAAATCACATAGATAATTTAGTTTCAATATCGAGCTCCTCAAAAGAAAGAAAAAGATGTGTATTTTTTCTGAATTGCATGTCTTGTGTGAAAAATCAATTTGAATTGATTCCAAGGGAATACTGTAGAATATATATCATTATTGGGTTCTAAAATCCCCTGAAAAATAATTAAACACCCATTAAGCCTTTATAAGGCTCTACTATGACTCATGAAGAAGAAGAAATGAAACATGACATATCAAAATTACAAGAGCAAGTGCACCGACTTTCACTCTCTCAAAGAGCAACAAAAAATGAAATGGAAGTTTTCAAGAAAGGCATGGAAGTGAAGATGGATGGTTTGAATAAAGGCATGGAAGCTAATATGGAGGATTTGAAGAAAGGCGTGGAAGCTAAGATTGATGGTTATAATAATGGCATGGAAGACATGGAAGAAAAAATGGAAGACATGAAGAATGATATAAAAGCAGGCATGGAAGGTTTGACAAAGTTGATACAAGAAATGATTCCTAATGGAAAAAAGATAGTAGAGGAAAGTCATGATGAGAAAAAAATAAATGTTAATCGTGATTTCATAAACTCGAATGTTGGATGGAAGACCCACCATATTCCAAAGATTGAGATGAGGAGATTTGATGGCAAGGATCATGTAAGATGGATACTATAGATGGAGAATTATTTTGATCTCAATAATGTGCAAA
Source organism: Pinus albicaulis (assembly GCA_034641835.2). NCBI lineage: Eukaryota > Viridiplantae > Streptophyta > Pinopsida > Pinales > Pinaceae > Pinus > Pinus albicaulis. The sequence continues at coordinate 1,491,787,748 of CM076580.1, forward strand.
ACACACACAAGGTACACATCACAACTTTATATTTAGAACAAAATACATTTTTATGGTATCGATGGATTTTCTCGCGTAAAAAAAAATTCACTCGGTAAATGTTTACAGAGGAAATTATAGCACATCATGAGGATACAAAGAGCAACACCATTTTTAGCCAATTGATAAATCTCAAACAAAAGGGTTCAGTGGTGGAGCACATTGAGGATTTCCAAAAATAAAATATAAGGGTTTAACTGATATTCCAGAGGAACACAGGATTGATGTCTTCATAGGGACATTAAAGGATAACATCCAACATGAGGTTCGTGTTTGGGAACCTGATTCATTGGAGAAGGCATTCAGGTTGGCAAGAAAAATTGAATGTAAAATTATGGCGACAAGGAAGCCTACCACTCAAATCTATGAATATGGAGGTGTTGCTACTCCTAGACTTCCACAACCTACAAGGTTGACACGACAACGATTGGAAGAAAAAAGAGAAAACGGGCTTTACTACGGTTGTGATAGAAAATACCCTAAAGGTCATAAGTGTGCTAAGAAGAAATTATTTTACATAGAATGTGAAGAGGAGGAAGAAAATGAAAAATAAAATTCAAAAGAAGAGGATATACACCAGGAACGAACCCTAGAAGAAGAAGAAATGAGTCCGACCATATCGTGTAATGCATTGGCAGGAATTACCACTCCTCAAAATCTTAAGATAGAAGGACATATGAAGAAGAAAGAGATAATAATGTTGATTGATTCGAGTAATACCCATAATTTTATTCATTGTAAGGTAGCCAAGGAATTGAATTGTTTCATATACCCAGCACCAGAGTGTCAAGTGATGGTTGCAAATGAAGGAAATATAAATTTCTTTGGAAAATGCTATAATATCAAGCTAACCATGGGAGAATATGTATTGAATATTCCAATGCTTTCCATTCTAATGGGAGGTGTTGATGTTGTACTAGGACTACAATGGTTACAATCTTTGGGGACAGTAGCTTTTAATTTTCAAGAAATTTTCTTGAAATTTTTTTTCGGAAGGAAAGGAAGTTGAATTACGGGGTATCAGAGGGAATTCGGTAAAGATAATAAGCTTTAATGTCATAGCAAAGTTTCTGAAGAAATAAAACGAGGCGTAATTTTACAATTATGGTCACTAGAAGTTCCAACATCAAAATCATCTATTTCTCTATATCTCCAAAAATTCTTGGATTCCCACCTATTCATGATCATGATCATGCTATTCATTTGATTCCAAGAACTGTTCCTCCAAACATCAGGCCTTACATATATCCTTATGTCCAAAAGAGTGAAATTGAATGTATGATTGGAGAAATGTTAGAGGCTGGTATAATTCAACCTAGTCAAAGTTCTTTCTCTGCTCCAGTAGTATTGGTGCACAAGAAGGATGGATCATGGCGCATGTGTTCGGAGTATGGCGAGCTCAATAAACTCACTATTAAAGATAAATTTCCCATACATGTGATTGATGAATTATTGGACGAATTACATGGAGCAATTTATTTTACCAAGTTGAATCTTCGTTCAGGATATCATCAAATTAGAATGAAGTCTGAAGATATTTCAAAAACAACATTTCAGACTCTGAGGGTAATTATGAATTTTTGGTCATGCAATTTGGCCTTACCAATAAACCTTCTACATTTCAAGGGTTGAAGAATTCCATTTTCAAACCCTTCCTTAGAATTTGTGCTAGTATTTTTTGATGATATACTAATCTACAACAGGTCTTGGAAGGATCGTGTTCAACATGTTGACATGGTGCTCAAACTATTGGAGGAGAAACAATTATATGAAAAAACATCGAAATGTTTCTTTGGAGTACAAGAGGTGGAATGTTTGGGTCATATTGTATCTCATGAGGGTGTTAAGGTAGACCCTAAAAAAATTAAATAAATTAAGGAATGGAAAGTCCCCACAACCATAAAGGAGTTGCGAAGATTTCTCGGGTTAACAGGGTATTATCAAAAATTTGTTAAGAATATGGGAGAATATCAGCACCTCTAACAACATTATTGAAGAGAGATGCATTTTTATGGACTACTGAAGCAACTAAGGCCTTTGAACATCTTAAAGAGGCAATGTTCCTGGCACCGATCTTAGCTACGCAAGACTTAACAAAAACCTTTATTGTGGAATGTGATGCCTTAGGAAATGGAATTGGTATTGTTTTAATGTAAGAAGGAAGACCCATTGCTTTTGAAAGTTGTCCAATCAAAGGAAAGTATCTACAGAAAGCTATTTATGAGAACGAAATGTTGGCAATACTACATGAAATAAAGAAATGGTGACCTTACCTAATGGGAAGAAACTTTCAAGGTAAAAACTGATCATGATATTCTTAAAAACTTTTTGGAACAAATACTTTCTTCAGAAGAGCAGCAAAAATGGGTCACAAAGATGTTGGGTTATGAATTTGAAATCATCTACAAAAAAAGGGAAGATAAATTTTGTTGCAAATGCACTCTCAAGAAAGGATGAAGAGGTGGAAGCATTGTTTTGTGCCATTTCTATTATCCAACCAGATTGGATAACCGAAGCAAGGGATGAATGGAAGAAGGACAAAGAAGTGTGGACACTCGTTCAAAAGTTGCAGCAAGATCCTAGTACATCTCATACATTTAGTTGGAAAAATTATTCCTTATGGTACAAAGATCACTTATATATTTGTAAGAATTCCCAACTAAAACAAAATATTATTTTGGAATTGCACACTTCTCCTTTAGGAGGACACTCAGGATTTTTAAAAACTTACCACAGGGTGAAGAACAATTTTTTTTGGGATGGCCTTAATTCTGATATTCAAAAGTTTGTGGCAGAATGTTTGGTTTGCCAGCAAAATAAAGTTGAGACAATTAAGACCCCAGTTCTTCGAAAACCTTTATCCATTCCAAGTCAACGTTGGGAGGATATTTCAATGGACTTTATCACATGTTTACCTAAGTCTGAAGGAAAGAGTGTCATCATGGTGGTAGTTGATAGAATTACCAATTATGCACACTTTTGTGCATTATCTCATCCATTTAAAGCAAGTACAGTTGCTACTGCATTTATGGAAGAAATTCAAAAGATACATGGAAACCCAATGATTATTATAAGTTATAGAGATCCCATTTTTACTGGAATTTTTTGGACGGAATTATTTTATTGTTTGGGTACTCAACTAGCTCATAGCTCATCTTATCATCCTTAGTCTGATGGTCAAACTGAGATAGTGAATAAATGTTTGGAAGTATATCTTTGTTGTTTTGTGTTTGATAAGAAAACACAATGGGTCAAGTGGTTATCTCTCGATGATTGGTGGTATAACACTTCCTTCCATACTGTAGCAAAAATGACCCCATTTATGGAACTTCATGGATATCATCCACCATCCATCATATCATCTTTAAGAGAAAATTCGAAGGTTCAATTAGTGGAAGATAACATTGAGCATCAACAAGAAGTTCTCCAACTCTTAAAGGATAACCTAATTTAGGCACAAAATCGAATGAAACAACATGCAAATCAACATCACAGCAAGAGAAGTTTTGATGTAGGAGACTGGGTATTTTTACGGCTATAACCATACAAAAAAATGTCCCTCAAGCAAGCTAAGAAGGATAATAAATTATCGCCAAAGAACTATGGTCCTTACAAGGTGTTGCTAAAGATTGGTACTATGGCATACAAATTGGAGCTACTTGCTTCTTCGCGAGTGCATCCACTTTTCCATGTTTCATGCTTAAACAAGGTTATAGGTGACAAACTTCTAGTTCAAACAATATTGCCATAACTTGATGAGGAAGGAAAAATCATATTGGAACCTGAAGCAGTCACAGAAACAAGAACTCGACAGCTATGAAATCGATCAATTTTCGAGTATCTCATCAAGTGGAAGAACTTACCCACTGAATATTCTACATGGGAGGATGAGAATTTTATACGGAAGCATCCAAATCTACTCAAGCATTGAGGACAACACTTTTTTGAAGGAGAGGGGCATGTTAAGTCCCTATATTAATAGTATAGTCCCTTATTGTTGTTAGTGTAACCCCCTTATTGTTGTTGTACCCCTGTAACCCCAATATTGTTATTATTGTGCCTTTACATTATTATTGTTAGGTTGGATAGGATTATATTGTGACCCCATGGACTCCTATATATATAAGGAGTTTTTTTCATTTGTATCATCCAAGAATTGTTCATTTATGTAATGTAAAGGAGGTTTCCCCCTCGAAGTGGCTTATTTCTAAGGCGTTGGTCTCTCTTTTGTTCTATTTTTGGAGCTGGTTTCATAACAGAAATAACTGAATCTGAAAGAAATTAAATGATGAAAACTTAATCTTTAGAAGGAAGAAAAGGAAATTTTATTTTTATTCTAAGAAAAGAAATTGATTTACAAATTACTCTTAATAAAAAGAATGAAATATAAAATCTAAAAGAAGGAAGAAAAGGAAATGTTAATTAACTAGTCTATTTTGCATAAAAATAAATCAATCTTTCGATGGTTAAATCTGAGCTATGTTAGAATATTTTATGCCGGCGAAACATCTATAGAAAACATCTAATTGAACTTATTATGCACTTAAACAAAGCATTATTCTAAATTCTATTGAATTCTATTGATCTCTGAATTATGTTCTATCTATCAACATAACAAAAGTAAAACCATATTCTACCTTATCAATTGAGAATATTAATTATAAATGATCAAAGTATAATTCTAATCTAACTCTGTCCTAGTTTTAAATCTATCTAAGAATGATCAAAATATAACTCTAATCTAACTCTTTTCTACATTCCATGGAACGAAAGCATTAAATCTATTTGTACTGATTGTGCTAATTGAATTCAAATTTAGCTAATGCAAGAAAAGAATGAAAAATTATGTATTCCGCAAAAAAAAATGTCTAATCTAAATCCTATGGTTGATGTGTAATCAAATGAAAGAATCAATTTCAATTGGAAGCTGACAGACTCACGATAATGAAAAAATTCATGAGAGCAAAGGATATAACAATCAATTGTGCGTAAATGTAAACAACCACTTCAAAAAAAATTTAGAAACTAATTGACATGGAATTAAACTATGAAATGACAAGAAATTAAATTATGAATCGATGAGGAATTAACTACGAAATGATGAGAAATTAAGCTATGAAATGACAGTAAATTGAAAATATGAAATGACTAAAAAGACCTCTTTTCCGTGTAGGATCCCTTTGCAATAGAACGAGCGTAAATCTACTTAGGCTATCTACGCATCAATGGTCTGGAACTATTCTTCTTCATTAATAAAACAAAGTTTAAAAATGCATCACAGTATTATCACGAAATCAGACTTATTCCTGGTTTCGACAGGCCGGTATTTATACAAGGTTTTAAATTAACTCTCTGAGACAATTTTGCCTATGGAAAGCCAAATAAAGATAAGACTAGAAGTATAAATAGAAGCAAAGTCTTCATGGCTCTTTCTCTATTTTTTACGTAAGAGCAAACCGAGAATCTTCGTCCGTTGATCTTGTCCCTGATATTGACTGATATTTGACCGTGAGTGTAGGCATAATCCTTCTCGAAATTGAACAGTAAGTAGGATACGATCCATATATGGACCATTTCAAAGCTACCCATATTACTCGCTTCTTCATTTTCTTCTCAAAACCTATCAAACAATAATGGTGGCTGCAGAAACAAAGGTTAGATACAGAATTGCACGAAATACATAGTTAATTACAAAAATTCATCTAAATAATAAGAAACATTATAATATAAAATAGAGATCATCTAAATTCCTTCTCAGATGTAAAATATGTCAATTATCATTGATTGAGTTTATGGATTTGCGAAAAAGAAAGAAAATATGGTGGAAAAAGATGTTAAAATAGGAACAGTTTTGAGGTTGAACACTTGGGAGAAGAGAAGATTAGTGAAATGATAGTTGACATTACCTTTTTATTAAGGAATGTAGGACTTACATTTCCCACAATAATGGTTCTCAACCCGCGCTCCCATAACTAAATGAAAATACTTTCCCATGAACCTCTTACATGTATTCAATGATTGGTTTTAATTAGTCAAAGAAGATGAATGAATTTATTTAAAATACATGGTAGAAAGATAGATAAATTCTAAAGATAAGAATTGGGAATAGAGAATTTACTTTCCAAAAGTACACACAATTTGCACTCTCATTTTTCTTTTCCTCTAGTACAATCATAACCTCTCATACTCTAAATAGCCATTTTAGATGATTTTAGTATATACTACATTAATATTTACGTATCTTGATGTTACCATAGAAATATAAAATATAAAACATAATTCATATATATATATATATATATATATATATATAAACCTAACCATTCATTAGTAAGTGCTTAGCTTTAAGCTCCACATTATAAATATATTTTAACATATTTACATACATGTAAAACCAAAACTAAAATATTACATATTTTATCTGTTTTTTTAAATCTTAAAAATATAAAATATAAATAATTAATTTGTATAAACATAAATTAAATAACAATATTAGAACACCATAAAGTTTTTACACTAAACATAAAAGTTCAATACTAACTAGTCCTATGTCAACATTTTTAACTTCCACATACTCAAATATTAATGAGTAGAATTTAACCTTTTACATAAAAGAACGACCTTTTCTTTCCCTATTCTATTTATAGGGAAGATCACTAAGAATGTGATACTCATACATGCATCCACTCTTTTTCTTTCATTTCAAATATAAACTTTTGCCTAATCACACTTTTCATAAAACGCTAATGAAATTATTATATATAATTAATGTTATTTACCATCAAAATTATATATAACCTTTAATACAATATAAAAATCTAAGACTTTATATTTAATTCATTTTTTTGCTGCATACAATCAAGTTAATTGGCTGAATTGAATCGAGTTAGGCCAACCTATTCTTGAAAACCAATTTTAAAATTTATATATATATATTTTTAAATATAATATATTTAATATAAAATAATATAAATTAAAATCAAAATAATATTATTATTTAAAATAAAAATTTGATTATTAATTATTATTATTTTGAAAATATTATATATAAATTTTATTAAAAAAATATATTATAAAAATAATTATTTATAAATAAAAAATAGTAAAAAAGTTGTTTATGCAAAGAAATACCATACATTTAAAGATAAATAGTTTTCAAAAGTCACGTGTAAAAATAGATAAATAAAATTTCAAAATAGCTAGTAAAAATTTTAAGAATAACACATTCCAGAACTTATAAAAACTAAATAATTTGTTATGAATCACCGACATTTACATTCTCGAAAACTAAATATAAATTTTAAAATCGTATAAAAAAAAATACAAATAAAAAATACCGAAATTTAAAACACTAAAAAAATTTAAAAAATACTCATGCAACTAACCACTAATCCATTCACATTAATTAGATAAACGAATAGCAACCTCCTACCTTAAACAATGCCATATCATCAAGCAACTCGGGAAGAACAATGCACTTAATAAAGTTGAAACCTTAATAAAGTTGAGAGGGTTAATCATAGTTATGGATTAATCATAATTATTTACAACTTCTTAAGATGAAACAAAAAGAATTATTCTTGGGAGTTTGTATCCATTTCAAAGTGTTTTTCTGTATTATGTAAATAAGGTCATAATTCGGAGAATTTGAATTTTAGATTTCTTAATTATCATGTACCCATATTATTTTTATAATTAATTGAACTACCCTTAAAAACTTTTGGAGTTATATTATTAAATAAATTAAAATAATAAAAATATTTAATATTAATTATAAAAAAATTATTTTATTTTGATTTTAATTTATTTTTAATTAATTAATTAAAATAAAATATAATATAAAAAGAGAGTCTATACAGGTGCAATGGTTTAACAGAATAGTGGAATAACCTGTTAAGTGTATTAATGATCCAAAATAAACATCGAACTTCTTAAGTGAGTCCATCATCAGGGGACTTCTTAAGTGAGTCCGATGTTTATTTTGGGTCATTAATACAGTTGAACAGGTTATTCCACTATTCTGTTAAAATATAATATAATTATATAGATAGGTTCAATTATTTTGAATAAATACGTTCAGGGAGATCACACTTCAATTAATACTTCTATGGCCATGACTATATCAATGAAAATTTCCTCGGATGGAACATAATGAATTGAAGTGGGTTTTAAGTATATGGGATGGATTTACAGTACGTTATTCGATGGACTCAGGTATAAACAACGATAGCTATAGTGATTTTCAGTTTATGTTTGCCATTTATAGGGTTTTTTGCAATGTGTTTGTGTACATTTGGAGGATTTTTTGCAATTCTTTTGGCTTCCTCTGTCCTCTGTTTTGCATTCCTCCTGCAACCAGAAGCCTCGGCATCCGCAGTTGTGAAGCCATTGTTGGGCTTCATTGCTTGGGTTCTCCTTCATTTTTTGCGTAAAATCTCAGGCTTCAATGGCCAACAGCTAGAGAACAAAGAAAGGTATAGTAGTGGTGACAGACATCATGTTGCAGGAATTGAGGAAGGAATATTATTTGAAGAGGAGACTTCAACAGTGGAGTTGGAACACTCGGAGGGTCCTGGTTCCATGGAAGATATAAACGAAGTGGGGCCTGAAAAGTTTGAGGTTTCTTACAAATACAGGATTGGGGCCTGAAAAGTTTTAGGCTTCTTACAAATACAGGATTGGAACTATCTGTAAACACAACAAATATGAGAATACATTGTATTCAGATAAAACTTTCTAATGCAGAAAATATATTAAATCCGGTTGTGAGATTACATAAATATATTACATCAGATTATCAAACTATGCATTTTCTTAACCTCATAGGTGCATGTAATTATATTTGCACTGGAAGAGCACACACCATTTTGATATAATTGAAATGGAAGTATTAACATTCAAACTATGCATTTTCTTAACCTCATAACCTCCATCTAACTATGTTTGCACTTCAAGAGCATACACCATTTTGATATAATTGAAATGGAAATATTAATATTGAAATGAAATTATTAAATCTTTGATATCTGTTTATTTCTTTATGGAGGATTTTTTCGAGAGTTTTTTTGTTGAAGATTAGAGAAATAGAAATATTATTTTTATATAATTATATGTCATTATTTTTATTGAAGTATGAGGATTGTTTTGAGAGTTTTTGATTTCAAGAAATTAGAGTGAGATAGAAGTATTATTTATATAATTATATATAATTATTTCAATTATTTTTAATAGGTGATTTTAAGAATAAGATATAAGTGATGAATTAGAAATGAAAAGAAGATAATTATTTTATTTGGTTTGGAGTATGTTTTAAAATTGTTTTTCCTTGGTTAAAGGTTTGACTTTTTATGAGTTAAGGAAAAGGTTAACCATCTAACACCTAGAGGTATTTGGCAGATTTGACAAGAGTGAAATGTATGTTGAATAAAGGTGACTAGTCAACTTGTATTCATGTCAATGATGGTTGTGCATGTCAATTATTATCTGAAAAATTTATTAAATAATAAATAATTATTAAAACAATAAATTAGTGATGAATACTCACTAATTTTAATTTTTCTTTAGCATGGTTATAATTTTCCATACTTACTAATTTTAAATTTTCTTTAACATGGTTATAATTTTCCATACTTACTAATTTTAAATTCATATAAAAATGTAATACAAATTGTAAATTCACATAAGAATTTATTATAATTTTTTTGAAATTAGAGTTTATTTGATATATTCTATTTTCTTAGAAAATTATTAAAATCATATAAAAAGCTTAATACAAGTTGTGAAATTTGCATAAATTAGAGTTTATTTGATATATTTACTTTGCTTTAGAACAGAGTGAAATAGAAATATTAGATATCTTACTTTCCAAAAAATAAAATTAGAGCCAAATGAAAGTATTAGATTATCTTATGAATTAATAAAATAATACATAATATTTAAATAAAATAATAAATAATATTTAAAATAAGTATTTAATATGTCTCGATTATGTAACCACCCTCTTAGTTCATTAAACAATGATTAAATTTTGTTAAATAATTATGAGTTAATTGTGACTATTGTTATTTGGAATTTCTGAATAAAGTAATTTTGATGAGAAATGAAATTACTGAGGAATTAGTTTCTTGAGTAAAAGTTGTGGTAAAGTAAAAACAGAACCTGTAGTTGTTGGAACAGAAAAAGAAACAGTTAGACAGTTCTCCACAGAAAAACTCTGGAATAAGTAGAACATTCCAAGAGAGTTTTGGGGTTCTGGAGAAAGGGGAAAACCTCTGTGTGTCTGGAAGAAAATTGCCAGATCAGAGTGTTAACTGGGTTGGAGACTGGACCGGACTGTCCCGAGTCTCCCCAGTATTCTGTTCCACTGGAGTTGGAGGAATTGAACCGGATTGTTCAAACACTCCTCCAGAATCACCACAGTGATAATCTTCACAGGCACAAAGCTCGGAGGGAAAACTGGGCATGTAGTTGCCAGTTTATGGTTGGGAGGAAACGGGCATCTACGGCCATCTTGAAAAACAGATGAGTTTTCTATTTCAGAAAGTTGATGATAGTGACATTTATTTCTGTTTGTTATTATTAAATGAATGATTGATTTAAAGTAAATAGAGTAGTTTCTTTTAATGTGCAATAACAGAAAAATGAAGTAAAAGAAAAACAGAGAAATTCTAAGCCCAGTACAGATACAAAAGAAGTAGTATGATTCTATTAATGTTTACAAACAAAACAGAGTCTAGGGTTACCGCAAAGAATTGATAGATTTAAGTACTACATACAGTAAAACAGAGATGACAGATTAAGTATTACGCACAGTAACCAGGAGTAATAGACTCTTAGATATATCAATGCACAGAAGATATATTTGCAGTTTATAGTTCCATGTCACACAATACCAACAACCTAGAAGAGTATGTAAAAGAAATCTAATACCGGCGTTGACCCATGAGCAGAAGGGTTCAACCCTCCGCTCTGGGCATGTCGCCCTGACATTTGAATTGCGCGGACTGAGTGGGTGGTCCGGTCACCTGGCTACCCGGCGCTAAGGGAGACCCGGGAGCAGAAAACCATGCGAGAAATATACAGATATATCTATTACAATAACCAGAAGGAAATGTAATGGGAAACAGCGACTGAAATTTAACACATTATTTCCGCAAACCCTATCACAAGAAGCTCAACCTATAGTAGCACATGTAGCAGAACCACATCAACATCGGAAAATTATGTAAACAAGAGCACTCGGCAGAGAACATATTAACCGAGCAAATCATAGCGGAAAAATAACTTAAATCGCCATAACTTTTATAACCAAATTTTGAAACAATAGTATTGCTTTCCACGGTCAGTTACAAGGAGTAAATCCACACAAAGCGAGCAGTAGAAAACCATAAATATTATTCAGGAGTATTAGTATCAAAAGGAGAATTACTCAGGAGAACAGAAAAGTCATAACCCTGAACGGCATTGTCTACAGACTCGCCAATTAGATAAATGCAACCAAAAAAATACACAGTCTCTACCCTGAAACTCGGGCTGAGATTAAATGAAGAACTTCAACAGTCAGTCCCAGAGATTTTTGCTTCATAACCAGACAACTAAAACTTGCGACTACAGACTATAGATAATGAAACCCTCCCGAATGGGTAAGGTTAAAAATCAACTTCGTTCCTCCAAAGAACCGGCTTGGTCGCCTTGAATGGTACCTGGGAATTAGGAGCCGAAGTAAATCCTTTGTCTGACAAGTCGAACACAAGAAATGGGGGATCAAACTGTAAGAGCGGGACGAAGGATGTGTACCTGCGAATAGCACAGTGGAAACTCGAACTTAGTAATGGAAGACTAGTTAAAATATGAACAGCAAAATGTATCGAAGAAACCTCTATGTTATAGAAGAACTGGGCACCTTACCTGGTGAGGCCGATGCAGAATACGAGAGAGGATGGAAGCCTAGCAGCATCATTCTCCATGAGGAGTGCCCTAGCTGAGGAAACCTTGCGAAAACGAACAAGAAAAGACTGTTAAACCCCCAATCAAAGTATTTAACACTTCCATAAATCGCAAGCCGATGTAAACAAAATAACACAGAAGAAATACCAGAAGCGGGGTGGTGAGGTAAACCCTAACCGCTCAGGAGCAGACCAGTCATCTTCGGAATCGAACCTTGGTTGCAGAGTGAGCCAACAGACAAGCTACGCCATGACTCGGCTGGGCCGAGAGCGCCAGAACCCTGCAGGAAGAGGCAAACAATGGAAATGGACCCGGGAAAGGCAGATGGCAAGGGAGGTCATTACCTCCGCCTCGGTATCTGCGCACCGTCCAATCGTGGTCAGATCGAAGGATAGAAATCGACCAGCTGGAGTGTACACGGATCAAGAGCATCCACCATATCATATGTCGGAATTTAATAACGCAAATCCACCATTATACATAACCATAATTCTTCCTTAAATATATGTGGACGTGGCAACCAACAATTCATGACCGGGTACATTTAATTAATCCGATATCAATGATTTAATCAAAGTCACGGCAAACCTTTGTAATGAGAACAATATCCAACGCATAATAACAATACTGAGATGTAATGTAACCATAGAAGCCGAGCTAAGCACGAGTCATAGTGCTGTGGCAATTTGCGAGTAGTTACGGATAATAAATAAATATGTTTGTTGCGGAAGCTTAGGTTGGAGGCATTGGATTATGGCTAATGTCATGTAATTTTTTTTTTACTACTATAGTAGTTGGGTTAATTATTTTATGTTGAATGTT